>OZ038490.1:80183866-80221366 GCA_964036315.1 Acanthosepion esculentum | reverse complement strand
TGAAAGTCTATGAGCATATTTGAAAAAAGAGTTAGAGAAAAGTCCTTTAAATTTGGAGTAACTAGAAGGTATTGCCAAGGAAGGATGCAGAAAAATATCTGTTGTGGTGTCCTCCCTCTGAAGAGTCTATGTTGGATTCTTCCGCCTACTATAAGATTAGTAGGAGAGGAGGCCTTGGGGAACTGTTGCATAGATTGTTCATTACTGTCAAACTCTCTGCCTTTAGCAGAGAGGAACCCGGACGAGGCTTTGCCGAAGGGCAAAGTTTCGTCCGGGGAGGTAGACAGCCCCTGAGCCCGTTTATGCGGGTTCTAAGGGAATATTTTGGCCGAGCCTGCGGGCTCGGAGTACCCAAGGTCAACTCGGCGTTGTGCTACATACATCCCTCGTGGGTGGGGTGGTGTTAAATATTAACAGTCGCATAGATTGTTCATTACTGTCAAACTCTCTGCCTTGAGCAGAGAGGAACCCAGACGAGGCTTTGGGAATATTTTTGGCCGAGCCTACGAGCTCGGAGTACCCACGGTAAACTCGGCGTTGTGCCACATACATACCTCCTGGATGGGGCTATTAAATAATAACAGTCGAATAGATTGAATTCTGGGTCATCCGATACACACTCACTAGTCGTGTAATACTCTTCTCTTGTACTTACTGTTTAATATATGATATATCTGCAATACTTGTTTTGCTATTTCTTTAATCATTTACTTGCTCACAATAGTATCTATCAACGTGTGTAATGATCTTTTAAGGAACCAACAAAAATCGATTAAAGGCAATAATCAAAAAGAAAGGTTACCCTCTAAATTATTGAGCCAAGAGGGAAAATAAGTTTATCATATGTTAAATGTTTTGGGGCATTTTTGGTATCATTGTTAATTAAAATAATTGTTATTGACATTAAAATAAAAGTTTTGTTGCGGACATCGCTGCAAATTATTCCAAATCCATTATTTCATTATTTGTGAAAAAATGCACATGAAGTTTCCATGAAAAATTGTGACATTACAGTTTTATCTGTAATTATGGAAATGGGGTGAATAATTCTGTCCACAGATGTAAATAAATGTGAAACAAGTTAAATTGTTAAACATTTACTATCTGTTCTTTATCTTATCATATTATATTATATATTATTATTATGTATACTTCTTTTTATTTCCTTTTATAAAATATGTATAACATATAATACACACACACACACACATATATATACGCTTCACATACATATATATATATTAATTTCAGACACATAGACACATATATATTCATTCGCACACACACACACACATACACACACACACACACACACACACACATATATATATATATATATATATATATATATATTGTCATCCACAGATAAATTGTTTCGCTGTATCACAGCTCATCAGTGTGGGTAGACGTCCGGTTGCCTCTGGCTAGAATCAAAAACCGGCTGAATTCGCGTCAGTCGGAAATTTTACCCTGAAGCCGTTGGCGCACGGCAGAGAAGAAGGTGAATTTAAGCGTATTTATATTTAGATAAACACACAGTGACTGAGAGAACTCGATTCGATTTACCGAAGAGTCTTGCATTATTAGCCGTAATAGTCACTGTTTACAAACCCACACATCCTCCCCAGAGAGCTCAACCGAAATAAATTTTCAGGAGCATATATATTGTCATCCACAGACAGACTGTTTCGCTGTATCACAGCTCATCAGTGTGGCTAGACGTCCGGTTGCCTCTGGCTAGAATCAAAAACCGGCTGAATTCGCGTCAGTCGGAAATTTTACCCTGAAGCCATTGGCGCACGGCAGAGAAGAAGGTGAATTTAAGCGTATTTATATAAACAAAAATATAGTAGAAGCGTATTTATATATAAACAAAATATAGTAGAAGTCCTTATATCCGAACTTCAGAGAAGTTCGCATGTGGCACGTGTAATATAATTATGACTTAACAATACATCAAAAACCTATTGAAATATATGAAAACGTAAGTGTTTCATGAAAGTAAATATTATTTGTAATGTTTACTGCTCAATAGACATTATTTTCAATTGTCTTTTTCATTTATTTTCCCATTTCGCTTACTTTTCACTGCTCTAGGATTTTGTAACCCTAGAACACTAACCATGAATTAAAGTTACATCACTATTAACCATGGGTATATCATACCCGATTTTGAAAATATCAAAAAAAATATTAAATATAAATCTTTATTTGAAATATTTTACATGCAGGCACTTCAAACTTTGTACTTTGAGTTAACATTAATAGGAACTGAAAAAACATTAGTTAGGTAAGAAAATCAGGTACTGAAAATTGTAATTAAAAATAGGAAAATTTGCGCTGGGTACTATATACCCATGGTTAGAGTTCTAGGGTTAATGTAAGGTATTTCTGCAAATTACATGCACTTGTATATTCTGTAGTACTGAACAGAGATTTTTTTTTCTACATGAATTTGATGACCACATCAATAGCTTTCTCTACTGTGTACCAGTCTTCTTCATCATCTTTCATATTTTCACCATCATAGGGAGAATTTGATTTTTTCCTCTATTTCATGACAATCCAAATCATTTTGAAGCGATTCTACCCTTGAATTCTTTTATAATTCATTAGCGTTTTGAATTATCCATTCTTTTAAGTTATCCGAAGTGGAAGAATTCCGTGGATCATCTTCAAGCGCAAGTTTTAGTGTTTCGTTCAGATTCTGCAATTCTTGTTCGTTTATTTGCAAATTCAACAAATTCGGAGCTTCGTCTAGTTTTTCAATAATCCTTAACTTTTGACGTAACGTGAAAGAATGTTTTTTCCTTTTTTTTCCAGTTGAACTTTCTTTTGTGAGAGACATTATGAGTTGAGAAATTTCATGTTTCTGACAATTACCTGCAAAGAAAAGAAAAAAATATCAGAGTGTAGCTTATTCCCACAACATCTAAATGGTAACACTGAGAATTTCGGATATGAGACGTTTGGATACGAGGACTTCTACTGTAACTGGGAGAAAACTCACAAAATTGCTAGAAAAAGCGATAACGGCTAATGGAATTGAGATGATTATTTTTCTGCAAAGCTCTTTTAAGAACAAGATTCCATACAACTGAAACCGTTAGTACCACTAACTGTTCTGTCAATGAAGGTGTAATTTTTTTCTCTATCGGAACGGCTATTTTTACCATTGTCATTACATTTTCGCACTATGGGATCTTTGACGACAGTCAAAACAATAAAAAAAATGGAAATAAAAAATCTCTCAAGTTACTATTAGACATTTTATTACAATAGATAGCAATATCTTTTAGACAATATCTGTTTCTCTTGTTTCTTAGTTTTAGCGTCTTTCTAAAGGTTGATTTTACTCTCAATGGGAATCTAGCTATCGATCAGATATCGTGCGACGCGGCCAAAAAGGCGAAATTACTTAAATATACATTTAACGAACTAACTTTTTAAAGTAACCAATATGTCCGCCGTTCACCTAGCACATAAGATGGCGTATAGACTGGAGAATTCTCTTTCAACTAAAAGTAACAACAATTAAGTTCACTCTAATTTAGTATGTCTTTCTGACAGAAAAAAAATATTCCACATACCATAAGCTAGAGTTTAATAATATCATTATTGCTAATGCACTTATTCACTCTGATAATTACTTGTGGTTTTCAGAGGGTTCAAGTGACAGCAAGTCTTATCAATAGGCCGACAGTTTTGTTAATATTCTAGACGATCTCTATAGGCTGTATCGGGAAAGTTTTGATACATTTCTTTTTACAAAATAAGCCAATCTTTTAGAATTTTTTTGTTTACCAGTTCTTCTTTAATATGGATATGACTGTTACTTTCATTATTCTGCTCCTTTTTTTTTTTTCAGTTCTATTCGATGAAGCAGATAATTATCCAGCTTATTATTTTTTTTATTTTTTACTTTTACTCTGTGGTCTGCCAGGATAGTGATATAATTACATTGGCCCACTTCCTTCAGATAATTTGTTCAGATTTTCCGAAGAAGAAACTTGAAGCAACAGGAATGTGGTTCTACCGAAGGATGCTGAGGATACCATGGGCCGATCATGCGAGCAACAACGAAATTCAGGAGAAAATGTAAACAAAAAGGAAACGTATACTTAACACCGGGAAGAGACAGCTGATTTTCCTAGGACACATAATGAGGAAAGAGTGCTTGGAAAATCTGATACTCGCAGGACAGATTGAAATCTAAAGGGACATAGAAAAACAACGCGTAACATGCTTAGTGAGGTTGACTAAATAGATGGCAGAACAGGGTTTGGGAGCAATAACAGAAAGACAAAATTTATTAAGAGCTACAAAAGACAAATAATTGTGACGTGCTATGATCGCCTACGTCCTAAGAGGACAAGGAATATGAAGGAGAAAATAAGGAAGGGGTGGTCTCTCAGAATTTTTGAGATCGATGCAATTTAACGAATTTTTGTGATGTCATCGAATACTCGTTTACACTTTTGTGATGTCAACGAATACTCGTTGTCACTTTTGTAATGCTCGTTGTAGTAGAGACTATGTAATCGCAGATAGAACTATAGTAACGCCGTTGAACAATACTGGTGTCAGACGCCTTCGAATAACACTCGCAATATAGTACTTGCTCGATATTACGCGCTCGAATAGTAACTACCGCGTTTCCGCGGTAACAGAAGATAGACTCGAAAAAGTGAGATATTCACCTACTGCCGCACGCATCCGGATGTGGCACAAGGCCAAGTTTATTGTAGGGTATCCGAGCCCGTAGGCTCGGCGAAAATTCCTCGTAGATCCCGTAAAAACGGGGTCGGGTAGCTGTCTACCACCCCAGAGGAGACTCTACCCTTCGGCATAGCCTCATCTGGTTTCCTCTCTACCCAGAGGCAGAGAGTTCAGCTACATCCTCCACATATGCATATCCTCTATGGTCACGTGGTCTACTTAATTCAGTAATGGGATTGCCAGCGTTTGCTCACTGGCGATCTTTATTTATATAATTCTTTGTCTTTGTAAGATTTTGCTAGATTCTTCCAATTATCTTATTACCGGAACAACCTAAAACATTCCGTAATTCATTTCTCATATATATATATATATATATATATATATATATATATATATATTTGTCATCCACAGACAGAGTGTTTCGCTGTTTCACAGCTCATCAGTGTGGCTAGACGTCCGGTTGCCTCTAGCTACGATCGAAACCCGACTGAATTTGCGTCAGTCGGAACTTCTACCCGCTAAGCCATCAGCGTACGGTACGGAATGGAGGTGAATTATATATATATATATATATTTGTTTTTATGGTACAAAATTTAACGATAGCTAGGAATAAGCAAAATTTATATGGCATTTTAAAAAAAGCTAAAAATGAACAACTGGTTTCGTCCCAGCCTTATCAAGTTTATTTCCTGGGATATAAAAAATATATATGCGTGTAAATTAAATTAATATAACGAATGGAAAGGAAACAATATGAATTACAAGAAAACTAGAGTCCAATAACCTTCAGACCAAGTAAGCATTCTCTCTGTTTACAAAGGGAAGGCCCACGGGATCTAATATACAAGGACTCTAGAACCTTGAGGTGATACGAGGAGTGGGACTTAGATAAAATCGAAAAACAGTCCACACTAAAATCAAAGACACAATTCCTGCTATTTATTACATGCTCTGCAATAGCATATATATATATATATATATATATAGAGAGAGAGAGAGAGAGAGAGAGTAAGTGAGTGAGAGAGAGAGATTTGGGGAAAGAATTATACGTACACCGTGAACTTTTTTAATTAACATAGTTCTAACTTATGAAAAAAACTTAAAATCCATTCAATATTTCTACGCCATTGCATAATGCTGCAATGTGCGAAAAACAATTAGAAAACTTTGTTACAAATGAAATTATGTGTTGTTTATAAAATTTCGGCGTGAAAAAAGTATTCGTACAAAATATGTCTTTAATGTTCAATGGCTTAAATTACCGTTATATATATATATATATATATATATATATATATATATATATATATATATATATATATATATATATATATATATATATATATATATCCGCACACAAATCATACACAATAATTATCATCATTGGGAAAGGCAAGGAACTATCAAATTCATAAAAAGAATTGTTCATCAAACATTGGAAAGAAGGTAATAGCTACAGGAAAATAGAAAATAACCTGGATATACCATTTCCTACTATTAGTTTCGTTATTGCTAAGTATAAAAAGGTGAAAACTTGAGAGATCTGGTGCAGCGACAAATTCCTATATAAAAATTATGTTCTCTAGGAAAAATTTCCTTTGTAAGTTCAAATTGCAGTCACTTGCGAAATTCCCAATAAAACACCTTTCCCACCCATTCATGTATATGTTAACATTATTTCGAAAACAACTTGATGAATTCCATTAGTGTAGCATTTAGTGCCTCATCTTTCCAGTTGCATAATACTAGCATATTATTATTATTATTATTGATCGAAAGAGCAACACGACAGTAAGGCGATGCTGGGGTACAAATATACGACGCCCAACATATCCACCAGAATACCAACCCGATAGGCGTTTACTAAGCGCATGCATCACATCCAGATGCGCGCAATATGGTGACATATTTTGATCAAAGCAGCTCATAACCTTGCAGGTGGGGACTAGTTTGAAATACGTTGATGGGGTCTAACTCAGTCCGCCCAGGAAAGTATGGAGGCGTTATTCTAAAGTGGCCTTGGCTGTCTCATCCTTAAAACATAAAATAAACAACATTCTTGAAACACGATCATCATATTGCCCCACTACGCCCGCTCATGAGCAGATATGCACAGTGGTTCAATTCCAAGTTGGTGGGGAGGTGCCTGCTTAATTAAACTGAGACAGCTAACAGACAACTCCGTTTTAAGGAACAGGATATTTACTGTAGCTCATCTTACTTCGCCAAGACAAAAGCCATACATGTTTACATATCAAATCAATTCAGATTAGGTTATTTTTTTTTTATTATTATTTGTATTTTTCTGTTTATGCGAATTTATCCCCGAATGGTTACCTTTGTATATTGAGTGACAATAAATTTACGCAAATCTCCAATACTGTTCACAGTATCGTCGCAGATTTCAGAACCGCTGTCGTCTGATTCATCCGATATCGATTCCAGTATTTTTGACTAGGCTCCAAGTACCCTGACTATTATTGGTACGACCAAAACCTTCATGTTTTACAGTATTACTTTTTAAAACATTCATTTTTTTTTGTATTCAACTTTTGGTCAACTGGTGCAACCACATCATCCACTCGGAAAGACATTTTTACTCCAGGGTATTACGATCATTAAATCTCAATTCTCCCACTCTCTTCATAGTATTATTGCTGTCTGCAATAATGCAATCTTCTGGATAGTCCCGACTTCTCCTCTAATTTCCAGTTTTTCCTTCAAAAGACCTTCAGACCGTGCATAGTATTCCAATAACGTCTGGAACTACTGTTATAATTTTTATTCCATTTTTACTGTGATAATGCCTAGTAGATCTTGCAAGAGCAAGTGTCTCCTATATGCCAAGTTCCTTTCTCGGTATTCTAACTGATTTTATTAAACTGGTGGTCGGGATGAATCTAATTGCCTACTTATTTTATTTTCTTCCACCATTTTTACCAGATTTCTCGTAACTTCCAGCAATAATGGGGACAATCTTAACCACCTCAAAACTAGGGTTAATCATTAACGACAGACCCTCATTAACTTGGCCTTTTACTCTTTCCGCTCGTAGAACAACCACCATCAGCAATCTTCTATCTTGAGTGGCTCTGGGGCCTTGTATAGGGTAAACATTAGTAAAAATATGTTGTAACCCAGGGGTGGTTACTGAATAGAATAATCAAACGAAGGTTGATAAGAAACGATAATACAAGATAAGAACAACACATATAAGATTCGTCACCGGCGCGTAGAAGAAAAAGTCAAGAAGTGAGTCAAGATGTGACACAAGGCCGAATTTAATGTGGGTTATCCGAGCCCGTAGACTCGGCCAAAAATTCCCCGTAGACGCCGGATAAAACGTGGTCGGTTTGCTGTTTCCTGAGACAAGACTCTGCCCTACGACATAACTTCGTCTGGGGATCCTCTCTGTCCGGAAGCAGAGAGTTTGACCAGCACAGCTGGAGACGAATCACCAACTGCAGGATATCTATCACACGGTCTCCAACTGCAGACCAACATACAGTATTTACTACTGCATTTATGTGAATATGGACATACCCATTATCGTCCGTAGGTATGCTACAGCAATATATAATCCATGTTTATCAATTTTTCAATCTATTTGGAATGGAGAGGCATCTTCGAGATTAGTATGGTTTATGATTATTATTATTATTATTATTATTATTATTATTATTATTATTATTATTACAGTTTGACTTGTCTGAATATCTTATTGCTGTGACAAATGTTCGAGCAATTATTAATAGTATTATTCACACGGGGATGTGCAGTATAGTGTATTGTATAACGGCTCAGCCTGAGAAATCTGAGAGCCGAGTTTGCATCCCAGTCGGGTTTACATTCATTACGCGCAAATACCCTTGGAAAAGGTATAAACTTATCATTTCTCTCCCCCCAGTTATGGGTTAAATACCAGGGCAGACTCTGTCCTATATAGGCTTGATTGGCAACCATTTTTTCTCCAATAAGACACGGCAGTCTACCGAGGGAAAATCTTCTGTCTAGTCAGTCATAAATCAAAAGAGACAAGCGTGTATCAGCTATGGAATTTAAACGACCGAGTATTCACACTAAATGATTTCATCAAGCTTCTCGCTTGACGATGTCTCTGCTTTCGAGCAGAGAGGAACTCAGACAAGGCTATGCGTACGGACAGAGTCTCATCTGGGGAGGTAGACAGCTACCCGACCGCGTGTATACGGGGCTACGGGAAATTACCTCCGTTGGTATTCGTACTGTCGTACATGGCTCTCCACAATTTCCTGTGTTTTGTAGCTATGAAATACTTATTCTCCGGACACTCTTCCCTCGATATCAGCCGTAGCAAGTCCAGCTGTCTCCTTTGATTCTTTGTATAAGTGTCCATTTTTTTTGTTTCCATTTTCTTTTAAAATCTGTCCTCGCTCACATATTCAGTCCACGCTTTTCACAGCATCCTTCTGTAGAACCATATTTCTGTTGCACCAAGTCTCTTCTTCATCAGGCTTTTACTGCCATATAGGAGAACCAATATTATATAAGTGTTCAGCACTCTTTGTTCCTAACAAAATTTTCCTGTTTTTTAATAGTTTGCTTAGCTTTTGGAAGGTATATTTCGTTATTGCAAAGCACCTTGGGATCTCGGCTTCATATTTCCCTTCCCCTGTTAAAACACCACCAAGAGATTCAAATTTTCGTATTTGATTGATTCTGATGTCTCCAGTGTGTAATTTGCATGTTGGGCTGCCCCCCTCCCCGTTTGTCGACAAACATGCATTCTGTCTTCTCATAATTTGATCGTTTACTTTATTCAATACCGAAATTATTATTAGTGCTGTTTCTTTTTTGTTTGTTTGTTTTTTTTTTGGCGGGGGGTGCTCTCGTTGTTTTCTTATTCATAAATCTGAGAGATAATTTCCGGGATTAAATAATCATTTAATCCACATCATTATCATTATAATCTTAAGCAGCCTTAGCAGCAGCCATTTCTAGTCCATTACAGGGGGGAAATTTTAACATGACAATCTTGCATGTCTTACCAGCCAACCTATTTCATTTCCCCATGTACCACCTTCCCGTGTATAATAATCAACCACCATTTTACGCCAGCTGTTATTTTTTTTATCCTCCCTACTTATTCCACACCGTCCATTTTTTAAATTTAAACTCTTATATGATATCACGAAGTCGATGCTTTGACCTATGTTAAACTCAGTCTATCTCTTACAGTTTTCGTTAGCATTACACTTTATACTGATTTTTACACACTTCTGAAATTTACATCTCTAAGATTTATCACCATCACAACGCTGTCCGGTGATCTTTGTATATTTATGCATTTGTTTCCAAAGCATTTTTAATGCCCATGTCTCAGACACATACCTTAGACCTGACATTATACATATATTATGCACTTTACATTTAAAACATCGTCTCAAGTTGTTTTTCGTGTTATCTTTGTTTTTCTTAAATGATTTCCAGCCTATATTTTGTTTTATTTCATTCGCATGGTCATTTTTTAATATTATTAGCTGTCATTCATATATATATATATATATATATATATATATATATATATATATATATATATATATATATAATTATTCATTCTAAAGTTATAACATAAATAAATTCTAAAATCACTAAAAAATAGCAATTTTGTTTCAACACTTCTGTTGTCTTATCAAGTTATCATTCAACATCGTCACTTGATGAGACACCAGAAGTGTTGAAACAAAATGGCTATTTTTGTAGTGATTTTATAACAGTATTTACATTAGTCGGACTATTGTCCTCATCTTTGTCGCCATATTTCTCACAACGTTTCGGCCGTTATACGCTCCGGCCTTCTTCAGGTGGTTCGAAATTCCAACCATAAGGCCGGAGCGTACAACGGCCGAAACGTTGTGACAAATATGGCGACAAAGATGAGGACAATAGACCGACTAATGTAAATACTGTACATAATACCTCATCTCAGAAATATAGACAGACTCTGATTTTATAACATATTTATGTTATAATTTTCGAATAAATAATTATAATTGCTCTACTCTGTATTGAGCACTCTTTTAAGAATAGTATTTTTTGATTATTGAAATTTATTCCGTATACACCAATCCTATTATTGTATATATATATATATATATATATATATGTGTGTGTGTGTGTGTGCGTGTGTGTGTGTGTATTAAATTATTATATTAATATATATAAAATTATGCATACACATCTATGATAAACCAAGATTATAAGACGATATGAAAGAAATTTGCATAAAATATATACACAAAACTTGTCTATATTATTTAACGAAACATGCATCAATATATATGCATATATATATATATATATATATATATATATATATATATATATATATATATATATATATATATATATATATTATATTGTATTATATTATATTATATTTTTGTTATAAGAGATTATAATAAAAACATTTTGAAATCGCTACACAAAAGATGTTAAGTAACGGGTGATTTTAATCACCCGTGGATTTCCATCGCTTGAAGAAATACAATCGCAGTATTGGAAGATGAATGCTTTTGTGTAGCGATTTCAAAATGTTTTTATTATAATCTCTTATAATAGAAATGTAATAATAATATATTGATCTATTTTGTATTGAGCACTTTTTTAAAAGTAAATACTACGAACAGTTGATTTTTACTCAATCTTTTTTTCTCTAATTTGTATATATATATATATATATATATATATTGTCATCCACAGACAGACTGTTTCGCAACTCATCAGTGTGGCTAGACGTCGCCTCTAGCTAGGATCGAAACCCGACTGAATTTGCGTCAGTCGGAACTTCTCCCACTAAGCCGTCAGCGCACGGTCAGAGATGAAGGTGAATTTTAGCGTGTTTATTTTTAGATTTAGATAAACACACAGTGATTGACAGTGACTCAATTCTGTCAAAGAGTCGTGCAATATTAGCTTAAATAGTGACTGTTTACAAATTCACACCTCAAACCTGAGAGCTCAACTGAAATTAATTTTTCAGGAGCCAATATATATATATATTCTCTAATTTTTATATATATATATATATATATATATATATATATATATATATATATATATATATATATATATATATATATATATAATTGTTCGGATTAGCTGTTCGTTATGATACCTAGACTTTTTGAATTTAAGCACAGTATGGACTGGCGTCGAGATCTCATCAATTTACTGTTGTTGACTAGATGTAACCATAAACTGTAACCGTAAATTCTAACAGTTTCATTTCTATCACTTACACTTTTGGAACTCCATTTCGGCTCCATGCTTTCCAGCCAGTTTTAATCAGCAAAAGTTGAAATACAATATCAAATGATATCCCCCTGTCCTCATTATTATTTCCTCTTCCCGCTCATTATTAATGATATTAATTCTTCCACATCCTGTAATTACTTGCGTCTTAGTGGATTTAACGCCTTGCTTAGGGTGATACGGATTAAAAAGATTTAATAAAATAAAAAGATATATATGAATAAAAAGACAAGAGAAAAAACCAGGCCAGAGGAAAAATATATATATTTCTTGAATATTACTCGCTCAGTTTTGCCTTAACAAAATTGAATTATGTCACATTGTGTCTTCCACATATTTTAACTGACCTTTCAAACGCATAATGAATGTTCATGAATGTTCACAAATTTAAAATCCTTGGTTATGTAATGGCATCCTTATTTTGTATCTAAACACGCGCAACAAAATAAATCCTTACCTTTGCCTTGATAGAGTACCTCAGAGGACGAAAAGCGTCCGCTCGGAATAGTTTTCATCATATTTTTATTCATTTTGTTCCTTCAAAGATACACTCTATCTGCAAACAATTTATATATATATATATATATATATATATATATATATATATATATATATATATATATATATATATATTGAACAAAAAATCTATTATTTTCTCTATAATTCGCTTTCTTTACATTTGGATACGAAACAGCAGATATCAAAAGTTTCGGGAGATCTATGATGAGAGAGGTTTCGCATAAAAGTACAATTCAACATTGCCTGACTAAGTGGTCTTTGTAAGTCAGTTTGTCAGAGCATATCTGATTTAACGAGAGACCTAGAGTAAGTAAAAGTTTCTTTAATAAGATTTCTCGAAAACAAAGTCCTGGAGACAAAAAATATATACTGTTTAATAAATAAAGTTACTGTCGACTCAAATAAGTATATCCACTAAAAATAACGTTAATACATCTATATTTCTAGCCATCTTATAATCCTCCATTTTATATTCCCTAGGGTTTAATAAAAATATTATAATTAATTATAACTTTTAATTCTATTCAATTATCAGTTCCATATGCAACATGTTATACAACTCCCATTGTTGCAAACCAACGTACGACCTCTTCCCACAGGTTTAAACGTTGCAAGACACTCGTTGCTCGATCGCTATTATCATGGAAAGTGTTCAGACGAACTACATACCTTAGTTCCAACACAGTTGAGACCTGCAATGCCGCACATATTGTAGCTATCTACCCTCCTTCTCTTCGTATTCCGTTGGTGACTATTATGTTCCAATCGAGAAATTTCTTCCCACGTACCGCTGCTTTGTGGAACCGACTCCCAAGATGATGCTTCCCTGGTCACTCCAATCTTAACCTGTTCTAGTCTATGGTTAACTGTTATTTTCCCCACATATCCCCATAAACTTTTACTCAGTAATCCTCCAGTTCGAATGTCTCCGGAGTTTTATGAAAGGGTAAACCTCATTGTAAAACAAAAAAAAACGTTCCCTATTTAAATCATTTCTTGTAATCCAGCCGCTGATGATTTTGATATAAGGAGATTACCATCAACAAACCGCAAACTGTTTTAGCATTGTCCGTTTATTGGTCCGATTTTCCGAAAAAGATTTCAAAATGTTCTGGAAATAGTTTAGATGAAATTATATCCTATTATCGCAGTCCATTTTCAATGTTCATTTTATCTTTCTTCTTGTTTTATTGATTGATTCGTTTTCTACGGCTTATCAACCCTTTGCAGGTTAGTTCAATGTTGTGGGTATGGGGGTATATTAATAATAATTTAGTGCTAAAAGTCTTACTAATTAACCCATATCTGGGGGAAGAAAAGCTGAATTCATACCGTTCCTAAGGCTATTTTTACTTAAGTAAATTGTTAATCAGAGAATTGAGTTTCGATTCCGGTTGGAGTCGTTATATTCACTTACGCGCAAATATCCTTGGGAAAGGCATGAATCCACCTCTTCACGCTCAGTTGTGGGTTAATTGGTAAGACTTTTATCACTAAACTATTATCATGTCAAAAAAATGTTCTGATAATCTAAAAATATTTTATGGCTTTAAATCACCTTCTTGATGGGTTGGTAAGCCGAAAAAAACGAAACAAACAAATAAAATATCTTTTATCGCGTCTCATTTCCTGCTTATTCTTTTAGTTTTACACTTTGAGGTTTATCACTCTCATGATTGATGACCCTGTTCATATATATTCATTATTTCCTCTTCTTATTTTAGATTTCCGATAGTATTTTTTTCCGTTTTCTCTGCCACTTCCTTAATTATAACAGTCAATTTGTTATTCCTACCTTCGATGTTATTTGCGCCGTTCCATAAAATCTTGAATTTGTTTTTGATTTCTACCTGAAATTCGGTTACGTCGTCTCTGATCTAATTAGAGTATGTTTTCTTGATAGCAACGATGCTTACTGTCAAATCCCGCTGAAAATGCCGATTCTCTTCATCACCGCAGTTAAGTAGTGTTGATACCGATACCATTGCAGTTAAGCAGTGCCAAAATTAAATGGGACACTGCTGAAGAAACACCTCATAATGGAAGTGACCAAAATGTGGCTCAGCTTTAAATGACGTACAAAGAATTGATACGCCGTATAAGTAAAAAAAAGAAAAAATGGTAATTATTTCGCTTCTTTAAATTTTAAATTAGATTTGACATTGCAAGCTATTATTTTCTATTAAGTTTGTTTGGAAGCGTTTATGACGGTTGCTTGGTTGATTTTGTTTATCGCCATATCGTTTCCGTGGGTCATTTAATATTGAAATCTAAATATTTCAAACACAATTGTACACTTTCAACAAAAAAATGTATTGTTCATTATTCTACTATAAATAGGTATTGTTTGTCATTCTATTATAAATAGGTATTGTTGGTCGTTTTACTATAAATAGGTATTGTTGGTTTTTCTATTATAAATATGTATTATTAATCATTCTACTATAAATAAACATTGTTGGTCATTCTGTTATAAATATACATTGTTGGTCATTCTGTTATAAATAGGTATTGTTGGTCATTGTACTATAAATTCTTATTACTGGTCATTCTAAGATAAATATACGTTGTTGGCCATTCTACTATAAATAAACATTGTTGGTCATTCTGTTATAAATAGACACTATTGGTGATTCTGTTATAAATAGGGATCGTTGGTCATTCTACTATGAATAGACATTGATAGTCATTCTACTTTAAGTAGATATTGTTGGTCATTGTGTTATAAATAGATATTGGTGGTCATTCTACTATAAATAAGTATTGTTAATTTATTTAATATAATATTTATTGCTGGTATTTTTACTATAAAAATATATTAATCAACGTGTTTAGCAATGTGCATAATGTTTAGTTTTTGTTTGGGAGTTCACTATTTGCTCATATTCGGGGCTCAAACTGATGCTATCGCCCCAGGTCAATGTGGACCTGGAGACAACAGCAATTAAGAGGTGGTTCCACGCTCCTCGAAACCTGCAATCTTCCGATCAGAGGCCGTACTCCCGGATGTACTTTGTGACGGTTACATCATTAACAGCATTGATGCTGTCAGTCTGAAATCGCTTTCAGTTTTTTCCCCGCGATTGGGACTTTTCTGTGTTCATTTACATCTTGATTACTTTTGATAATATGTATTTGTAAATGTCCATTTTCTATCTCTCTGAGAACTTAACTACCGTTTTTGTTTCTCTTCTCACGTCTTTTTCATTTTCGAAATAGTTCTATGCTAAAATCTCTTTTCTTCTCTCTACATTTGCATTTGTTGGCTTACGGCAATATCACGTTGAAACACAGTTCCTCATCCAATCAAAGAAGTTAAGCAACGTTGAATATGTTCAGTAGCTAAAAATCTTGTTTTTCTTGCGTCAGCGGTTGGGCCAAAGTTTAGTACAGGGATTTTTATCGTCATTGTTTTGGAAATTCTTGCAAAAATTAATAATTGTCGTATTTAAATTAAATTTTCCGGACTTACTCACGAATGAATTTATTTTAAACATATTTTTTTAGAAATTTTTTTTTTTTTTTGCATTTGTTACCCTCCCCCCCACACTTACTTTTCTTAAATTTCGTGAAATTTCAGCCACTTCATATTTATATTAGTTAAAAGCAAGACTCCTCGGATAATTTAAATCACCAATGTATTTTTGCCAAACAGAAACACCATTTAACGAAAATCTGCTCTGAGTCGTAAAATAAAAAATGCAATAAAACTATATTATTTAATTGGAATTTTTTTAAAAATAAGATCTGTTAAGAGCACTGTTGTCTAAAGAATAATTTTTTTATGATGAATAATGAATTTTTACTAAAACTTTTTTCATTTTATAAAAATTTAATTCGAAAAATGTATTAAGTTTTAAATCTTTTAAAATTCTATATCAATTTCAGCCTTTTATATGAAATTATTAATTGACAACTATATTTCCTAATCATAAATGGAAAAGATTATTACAAATCATCAAACATCAGAATTTTGAATTATTTTGTTTCTGTATAAATATGCCCATTTTGTAACTTCAAGCGACCACACACGACATTATCAGAAAATAAGTGCGATAACTATAATAAATTAAAGTAAAAAATATTCAAAAAACATTGCATTACGGAAGAAATTTTCCTACATTTTAAGGGTCACTTTGACTTTATATATATATATATATATATATATATATATATATATATATATATATATATATATATATATATATATATATATATATATATATTAAGTACTCAGTGACCATTAAATATATATATATATATATATATTAAGTACTCAGTGAGCATTACAATGTAGGAAAATATCGTCCGTATATATAAACTGTATTACATTTTTTTAAATCTACGGGAACTTTATCAGTAATAAATAATTTAATATAACCTTAGCGCTTATATATATATATATATATATATATATATATATATATATATATATATATATATATATATATATATATATATATATAAATATCAGTAATAAATAATTGAATATAACGTGAGCGCTTATATATATATATAAAAATAATTGAATATAACGTGAGCGCTTATATATATATATATATATATATATATATATATATATATATATATATATATATATATATATAAGCGCTCACGTTATATTCAATTATTTATTACTGATAAAGTTCCCATAGATAAAATTTAAAAAAATGTAATAAAACTTAAACATTATTTAATTAAAGAAACTGTTAATAGCTTTTATATATAAGATATAAGCACAATATTGTCTTAAAAAATTCGATGAATAATGAATTTTTACGAGAATTACTTTCATTTGTTAAATTTTAATTAGAATAATTTATTAAGTCTTTTAAAATTCTGAATTAATTTTACCCATTTAGATGATATTATTATTAAGTAAAATTTATATTTATTAATCATAAATGGAAAAGCTTAGTACATTTCATCAAACACCAATATTTTAAAAAGAATTTTGAATTGTTTTTGCATGTGTATAAAAGTAAGGACGTTTGTTGATTCGAAAGTTTATACACGACATTATCAGAAAATAAGAGCGATATCTATACTAAATTTAAATCAACATTTCTAGAATTTCACAAAGCATTGCTAAAGTTTAAAGTTTACCGAGTAATTAAAAATTGTAAAACAAAATGCGTTCACGTCATTTTCTTAAATTATATTTGACAGATAATGTCTCAATAGAACAACATTTCACTTGTCATCAGGCTGTCAACACGTCAAAACAGCTACTGTCGGGTTAAAAAATGCATTTCTGCGATATTTTTAATTTAAAGTAAATAATATTTGTTTCAAATCAAATTAATTATACTTTAAATCAGCCAATATTCTTCAAATATAGTTTCGCAAAGTTGTATCTTCTTTTTGGAAAATCTATTAATAAAGAGAATAATATTGCAGACGACTAAAATGGCGCTAATCAGCTATTTTTGAGAAAAAAAACACCTTCCAAGCAATTTAAATTCTATTAGCTTGGAATTGCAACTAAATTAAAAGCTTCAAAAAAGATTTTTTATTTTTTTTTAAATTTCTTTTCAACCTTAGGTATTATTTTTCTTTTGTGGGGTACCCACTTTAAATCCTAAAGATGATTATAGATTGGAGCTAGAAATTACATGAAGATGTTTCCCCGATCACTACAATCTTAATCTGTTCAAGTCTTGGATTAACCATTAACTTCATTCCTCACTTATCCCCATAAAATGTGCCTCATACACTGTAACACTCTACTTCGAGTGGCTCGTAGACTTCGTACAGGGGGGAACATTTCTTTTCCTTTTATATGCCATGTCCTTTCAGGACATAGGCGATCATGGTTCTCCACCTCCCTTTATCCCTTGCAGCTCTCAAAAAATTCCTTCCCTCAGCTACAACTCCCAGACCACGTGCTGTCATCCACTTGCTTAGGCCCGCTAGGTATGGCAGGCATTGTTATCTCTTGTCTCTCTTTTCCTCTATTCTCCCCGTGAGTATCAGATTCTCCAGGCTCTCCTTCCTCATTATCTGTCCCAGAAACTTCAGCTGCCTCTTCCTTATGGTAAGTATTAGCCTCCTCCTTGTCTGCATCCTCTCTAAGAACTCATCGTTGCTCACACGCTCGGTCTATGATATCCTTAGCACCATTCTGTAGAACCACATCTCTGTCGCCTCATGTCTCTTCGTCTTTGAGGAAATCTTCGAACATTCGCTGCTGTAAAGACGGACAGATGTCACGTAACACAGGGGGAACACTTGCAATATAAAACAACAAACATTATACCAAAAACCAAAATTCCATTTCCATCACATGAAGAAACAGAAAAGTAGGTAGTAAATTTAACTAGAAAGAGTAAATGATTCAATCAATCTAGAAAGTTTTTCGACTACCGAAGACAGCATGATTGGAAGCAAATTCGCATCATTAGAAAATGCAATCAGACTTACTCTGTAACCTTCTACTTCAAGAGGCTTGCGGACTTCGTACAGGGGGGGAACACTGAGTAATAAAAACAATAAATACTTTGCCAAAAACCAAAATTCCCATCATATGAAGAAACAGCAAAATAGGTAGTAAATTTATCTAGAAAGAGTAAATGATACAATCAACCTAGAAAATCTCTCCATTACCGAAGACAGCATGTTTGAAAGCAAAATTTCATCAGTAGAAAATGCAATCAAACTTAGTGATCCTGAAAAGTTGAATTTCCCGAAAAGTGCTTTAATGAAAAAAAATATACAAGTTCACCCGATAATAATAATGTTTGGTCAATGGATGCCGAATATTTCCTGTAGAGAAAGCGACTAATTTCACCATTACCATCGCAATAACCTATTGAAAGTTTAACAATTTAAATGATGAAAGGTGTTGCTAAATGTTTCATGTCCTTTGCGTACTTCCGAATGAAGATGATGTGCACTTCGTTAAATCATTTATACAACGACAAGTACATTATCTATCAAATTAGCATGTTGTCTTTGAAGTCGAAATGAACTTTGAAGTACCGATTTTTTCACAGGTTAATTAGTAATTAACCCCAGCTTTCTTACACGTTGAATTTCAGCTAGAATTAAAATCAAACCTAATTTAGGCACCCTTAAATGAACGCAAACACACACACAAACATACATACATATATGCACATATGAAAACAAAATCTTTTTTCTCGTTTGCTTTTTCAAATTAAAAAAAATTATAGATAGATAGATAGATAATCTACAGAGATAGATAGATAGATAGATAGATAGATAGATAGATAGATAGAAAATCTACAGATACAGATAGATATAAACAAAACGTGACAGATATATGGATAGATAGATAGATAGATAGATAGATAGATAGATAGATAGATAATGTACAGTTACAGATAGATATGAAAAACACGTGACAGACTGACAGACAGACATACAGATAGATAGATAGATAGATAGATAGATAGATAGATAGATAGATAGATAGATAGATATAAACAAAACGTTACAGATAGATAGATAGATAGATAGATAGATAGATAGATAGATAGATAGATAGATAGATAGATAGATATGAACGGACTGAAATAGATAGATAGATAGATAGATAGATAGATAGATAGATAGATAGATAGATAGATAGAAAATCTACAGATAGATATAAACAAAACGTGACAGATATATGGATAGATAGATAGATAGATAGATAGATAGATAGATAGATAGATAGATAGATAGATAGATAGATAATGTACAGTTACAGATAGATATGAAAAACACGTGACAGAGTGAAACACAGACATACAGATAGATAGATAGATAGATAGATAGATAGATAGATAGATAGATAGATAGATAATGTATAGTTATAGATAGATATGAAAAACACGTGACAGACTGACAGATAGACATACAGATAGATAGATAGATAGATAGATAGATAGATAGATATAAACAAAACGTGACAGATAGATAGATAGATAGATAGATAGATAGATAGATAGATAGATAGATAGATAGATAGATAGATAGATGGATAGATAGAAAATCTACAGATACAGATAGATATAAACAAAACGTGACAGATATATAGATAGATAGATAGATAGATAGATAGATAGATAGATAGATAGATAGATAGATAGATAGATAATGTACGGTTACAGATATATATGAAAAACACGTGACAGACTGACAGACAGACATACAGATAGATATATAGATAGATAGATAGATATAAACAAAACGTGACAGATAGATAGATAGATAGATAGATAGATAGATAGATAGATAGATAGATAGATAGATAGATAGATAGATAGATATGAACGGACTGAAATAAATAGATAGATAGATAGATAGATAGATAGATAGATAGATAGATAGATAGATAGATAGAAAATCTACAGATACAGATAGATATAAACAAAACGTGACAGATATATAGATAGATAGATAGATAGATAGATAGATAGATAGATAGATAGATAGATAGATATGAACGGACTGAAATAGATAGATAGATAGATAGATAGATAGATAGATAGATAGATAGATAGATAGATAGATAGATAGATAGATAGATAGAAAATCTACAGATACAGATAGATATAAACAAAACGTGACAGGTAGATAGATAGATAGATAGATAGATAATGTACAGTTACAGATAGATATGAAAAACACGTGACAGACTGACAGACAGACATACTGATAGATAGATAGATAGATAGATAGATAGATAGATAGATAGATAGATAGATAGATAATCCTTATTTGCAAGAACCAAAAAATAGCAGTTAACGATTTCCAGTAGAAAATATTTATGCAGGTAGAAAATCATAAACGAGGAAAACATTCATTTATGACGGATATTTAATTATTTTACCCCAAGCAAGGCGATAAAGCCACTAGAAAGCACGGATTACACAGAACGAAAGAGAATAAAAAGTCTTTAGTGAGAAGTGATGAGAAAAGGAAAAAAATAGGGTTCCATTTAAATTTTTCCAGGTCGTGACAGGGAATCAAGAATGTGCCAGGCAAACAAGAATTATGAAAGGAGTTTCACAAGCGAGAAAAGAAACTGTTAGATTAGAAGTGCCATTTGCATCTAGCTAGTTCAACAGTAAAACGGTGAGACCTAGTTGCCAATCTAGTCGCACTCTTAAATTCATTCAGTCGAGGCACCAAGGGAAAAAGCTCAACAGATCGATGAATATATTTATGGAAATAAGCCACGTCACTTTGGTGAGAATGGGACTGAACTGGAGATGACAGGTTAGGATCGATTAGATTACAGAGGCTTCTTTGAATTTTGCCAAGAATCTCAATATATATAGTAGAGACACCAGACCAGATATGGCAGCAATATTCAATACACAGACGAATGGTAGATTTATAAATGGACAAGATGGATTCTGACAAGAAGAATTCTCTGAGACGGCACAGTGAACCAACTTTCCTAGGAGTAGACCTAACATTCTTTTCTTAAATTCAATGAGTATAATATATTTAAATTAATACATAAACTTAATAATATTTAGTGATATTAATTAATATTTAAATCAATACACATCATAATAAAACGGTGGAGTGATGGATAGCGGCTCGGATTGAGGAATCGGTGTGCCGCGTTCGAATTTCAGTTGAATCCATTACATTCACTTATGTGCTAATACTCTTAGGAAAAGTATGAATCTTCTTCTTCTGCCTCAGCTATGGGTAAATAGCAGGACATAGCAACTGCAGAAAGAAATGGGTGGAAAATCTGCCTCGTCAGACTGTTGATAACGCTGTCTCTCATAAACTGTTACTAAGGTTCACTCACCATAGTTGCCGTCTAAACAACTAGAGGGCTCTGGTTGAAAAAACACTAATGTGCCTGAGAAGGTGTGTGCAATAAGGATTGGCCTGTTGCCATAGCAGACAGGCATACTCGGATATGAGTGGTCTGCCATTATACCTGTATGTACACTACAGCTTAAAAGTGTGAAGCGACAATCAGAATTAGCATGAGTTAAATTTGGCCGGAGAATGAAAAAAAATGAAAGAAAAACCTTTAGGGTCATTGAAAAATGAATGGAATCATTAATTCACACTCATACATTGAGAAACTTTTGCAGGGAAATCCCAAAAATGTGTGCTGCAGTAATCAAGGCTAAAGGAGGATATTTTGACGAGGATATTTTGTCATAATAAAATTTCTAATCAAAAATCATATCTCACATTTTTAACAATGTATAATAAATTTAAAGTACAAGTTAATTACTTCTGGGCCCAATTTTAAAAGTTTAGTGTATGTGCAAACGCACGCACAAATAGACACAAATGCTCATATGCCTATATAAATACACGCCTACATTTATGTATACCTATTTAATATTACATTAGTAAGTAATATGTAATTCTATATACTATACATTTGTATAAGTGTGTGCCTATATGTCTACCAATTTAAGGCGTTGTTTGATTTAATATTTCGTACCTGTATGCAAGTATGTTTTAGAGTGTACCAAGCAACTCGCTCAGAGAATTATGTGCTGAAAAGTGTTTAAACAAAAAATATAAGCAACTTCCTAAAAAAATTGTCAAATGTTATTGTCATAAAACTGATTTATTTGTCCTTGTATAAGCGCATGTTGATCTGAGTGACTGTTTGAAGAGGAGGTGAGGAAACGGGGTCTGGTGTCAATGGGCAGAACACGTTTGTTGTCAAATAAAAAATAAGTTGATGGAGAACTCGGAAACTAAATCAAAACAAATCATTGTGAACAGAAATCGATCATTTTTTTTATTTTGTCGGAGAAAATAATCAATGAAAGAAAGAAGGCAAGAAAGAATGAAAGAAAGAAAAACGAAAGAAAAAAGAAAAGACATTAAATAAAAGAAAAAAGAATGGAAGACAGAAATTAAATAAAAGAAAGAAAGAAAGAAAGAAAGAGAGAGAGAAAGACATTAAATAAAAGAAATAAAGAAAGACATAAAAAGGAAGAAAAAAGAAAGACAATAAAAAAGAAAGAAAGAAAAACATTTAATCAAAGAAAAAGAAAGACAGACATTAAATAAAATAAAAAAGAAACAGAAACACTAAATAAAAGAAAAAGTAAGAAAGAGATTAAATGAATGAAAACAGAAAGAAAGTCATTAAATAAAAGATGAAAAGAAAGGCAGAAAGTTTAAATAAAAGAGAAATAAAGAAAGGAAGAAAGACATTGAATAAAGGAAAAAAGAAAGAAAGACATTAAATAAAAGATAAAAAAGAAAGAAAGATTAAATAAAAGAGCAAGAAAGAAAGAAAGACATTGAATAAAAGAAAAAAGAAAGAAAGACATTAAATAAAAGAAAAAACAGAAAGACAAATATAAGAAAAACAAAGAAAGAAAATTATTAAATAAAAGAGAAAGAATGAAAGACATTAAATGAATGAAAAAAGAAAGTCAGAAAGACATTAAAACAAAGAGAAAGAAAGAAAGACATTTAATAAAAGAAAAAGAAAGACAATAAAAAGAAAAAAACGAAAGATATTAAATAAAAGAAAAAGAAAGTAAGAAAAATATTAAATAAAAGAAAAAGAAAGAATGACATTAATTAAAAAAGAAAGACATTAAATAAAAGAAAGGGAATGACAGAACGATATTAAATAATAGAAAAAAGAAAGAAGGTTATTAAATAAAGGAAAAAAGAAAGAAAGACATTAAATAAAAGAAAAAAGAAAAACATTAAATAAAAGCAAGAAAATGTAAGACATTGAAAAAAGAAAAAAGAAAAACATTGAAAGAAAGAGAAAGAAAGACATTAAATAAAAGAAAAAAGGAAAGACAGAAAGAACGACATTAAATAAAAGAGAAAGAAAGACATCAAATCAAAGAAAAAAGAAAGAAAACGTGAAATAAAAGAGAAAGAAGGCCATTAAATCAAATAAAAAGGAAAGAAAGACATTAAAAAAGAAAGAAAGAAAGAAAGACATTGAATAACAGAAACAAGAAAGAACGACATTAAATAAAAGAAAGAAAGAAATTAAATAACAAATAAAAGAAAGAAGAAAGACAAAATAAAAAGAAAGAAAGGAATGAAGAAACAGATGCCAGAGAAAAAAGTAAGACCCAACAAGCTTCGCCAAGTTAACTAAAAATTCTCTGAATCTTCTCAAGTCTTTTTCTGAATGTCAAATGTTGAAACTCATGCAACAAAAAAAGTTTCTATGGAAAAACAGGTTTTCAAATGTGTATTCAGTCTTAACTTTTATTTAATTGAGTAATGATAATTTGTTCATGTTTTACACATGAACTCAGACATACACAAGCACACACAGATAGATAGATAGATAGATAGATAGATAGATAGATAGATAGATAGATAGATAGATAGATAGATATGAATACAAACAGAAATAGCAAGACACAACTAGATAGATAGATAGATAGATAGATAGATAGATAGATAGATAGATAGATAGATAGATAGATAGATAGATATACCATGGGAAAACTAAAAGGATGGATGTTTTAATAATTAATCCAACCTACTTTATTTCTTAAACGTTATTTTATAGTTGATGCCCGGATTTAAGTAGACGCTCCATTTATTAAACAATATGGATGTTTTATTTATTAATCAGACAAACTTTATTTCTTAAATGTTATTTTTAGTGGTTACCCATATTTAAGTAGACGCTCACTTTATTAAACAGTATATTTATTTATTTTCGTCGAAAGGCCTAAATATTTGAGGAATCTTATTTTATAGATAAAAGTGTAAAACTAAAGCAATATTTGAAAACCAATACACAACACCATCTATTTTCTCTCTCCCCTCTCTTTCTATCTCTCTCACGTTCTCTCTCTCACACTCTATCTCTCTCTCTATCTCTCTCTCTCTCTCTCTCTCTCTCTCTCTCTTTCACACACATATATATATATATATATCACGAGGCTGGCATCCCGTTCCCACACTTTCACTGTTGAAACTGTTAAATGTAGACGTCTCTTCTCCAATAGCTTCATATCTCGCACCTCACGCCTATGGAACTCCTTCTCCTCATTCCTGTTTCCCTGATGACTATGATCTCCAACTATTCAAGTGTAACGTCAATCGACATCTCCAGTTGCCTTGATCTATCCTCTATCCTTCTCCACATCCTTTCCTCTAACACTCCTATTTGCTCTCGCTCCAAATCCTCTGTAACCCCTTGCGTGCTAGTGGCCTCCAGCCTTGCCTGGGATGAAAAGCTTATATATATATATATATATATATATATATATATATATATATATATATATATGGTGTATCAAATACTTTTACAAACTTTTGGAGCGGGTTCCTCACACCAAAACAAGGACAAATGTCCACATGAACATATGTCTTCAAATCCTTAGTTTTTAAATTATTAAGTTTAAAGAAAGTTTACGGTAGATGCCACTGTGTTGCAATGTAGACTAGGTTACATTTGTCATTCGTGTACATTTGTGGCTAGTCTGTCTTCAACGTTTAACGTGTGTAGTAGTGGGTTAGCTGAGGAGTGTTCCGTTTAACAATGACAGAATATTCATATCGTGGGCAGGCAGATATGACCTTGACATACGGCGGCGCGAATTGGAAATGGGCGCGAGGCTGCCGATTGCGTTTCTAGACCGTAGACATCCGAGTCATCCAACCTTTGCTGCTGTTTAATAACGCGTTGCTATGACAGGATCCATTGCACCACACACTATGGTTCGAGGACGACCGAGATCCGCTCGTACGCATGACTATGATGGAGATATTCAACAGGCTCTCGGAGAGGACCTAGGTATCAGAAAAAGTCAAGTGGCACTAGCATGTCGTACATCTCATAGTACCTCATGGAGGGTACTTTAAGAGCAGCGCCTGTATCCGCGTGCAGGGCCTTTCACCCACTGATCACTCACAACGGAAGAAGATTTGGCGATGGTTTATTACACAAACTGACGACCCATTGTTTGTCTCTTCAGTCTTGCTTATGGCCGGTTTCATGGTTTGCACGTTTCCTGACCTCAATCCTTTTTATCTGTGGGGCCACCTAAAACAATTTTTTATGCAGCAGACATTAATAATGCAGAGACGCTTCATCAACTTCTTATGGGGTCCTTCGATGCCATTCGACACCATATGGGAGTATTTGAAAGGGTCCGCCAGTCAATGATCCGACGGGTGTTTAGAAGCAAGCGGATGACATTTTTGGAAATATGTTTATATGGACATTTTGCCTTGATTGGGTGACGGGAACACGCCCCAAATTTTATAAAAGTATCTTTGATACACCCTGTATATTTAAACATGTATACATTATGGAGATAGTAATATTTGACGTTTTCTTGCAAATAAACTTTCGGATTCATTGACCGAACAGCCAGTGCTGCTGCCGGTTGAAATTTACAGAATCTTTCAATTAAAATAATATTTCAGGAAAATAGGTTTCTCAATTTCATTAACTGTTATCACTCTCTAGTATTGATGGGCTTTTTCCTTCCTAACCTTTTATTTGAGGTAGGGTGGAATGTCAATATCATGATTATGTTATTATTTTCTCAACGAGTTACATGTGCTTTCCATTTTAGCTGCTGCTAATGTTGGTAGTGATGTGGTTTTTGTTTGGTACAGTTCTTTGTTAATACTGCAACGCTAGTCCACAAAACCAATCGACTTGAATTGCTCAAAGACATTTTTAACAATTGATCATAGACTACAGTAGTATATACCCAACAGTTCAAATATTACTGAACGGGTTTGGCGCTATGCATGACATCTATACGAAATAATCGATCTGACTTGAATAATGAGTTTTTTCAGGTTAATGATTTAGATGATAGCAAATGTTGGTCAAAACTACCTACAGCGGATCCTATTCTATATTCATATACCTTATCGTCTAAGCTATTTTTTTATAAATTCCATATTTACACTATTTACATTATTTGGACTGTTGTGCTCATATTTATTGTTATATTTACGACGTTTCGGCCGTTTTAGGATCCGGCCTTTTTCAGCTTACATACGTTGAATTTCAACCTGACCGTTTATTTCGTCGAACCCTTTATTTCGGTCACAGGTATAGATTGTTCTAGTTCCACGTGCTATGCCTTTACTGGATATCTCAGTTTCAGTTAATTCCCTTCAGTAACTCAACTCTCCGAAGTTTTTGTTCACCTCTGCTGTGACCAGGTATTGAACTCACAACGGTTTTGAGTCAAGTCACTAGATTACTTCAATCAACGATTTTTTTTTCCACTGGGCCATGTCTTTTCAGAGGTGAACAAAACCTTGGAGATGTGAGTTACTAAAGGGATAATAACTGAAAGTAAGACATCCAGAAAAGGTATGGCAGGTGATACTAGAGCAATCTGCCCCAGTGATCTAAAGAAAGTGTTCGATTCGAAATTCCAACCTATATCACCTGAAGAAGGGCGGGGTGTACAACGGCCGAAACTTGGTGAATATGACAATAAATATGAGGGCAACAGTTCGAATAATGTCAATAGCGAAAATAGTGATAATACCACATCTCAGAAATATAGACAGAAACTGATTTATACACTGCGTTATTTAATGTGTTTGTTATTTCCAGATCCTATTTTTTTTTTATAATGGACTAGCTAGCAGTATTCGACCGGGTGTTTCATTACTGTGAATTTTTTGCCGTTCACTTGTAGCAGTTTAAGTTTAAAGTCAGCCCACTCGAAAATCAATATAAGTAACAACAATTGGGTGCAACTGAGTCACGTCCCCAAATGGGGTCTAACAATTAGAATAGGGAGATTGAAAAGGGCCGTTTTTGCCTTCTCAGTGTTGCAAGGAATTTTTCACCTTCAAGTTTGTAATATTTTCCGGCCAATTCGGACTCAAAATCGGCACTGAATAATTATCTATCAAATAAAAAAAAATCATCGAAATCGGATGAAAATTGTGGAAACGCACAAACAGCATCCGAATTATAGATATAGATTAATGGTATGTGTCATCACTGTTTACATTACAATTCTAGATCATCTTTAATTTATATGTATTTTTTGTAGTTAAAAATGTACTACAATATTCTTGTAAGTACTTTCTTACCTCATGACACGAGGGATCATGGTTCCCCACAACTTCTTGACATATCTTGTCCTCACCTTTGTCAATTTTCTATTATCCATTTAAACAAACTCTTTCAGAATGTTACTAGCTTTTTTCCAACTTCTTTTATTGCTTTCAGTATATCCTCTGAGTGTTATATTCTCCAGGTTTTCTTTCTTCGTTATGCGTCCCAGAAAATGCACAGTAGTGTAGACCTGGTTAAATGACGAAATTGGATTTGTGCGTTTGGTCTGTATTTTTAAAATTGTAAATCTTAAACGTCATTTGAGTAACGAACGATTTTTCCCTGCTAATCGTTGTTTACGCTTCCCCAGAAAGCATTAACGAATTGATCATAGACCCTGAATACTTTTATGATGGAAAAAACAAGACAAGAAATAAAAATGATCTAAAACACAGACATGTTCAAAACAATAGGAAAATGTTAAAAAAATAATAAGCTTGAAAAATTAAATGTACTGAAAATAAAAAAAAATTGAAGTAAATATTTCCTATTATATATATATATATATATATATATATATATATATATATATATATATATATATTTATAATATATATATATATATATATATAATGATTAAATTTTATGGCAAGTGGAAACGTTAACTTGTAATGTGTTTCGTCCTTCAGAATTCATCACAGTAAATTTGTTATGTTGGTTGGACTACACATGTGATAGGGGTGCTGGAAAATTGAGAATTATTTTTCAGCCGAATTCATTTGGAGACTTTTTCTTTTTCTTTCCATCACTTTTGTTATTAGATATCCCACACTGTGATATGAGAAGATCTGCTAGGAATGGCGAAATGTTGTAAGACCCAGGGCGCAAATGTACTGTAGATGACCTTGTGATTTAGGCAATCTCTAGACATTTATTTCTCCTTTGATCAGAGTAGCATTTTTATGTCAAAGTTATAGTCACTCTCATTACGGTGGGCAACCAATGCATTTGATGTGTTGTTTTGTAAAATGTCCCTTTTGTGTTCATATAATGTTTTTATTTAGATTCCTTAAGGTTTCTCCCTAAGTATTTTTGTGACAATTATTGCAAGCGATGGAGTAAACTCCACTTTCAGGTTTAGCCTATTAGATAGAATTAGTAGGCAGTAAATGTTTTCCCCTTTGTCATAAAATTTCCACAATGCTGTTCTTGATACATAAAATATATATATCGTTATATATATATACAAAAAAATAGAAAATTAGCTTTAATAAGATAAAAGCTACTTGGGGTAATGGCAGAAATTTCATATAATAATGTTGTTCACATCAAATGCTTTAATTGGTTGCCGTTCTGTTCAATACACTTTTCATATCTTGAAGAAATAAACCTACAAGCGTCTAGTATCATTTCCTCTGGTATTTGAGCACATTCTTCTTCAATTGCTACTCTCATTTCAGCAATTGTTTCAGGTTTCTCGCTGTAAACGTTGTCTTTTAGAAACCCCCACAAAAAGAAATCCAAGGGTGTCAAATCTGGTGATCTAAGTGGGTACTGAACTGTCTCCTCTTCTTCCAATCTATCTGGTTTGCATATTTCCATCCATATAAGTTCTCACATTACGGTAATGTATTATTAGCTATTAATATTTAAAGAGTGTATACATTATTTTAGGACACCCTGTATATGTGTGTGTGTGATAATAATATACGATAATTTTTATTTATAATATAATTCTTTTTATAATTCTAAAAATCTTTTGCGTTAGATTTCAACTCTGTAAATTGATGTTTGTGTGTGTGTGTGTGTGTGTGTGTGTGTGTGTGTGTGTGTGTGCGTGTGTGTGTGAATTGGATTTTCTACAGCAGTGAAAGTAACAGGCTAGCCTGCAATTTGGGCTCGAATAGTCGATTCCACGTGACATACGTTAAACTACCAGAACTTTCCTGAAATTCATTTATTTAGTAGTTCCTCGGCTCCCACTTGCACCATAGACTCAACTAGATGGGGGGGGGGGGTATGTGTGACAACATAAGTAGAGATTTAGTATAGCAGTGACATTTGTAGCGGCCGCTGAACGCGGACAGGATTTAACTGACTACGGAATTGACTGTTTGAGCCAGAAAGATTTGGTGACACTATCTCCGATGCGACACATACTGTAGGTGGTCGTTCTTTTTTTTCATTTTCAAAGTAGCAAACTGGTGTTAAGCATATGTGACTCACTGACGACATCTCTGGCACTTGGAAACTTCTGACATCCACGCAATGATGCAAGAACGGACGCGTTAGTAACTAACAAAGACGCTGCCCATCCAACAACGATGGAGAACATTACAATGAATGGTATTGCTATTCATCGCCGGCGCAACACAAGGTTTAAAACATAATGGATTCATTCGCTCCAAACCATTTTTAATAACGGTTATGAGAAAACGGCCGTACATTGATTTTAGTTTAAATATTTCTAAACGATTTGGACGCTATGAATGACATCGATATGATAGTCTAGATGTGATCATAAATCGAGTTATCGGTTTAAAACATTGCTTCTATATCGCCTTACAGAGCCGAACAAAAGTACCCCTAACAATACCTACCCCGTGTTCAACTTATTTATATACTCTTTATTCATGCCACATAATATAAACATTTACACCGGTTGTCCCCCTCGAGGAGGCTCCGTGCCATGAGAAGATATTGGGCCTTAAGCTCAAAACAAACCTCAAGTGAAACACCTTTATACGATCCATGGCTAAAAATACAGGTAAAATGATCGATTCCCTGTACCGCACCAGTAAGTACCTGACTCCTCATTCTATCCTTTTCAGTCTTGATAGAGTTCAAAAGCATCTCTGAGTCCTTGTTGGACAAGAATTATTTTCCACCCTCCAAACTCTCTCTCACAGGCGGGATGTGGGAAGTCCCTCACTATAGATACTAACATTGAAAGTGCTCGGACGAACTACATTCCTTGGTTCCACCAGGTCTAACCGTCACGTTTAGGATCCGCCATGCCTCTTATATTATAGCAAACCACGCACATTGCCTCCATGTTCCATAGGTGAGAAGTACGTTTCACTCAAATGGCTTCTTCCCGCGAACAGCTGTCCTATGGAACAGACTCCCAAGAAGATGTTTCCCCAATCATGATAATTTTAACCTGTTCAAGCCTAGAGTTAACCGTTAACTGCCTATCCATATAGACCCTCTACTTCGAGTGTCCTTCGGTCCTTGGACAGGGTGAACCTTATTGTAAATATATATATATATATATATATGTATATATATATATATATATATATATATATATATATATATACATATACATATATATATATATATATATATATATATATTGCGTATATTTTGGCAGCATGTTTCTATTGAGACAAGTTGTATTGAATAATTTAGACAAGTTTTGTCTATGTATTTTCATCTGGATCCTTTCATATTCCCGGACAAGCTTTTTAGTGTCATTATTTCTTTAATAAAAATCGAGTATCTGTCTATATTTCTGAGATGAGGTATTATGTACACTATTTACATTATTCGGACTATTGTCCTCATCTTTGACGCCATATTTATTACGTTTCGGCCTCGTACACTCCGGCCTTCTTCAGAACAGTCTACCCCAGTGAGCGAAATAAAGGGTTCAGTTCAACATTCCAAACATCTGAAGAAAGCCGGAGCGTATAACGGCCGAAACGTTGTAATAAATATGGCGACAAAGATGAGGACAATAGTCCGAATAATGTAAATAGTGTACTATAATTTACGTTTATAAGTCTTAATTCTTCATTATTTCTTATTTTTAATGGGGAATTTCGAACTGAACCCGTTATTTCGCTTACTGGGGTAGACTGTTCTAGTTCCACGTGCCATTTTTTTTTAATGGATGTCAGTCATCAGTTATCTTCTGTTAATTCCACTCTCCAAGTTCTCCACTGCCTTAACCGTATATTGAACTCATTGTTTGGGTCCTGTCACTGGATCTAACCAACGCCTTTATCCACTGTGCCATGTGTCCTTGATACATATTATTTAAATCTGAGCACTTTCGACATATCACAATGTCATCATCAGGGTGTTGTTTATTTCAAGACAAATATTACAGTGTTCATCATTTTCAAAGACAAAATTGCTGTGTTCATCTGAAAAATGTTTATTTGTGAACTGAAGAATGGTCAGTGAGTATTGTGTGTCGAGAGATTTTAAGAAATAAGTTTTAGAATTATTAGTGCAAAACCTGACATTTTAAACTATCTATTGTACACATTTTAAAACATTTGTGCAGTATACATAAGTAATTTTATTAAGGTTTTGATTTCAGTTTTTAATAGGTTCGAGAAGTTTTAGTTTATTTATTAATGGCATTACCTATTTAATTGAAACACGTCTATCTTCACTTCTTTACTTCATTTTCTGATTGAAACCAAGTAGCGTCTTTGATATATCTTTTGCCTTCTCACCAGATCAAAACAAAATAGTCAACTATTTACGATACGTTAAGCACTTCTAGCTTTCTTTCCTTTTTTTCACTGAAACTAAGTAGCGTCTCTGATATGGATTTTATCTTTCCACGTGGTCAAAACGGTATATCCCATCATTTATTAGGTATTGGCAGGGCGTAAAGGTAGGTCAAACTAAGGAACTAACGAAGGGAGGGTCAAGCTGTAAAACATGTTTAATGTAGTTTGAATGTAGAAATCCGACGTAGTAATTAATTTGTTCAATGAAACAGCAGCAATGTCTAGTAGCATCTGTTCAGTAATTCTTAAGGTCTTCCATATCAGAGGTTGGCAGTGGATATTCGGAGAGAGTAGGAAAGGGTAGTTCTGCAGGTCTTTCATCTGACAGGTTAGCAGTGGATATTCCGACAAGAAAAAACAAAATGGCCGCCTTTATACACATCGGATCGAATATTCCACGTATTCTGATTGGTTAACCTTCTCTTGGTAAACTATAAAATGAGTCAGCTCATTTTGGTTGGCTCACTAGTTATACTATGTACACAAAATAACTTAACACAAGCACAATTATTATATGCTTTATTTACAATATGATAAGCAATCTTTTCGTTGCATAATAAACACTCTTGAAACCATATATATATATATATATATATATAGAGAGAGAGAGAGAGAGAGAGGGGAAGAGAGACAGAGACAGATATATATATATATATATATATATATATATATAGAGAGAGAGAGAGAGAGAGAGAGAGAGAGAGATATGTAGCATTTTAGTTTGTTATCAAACTCCTCCTAGGAATTTGGGGATAAACCCTCATAACGATATATATTCTGAAACTACATTACCCAGGGTACTTGGATAAGTATATTTCATTTTGATCTAAAGGGCGTCCCCGGGGGTGCACAAGCCCCCACTGAAATTTGTTTCCCTTTTGATATAAATTATATTTAAATTTGAACAAGGGAATGAATCTATATATATATATATATATATATATATATAGAAGGGGGTTGCCAGAAGATGGAGGTCACATAGGCAAGATCATTGTGTAATATTGAAATGCGTCATTTTTCTCCATAAATTATAACAATGATTTAAAATCAATCATCGTTTTCTTAAAAAAATGAAAAAAAGTGTGACACGCAGCAAAGTGCGGATAATTCGGCTAGTTTATAAGAAAAACTTATTATAAGAAGAATTTATATCTTATATTTATCATATGAATATATCCTAAAATTGTACAAATATTAGTTGGTTAATACTAATATTATTGTGAAAAATAACCCCTGATAATATCGTCAAAATTGTCAATAATGGTTATGTTTTTTTTCATAAAAGATTACGACTTTTTAAAATAGTTTTATCACAATCCAGAATTCAGTAAATATTCACGTTAATTACGCTTCTTGATAGAATTATTTTTGTTGTCTGGCACCAAAATTAGCAGACTACACAATCCATTATATCATTTTACTCCTATTTTAATGAAATAAATGACTGGCTTTTAATGCAATCGAGTTTTTTGATAGTCAATATCAGTAAAAGCCGACACATTCTCCCTTGGTGACATCATCTGTCTCGCATTAAAAATGACTTTCTTTTTAATTCCAACAGTTTATATCGATATTATTTGAAATAAACATAGATTTATACATTAGGCGTTTTACAGTTTGTATTCACTAAGAAAGAGTAGAAAAATTATATTTCTCCATCTCAAATCATTTACAAATGCCCTGGAAATTTTTCGACCGACTGTAATGAATTTTAAATATTATAGACAAATAAATGGTTGTATGTTATTGCTATGGCCTTGAGGTAACGTTTTATTCAACACTGAATTAATTTACCTTTATTGGATTAAATGTGAAAAATCTTATGGGGAAAAATAGAGTAAATATTCTCATAAATAGAAAGTGTCATCAATAATCTTCGTCTCATATTCTGCATTCTTAATCTTTTATTAATAATATCATTATTATTATTATTATTATTATTATTATTATTATTATTATTATTATCATCACATAAAAGTCATTATTAGTAGTAGTAATTTCATTATTATTATTTCTCTACAGGTGAGTTTATTTTTTCGTATGTTTGGTATTTTAACTTCTTATATATATATATATATATATATATATATATATATATATATATATATATATATATATATATATATATATATATATATATATATACACATGCACACACACATATATATATATATATATATATACGAAAGTGGACACTGAGGTTAACACCGAGTTGTGACAGTCTGTTTCATGCTTGTACACAAAGTTCAGGCCATGTTTTCATGGTGTTGACATCTGTCTCGACATTTATATATTTATATACGTTCTACTGAGGACATTCAGCAATTTTACCCATAAATACATCATACTGTGCCGAGTGGTTGTAACTTTCGCATTCTGGCCATGAGACCCGGGTTCGAATCTCGCCATGGTCGATTTGTCAGCAAGGAGACATCCTGATGTTATTGGACTGACGGGGCTCAATTTCAGCGTGCGGCACCTTTGGAAAGTGCCTGAAAACCATACCACGGATTGGCTCAAGCCTTGTGAATGAAATTCGGTAGACGGAACCCTTGGGTGCCGTCGATAGCTGTGCTAGCACGAAGTCACAAGTCATCGTGGCCGAAGGCTTGAGCGTGCTGGCCTCGTTCAAATTGTTGATCACGGTAGAGAACAGGCTCTTTCCTAGAAACTGTAACTAAGGTCTGCTCAGCGTAGTTGCAGTATAAAACAAAGGTGGGCTCTGTGGGTGTTGAACAAGCACAAATGTGCCTGAGCAAGCGTCTACAATAGGGATTAGCTAGCCGCCCTAGTAGACTGGTATCCACGAATACGAGTGGCCAGCTATACTTACGTACATATATATCATACTTTAAAACAATATTTTCAATATATATATATATATATATATATATATATATATATATATATATATATATATATATATATATATATATATATATATATATATATAATACAATAAAGAGGGTAAAACACTGTATCCTGCCGGACTACCTTAGTTTTGGCCGTGAGGTTTCGTGAGGTGGCTAGACCTAACCACCTGATGAGACCTCGCGGTAGGATATAGTGTTTTACCTTCTTATTGTGCTAACTTGCCCTGCATATTCGTTGTTCTGGACACTATATTGAGCACTTTTTTAAATGTCTATTTTTTGGTATTATTATTGTTTTTGCATTTTTTTCGTCAAGGTAATTTTTCCGGGATTTTCACACATACACACATATATATATATATATATATATATATATATATATATATATATATATATATATATATATATATATATATATATATATATATATTGCCAGGATTAGGTAAATTAATTTCAACTGTATACCTAGATGTTTTGATTATTCATGGATTTATTGAAAGCAAAATTATTAAAATCTTTGTTTTCGCTATGATTCTGCTGAACGTCCCTGGGTTACGACAGTCCTGACCTACAACGATTCCTGATTACGCCGCAATCTCAATTAATCTTGTTTCGACTTAAGCCGTTTGACTCGTACGTATGACGCAAACGTCGCGGCGAAAGAATACGTTAACTCTAAGTTGGTAAATTCCTTTTCTAAAAAAAAAAAGAAATTCACGTTTGTCTTCCGTTCTTCCCCAGATTTGCTGCTGTTTCCGAGTACTACAAGAGACAAGATCTCTCGCTTCCTCATCTCATCTAACGAAAGCCAATGACATCACTATCAATAAATATTACAGGCATCATAAAACAACCTCATTATATTTATATCCTCCATGTCTTTTTTTTAGTTCTAATTATGTTAACATATGTCATAAAATGGTATTCTTATGTCTTAGCTTATTACTTTACTATTGCATTACCATAGCTCTGTGACGTTAGTACATATTCACGGAAAATCGCGTTCCGACGCATCATAGGAACAGAACTCTGTCGTAAATCGATGACCCCTGGTTTGTTTGTTTTTTTTTTGGAGGGGGTCTAAATAAGTGACCATTAAATAATCTTCATTAGTCCTTGCAATCTGATTTTTATTAGGTTGGTGCAAAAATAATGTCGTTTTCTCACATATGTTACTTATGTAAATAACGACATTATTTTTGCACCAACCTAATAATATATTTAATAATAATAATGAGTTTATCAAAACGAATCTTTACATTCATTGGATTGTTTTTGAACGTGACTTAATTTTCTTGTAGTTTAAAGAAATGTCCTGTATGTATTAAGCAACAAGCAACTGGCATTATTGATGGCAATTAGCATCTGCAATTATTGACAGTGTGTGCGTGTAGCGATATGGTTACCGATACGGACAACTAAATTAGTGAGCCAAGTTCAAATACATCGCCTCGTCTACTGCACTTACTTTCACACAAATAATCTAGCTATAATCTCCAACTATTCAAATGCAATGCCAATCGACATCTCCAGATGCCTTGATCTAATTCCCCGTCCTTCTCTTCATCCTTTCTT
>OZ038490.1:80106366-80178866 GCA_964036315.1 Acanthosepion esculentum | reverse complement strand
AACAGTCAAAACATGGAGAGAAATTACCAACACCAAGACAAACCCCACTGAAAATGGCCAAACAAGCGGCTGAAAACGTTTGGGACAATATAGACAATTTTTTGCACTCCCTGACACCCACCAAAGAGAAAGATGTGAGAACGCTGGAAAAAAGAAATAAAAAAACTGATTAAATTTTCCTCTTCAGTCATTTAACAAAAGAAATGTTACTGGTCAATAATACATTAATACATACACACACACACACACACATATATATATATATATATATATATATATATATATATATATATATATATGTACAGGGGTTGGACAAAATAATTGAAAGACTTGTTAAATTCAAAGAAAATTTATTTAATATGGAGTTGGTCCTCCTTTAGCCTCACATACAGCTTTAATACGTCTAGGAATGGAATCATACAGCTTCCTGACTTTATCCAGAGGAATTTTCAGTCTTTCTTTCATTAACACCATCTCCAGTTCTTTAAGACACGACGGTGTAGGATAGCGGCTCCTAACTTGTCGCTCCAAAATACACCACAAATGTTCAATAATATTGATATCTGGTGATTGTGGAGGCCACTCCATGTGTTCTACCTCACTTTCATGCTCTTCATACCAATTCTTAACCACTCGAGTGGTTTGTATTGGAGCATTATTGTCTTGGAAGATACAGTCGCCATCAGGGAATAAAGTCTGGGCCATTTGATGAACATGATCTCCCAAAATGTTCAGGTAATCTTTGCTGTTGATTCTACAATGCAGGGCAATTAATGATATGGCGGCCCAAACTATCACTGATCCACCGCCATATTTCACTGTTTGAAGAAGGCAGTCAGGGTTGTAAGCTTCTTTGGGCTGCCTCCACACCTAAACTCGCCCTGAAGTTGGGAAAAGAGAAAAACTGGACTCGTCTGAGAATATGACTTGCTTCCATTGGTCTGCAGACCAGGCATTGTGATCTCTGCACCACTTCAACCTCTTCTGAATGTTACGAGTCGAGAGAAGAGGTTTCCTTACGGCCGCTCTTCCATGAGATCCATACTTATGGAGCTCACGACGAACAATTTCCGTAGAAACTGGACTATTCAGATGATTATTCAACTCAGCAGTCACTTTGGCCGCAGTAGTCCAATGATTTTTTGCCACATTCCATTTCAATGCACGTCGGTCCCTGTCAATAAGTTTGCAAGTCCGGCCCGAATTTCTACGGTTGCTTGAGGTTTTGCCCTGTTTTCGAATTGCGTCATATTTCTTGATATGGTAGCTCTTGAAAAACCAAACATTTCAACAACCTTATTGATCGAGGCTCCTGTCATGCGAGCTCCAATAATTTGCCCTTTTTCGAACTCGGAGTGGTCATATATTTAGCTTAAATTTTACTAAATTCTAAAAATAAATAAGACAAAGACAGTAAATTAGATAAATAAATGTATTCACAAAAGATATAACCTGCAATTACATAATTCTTAATATAATAAGTCTTTGAAACATAAGAGTGGATTTTGCACCTGTTCCAATTATTTTGTCCAATTCCTGTATGTGTATATATATATATATATATATATATATATATATTATATATATATATATATATATATATATATATATATATATATATATATATATATATATACGAGGAGTCCTGTTTTCCTGACTGCTGGAAGTCCTCAACCATTGTTCCTGTCTTTAAGAATTCTGGTGACCACTCCGACCCTTCCAGTTACCGTCCTATCAGTCCCCTACCCATCTTCGGCAAAGTCTTCGAGGCCATTATCAACACCGAAGTGATTAATCATCTGATATCCCAGGATCTGCTCTCAGACAAGCAGTATGGTTTCCGCTTTGCCCGATCTACTGCCGATGTGCTTACGGCCATCACTGAATTTGTCTACCAAGCTATCCATAATAACGGTGAAGCTCGTGCCGTGGCCCTTGACATCTCCAAAGCGTTTGATAGAGTTTGGCATGCCGGCCTTCTTCGCAGGCTCCAGGCTTATGGTATCACAGGTCGATTATTTGACCTAATACAATCCTTCCTGTCAAACCGGGAATTGAAGGTCGTTCTCAGTGGATTCATCTCCAGCTCATATCCCACTAACGCAGGTGTTCCTCAAGGCTCCATCCTAGGCCCTACTCTGTTCCTCATATTTATAAACGACCTTCCTGACGCCATAGACCCCCAAGTCGGCATCTACGCTGACGACACCACAATTTACTCCTGCCTCAAACACAAATCTAGTGATGCTGACAAAGTTAACCTGGCAGCTCAAATTGAAAAGGATCTCCAATCGGTTGTGAACTGGGGCGAGAAATGGATAGTTAACTTTACCGCCTCTAAAACAAAACTGCTCTCTATTAACCACCACAAGGATCCATCCCTGCATCCCATTAGAATGTCTGAAGACCAACTTCTCGAGAGCTCCTCTGCGGCTGCTCGGTCTCACGCTGTCCGCTGATCTGAGATGGAACAAATACATCGAGTCAGTTGCATCATCCACCGTAAGGAAAGTTGATTCCCTGTGCCGAACCAGGAAATCTTTCTCCCCAGAATTGATCCTCCAAGTCTATAAATCGACCATTCAGCCTTGCATGGAGTATTGCTGCCATATATGGTCTAGGGCGCCTGCTGTTTGCCTCAGGGTTCTTGATAAGATCCAGAGACGGATATGCAATGTGATTGGCCCTGATCTGTCATCTCGTCTGCAGTCGCTCTCTCACAGACGCGATGTTGCCTCGCTCTGTCTTTTTTAGAAATACTTTCACGGTAATTGCTCCGAGGAGCTGCTTTTGCTTGTCCCTAGGCCTCGTGAATTTAAACGTCCCGTTCCCACCCCTACACAGTTGAAACTGTTAGACGTAGACGTCTCTTCTACTCAAATAGCTTCATGTCTCGCACATCTCACCTATGAAACTCCCTTCCCTATTACTGTTTCCCTGACAAATACAATCTCCAACGGTTTAAGTGTAGCGTCAATCGACATCTCCAGTTGCCTTGATCTATCCACTTCCCTTCTCCACATCCTTTCACCTTTCATTCCTATCTGCTCTCGCTTCAAATCTTCTGTAACCCCCTTGCCTTGATCGACACACTGTCTTTCTCTTTCTCCACATCCTCTCCTTTACCACTCCTATCTGCTCTTCCTCCAACCCTTCTATAACCCCTTGCGTGATAGTGGCCTCCAGCCTTGCTTGGGGTGATACGCTTAAAAAAAATAAAAAAATAAAAATATATATATATATATTACCATATATATATATATATATATATATATATATTAGAGTCGCCTGACGATTGCACTAGCATGAAACAGACTGTCGCCCCTAAGTGCTGACTTCCATGTCCACTTTTATATTTACACACGCTCTATCTCTGATATCGAGCACTTTATCCCATAAATATAGCACACTTTAAGACTATATTTCTTCATATATATATATATATATATATATATATATATATATCCTTGTCAACTAGCTGATGAGATGTACAATTTTGTAGTAGTAACTTACATGTTCTAATGTCATCGTGTATAATATATATATTTATATATATATATATACATGTATACATACGCACACACACACATATATATATATACATATATATATATATACATATATATATATATATATATATATATTAATGTGGGGAAAATTCTTTTTAGATAGTGTATCTGTAAAGGAACAAAATGAAGAAATCGGTAAGAGTAAGAAGAATGGTTAAGAATAGTTTGTTATTATATATATATATATATATATATATATATAGAGAGAGAGAGAGAGAGAGAGAGAGAGAATCAGAGGAGGAGAGATATAGACATATTCATGTACATAATGTATGTATTAATTTACGAGTATGTATGTTTTATATGATAATGGTTATTATTTTCATGTTTTTTTTTTGCTTTATCTATCATGAACTTTAAAATAGTTAACGCTTTCTGCAACGTACGATAGAAAGTTTTATACCCACAGAAATACGGACAGAATCCGAATAGCCAGACTAGATTCACTGCAGAATGTACTACACCCATACCCATAGAACACCGTATCCACTACTACACTATCTAACACAGAGTACGGTTTTGTCGGATACTTGTTACATTCAGATCTGCCCGCAATCGCTGCAAGAGAGTTCTAGAAAAAGGATAGTGCAGCTATACAAAAGCAGTCCAAACCAAGGTCGAAAGAAATCGACGTAAGTTCTGGAAAATCTTCGACCAAATTCACTGGGCTCTGCTTTCGCTATCTTTTTCTTTTTGGTGGGGGGGGGTCTTTTATTTATTTATTTATTTATTTTGTTAATATCCCACATTATAACTACGGCAGTTTTGTTAGGAAAGAAGTGATGTTATTTGATTATGAACGTAAATTTACCGGGATAGATTTTGAAATTAATGCCTGTTCATTATACTTCACCTTAATCAATTACTTTACCTTTTAATTAAAACTACATTTTTAAGTAGAATTTATCGTCACATCTACCAACTAGTGCATTGAGTATATTGTTTTGTTTTTAAAAGATCTCGTTTCTGTTCTTATAAGCGTTTACTTGTTTTCACCTGATGTATTTTTGGGCAATTTTTGTAAATTCCTGCTGCAAGATTAATGCCAGTATTATTTTGTTTTTTGTTAATTAAATCATTCATTGGTTTTGAATTGATTGTAACAAATGTTATATTAAGTTTTGGCAAATTATTTTCAACTGTAGTCATTATTCGGTTGCTTGGTAATATTATGTGTTTAGTTTGATCAAGATTCTGTTATTTTCTTTTCTGAATCTGTCTTGTGCTGTATATAAGATCATTTGAATATTGGAAAAGTTTAAGAATATTTTCAGTGTATTTTTCTTCAACCCGTAAACACTGACGGCTATAAATCCTAAGTTCTCTTCTTAAAGTGAAACATTAACCCAGGTTTTATTTTACGTTATAAATGTGTGTTAGCGTCCCTGTACCTTCAGCGTTTTTAGATGTACGATTTAACCGACGTTTGCTGCATTTCTTCTCTCCACTGATATATATATATGTGTGTGTGTGTGTGTGTGTGTGTGTGTGTGTGTGTGTGTGTGTGTGTGTGTGCGTGTGCATGTGTGTGTGTATATCCAGGTACAAAAATCCACAAAGCTTATAACTAGCTGGGCATTCGGTTCAATTACATCTCTACCCTGTCCGTTTTTATTTCTTAAGAGAGTTGACTGTCTGACATGTTTACATTTATTGTAGCCATTCGTATCAGTCTTTAAGTTAATGTCTGGCTGCTGTTAGATTCCAAATTCTTTGCCCTGACACATTTGTAAGATAATAATTTCTATTTTTTTTCTTTTTCGCTTAGTTTGAAGTTAACGTAGGTCATATTCGATTGGTTGATCAGAGTAAAGCCCTTAAGCCTTTATTTTTTTATTGATTTTTTTATGAAATAAGTATGTATCTTGATTTTGAATCCAAATTAATCGTTCACTTGCCAGTAATCTACAATCGTGTGAAGAGACGCATGTTGAAATACGACTGCAATTATGTAGCAATCCTTAGATGTTTTTGTTGTAATATATATATATATATATATATATATATATATAGGTAACTATACTCGTGTCGAAAAACCTTCGAATTCTTGATTTAACAATAGCCAAATCAATCACGAAGGGAAAAAAGGTTTTAAAAAAGAAAGAGCCAGGAACATGAAAGTCTGTCGAAAATAATCGCACAGATACAGGTCCAAGGCCCAAAGAAAAAAAACCGATACGAGGAAACAACTAACTAAAGAGCTTAATACAAACGTAAAGCAAACCTAATCAAACCTAATGAGCCAGACAAACCTACCGAGGTTTCACTTAGGCAGATCGTCCTAAGTGAAACCTTGGTAGGTTTGTCTGGCTCATTAGGTTTGACTATATATATAGATATATATATATATATATATATATATATATATATATATATATATATATATATATATATAGAAAGAGAGACAGACAGAAACAGAGACACAGACACAGGCTTCATCGATGAACCATTATGAGATTGAAGGAATCCAAGCGAGTGGTTTTTGGGAGGGGTCTGAAGAATGCTTTCAAGCATGTCAAGCATAAAACAGACTGTCACCACTCGTTGCTGACATTCATTTCCACTCTTATATTTATATACGCTCTATTCTGGATATTGAGCACGTTTACACATACATCAAACTGAGATACCTTAAAACGATATTTTTATCTCATAAAATATATATATATATATATATATATATATATATATATACATATATATATATATATAAAGGCATTTTTATGTTTAACATTATTTTTATAGATACAAGTATTTTAAGTAATTCGACGACGAATATTTTGTATGAAAATTTCTCGGACATTCAGGCCGGTAAATGTTATTTAATATTGTTTACTATAAACAGAGCATTTACTTAAAATACTTGTATCTATCTATAAGAATGATGTTAAACATAAAAATGTCTTTAAATAATTGTCGGACTTTGTCCATTTCATTATATATATATATATATATATATATATATATATATATATATATATATATATATATATATATGTATAAAACAGTTTTTTTGATGATCACAAAAGCGTAAAACTCAGGCTTATAAAATTATATATATATATATATATATATATATATATGATAAAAATATAACTTTTATATATTCTACATTTATGTGTTAAAGTTGTCCTATCAGGTATAGAGCGTATATAAATATATTGGCACAGTCCTATAAGAGAATCCTATGGAGAATTTCAGTTGAGTTCCACCACGGTATATGTGAGCGAGCGGCGCTATATTGAGTCTGATTTGCTACCTCTTCGTCACCGAGGCCCGTTGGAACAGTTGCTATGACGTTTGCTTGATAACTCAACTGTCAGGGTTTCAATCCTCGGTAGTGGATACGCACTGCTGATGAGTCCAAAATATAGGACGAAACGCCGTCCAGTGTTTTCTACATTCTGTTGAGGTTTCTTTCAGACTCAATGAATTACTTAATTATAAATATATTTATATATGGACATTAATGTCAACAGCCAACCACAACATGCTTTCAGCTCACGAAAATTGCATTTAAGCCCTAAAAGAAAGTGCCACCGCTTCGTGTTGATCTGTGTCCACTTTATATATATATATATATATATATATATACACACACATTTGTAGGGATATTAGTTTATAAGCCTGAGTTTTATGCTTTGTGATCATCAAAAAAACTGTTTGTTTTTTTGGTGGGGTGGTTTAAATGGTTCTATTTATGCTTCTGCTTGATTCTTTGTGTGAGTTGAAGGCGGTTAATTATCTTTTTTGTTTGCTTGGGTTGACGCTCTGACACGCATAGGCGCACATACATATGGGTGTATGCATTGTAGTCTGTACAAACACACCCATATAAATAATCTGCGGTTAGGCACACATATCCATGTGTTCGAGCATACATATATACGGAATTGTCGTTCTATTTTGGTGTCGAGACCTTAGCGTTACATATGTAGCAATGTTCTCATAGTAAAGAACAGATGGGGGTCGTCATTACGTTTTTTATATCGTCTGCGTCGTCGGATAAGTTCACATTTCCTCACACATACATACACATGTATAGACGCGTATCCAAGTACATGGGTTGGGTCCACCGCCACCACGTTGGTTACGTTGAACCCAACTTAACTTATATATGACTGTAAGTATGCAGCTTTACCATGACAAATCTTTCATTTTCCACAATAAAAGTTTTGACTTTGACATTAACTTTCTTCTTTGCCAATGCACTCAATTCAATGTTGAATATTAATCATATAATCTAGCATTATATACTGATATTTTCCGATTAAAATCCAGCTAACATCTTGTGAGTCTATGAACTTATTGATCTATACTCGGAAATCAATGCCAATCTCTGAAAAAGAATTAACTGATTGATTTGATTTTTATGGTTTGTTAACAATTTTGGGGTAATTTAAAGCCGAAACATACTTTTAGATGGTAAGAATCTTTTGTAGATAATGATAATTTTGAGATACAAATGTTACTATTTAACTTATAGTTTGGAGTAGAAGAAATGCCTTCATAACCTTTCCTGTGGGTAATTCAGTTCACCCGTCGTTTGCGATGACTGAAATGGATTAAAGTGCTTGTTTTCGTCCAGTCCTCCGGTCTACCAACTGAGCTGTTGCTAGTGACCTCTTATTCTCTCAGTCTCGTTACTACGTACGCCGTCACGCCAACAATTCGTCCTGCGTCTTCCTCCCAGACTCGCTATTTATGCCCGCGTCTGAGACAACTAAAATTTGCATACGAGACTTACTTCTCGTTCGCCCGAGACTTCCGGTTTTATAAATTCAAGCTGGTTTGAATTCTTTTTTTATTATTATTTTTTTTTCCTTTGTACGTCTGCCCGCGATATGGGAATTTCGGAATAATCCATTTCTTTTCTAATGCCAGTCGCGATCTTTCAACAAGACCTGACACGCCAAGAAAATTCGCTTTGCGGAAGGTAAGTCTTCTCGTTCCTCACATTTTCCAATAATATTTGCTCGTAAGTGAATATAACGAACCCGAATGTAATTTGAACTTGGCTCGCCGATTTCTCATCCCGAGTCTTTATCCATTACACCTCCCGCACATCCAAGCTTACAGCATTTTGTATTCCTGAACGGTCTGGCATCTAGACAATGATCAGGTTCTACTTTGCTTAAATTCGGTGAATGTTTGGATAAAAAATGATTTTATCACGTACATGTTCCTCACCGATTTTCTAGTCTTCTTTATCTAAACCTTTTTTTTTCTGCATTTGGGACGCCTACACTCTTCCGGTGTAGAATTTACTCTTCACGCGAATCGGCGTTCGAGGGTCCTTTGCGGTCGATAAAATTATTCCTTGCTATAAGGCTGCTTTTTTTTCTACTTCCCTTAATGTAAAGATATTTCCAAGAGTCGAAAATTGTCAAAACCTATTGAATATTTTTTCTTACTTCATTCATCTACATCCGCTTTGTTAATTTTTCTGAGTGACTCAATTTTGTCTTTCATTTTGTTGTTGTTTACGCGTTCTCTCATCCTAAACTGCAAGCCTGACACCTAAAAATCGACTTTTTCTATTTTATTTTTATTTACTTATTTATTCAATTCGCACGCGAATCTATCCAGTGAGACTTGAACGTACCAATTGGAATGCGGGTTACGTACAAACCGGAAAAGAAATCCTTTTTTTTTTTTTTTTTTCAATTCTGAAACGGCCTCGAAGCCAGGCCTGAAATATAGCGACGGAAACTGAAACATAATTCAATTTCACAAAATGCCTGAACCCATGCGCAGTAGTTGCGCGATGGCGTACAGACCTATGCCCCTGTTCTCGGCTACACAGCCGTTGCATAAATGGTAATCCGAACAAGCAGGATAAAAGATTCCAAAGCGGATACTCAATTAATCTTTAATATGTCATAAATAACTGATAGATTTCTTGGAGTAAGTGTGTAGAATGTGCTCAAATATTTCATCTTCCTTAGAAGTTCAATCCCTCAGACCCAGTAGTGCGGAAATAAATACCGACAGAGATATCTTTTATTTAATGATTCATTTTTTTACTGTCTATCAACCCTTTGTAGGTTATTTAAAGCCAGAAAATATGTTTTTTTAAATTATGAGAATCTTTTTTTTAAATAATAATGATTTAGTGATACATGGAAAAGAGGTAGGTTCATACGTTTCCAAATGAAATTTGCCCTAAAGTGAATATAATGAACCAAACTTTAATTTGAACTCTGCTCTCCGATTGACAATTCCGAGCCATTATCCATGACACCATCCGCAAGCTTATAGCGCCTGGTATTCCCGAAAGGTCACGCATCTATGTACTGATCAGGCTTGACTTAGCTTAACTTCAGTGATCGTACGGGTACTGATGTTTTAAAGGGATATGGCCGTAAGCCGCGATTGACCGGAAAGGCTGATCTGAATCAAAAGGGCGAATCGACGCTTCGGAGTACCGAAAAATGTCTTTAAATGGACACCGGGTGCGAAAGGTATCTATATATTTATATTATAGTATCTATCTACCACCCAACGTAAGGAACAGTTAAATAATGTTTTGCGTAATCTGAAAAGCAAAAGGAGTAAAGGAGAAATGAAACTCAAGACAGCAAGACATTTTCTTTGTTGTTTTTCTTTCATCTCTCTTATTCATTCACTTTTCTTTTCATTTTTCTCTAGCTTTTTTTCTTCTTCTTATTTTTCCTTTATATTGACTATTTTTTTTCACTCACTTTTTTGTTGTTTTTTTTTTTGCTAATCTTCAATCGTTTTACTTGGCTTTCCCGCCATTTTCCTTTCACTCGCTTTTATATAAGTTTCTTCTGGACAGAGTATTGCGAGACAGGGGGGTTTCTTTGACAACAAAGAAAAGAATACCGAGCTGTTACGTGACATCTGTCCTCCTTTACAGCAGCGAATGGAGATGTCGTTCTACAGAAAGATGGTAAGGATATCATGGACCGAGCGTCTGAGCAACGATGAGGTCTTAGAGAGGATGCTAAGAAGGAGGAGGCTTATATTTAACATCTGGAAGATTCTGGGGCACATAATGAGGAAGGAGGGCCTGGAGAATCTGATACTCACGGGTCGAATAAAGGGAAAGAGAGAGAAGGGAAAACAACGCATGACATACCTAACGGGCTTAAGCAAGTGGGTGACAGAACGTGGTCTGTTGGTTGTAGCAGAAGGAAGGAACTTCTTAAAAGCTTCAAGGGATAGAAGGAGGTGGAGAGCCATGATCGCCTACGCCCCGAAAGGACATGGCACATAAAAAGAAAAGAAGTATTCCTCCTGTACGAAGTCCACGGGCTACTCGATGTAGAGGGTTACGGATTAAGAGGCACATAAAAAGAAAGAACTTAAACACGACCTTTCTCTTTCATCTCTACCCACTTTCTCTTCAGTCACTTTCACTGCGTACTTTTTTTTAGCTTTATACTATTCGTCTTCATGTACCTATACTTTTCTTTTAATTCGCTTTTCTTTTCGTTTTTTTCCAGCTTGCTTACTTAACCGTTATCTTTGTATCATTGCGCCTAATTTTCGCTTTCTCTTCTCCTTTGAGGTTGAAAGTGTATTACGTGTGTGTGTGTGTGACACATTTCTAAGGACGCCTAGATAATTCACTTATCCGAGGCAGAAGTGCCGAGAAGCAAAACTTGGACTCTATGGGGTGAACACAGATTCTCCGATGCTAAACAGAAGTGGGTAGCTTAAGTAATCCAGCCATTTTTACGGGTATTATGCATGAAGTGCGCGGAATGTGGCATCGGCAGAAAGAAACTACATTCCGAGCTCGTCTGTTGCGTTTACTTTCGTACAAATGACCATAAGAAAGGCATGAACCTGTCTCATTCCCGTTCCATGTAAACTAAGCTCTATTGACTGGCGACTAGTCTAGGGGAAGTACAACTCTGAATTCAAAACAGGTTGAACGTGGTTCGATCGACTCTACTCAATAAAAACGTACTTCCTACACAAGCCATAGCAGCAATAAATTACTGTTTTTGAAACTACAAATTTCCCATGAATTTGATCTTGCTAATCAGACGCTTCGTTCGTAGCTAAATGAGATAGCACCTCAGGCTATATGAAGATTCCATGTAGGATACAGGTTCGAATCCTGTCGGAGAATAAAAATTTTCTATGAAATTTCTGGTACATTCAGACCGGTTAATGTTGTTAATACTGTTTATTATAAAGAGAATATTTACTTAAATATTTGTATCTATGAAAATAACGTATAAACAACAAATATATTAAAACATTTGTCATTTCATGAAATAGACTAAGTACGACAATCGTTTTAATATACTTGCACCTTTATACGAACTTAAACAGTAAATATATTAAAAGAAGTGTAGGACTTAGTCTATTTCATGATATATATATATATATATATATATATATATATATATATATATATATATATATATATATATATATATATATATATATATATATATCATGAAATGGACTAACTCCTACAATTGTTTTAATATATTTATATATTTATGTATATATATATATATATATATATATATATATATATATATATATATTTCATGAAATGGCCTAAGTCCTACAATTTTTTTAATATAATTGTTTTAATATATATATATATATATATATATATATATATATATATATATATTTCATGAAATGGACTAAGTCCTACAATTGTTTTAATAGAATTGGTTTAATATATATATATATATATATATATATATATATATAAATATATTAAAATAATCCTACAATTGTTTTAATATAATTGTTTTAATGTATATATATACATATATATATATATATATATATATATATATATATATATATATTTCATGAAATGGACTAACTCCTACAATTGTCTTAATATAATTGTTTTAATATATTTATATATTTATGTATATATATATATATATATATATATATATATATATATTTCATGAAATGGCCTAAGTCCTACAATTTTTTTAATATAATTGTTTTAATATATATATATATATATATATATATATATATATATATATATATATATATATATATATATATATATTTCATGAAATGGACTAAGTCCTACAATTGTTTTAATATAATTCTTCTAATATATATATATATATATATATATATATATATATTAAAACAATTATATTAAAACAATCCTACAATTGTTTTAATATAATTGTTTTAATATATACATATATATATATATATATATATATATATACATATATATATATATATATATATATATATATATACATATATATATATATATGTGTATATATATATATATATATATATATATGTATATATATATATATATATATATATATATATATATATATATATATATATATATATATATTTCATGAAATGGACTAAGTCCTACAATTGTCTTAATATAATTGTTTTAATATATTTATGTATATATATATATATATATATATATATATATATAGAAGAGTAATACATTTCAGATGCAACAAGGAATGTCTTCAGTGATGCACTGTCTTCATAGCCGATTTCGGGTTTTGCATCATATCGGCTCCAACAGCAACCCCGACCTAATGCCACAAGATTCAGGCCGCCTCATTGATAGCGTTTTGCTACGCACTTCGACATTACAAAAAAGATAAATAAAATATGTCTAGGATTCCGACCGTTCTTATTGACACACGTCAGTCAACATCAGCCAATGAAATAAAGACTTTCCCCCTTCCCTCCAATATAGTCTTGTATTTCGCTACATCCGGTTTTGATTTGCGCTATTTCCTGAAAGAAAATGGCTATTTTTTAGTGATTTTATAACATATTTATTTTACAATTTTCGAATAAATTATATTTGCCCTAATCTGTATTCAGCACTCTTTTAATAATAGTATTTTTGGTCATAGGAATTTATTCCGTATACTCCAATACATATATATATATATATATATATATATATATATATATATGAACTTAATTTCAGTACATCATAAGCTTCCTATCCTTAGCTATGATTAATTCATGATGAACATATAATTTTCGTTTATGATCGATTTTATCACGATCCTTCTGTTAAGCTACGAGAGTAATTATACATACTTATTGCTCAAAGTAGAGTCCAATAGTGTTACCTTGGTAGTAGGATTTATTTCTTACCAGCAGCATGGTCCGGCGTTGTCCGTGCTTGATTAAAAAATCGTACGACTCGTACAGCAATCGCTATCACTTGACTTAAATATTTTCACCCTTACTTGCCTTTAAAGGAGTGCCCTTTGCCGTGCTGATGTTGCTACATGTCTTACTTCTTGCCTATCTCACACTGCGAATTTTTTCTAAGCTCTATACTAAACATTAAATCTGTTACGAAAAAAGAACTAAACAAAATGAACACAAAACGATCAGCTTTAAAAAAGGACTCGTAACTGGAAAAACCGAAATTCTTCATACTTGTGACGAATGCAGCTATCGATTTTTTTTGCATGCTTGCATGCTAGTTAACATTCGTGTCAGTCAGCTGTTGGCTCTCACGCTGGCCAATAGAATCTTCCTGCCTATTCGTGGCAGCCAGCTATAGGTTGTTACTCTGACCAGTAGAAAATGGCCGCAAACTACATAAAAACTACCGTATAAGCATGAACAAAATCGATTATTTCTACTATCGATGGGAGTTGGGAAATGCAACTAACTTGGAGCATGTGCATGTAAATTTTGGTGCAAATCCGTCGAAAATGCGGCCTTGTATTCACACACACACATCCTGCCTTTTATAGATAGAGATGCTTTCCTGCTTTTCACACGAAAACCTTTTCCACTTTCACATACTTTTTCCCTTCAATTTGTTCTTGATATATATATATATATATATATATATATATATATATATATATATATATATATATATATATATATATAAATAATAAAAATCAATACTAAAGCATAAAATATGCTAAAAGCTTAGAATATAAAATAAATTGAATGTTCTATTCTAAAGTTGACAGGGCTTAAATGTAATATTTTTTGATAATATTATTAAATTAATGTCAAACCCAATGCACAAAGATTTATGCAATAACAATATCAGGTGATTTGTGTATTATTGGATAAATAATATTATTATAATACAAGGTGTTTCAAAAATTATTTGAGTTTTATATATCTGAGTAACTACATCTTCTCGGCAAATGAAATTAGACCGGCTGATTGTTGAGCAAAATAAGATTATTTCCCAAAATTTGAATTGGACATTCAAATATATGTGCATTTCATAATTGATTTCAAATGTCTTCAGTCTTCGTTCCACCTGTGAAATGCGAACATTTTGAGTGTTGAACATATATATTCTTATACGTGGCTACAGCACTAAAAACAAGACGTTCTTCGGACTCGTCTTCTAGTTTTTCTTGCATATTGACACACCTTTGCTTTTCATCTGTCTTTAAGGCCTGAACTGGCTGTAGCATGTAGACTGTCAGACGCACGCTTTTCCTTGCGACACGCCAAACTATCGCTGGAGGAATATGTGTGTCCAGACTGGCCCTTCCTATGGACTTCCGAGACCTTCGCAAAAATATTTCTCGAAAGTGCTCGACCATCCAGAGCCTTTTAGCGTTTTCTACTATGTCCAAATCTGCATTGCAGTTCGTGCATTTTTAGTGAATTCTTTCACAAATGCACGCTGCGCAGGCTTGTTTAACTGTATTCGAGAAAAGTCTAACATACAAAACGCCTTATCTTTTCCAATGAATGGCATTTCTATACCTGAAAAAATAAACATAAAACATTAAACAGAGAATGATGATGAATTTATAAAAAGATTTATAAAATATAAGATTCATTTATCAAAATTCGAACAAGATATTCAAAGTGATGTAGATTTTATAATTGATTTCCCAAAGCTTCACATATGTTTAATACGTGCATCACTTGTGACATGACAAACGTCAAGTCGGTAGTCCAGCTCCTGCCAAACACGCTGTAGCATGTCATGCGTATCATTCTCCTGCGCCTTTGTGATTCTCTGCTTAAGTTCCTCTAGGAACGTCTATGTCACTAAATTCACGTCACAAAGCTTTTAGCCAACAGGCCAATGTGTAAATATGAAAGTGAATTTATGCATTTTCTTTGCATTGATAATTGACAACAAAAATAATAAACACTATTTATTTATTAAATTGTTCATTTACCCTTTATATTATTTATTGAAATAGTTGACAAAACAACGGCCAATTGATTCGAACTTTATAAAATGGTAAATATATATATATATATTTCCATATAGTTGGTTCACATATTTTAATAATTGAGCAAATGTTTACAAATTTATGAATAAAAAATTGTTTTCAGATTTATTTCTTTATAAATTGGTAAATGATAAATATTGCATTGCATTAGTTTTAATTGTATTAGTTTTTAGAAAGTTGTAAATATAAAATTATTCTTTTAAATAATTTTTTTTAAAGAAATAATCTTTAATATTTTAAACAAAAATATAAATTCACTTTCATCATGTGTTATTTACAATTCAACTTTTATTACAATTCTAATCATCGCTTTTTTAAAACAATAACCATTGCCGAGGCGGGAAAGTAATTAAAATAATAGCGGTGTCATGGGAAAAATATCCTTTTGACGCTCTGTTTTTTTAGCGAGTACGAAGGTCTATGTATACCGATATGTCTTATATACGAAAAAACTGGGAACCTCCAGCCGGTATAATGGTTAGCAAGCTTGTCGCTCTCTAGAACTATTACGACTGAGTAGAAAGTTCGATCCTCACTGCATGCCGCAAATAATGCAGGTTCATTTGACATCTAGTATTATTTTATAGTTTGTTTTTTTACTATTTTGACTTGGATATTTATTTATTCTGTTTTTATTGCTCCCTAGAGATCTTCTCTTGAATATTAAAATATGTTTACCTATTCTCATCTACCTCTATTCCAAAAGTCGACCACAGCTTTATATTGGAATACTACCTGGAGAAACTGGGGGTTATTCGTTTTGTTTTTGAAACGATTTTTGATAATGTGAATAACATTCATCTTTGGAAAATATAAAGAATATGAATTGTTTCGCATAAAGATATATTTTAGCTACAAGCTTCTTAGCTCTGACTGGGATAGCTCAAAAAAAGGTTGTAAAATATTTCTTAATATTTATCTTCACGCCATCATAAATTTTTGGTAGGACATAATTTTGGCTTCCACAGTTTTTACCCCTATTTGTTGTCGTCTAAGTCATGTTATTTAACTGTTTAAAAAAAAAAAGAATTAAGCTTTAACCCAGCCAATTAAATGTAGCTCTACATTCAATAGTTTACGCCTGACAAATCAGTTTACATGTATTTCTTTGGTGTGGGTTGTATCTTTATCTTTGTGGTGTTTACTTAAATATATTAGTTTGGTTGCTATCATATCTTTAGCCAATATTTTTAATATGCCGTATCTTCTTTCACCGTGAGTGATAAGCCGTAAAATAAAAAACAAATCAATAGAAATCTTTTCTCTGTTTTTGCCTTCACAGCATCAGATTCAATAACTATTTTCTTCATCGTCATTACATATTTTTTTCTTATCACCTTTTTTTGTTTTTTAATGTCTATTTGCGATATAAATAAAAGAAGTAATTTCTTGTTTTCATCTTGTCAATGTCATCAATGTCCTTTTCTATTGTTCTCGCTGTTTTCTGTTTACCCAATTTCTGATATTACGTTCCCACCACTCAATATCTTTGCAATATATTCTTTCTTCTTGACAAGTAACAATAGATTAACTGTTATAATAAACACCAATTTTTAGGTGAAAACACATAAGAAAAAGAAATATATTCCACATGCAATATACATCAATGAAATAAAAATGATTAAACACTCATATATATATATATATATATATATATATATATATATATATATATGTAGCTGAATATTACTTGGCATAATTAAAAACAAAAAACCGGTTGTTTCCTCTTTCGTTTTTATCATATATATATATATATATATATATATATATATATATATATATATATATATATATATACATGACAATAGGAAAACAGTAGTAATTGCTGACACGTTTCGTCCAATGTGGACTTTCTCAAAGAAAAAAACGAAATGAATTTAATTAAACAAGGCAACTAATAAAAAGAAAAAACAGAATGTTCTTAACAACTGGAATGTAGAGAACGCTATTTTCATATTGTTAACTGAAAATAACGTCAGTTAATGTCACGTGTGGAGAATATTGTCATTATATCTGTGTTGACGGATTCAACAATTTTCTTTTGATTTTACGATATTGTTGTGTGCGTTTGTTTGTGAGAACAGTAATTTTGTTCAGAAAGGTGAAATAGGGAAAAAGCCTGGGCGTAGATTAATATTTGGATAATATTCTATGGCGGCACTCTCTAGAATTTTCCTTCTGAGTGAGTTATTTTCTTTTTTATGAGTATAGCATTATTAAAATCTAAATTATGGTTGAATTTATTCCTATGTATGACTAGTGCATTAGCGAAATTAAACCACAATTTTGATTTAAAAAAAGAGAGAGCGTATTATCTAGAATGAGCAACAATCTGAACACCAGCAGACTCAAACTCTCGGTCACCATGACTTATGACTTCGTGCTAGCACAGCTATCGACGGCGCCAAGTGTTTTGTCTACCCAATTTCAGTCACAAGCCTTGGGTCAACTCGTGGTATGGTTTTCAGGTACTTTCCAAAGGTGCCATACGCTGAGATCGTTTCTCTCCAGACAAATAACATCAGGAGTGTCTCCATCCTGACAAATCGACCATGGTTAGATTCCAACCCGCGCCTCGTGGTCAGAAAGCGAACTTTCTAACCACTCGGCCATGTATGAAGTATTAAAGGAACACGTAACAAAAGGAGCCTACCTTGTAACCACATTAAACACACTAGCTCAGTCACTAACAATACTTTTAAAATGCACACTAGCCCAGAAAAAATATTTAGGAAAATCTGGATGGTTCTTTCATTACAGAATTAATAATTAACGGAATCGGATTAAATCGTTTCCCCACGAAAGATTATCACCTGTAGAACAACATTTTCGCTTGGAAAAAATATGATTTTTATAGCCATACAAAATTCACTATTATTGAAATAATGGAAATAGACACAAAGTATAAACTTGGAAAAATTCTAGAAGAACATGAAGACAAATGGATTTTGCACCTCAAAACCAAACAGACTAAACAGCACAGCTAGAATCAATATATAACCGCATAGATCAACTCCCACGCATCTTTCTCAACCATACTAGACAGATATGATTGTTGACGTGTTGGGGTCTCCCACATACACACACTGATACAGATATATACATCACACACACGATCAAACAACTAAAAGATAACATATACATAACGCACGCATCCCCTTCCCAGCAACCAATCTGTCAGAATGACTAAGCAGCTAAATCTGAAACTCATGAACCTCCCAGGCTCTCCTTAACAGAAATTGAAAGAGTTCCTTTTGACCAATACAAGAACTGACCAAAAATTAACGATAAAAATGAATAAAAACTAGTCAAAGTACACTTTCGTTAAAGATAGTCATTTACCATTGTAGTTCACTGCTACTAACAGGCGGAAATTTTTTCTCCTGATGATGGCCATGCTGACCGAAACTAGTCGAGGAATGTAATTTAAATAATAAAACAAATATTAATATACAACCCAGTGTTTGAAATTTAATTTTTTTTAACTTTTTATTGTTCAAGATATATATATATATATATATATATATATATATATATATATATATATATATATATATATATATATATATATATATATGAGAGAGAGAGACAGACTAATATAGATATGAACAATCTTAGATAAAAATGAATAAACTATTTTTTAAATATTTCAACACCGAAACAAGGCAACAAAGCCTCTAATACGCAAAAGATCATGGTCACTGGGTGGGAGAAAATATGAGAAAAAACAAAGAAAATATTATTAAGGAGACAGAAGAATAAAAGTATAGGAATTAATAAAACAGTAGATAATGTTTGACATTGCATTTAAATTTTTGAAGATCAAAGTTCACTGGGAAACCAATAAGCCGGAACACAGTTCCACGAGTAAGAAGGGTGAAAGAGGAAACTGTTAGCAAAGAACTTACAGTTGCATCTAGACATTTCAAGCACAAAATGATGAGACCCTGCAGCCAATCTAGTACTGCGCTTAAATTCATAAAGTCTAGGTACCATAGATGAAAGTTCACCTGAATAAATACCATGAAAGTATTAATAAAAAAGGCAACGTGATCTCACGTTATGGTGACGGAAAGTGACTGAAGACAAGATGCCAGGTCAGGACCAGTAATATTGCAGATACTTCTTTTTTATCAAGGATTTCTAAATATATAGCAGCAGCACTAGGCCATACGTTGCAGTAATATTCAAAGCATAAAAGAAACGTTACCCATAGAAGGCAGAATGGGTCATTCTCCTGGAGGTTAGCATCAGCCATGTTGATGGAAGGTAAAAAAAAGTTTTATTTCGCTCTTTCATGCGAATTACGGAATCACTTCAAAATTTCATCCAAAAATACCATAACCTTTCAATTTGTGAAAAAGACCAATATGCCAAACCCTGTCAAATGCCCTCGAAATATCCAAACCAGCGGCCTTAGCTTCACCATTTTTACCAAAATCTTGATAGACTCGTTCAGCAATAATCGATAATAGATCGGCAGTTAACCTAGAGAAGCGAAATCCATACTGTTTATCTGAATGAGAACAATCAAAGTGAGATGATTAACCAATTCAGAGTTAATTAGAGCGTCTAGTACTTTGCCAAAAAGAGTTAGAAGTCTAATAGGCCAGTGGTTGGAAGGATCAGCTGGTTCACCTGAGTTCTTAAAGACTGGAACTACAGAAGAGTATTTCCAGCAAGTGGGAAAGCAAGATGCAGCAAGGCATTTATTGTAGAGTTTAGAGAGAACAGGAGCCAGTTCAGGTGGACATTTCTTAAGGACTATTGCGGAGACACCACCAAATCCACATGCACTGTGGGAATCCAGTTTAGAGATGATAGCAGAAACCATGAACGGCGTTATATGCACATCGCCCAATATAAACTCGGGTAAAGTTATTCTGAGTCAAGAGTAGCATTGAGTGAAGTTGCGAGGAAGAGAAAACTTACTCTTATTTAACACTATTACAGAGCCGCCAATATTCACGAGAACATAACTTCTTAGAGGCCATACGGTATCCCATTCTATTAACAGACTTGGCCGCTTTATGGACAGGCTTACAATTATTAGAAACATGCAAATAGCTGTATCTTGTGATCAGAACTATCACGCTGGTACACCTAGAAAAACGATTCCAGTGGGCTATTGCGGCTTAACAGGCCGGTGTGAAACAAATAAAAGATTATAGTTTCACTGGTATTTCCAAGAGGGTACAAAAGCATCAATGCCGGATTTAACCAAAGAAGAAATCTCGTTGGTACAATTTTCAGTAGGTGCGTTAAGAATATCAATCCAAGGAGCGTCTCGAAGAAAGTCACGAAATTAATCCAAATCTGTATACTGGTAATAGAAAGATATTTTGTGAATATGACTTTCCTTTCTAATAGGCGACTCAAAATAGATATCAACAGATACAACAGCGTGATCCTAATTTCCAAGTGGACAGGTTTGGTTTGGTTTGTTCAACAAGATCTACAAGAGGAGATAGGGAACAAAACAAGCAAAGAAGTATGCACATCTGATTTATTAGGGAAATGGGTATGGAAATCGGTTATTTTGACTTGAAAACATTAAATTGAAATTCTGAATACCGGAAATATTAATAACAATAGAATGCTTAAGCCATTTGACATGAAGAGCATTAAAATCCCCAAAGACAAAATTGTTCGCAGATGGAAGTAAAACGAGAGCAATTTCTATATTGGCAGAATTTTTGTTTAATATATTACAGTTCGGAGGAGAAGAAAAGAGACAAAGGAAAAGTGATAGCTAACAATGCAATAACGAAGGTCGAAAGCACACGAAAGAATCAACTTGGGCCGCGAGGGACAATTTCTTTGCAATTGGAAGATTTTCCCGGCGATGAACAAGATCAGGTATACGCATCCTATAATCTTTTCAAGGAGGATGATAGCAATTTAGAACAGGAAATTCATTGATGGCGATCAGTCAGTTATGTGTCACACGTGATACACTCTTAGGCGATCATGTATCTTTCGATACATGACTAACAAGGCTGATTTTTCCCGCAGTAGGTTGCTATTTCTTTCTGCGGTAGACCATTTGCCATCCAAGGCTATAGAACCCGGTCTGTCCTGCTAGTTACCCATAGTTAGGGAGGAGAAGAAGAGGGTTCATACTTTTCCCAAGGGTATTAACACGTAAGTGAATGTAATGGATTCGACTGGAATTCGAACTCGGCTCTCGATTCCTCAATTTGAGCCACTACCCATTACTCCAGCGTACCTCCTTCTATCCCGATTTGGCGGCGATAGAAGAATTTAAACGTTTCAAGAGAAAATATTGTACACTACTGCTATCGCTCTTTCCATATTGATGGGGCTTTCCTTTCTAACCTTTTACTTGAATTAGTTTGAAATGTCAACATCTTGATTGTGCCATTATTTTCTCTCCGACTTACAGGTACTATTCATTTTATTTGTTCCATTTGTTCGTAGTCCTCAGATGTTGTTTCTGTTATTTGGGACAAGCCTTTATTTGTGATTCTGTAGCGCCAGTTCACAATGTTTAAAAATAGATGCTCTTTGCCATGACCCTCTAAACATTTTCAGTAAAATAGATTTCTCAAGACCAGTAGCTGTTATCTCCCGTTTCAGTATTAATGGAAGTTTCCTTCCTAAACTTTTGCTTGAAGTCGTGTGGAATATCAACATTTTGATGTTGTGCTTATATTCTCTTCAAGTACAGTTGATACTGTTGAATGTCGTCGCGACATGAGGTTTCTGTTATTTGCCACAGTTCTTTGTTTGTTAATCTGTAGCGCCAGTCCACGAGGTTGGAAGAAGGATGGTTCTCGCTAAGACCTACTGGCTTCATCTGCACAAAGTTATTTTTAACCAGTGACCAGAGAAAGGGGTTGTATACAGATGATAGTTTAGACAGTTCTGAATGAGTTTGTCGCCACACCTGACATCCATATGAAAGTTTGAATCTTAGACTGTTTTTTTTTTAAGAACATGGCTCGATTTATTCTGTTAACGTTTTGGTTTTGTGATAATTTGCTATGTTGTGTAAAACTACGACTAGCAAAGCTATTCTTTGCTGATCGCTTTCTTTATGATGATGGAGTGAATAACTAAGTTCGCCGCCACCGTGCAGATTCAGAACTAAAACCTTCCAGTTTCACCAAAACCTGCTCCCTTCATCCATTCCTTATCGTTGTTAGGCTTTGCAAAATAGTGAATGGAGATGAAAGAACAGCAGAGCACAAGAAAGTCGTGTGGGACGTTAACATTTTCATTGTGTGTTTATTTTCTCTTTAGGGGGGCCAGAAAGAAAGACACGGGAAACGAAGGTGGGTTGAACAAGTGTATTGAAATAGCAGATATATACAAAGCAAGTGTTAGTAATAAGCAGATAGAAGTGTACGTCCGAACGGTAGGTTAACACTGCGTCTCCGCTCCCCAACCGACTGACCTAGGAAGTCTCGCGGTTAGTAACTATGAGAGGAGGAAGAGTTCATTCTACTGTAGGAGGGTTTACCACAACAGTTATTGCTACTGTTAAAGGGCCTCATGTGATGTTATTTGGTACAGTAAATAGTATAAAACCTCTTCCCGTCATCCATTCGTGAATTTGTTTAAAGTAAACCTCAACTTTCCAAGAAATGATCTTTGATTTTATGACCTTTCTCTGCGGAACATATGAATTGGGACATACTGAATCCAGTTATGAAACTGCAACGGATTGCCGCTGGCTGTCATTATTTCGAGTGGCGCCTTCCATAATGTCCGTCATGAGTATCACTCTTCGTCTGCTGGTTCAACCGTGGAGATCTTTTGTAATCATCATCCGCTTGTTCCACCGTTGTGGACTTTGGGGTTGATCGGGCTTAATCTGTGTCCTCGTCTTCAAGGTTGCCGCCGAGAGTGGCCCTACCAGGAGTTTAGCACTCCTGATGGCATTACTCCCAGAGCCAATGGACCGCGCAAGCCTTTCCACCACGACAATTGTTATAAATGCTCAATACCGATTCATTGAACGTTTCAGCATTTACTAATTGCTCATCCTGAATTTTTCACGATGGCTTCAGTGCATGCTTCATCATTACATTCATTCTAATTGCAGACGATACTTTCTAATTTAGAAAGGTCGATCTTGAGTCCTATTTTTTGGAGCACATAGTAGGTATTAAAAAAAAACATTATCAAAGATGATAATTCACCAACCATGGTGTAAGCTTTTCTATGACTAATTTGAATTAGATTTATCACTCCACCACACGCTTTGTATTTTGTGACCCCTTCCTTATCAAGAATATGAAAACCTTGCAGTTCAAAGTGATCAAGTAATAAGACCTTTTACTATAAACAAGTGTGTATACGCTAAAGCATTCTGTTTAATTTTACCCAACAGCTATATAAGATCAACATAACAACATAAGTTCTTTATTTTATAAACATTGATACCTGATTACATATTCGTCGTTATTACCAGTTTGGAGACTAAAATGATCACATAACTGTTGTCGATACATATCGAATTGGCCTCGCCGTGTATAATTTAGATTAGACTATTTATACCCCACTGTATGAAATAGACTCTCCCAATTATACTGCGGAGATTTTTATGGACTAGGCTAAACTATAACCTAGTATAATCTGGGAGGGGTTTAATCTGGTATGCTTCACTAGGAATTTTTTTGAAAACAATAAGTGTGCCGGAGGTGGCGGAGAGGAAATTGAAGCCACTAATTTAATCATACTGCCTCATGTATTGATTACACAAAAGTTGTAATCACAGTCGAGCAGAACAGCTCACTAACCATTGTGCCACCAGAAGGAGCCTGATTCGAAGCAATTATGCTTGAAGAATTAGTAGCAATGAACAGGACGATTTCAGCATTTTAAGCAAAGGGTAATTGAATAATTAATTGCCGAAAACGTAATGATGATTTCAGCATTTTAAATAAAGATAAATTAATTATTTTTAACAAATCTAATGACGATCTCAGCATTTTTAACAAAATATAATTAAATATTTAACAAGCAACAATTTTATCCCAATTTTTAAAATCATAAACAAACAATTATGGAATAATTTAAAATAAAAGGCGTCGTCAGATGTTAACTCCTTAAAAAAGACTAATTGAAAATTTTCTGCCAGTGGACGCCGCACTCATTTCGGGGAGGCTCGGATTGAGGAATCGGAGAACCGAGTTCGAATTCCAGTCGAATCTATTGCATAGGTGAATAAGAAGATGGGTTCATGCCTTTCCCAAGGAAAGGCATGAACCGCAAGTGAATGTTTCTGCGGATGTGCTGGCTGAGTGTTTAAAGTTCGGAAACAGGTGTCTCCGGGTATATTTATCCTGCAACAGAAATGGCGGACTCGGAAGAGAGTCCGGGTAATAAAATGAGTGTAACAACAAAAGTATATATATATATATATATATATATATATATATATATATATATATATATATATATATAAATGATAAGTATGTATTGATAAAATCAGGGTATACATAGACAATAGAATAGTTACAAAACAATGAACATGAAGAAAACATTTAAACTAGTCAATTGTGTGTGTGTGTGTGTGTGTGTGTGTGTGTGTGTGTGTGTGTGTGTGTGTGTGTGTGTGTGAAGTTGTGTAGAAGAAGACCTAGAGAATAGTAATGGAAAGTAAAGAAGAAGGTGCATGCGTGTGTGTGTGTGTGTGTGTGTGTGTGTGTGTGTGTGTGTGTGTGTGTGTGTGTGTGTGTGTGTGTGTGTGTGTGTGTACCCGGGAGTGGGCCGCCTTTCTCCACGTGTCAACCTACCTCTTACCGTCCCTGGGTAAAATAGGAAAGAGCGGATGATAGAAAGTGCTACACTGTATTTATAAGCTTAAGTAGTGTCCCTAGCGACGGTCCTTTTAGGAAAGTGAAGATAGCGGCTCGGATTGAGGAATCGGGAATCGGAATTCAAATTTCAGTCGAATCCATTACATTCACTTACGTGCTTAATACCCTTGGGAAAGTCATAAATTCTCTTCTTCTCCCCACACCAGCTATGGGTAAATAGCAGGACAGACCGGGTTCTATAGCGTTTGAAAGAAATGGCAACCTACTGCGGGAAAAAATCTGCCTCGTCAGTCATGTATCGAAGGATACTTAATCCCCGTAAGTGTGTATCACGCATGGCACATAACTCATTTCGAGCGTTCTGTTTTACACTGACCTCTTTCATGTTTACAGTTCATCAAAATCACGTATGGATCTTACACAATAATCACCTGAAAGTTGTCACTTTCTTAATGTAAATAATAAATCATTGCAAAGTTTTGTGACCGATTAGAAAATTAAAAACCAAATTTTAAAATACTCGCAAAAAACAAATTTGTTATTTGACTGAATAGACGTCTATAGCATTCTCAAGCGTTTAAGCCTTATGCCAAACTAGGCAAAGCGGAGTAAATGATCTTAAATGGATGCATATTAACAAAAAGTTGTCGATTTTTATGCCATAGGTATATCTGTATATAATGTAAAAGTTTTCATTTTTGTTTGAATCTATTTGAATAAATTTAAGAAAGATTATCCAGCCATCAAAGTGTTTTTCTTGATTTGTTATAAAATAATATGTATATTTCCTGTCAAAATAAGGATTTCGCTTTTAATTCGAGGAATTCTTCGAAATCTTTACTTGCTGAAAACTACTAACCAAAACTAAATATACTGAAAAGAACAAGCAATAGACTGACAGGGCTGGTGAATATGTTCACAGAAATTGCCTTTTTTTCATAGTAAATCGCAAAATTTGGAATTTTTTGTCGTATTTTTATTTAATATAAGATAAATGTTGCTTTTATATCCTTTTTCTTTGCCAGGTTCCTTTCAGGACGTCGGCTATTAAAGCTCTCCACAATTCCTATCTTTTGTAGCTCTTAATAGATTTTATCTTATTCTCATCTCTCCTAAAGCCTTGTCCGTTTTCTGTTTACCCAAGCTCGCTAGTTATGTCATGCTTTGCTTTCATCAGTCCCTCGTGCTTTCATCAGAGTACCAAATTTACCAAGCCCTCTTTTCTCATTATGTGCACTAGAAATTTCAACTGTCTCGCTCTGATATTAATTATAAGTGTCCTCGTTGTTTCCATTTTATTATCTAAAACTTCATCGTTGCTCACATGTCCAGGCCATAGTATTCTCGGGATCTTTTTGTAAAACTACATTTCTGTTCCCTCAAGTCTCTTCTTGATCTTTGAGGAGATTGTCCAACATTCACTGCCATATAGGAGGACTGATATTAAGAGTAAGAGTTCCGTATTCTTTTCTTCGTTTCTAACGAAATTTGACCGGTTTCTTAATACTTTGCTTAGCTTTTGCAAAGCTAATTTCGCTGTTCTAATGCGTCTTCGTGTTTCAGTGTCGTACTCCAGGTCCCCTGTTAAAATATTTTACAGATATTTAAATTGTTGTACTTGTTTGATTTCGGTATCTCCAATGTGTAATTTACATATAGGGCTGTTTCCTTGTGCTGACAACCTACGTTGGTGAAGAATTATTATACATCTTTTTAAAAACCTATAGCCTTTAATATTTTAGACCTGGCGGCATTCCTCCATATATATGTCATAATGCTAACCTTCAGCCAGCCCTTGTTATGACACGAATTTATTGTTCTACAAGCTTTCTGTGATTAATTTTCTAGGGCATTTAAAAATTCATAATTCTGGACTTATCCATATGATGCAAATCGACCACGAGCTTAAGTTCATCATCATCATCATCATCATCGTCGTCATTATCGTTATTATCATCATCATCGTCATCACCATTATCGTTATCGTCCTCGTCAACATCATCACCATCATTATCGTCAACATCATCACCATCATTATCGTCAACATCATCACCATCATTATCGTCATCATAATCATCATTATCGTCATCATCATCATCATCGTCATCGTCGTCATGATCGTCGTCATTATCATCATCATCATCATCATCGTCATCACCATTATCGTCATCGTCCTCGTCAACATCATCACCATCATTATCGTCAACATCATCACCATCATTATCGTCATCATAATCATCATTATCGTCATCGTCGTCATGATCGTCGTCATTATCGTCATCATCATCATCATCGTCATCACCATTATCGTCATCGTCCTCGTCAACATCATCACCATCATTATCGTCAACATCATCACCATCATTATCGTCATCATTATCATCATTATTACCGTCTTCAACATCATCGTCATCGTCGTCATTGTCATAGTCATCGTCATCATTAGGGCGTGCCGACTGCACGGATTCTCACGAGGCTTTCCCTCCAGTCTTCAAGAATATCTGTCGCATCTACTCGGCTTCAGTCACTTTCCCACCGCCGTAAGGTTGCCTCTCATTGTCTTTTCTATAAATATTTTCATGGCAATTGTGGGATGAGTTCTTCGTTATGGCACAAAGACCAGTACTAGACTGGCGTCAAGAGCAGTACTAGACTGGCGTCAAGAACTCACCAATTTACAATTGAGCTGGTTAGATATAGCTGTAAGTTCTATGCTAACAGTTTCTTTTCTTGTTTGTGAAACTCCCTTCTGGCTCCATGCTTTCCAGCCAACTTTAATCTTCAAAAATTTAAATGAAATTTCAATATCGCTATCTACTCTCCCCCTGATTACTCTTTCCACTTCCCGTTAATTATTAATGTTTCTGTCCCTAATTCGGCACGGTGGAGTAATGAATAGCGGCACGGATTGAGGAATCGGAGAGCCGAGTTCGAATTCTAGTCGAATCCATTACTTTCACTTACGTACTTATACCCTTGGGAAAGATATGAAACCTCTTCTTCTCCCCCCAGCTAAGGGTAAATAACAGAACAGTGCGGGTTCTATAGACTTGGATGACAACTGGTCTACCACGGAAAGAAATGACAACCTGCTCCGGTAAAAAAAATCTGCCTCGTCTATCATGTATCGAAAGATAAATGATCGCCTAAGCGTGTATCACATATGGTACATTATTGACTGACTGTTCCTAATTCATACACACCCTGTAAACCCTTCTGTTTTAATGGCTTTACTGCCTTGCATGGGGTGATTCCGATTTTAAAAAAAAAGGTCTTGAGGTTGTCAAACGGTATTTTCAACATATCGTATTTAGGTGTATGTTATGAACGGGTGATCATTTGCTAGTTTGTCCGTATTTTGGTGTCTACAACAGAGCATCATGACACTGCAGTGAGAGAGATGTAAAATGCGGCCGATGAATCCAAAGGCTAATATCAACGACGCATTTCATCATATGCTGAGCGGAAGATCCATATTGGACAACGGTCAAAGGTTGCAGAGTTAAGTCAGAGAACTACCGCAACTCATCTGCAGGGACGCGGCTCCCACGAATGAATACAATCGCTAGGGAAAGATAATAACGACTTGCGTTCGGGCACCAGATTGGATCAATAAGCCGCGGTGGTCTAGCAGAATTATTACCTGAATCTGTATCCGAAATTATCCTGCATAATATTCGATCTATGTGATTTACGCAGCCTTAATACAACGTGATGTTTTAACTCCCTACAAAATATTTTCCTTTAACATTTAGCAAGTGGCAAGACAAACATTTATGATTGGCCAAGTAGCTTTTTAAATACCTCTACCAAGAAACTTTCAAGTATCTGATTTTAGGCATAAAATATGTGTGAATATTTAAGTCATAATAAAGGGTTTTCAAATTTTAAAAATTTTTTTTATATTTAAGTCATAATAAAGGGTTTTCTATTTTAAATGTGAATTAAGTTTAAGCGTCTAATGATTTTCTTTTCTTTTTCTTTCAGATTTGGCGGACATTTGGGCGATATTATTTTTCACACATAATGGACATGACTTAACAAAGATAATGACAGGAAAATAAGTAAATTTTCATCAATGACACTGATTCATTTACTGCTGACTTTGATCCGTCTTAATGAAACACTCTTATATATAATCCGTCTTAATGAAACACCCTTTTATATGTGTTAATTACAAACTGTTTAATCGTTTACTGAAAGTAAAGCCTAATTTTGCGTATTTTAATTTTTGAAACGTAAAATTCATTTTTAAATATTGTCATTGTCATTCTATTTTTAAAAATAAACCTTTATTTTTTTTTATAGTATAAAAATAAAAAAATCACTCAAGACAATATAAAACAAGAAAATTTTGAACTGAAACATATATCTATAATCTATATATAAAATTGTATTACTTCCGTTAGTCCATCCCTCCCTGATTGCCTCTAAAATAGCCATACATTGGCCGATCGAAACCAAGTTATATAATATTGTTTACCATGATGTCCTATGAAATTAAATATAATTAAAGAAATTATTAAAATGCGAAGAAGTTCTTTTGTCAAAGTGTTTTTCCAAGCAAATCAGCTTATTCAAATTTCATCGATTGGTTTTGAAATTGAACGAAACGTAGAGTTTGTAAATCTTGACAAAAAATGTTAGCGATAGCTTTAACGATGCTAAATACCCTGAGGATTTGAACACCCGTCAGCATGTTGCAAAGGATTCTAGTATATATATATATATATATATATATATATATATATATATATATATATATATATATATATGTATTACCGCTTGAGAATATCAGGTGCTGTATGCTTGGATGTGCGGGTGGTGTAATAAATAAGAGCTCGGAAAGAAAAGACGAAAAGCCAAGTTCGAATTCCGGGTGGGTTCATTACATTCACTTACGCGAAAATACTCACAGGAAAGGGTTGAATCCAACTCTTCTACCCCCAATCTATGGGTTAAAATTAGTAAGACTTGTATCTGAAAATCATTATTATTTCCAAGAAATCGCTAATACAATATTCACTCGCAAAAACAAAATTAAAATAAAAATTATTCTTACAATCCCAAAATGTTTGGGCTTTAAATAAACCAGAAAACGTTGATAAACCGTAAAAAAAAACAAATCAAACTTCCTAAAATGTCATGCTTAGTTTGTGGGCACGTTGTGAGAAATCTACAAAAGTTTTTGCGCGCATTATATAATGTTTCAGAAGCGATTTAACAATATTTTGTTTACTGGGATAAAAACGTCTTGAAACCTTTGTAGAACAATAAACCGATAAATATTTTATGAACGGATTTCACAAAAAGCATCACGACTGAAGAAAAAAATAAATATTCGTTTCTCATTCGCTAAAAAAGTTTTTGACAGACGAATAATCAATGGAAAACTGGATTACTAGATTACGGGAAGTTAATGGAGAAATGGTCTGCGTTGATAACAATTGGTAGATTTGTTGGGTTTTTTTCTACGACTTATCAACACTTTGTGTATTATTTAAATCCGAAACAAATTTTTGGATTGTAAAAATATTTTTTCTGCAGGTGGATATTGCATTATAATTTTTTTAGCTTATGACGACTTTTTGGCGCTAAAATTTCGCAAAGATCTTTACCAAATAACAAAACTGCATTAATTGAATACGCCCAACGGCATCAGCAGTAAAAATGTGTAGCAATGTAAGCAGAAAAGAAAAATATTGGATAGACACTCCCACGAGTATTCGAAAGAGATATAACATTTAGTAGATTTGAGAAGGCCAGTTTCCTGACAAATTGTTTTAATAAAAAGATTTTATGAATTTCAGACTACAATAATATTAACTATTCGTGCATAGAAACGGTTACTTTTACTACTGGAATTAAATAATAACTGTTACAAATAACTTTTTCTTCATTTTTGTGATGTGACCCTTTAGGACGTGCGCGATCATGGCGCTTCACAACTTCCTGTCCCTTGTTGTTCTATACAATCTTTGACTCTTTACTATACATCCTTAATCTCTCTATACCATGCTTTCACACAAACACACAGGTAGGTTAAACGGCGTCTCCTTCTCTCCCTGTGAGTCTCATTATGTCTTGTCAATGATGCAAACAAAGTTTAACGCCACTATTTGCACACGTGACGTACTTAGTTCTAGGTATGACGATAAACTACATCCGGCAACAAGGCCTTTGATAGAGAGATTGATTTTCTTTGATGTTGCTATATCCGATATGTAATTTACATGTTGGGCTGTTCCTTTATATCATAGCCTTTATACAATATTACATTGTTTGGATTGTTGTCCACACATTCACGACGTTCCGGACGTTTCTCTTGCTGGGACCAAGGATTGAACTCACAACTCTTTGGTTCAAGTCATTTTTTTGATCTATCAGCCAACTTGGCGATGTTTCCTTGGTGACCCTAGTGAGTGAATTTTTCTCAACTTATAAGCCTAATGCCTCAACGATCCAGGTAGGTCTCCATTGCAACGTGAGTGAGACAGAATATATCACAACCTCCCCTGAACCATCCAAGTTGAAGTCACTCAATAATACATCCGTAAAAAGAGTTGAGGGCTTCAAATATCTTGGATCTCACATAATAGATTCCCAAAAAGACTTTAACATTAACAAAGCTCTTGCATAGGATGCGTGTAACAAACTTCAAAAGATTCGGCGTAAAGTCCAAACCTTTCAAATATTGATTGAACCAGTCCTACAGTATGGATCAGAAATTTGGGTATTATCTCTTCGTCTTCAAAGACGACTGGATGAAACATATACAAATCTACTGAGAAAAATCTAGAACATCTGTTGGAAACACCATGCAACGCTTAACACAATCTGCGCAAAACTCAAACCAATCTCTCTTAAGCTCAAAAGAAAACGATTATAGTTTGCCGGTCACTGCCACCATATTATCTCATCCTTACTCCTATTGTATCATTCTAAAAGTGACTTATCACGAAAATTGACTTTTCCTGACGCCATAGCTCGGGACTCAGGGTTAAGCATTAGGGGTCTGCGGACAGCAATACAGGACCGAACAGTGTGGAAAAGGATTGTCAATGAAATTCCAACCAATTATTTGGAGGTCGAAGGTTGATGATGAATGTCTAACATTTTTTTACCAGGACTCATATTACAACTTTTTATTAATTGCTGTTGTTCCCAGATTCACCCTGACCCGGAGTAGTAGCCCCTGTTAGGATCCAGCTAGGGGCAAATAATGATCCCACCAACAAGAACAAAACCTTAAGAAACTATAAAAAATAAATATTTACAGTAAAAATAGCAGTAATACATTTTTATAGTAGAAATATCAGCAATACATTTTTTATATAAACAAAATTACCAACAATACTTATTTATAGTAGAATTACCAACAATACATCTTTATCGTAAAATTAGCAACACAATTTATTTATAGTAGAGTTAGCAACAATACATTTTATCTGCTTTTAATGGCATACAATTGAGTTCAAAATATTTTTTTCACCATTAAATAGTCCATGAAGGCTGATATGCCGCTAAATAAAATCAACCAAATCAAACGTACTTAAAAGAAATCTATTTGCTTAAGGCGTTGACTGATCCAATTTTGTCTCTGTAAATTATTGTGGCATACTAGTAACGAGACATTTTTTGAAGGCAACTAGCGATAGATAAACCACAGTTTAAGGTGAATTCAAGGTTTTACAAATTATTTTCCACCATACGACCTTTATTTCCCATCTACAAATTTCTATTTCCATGGAAAGTCTTCAGACGAACTGTATTCCTTAGTTCCACCAGTTCTAACCTTCACGTCAAAGACCAGCCATGCTAGGCACATTGTAGCGAACCACCCTTATTTCCTTGGTATTCCATTGATGAGATGTAAATTCGACACGAGTAGCTTCTTCCCACGAACCAGTTTTGTGAAACCGACTCCCAAGAAGATACTCCCCCAATCATTAAGATTTTAACTTTTTCAATCCTAGGGTTAATCATTATCTGCATTTTCTTCCTGATCCTGTAGAATTCCTGTGGAGTATAGAACCACAGCCCCACTACGCTAGGTGCAGCTGTGGTTTCAGTAGGAAGTAGATTTTAAAGAAGGGGGAGTTATTATCCTCACATTTAATCGGTTCGAGTTCAGAGCTGTGTTTCTCATATACGGTTTACCAACCAAGGCTAGTAATAGTGTACGTTTTATCACTACAATATTAACCTATTCATGTTCAAGTCTAATCGTTATCTTCCCAATATATCCGCATAAACTGTGCCTCTTATTCTATAAACCTCTACCTCGAGTGTCTCTCGGGCCTTCTATAGGCTAAACATCATTTTAAAAAAATACGGCAAATTGAATTTTAACTCAAGATGTTTATATTCGCTTTGCTATGTGATCCAGCGCATATCTTTCTCGTGAGTGTAGTGTAAGTATTAAGACCCGTCATCTCTTGTGGCCTTTATTACTGTGGAGTAGGTAGCCACAGCGTCACTACGCTAGGTGCAACTGTGGTTTCAGTAGGAAGTAGATTTTAAAGAAGGGGGAGTTATTATCGTCATGTTTAATCGATTTGAATTCAGAGTTGTCCTTCTCATACTATGTTTACGAAACCACACTTGTAATATGTACGCTTTATCACTACAATGTTAACCTATTCATGTTCAGGGTTAATCGTTATCTTCACAAAATATCCGCATAAACTGTGTCTCTTATTCTATAAACCTCTACCTCGAGTTTCTCTCGGACTTTCTACAGGGTAAACATCATTGTAAAAAAAATATTGTAAATTGAATTCTAACTCAAGATATTTATATTCTCTTTGCTGATAACCGATATGTGATCCAGCGCCTTTCTCGTGACTGTAGTGAAAGTATTACGATCCGTATTCTCTTGTGGCCTTCATTCGCTTATTCACGTCACACACAGAGACCTTCCTCTCCTTTTTAGTGTTACTTTTCATCTCTGCTCTCCTATTTCTTTTCATGTTATTCGCCATCGCCGAAGCCCGTATGTTCAAGCTCCGGCGTACACAGTGAACTCGTATTTATTCGACGTCACGAAAAATGTCAGGATTTTTAACGATCATCTCGAACTGTTAATATTATACCGACTGGTCAGAAGATGCAGCGAATGAATCATTCGCAAAAATTCACCTAGGTACTTTCTGGTTTCCATTTATTTGTCACTAACCCTACTCCATTAACTTTGAAAATTGTTACACTTAATATATGAAAGCTGATGCTAAAGAATTACATGTTTTAAATTATATTAGAGGTTTGTCGCTTGTTCCATGTTTTGGATTGTGTTTCCAGCTCCCTTCTAGTATCCTGGGTAAGACGTTAAACTACATCCGTGTCCTGGGTACGTCCAACGGCAAGGCCTCTGATCAGGAGGTTTTGAGGAGCGGGGAACCACCTCTTAATTGTTGGTGTTCCCAGTTCCACCCTCACCAAGGGTGGTGGCACCTGTTAGGGTCCCAGCTATGGGCAAATAGCTAACTATTACCAGCAATACTTTGAAAAAAAATATTACCAACAATACAATTTTGAATGAAAAATATTACCAGAAACAGATTTTTGACAAAACAAATTATTACCACATAAAAAATTTTTGTCGGCATTAAATAACCCATTGTGGTTGATATGCCGTAAAACAAAACAAACCAAACCAAACCAGCTCCCTTCTAAAGCCTTTTCCGTCTCTTTAACTTCCTGGAGCCCCTTACGTCTTAATGGCGTTATCGCCTTGCTTGGATAGAATTTATTAAAAATATATATACAGAGTCCACCAAAAAATGTATACGCATTTCAGTAAAGGAAAAAAAACGTATTTCGTAATTTTATCAAATTTCGAAAACACTTTGTCCTGTAGTACGATATTTTTTCGACAGATGGTATTACATTGGCGGGTCTTAGACATGAAACGGAAAATGCATATGCAGCAATTCCACTGGACAATTTGGTCAACGTTGTGCAAGCAGTACATCGCTGTACTAAGATAGCGTTCAAGATATAAAACAGACTGTCACCACATGGTGTTGACCTCAGTGTCCATTTTTATACTTACATTCTCTGATACTGAGAACTTTTACCCATAAATATAGCATATCTCAAAACTACATTTTAATCATAGATAACACGTATATACGTATTATGTAATTATATATAATGTATGTAAACGTATGCATATATAACGTATCTATATTATATTTATATATTTATGTATATGTATGTATATTTAATGTATATATATATATATATATATATATATATATATATATATATATATATATATATATATATATATATGTTTCTTATTATTTTAAATATCATATTTAGTTGATATACATACCTCTGATTTTTAAAACAGTGTAAATTTACGCCTAGCGTCCTGTGGATGAGAGATGTTTCCCAATCAGGTGTATCCAAAAAATATACAGAATTGAAAATACAACGTTTAAAGTAATAAAAAATAATGTCCGGTTAGAAATTAAAAATAAACATTAATTCAGTCGTAATAAGTTATCTATCTAAGTCTGTTATCTATCTAAGTCTGTTATCTAAGTTTGTTATCTATCTGTCTATATATCTAAGTCTGTTATCTAAATCTGTTATCTATATATCTATCTATCTATTTAAGTCTGTTATCTATCTAAGTCTGTTATCTATCTATCTATCTGTTATGCGAACTGTTATTCCGTACACCATAAATACTGCTCCTCAAGAGGAATCAGCAGTCACAGTAGTGTGAGTTAGTCAGTCAGAGACAGTCGCGTCAGACGATTACTGTAAGACATTGGAATAGTGATACTTCAAGACAACATAGTTCTCTCTAACCTAACCTGATTGTTATTACTAACACTTCTACTTCTTTTGTACATATTCTGTTTGTAATATATCTGTGTTATTCCATACCTGTGTTCGAGTTATTGGTTCTACCTTAGACCATCACCGTGGTACAAGGAACCTGGACCATAACAGTGGCGACGAGTAAACCCCTGAGGAAATACGAACTCTATTCGCGGAGAACATACTTTTTTGCTATACGTCGCACATAACAGTGGCGACGAGTAAACCCCCAAGGAAATACGAATTGTATTCGCGGTGGACATACTTTTTTGCTATACGTGACACATAACAGTGGCGACCTGGAAAACCCCAAAAGAAAAACAAATTCTCTACGCAGAGGACATGTCTCTTTTGCTATCCTCACACATAACAGTGGTCGACGAGTAAATTCTAAAAAAATTAGTTCTGCGCAAACACAAATAAAGAAAAGAATTTTCTTTTTCGATATCGAATTTCACTGGCAACAAAGGAATTTTTTCTTTGCGTACACAGGTCACAGAATATCAGGTTACACAAAATTACGTCAACATGGAAGATTTCAAGTCAACCATTGTGGAATTTATCAAAATCCAATTTCAACAGCAGCAAAAAAACGAACAGAAATATTTGGAATAGCAAGAATTATTGCTACGTGTAATGTCGAATAAGGAGCAAAAATCTGAGAACGAAACAGTTCTCTCACAAGACACTATTTGGAGAACTATCGAAGATTTCAAGCACGCACCCGACGAAAATAAAACTTTTGCAAACTACTTCCGAAGGTACGAAGATCTATATGAATTTGACTGCAAAGATTGGTCAGACGCAAGTAAATTACGTCTATTACTAAGAAAATTAGGCACATGCGAATATACCAAATTCGTAGATTATATCGTTCACAGAAAAACAAGTGAGCTAACGTTCAAAGAAGCCATTAAACTGCTAACGGAACTTTTCAGCCATAATACTTCACTATTCTACAAAAGATGAAAATGCATGAACCTTACAAAAAAGGACAACGAAGATTACATAAATTTCGCGTCCATTGTCAACAACTATTGTGACGACTTCAAATTATCAGAACGCAGCGCGGACAATTTCAAATGCTTAATTTACGTCCAAGGTCTGGTCTCAACCAAAGACGCGGAAATGAAACGCAGAATCCTTACTAAATTGGAGAGTGAACAAAATTTGACACTTCAAAAGCTAGCCGAAGACTGCCAGAGATGCATCAGTGTGAAGAAAGACTCAAAAGACATAGAAGAAGCTGGCATAGCACACATACATAAAGTACGAAGACAAACCAACTTACCCTCCTCACAAACAAACCAAACCGATTTCCCCCCTTCAAGAACAGGTAAAACAAAATTTTCTAACTCTAAAAATCAATATAAAAAAAATTTACCACCCAGTCCATGCTATCGTTGTGGGATCGTTTTAAAGTTTGCCTATCATGTAAAAAAATAAGCCACAAAATTTCTCATTGCTGGTATAGAAGAGAAAACAAAAGCAGAATAAGAATTATGAGAGCTGACCAAGCAGATGTGACTAACATAAGAAAATACGTACAGGTTGAAATGCAAACCAGAAAAGTTAGGCTACAGCTGGATTCTGACTCAGTCTTAACGATTAATTGGTTCCCTGTGCCGAGCCAGGAAATTCTTCTCCCCTGAATCGATCCTCCAAGTCTATAAGTCTACCATTCGACCTTGCATGGAGTATTGCTGCTATTTATGGTCTGGGGCCCCTGCGTGTTGCCTCGGGGTTCTTGATAAGATCCAGAGACGGATTTTTCTACAAGTACTTCCACGGTAATTGCTCTGAGGAGTTGCTTTCGCTTGTCCCTAAGCCTCGTGAATTTAAGCGTCCTACGAGGCTGGCATCCCGTTCCCACCCCTTCACCGTTGAAACTGTTAGGTGTAGACGTCTTTTCTACTCCAATAGCTTCATGTCTCGCACATCTCGCCTATGGAACTCCCTTCCCTATTACTGTTTCCCTGACAAATACAATCTCCAACGGTTTAAGTGTAGCGTCAATCGTCATCTCCAATTGCCTTGATCTATCCACTTCCTGACATCTTTCATTCCTATCTGCTCTCGCTCTATATCTCCCGTAACCTCCCTACCTCGATCGACCCTCCGTCCTTCTCTTTCTCCACATCCCTTCCTTTACCACTCCTATCTGCTCTTCCTCCAACCCTTCTGTAACCCCTTGCGTGATAGTGGCCACCGGCCTTGCTTGGGGTGATACGGTTAAAAAAAACAAAAAAAAAAAAACATGGAGAAAACTGAACAAACCTGCCATGTTAAAAACGGATAAAATTGCTAGATCAGTTACGGGGAGAAAGATAAAGTTTGAGGGTGAAGTAATTACAAACGTAACATTTAATGGAATGACGAAAAAGTAAAACTGTACGTCTTAAGAAATACCTAAAACCTATTCGGAACGGACTGGATGCAAAAATTCGAACTGTAGGATCTACCTATATGTACGTACTGTCAAAATGTAAAAAGCTTACCAACCGAGGAAGACAAATTAAAAGAAAAACTAAAAAGGAGTTTCCCCGAAGTATTTTCAGCAAGCCTAGTAAGAAAATGGCAGCTAATATCAAAATAAGGAAAACGTTCAGCCTATTTTCAAGAAAAAAAGGAGCGTACCGTTTTCGTCAATTGAAAAAACTGATCAAGAATTAACCAGACTCGAAAACACTGGCATATTGACAAAAGTAGAATACAGTAAATGGGCCGCTCCGACGGTCTACGTCAAAAAGAAATCAGGCGAATTTCGAGTTTGCGCTGATTTTTCTACAGGTTTGAACGCAGCAATAAAGGACTACCATTATCCTCTACCCAGTCTAGAAGAAGTATTCACTAAATTAAATGGCGGAAAATTTTTTTTCAAAAATTGATTCAAGTGAGGCGTACCTGCAAATTCCAGTCGATGAGGAAAGTTCAAAACTACTATGCATAAACACACACAAAGGACTGTACAGATACCAAAGATTACCTTTTGGAATTAAGGTCGCGCCGGCTTGTTTTACCTGTTCTTGAGGGGGGGAAATCGGTTTGGTGTAGTGGATTGTCTAGTCACAGATAATGGAACGCAATTCACGTCAGCAGATTTCCAAGAGTTTTGCGACATTTTTTTCAAGTAAAACATATAAAATCCCCGCCTTATCACCCAAGATCAAATGGGCAGGCGGAGAGATTCGTTGATACACTCAAAAGAGCGCTACGAAAGGCCTACGATGTGCCTACGGAGAAAGCATTACAGTAAACAATGCCAGAACCCAAAAATTGTCTCGAAAAAGAAAATATATGGAACCTTTTGAAATAGATCAAAAGAAAAAGAGATATTAAAAACCCCTGCTACGCAAAAGCTTCGGAAGGTGAGTGTTATGGGAACTTACCCATAATAGATAATGGACTATTCCGTACACCATAAATACTGCTCCTCAAGAGGAAGCAGCAGTCATAGAAAGTCGCGTAGGCGATTACTGTAAGACATTGGAATAGTGACACTTCGAGACAACATAGTTCTCTCTAACCTAACCTGATTGTTATTACTAACACAACTAATTGTTTTGTACATATTCTGTTTGTAATATATCTGTGTTATTCCATACCTGTGTTCGAGTTATTCTTCATTGGTTCTACCTTGGACCATCACCGTGGTACAAGGAACCTGGATCATAACACTATCTATCTATCTATCTATCTATCTATCTATCTATCTATCTATCTATCTATCTATCTAAGTTTGTTATCTATCTGTCTATCTATCTATCTAAGTTTGTTATCTATCTATCTGTCTATCTATCAATCTAAGTTTGTTATCTATCTATCAATCTAAGTTTGTTATCTATCTATCAATCTAAGATTGTTATCTATCTATCTATCAATCTAAGTTTGTTATCTATCTATCTATCAATCTAAGTTTGTTATCTATCTATCAATCTAAGAGTGTTATCTATCTATCAATCTAAGTTTGTTATCTATCTATCTATCAATCTAAGTTTGTTATCTATCAATCTAAGAGTGTTATCTATCTATCAATCTAAGATTGTTATCTATCTATCTATCAATCTAAGTTTGTTATCTATCAATCTAAGATTGTTATCTATCTATCAATCTAAGTTTGTTATCTATCTATCAATCTGAGATTGTTATCTATCTATCAATCTAAATTTGTTATCTATCTATCTATCTATCAATCTAAGTTTGTTATCTATCTATCTATCAATCTAAGTTTGTTATCTATCTATCTATCAATCTAAGATTGTTATATATTTATTAATCTAAGATTGTTATCTATCTAACAACTTCCAAAAAAATAATTAATACATTTATATTTCTCATAAAAGTTCTCGTGTTCCTCATACTTTTTAATGAGAATGTTTTTCTGTAAATGCAGTCATAAATCTTTGCTCAAATGTTTTCACAGACAGATCAATTTTAGTTGTTATCCGAATTCACCATGAAAAATGCATATTTCTACGGGCTGCTATCTATTTTGAAAATGCCGCAGTCGTCCGAACTGTTGATTTTGTATTCATTTTAACAGGAATATGGAGAAAAATACACACTGAATGCATAAATTGTCTTTCAATTATCATAAATCCAATATATCAATTAATTAACCAAGTTTATTTAAAATATAATGATAGTCTAACTCATAGTAAATGTCTCTTCTAGAAATATGCAAATGAATACATTAACGCAAATTGCTTGTTGATTGTCTTTCAAAATTGATCCGGCTGAGTCCTGGACATAATACTAACGCTACTCAATAATGTATAACATTGGGTATATTCTTCAAATACGAATCACACTTCTCGTCTATGAGATTAGTGGCATGTGTCTTTTGTTAGAAACAAATAAATAAAATGTGTGTTGGATTGCTATGTTATCCATCATCTTATATGACAGAGAATGCAGGACAATGCCTCCTACACGAATGAGATTAGAACTCGAGTTAGCAGGAATGTGGTTCTACACAAGGATACTGTAAATTCCATGGACGGGGCAAGTAAGCAACATGGAGGTTTTAAAGAAAAGAGCAAGAGAAATAACGCTTATACTCAGAATCATGAAGAGACAAGCTGAAACGCATAGAAAACATAAAAATGAACGAGGCCTTGAAAAACTTAACTCCAAGAGGGTAGATCGAGATTGAGGGGTTAACCTTCCTGAGCAGTTTGTGTTACAATTTTTGTGTATCATTATGTATTTGTGAGCAAAGCCAAATGACTGGACTCACTTTATAGCCCCCCCCAAATGAAGGTTAACCAATCAGAAGGCGTAAAATATTCAATCCGTCTTATATAACGGCGGCCATTTTGGTTACTCTCTACGAATGTTCAATGCGAACCTGTCAGAACCAAAGATGACCAGAACAGAAGAAAGAACTATGCTCTGCTACTGAAACGAGATATCCACTGCTAACCTGAACTACGCTTCCCTACTGTCTTCGAAATATTCACTGCCAACTTCTGGATTACCGTCATCATGAATAACAGTTTGTGTGAATGGATTGCAGGGCGGTTGGCGGGAGCCTTAGGGAAGGGAGAAAAACTGCTACGTCCCAAGAGTGAAAAGAAGTCGTGGATAGCCTTGATCGCCTATGTCCTAAAGGGACGCGGCAAAGCGAAGAAGAATTGCACTCCGGTTAGATTATAGTCATTTACAGAACGTGACTTAGATGTGGCACAAATCCGAAAGTATGGGACACCAGTCGTAATTTTTCTAGTGAGACAAGTTTTCTAGCCATTACACCACGTGAAGGTGCCCAAATTCTGGATAGATGGTGAGTAGAAACTGTCAATAGAATTTGGTGATGGTTTTGAAGTTTTCCCGAATTGGTAATGTGAAATGACTGACAGAAAGAACTGACTCATCATGGCTAAAAAAATAATTGGTATACTTTTTACTAAGAGCCTCTGTGTGTCTGACACTGTACTTTGAAGGCTGTAGTGCAAGCTGTATTTTCTTTTTACTTTCAGTGGGTACGATCGTAGATACAGATCTCAATGCAGTGTAGTGCTGAAAATAATGCTTGTAAGTTAAGTTTCCGCACCCATAAACCTTGCTAATCGTCTTCATAGATTCTCATTAAAAAAAAACCTTCAATGCCACCTATAAAGATGTCCACAAGTAACACCCTTTTCTCAATCAAAAATAGAATGACAAGTAATTGAACTTCTTTGTACTGTGTCCCTTCGGGACGTGGGCGATCATGACTCTTCACAACTTCCTCTCATTTGTAGCTCTTAAGAAGGTTTGTCTTAATCCCTAGTCTACCAACTTTTTACAGTAACTTGTTAGGTATGTCATACGCAGTTTTCCTCTGAATGACTTTCCCTTCAATAGACCCTATGAGTGACGAATTTGCCAAGCCCTCTTTTCATTATGTATCCTAAAAATTTTCAGCTATTTCTGATTCTAATGATATATAACTCTCCTTTTTGTTTCTATTTTCTCTTAAAATTTCTTCGTTGCTCACATGTTCAGTCCATGCTTGTGGCCCCTGGAAATATCTCGTGCCGCCCAAGGGGACCATATGACCCACGCTGAGAAACTATCAGTTGTCTACAATCACGTTTCCAGATCACTGCTTAAAAATGACTTCGTACAAATGAAGCCAGTAGGTCTTAGCGAGGACCACCCTTCTTCCAACCTCGTCGATTGGCGTGACAGAATCATAATGAACTGTGCCAAATGGCAGAAATCACATGACACGACGATATTCAACAGGATCAACAACTGAAATCAATAGCAACTGTACTTGAAGAGAAAATAATGACATAATCAAAATACCTGTGTTCCACACGACTTCAAATAAAAAGGTTAGGAAGGAAAGCCCTCTATCAATACTGGAAAGAGAAATAACAGCTACTGGTATTGTGAAATCTATATGAATCTTAATTTTTTTTAAGAAATTTTTTTTTAAATTTCAATCGACAGCAGTATGATTAATCGGTCACTGAATGCTGAATATTTCCTTATAAGGAAACAGTTGATATTGCCATTACCATTACAATGCTCGAACCAAGAAAATTGTTGTATATTCAATGTAACCAATATTTGCCTGTTACCGTATGTGCGTACAGATACAAATAGGATAAATAAAAAATAAGATTCATTTTAACATTTAATAGCCGATATGTTGTAAGATCAGCCAACCTACACCTGATCTATACCTTTATCTCACGTGTTCTTTTTTTTTTCTTTTTTTTTTAACTTCCTACAATACTTCCAATTTTTAATTGCTATTCTCTTTTCTTTCTCACCCATCTCCCCAATCTCTCTTCCAGTTTTAATCACTTCGGGTCAATTCCCAATTATTTGCTAATTAGCGATCTCTAGTGTAAATGTTGTCGGTCCGTTTCGCATAATAAATTCAATTCATATAAAAAAAAAATAATGTGCATCCACTTTGTATATAATTTCTTAGGCAACACAGCAAAAACTGAACTTATCACTAAAAGAATTATATATATATATATATATATATATATATATATATATATATATATATATATATATAATCCTTGAAAATGGCTAAATGTATAGCCAAAAGTGCTTGGATAAAAAGAACATTAGGACAGTTTTATCATCTGAAAAGAACATTATTAGATCGCACGAGAAATTATATAAAAAACTAAATAAAAGCACCTTGTAAGTCGTTTTTAAAGAAATGTGCATGAAAGAAGGATTGCTGCATAAATACACAAATATATATATATATATATATATATATATATATATATATATATATATATATATATATATATATATATATTAATGCCTGTTTCTTTAAATAATATAGATAAGTTTTGTCTATTTATTTTAAGTAAGTTTCTTTCATATTGTCTGTTAAGCTTCATCACATTATCGTTGAAAGATGAAACGAAAACACCATATTGATACATGTTTAAATCCATTTTAAGCTTTCGGCTTACATAAGCGATTATAAAAGATGACAATTTCAATATATCAAACAACACACGGACGACACAACAATGATTTTCAAAGTAACGATAAACTCGTATATACGAGACGCGGAAGCGAAAATCGCGTCGCAGCACGTGACGTCACACATGACCACGCGAGAATGAAAAACGAGAAGTATTAACAATATGAAAGTAACTAACTTAAAATAAATAAACAAAACTTTTCTATATTATTTAATGAAACATGCATTAATGAAAAATTGATGCCTAAATATACACAATATATTTTTTGTCTATATGATAAAATTATAATAAATAAATAAATAAATAAATATATATATATATATATATATATGGTATAAAATGACAATTGGAAAAATCTTAGATTTTGCCGACGCGTTTCGTCTTCTGACTTTTTCAAAGCAAAAGTGAAATTGAAATATCTCTGTTGTTATAGTTACATTAAAATTCCAAATTTAAATAGATAGACGCTTCTGTCCAAGGCTTTTTCTGGTTAATGTAAATTACCTTTATAGTAAGAGAATTTTTTTCCATGCCGACATTACAGTTAAATTCCCAGATCAATTCTGAGGACATGACAGATAGGTATAAAATGACAATTGGAAAAATCTTAGATTTTGTCGATGCGTTTCGGCTTCCGACTTTTTCAAGGCAAAAATGAAATCGAAATATCTCTGTTGTTATGGTTACATTAAAAATCCAAATTTAAAATTTAATATAACTATAACAACAGAGATATTTCGATTTCATTTTTGTCTTTAAAAAGTCGGAAGGCGAAACGCGTCGCTAAAATCTAAGATTTTTCCAATTGCCATTTTATACCAATCGGTCTTGTCCACAGAATTGGTCTGGGAATTTAACTATATATATATATATATATATATATATATATATATATATATATATATATATAATAGCCGCCATAATAGACTACCCACTATAAGCTATATAAACATTTTTTTACTACGTTAATAAAAACACCGATCAAAATAAATAATAAAATAAATAAAAATAAAATAAATATAAAGGATTAAAAAGAAAAAGAAAAAGAAATAAAAACAAGCAAAATAATTTGACACAAATAAATAAATAAACGACTTCCGGTAAAATCTCTGCCAAAAATGACTACCGACAATGCACCACTGACCCATATATATAAATAGCCGAGAAAAATAACAGCACTCGAGGCCCGATGATTGCATCTAGTATGAAACAGACTGTCGCCTCGAAGTGTTGACTTCCATGTTCACTTTTATATTTACACACGCTCTATCTCTGATATTGAGCACTTTATCCCATAAATATAGCACACTTTAAGACTATATTTCTTCATTCATATATATATATATATATATATATATATATATAAATGACGTGTTTGCCCAACCTTGTTTTCCTCAAATGAGCTTGTTTTAGTAAAAAGAAAAAAAAGAATATTATTGGAGACTAACTTCTTTAATGGTTTCCATCTTGCTTTTAATTCACTTTCTCATTTATCTATGCTGACTTTTTTTTCTCTCGTTGGTTCTTTTTTACTTTATTAAATTCGTTTGTTAAACTACAGTCTATGATTTTAGTTTGTTATGGTGGCAATAAATTGATCTTTCATTAATCTAACATCTAATTTGATTTCTCAATTTTTACACTTCATATATATATATATATATATATATATATATATATATATATATATATATATATATATATATATATATATATATATATATATCGTGAAAGACTGAAGAAAATAAAAATAAAATATATTATTTCTATTTTCAAAATGTGTATCACATTTTTTTTTCAACATTTTTTTTTTTTACAATTTCATAAATTGGACTTCTGTACCTGGATGGAAAAGATAAATAAACCTACGTTGCCACACCCGCATACACCCAGATACATACACACACACAGAGATACGCATACACACAGATACTCATACCCACAGACAAATATGAGTGTTTTATGTTCAAATATTTACAGTAGAATGATTGGAAACATTCTTTTTCAAAGTACACACATACATACACGCACATATATATACACAACATAAACACGTATACACACATACGCACATACATATAGACACGCAAATGTGTGTGTTTTGTGATAAGATATCTGCAGTAAAATGATTCAAAAACTTTTTCTTTCGAATTACACAAAGACTTACACACAACATACAGGCACATACATACACACATATTTGAGTTGGTGTGTTAAAATATTGAAATTAAAATGATTGAAAACTTTTTCTTTCAAACTACTTATACACACATGCACACACACACTCATATGTTCGTGTGTATGTTTTTGCATACGGAAAAAAAAAGATATTTTTAAAACCTTTTACTGCCAATATCTTGCTCTGGTCTTTCATGTGTGACGGTGCAAACTCACACTTATATTTTTGCTGTCTTTGTAATTCAAGTATCACATGTTTAATTAAGATATTTAGTAATGTGTCTCGTCCATTTTATTGACTTGACTCTGTTAGTGATTATCATTTGAACGTGCGTATATATGAATTAATTCCCCCGCCACAAAAAAAGCCTGTCGATAAAACAGAAAATGAAAAATTATTTCCTATTTTTTTTTAAGCATTCAACCCCAAGCAAGTCGGGAAGCGACTACCAGGCAAAGGGTTTCAGAGAGTTGGAGCGAGAACAAAGAGCAGTGATAGAGGAGAGGATGAAGAGACGGTTAGAGGATATATCAAGGCATCTGGAGACGTCGGTTGACATTACATTTGAATAGTTGGAGATTATAGCTATCAGGAAAACAAAGATATGGGGAGAGAGTTCCACAAGCGAGAAGTGCGAGACATGAAATTATTGGAGTAGAAGAGACGGCTACATTTAACAGTTTCGACAATGAAAGGGTGAGAACGAGATGCCAGACTAGTTGAACGCTTAAATTCATTAAATATGGGAACCAGCGAAAGCAGCTCATCGGAGCAGTTACCGTGAAAGTATTTATAAAAAAGACAGAGGGAGGCAACGGCACATCTGTAAGAGAGCAGCTGCAGACGAGATGCCAGATAAGGGCCAATTACATTGCATATCCGTCTTTGGATTTTATGAAAGACCTTGAGACAATTAGAAGGGGCTCCAGACCATATATGGCAGCAATACTCTATGCAAGGACGAATGGTTGATTTGTGAGATAATCAATGCACGTATTGTTTCCGTATTAAATTGTTTACGTTATACTATTTTGCCTTTGTGCTCTTTCCCGCCTTTTTTTATTTTAAATAGAAAATATTTGCTAATATTGCCCTCCACCTTGTTCATCATTCTTTCGGTTGTCTGTATATTTTATATGCATAATCATGAATTAAATTCTTTTCAATACAAACTTTATATCGCTCTGGAAAGAATGAGAGGTCGGATTTAGAGAAGAAATATTTAACTTGCATTTTCATATCTTGTCTTGTAAAATACTAAACCTCATAAGGAATGGTCATATCACCAAAGAAATTAGACAATGAAAAAAAGAATGGATGACAGATAAAATTCTCAACATGATGAAAAGTTGACAGCTAACAATGCCAAGGTATGGCACAGAACATAAGAATCTACACAACGAAATTAGAAACAAATGCAGGCAGGCTAAAAAGGAGTGGCTTAATGAAAAGCATACAGAAATAATAAAATAAAGAATGCGTGTTACAGATAAAGCAGATATACTATTTACATTATTCGGACTACTGTCATCATCTTTGGCGCCATATTTATTACAAAGTTTCGGCCGTTGTGCGCTCCGGCCTTCTTCAGCTGGTTGGAATCTCGAACTGAACACTTTATTTCGCTCACTGGGGTAGATTGTTCTAGTTCCACGTGCCATGTTTAATGGATGTCAGTTATCAGTTATCCCCTGTTAATTCCCCTCTGCAAGTGTGAGTTTAATACTCGGTTAAGACAGTGGAGAACTTGCGGAGGGGAATTAACAGGAGATAACTGATAACTGACATCCATTAAACATGGCACGTGTAACTAGAACAATCTACCCCAGTGAGCAAAATAAAGGGTTCAGTTCGACAATCAAACCAGCTGATGAAGGCAGGAGCGTACAACGGCCGAAACATTGTAATAAATATGGCGACAAAGATGAGGACAATAGTCCGAATAATGTAAATAGTGTACATAATACTTCATCTCAGACATATAGACAGATACTGAAAGGCCGTAACGTTGTAATAAATATGGCGACAAAGATGAGGAGAATAGTCCGAATAATGTAAATAGTGTACATAATACCTCATCTCAGAAATATAGACAGATACTGAAGGATAACAAAGATGAGGACAATAGTCCGAATAATGTAAATAGTGTACATAATACCTCATCTCAGAAATATAGACAGATACTGAAGGATAACAAAGATGAGGACAATAGTCCGAATAATGTAAATAGTGTACATAATACCTCATCTCGGAAATATAGACAGATACTGAAGGATAACAAAGATGAAGACAATAGTCCGAATAATGTAAATAGTGTACATAATACCTCATCTCAGAAATATAGACAGATACTGAAAGGCCGAAACATTGCAATAAATATGACAACAAAGATGAGGACAATAGTCCGAATAATGTAAATAGTGTACATAATACCTCATCTCAGAAATATAGACAGATACTGAAAGGCCGAAACATTGCAATAAAGATGACAACAAAGATGAGGACAATAGTCCGAATAATGTAAATAGTGTACATAATACCTCATCTCAGAAATATAGACAGATACTGAAAGGCCGAAACATTGCAATAAATATGACAACAAAGATGAGGACAATAGTCCGAATAATGTAAATAGTGTACATAATACCTCATCTCAGAAATATAGACAGATACTGAAGGATAACAAAGATGAGGACAATAGTCCGAATAATGTAAATAGTGTACATAATACCTCATCTCAGAAATATAGACAGATACTGAAGGATAACAAAGATGAGGACAATAGTCCGAATAATGTAAATAGTGTACATAATACCTCATCTCAGAAATATAGACAGATACTGAAGGATAACAAAGATGAGGACAATAGTCCGAATAATGTAAATAGTGTACATAATACCTCATCTCAGAAATATAGACAGATACTGAAGGATAACAAAGATGAAGACAATAGTCCGAATAATGTAAATAGTGTACATAATACCTCATCTCAGAAATATAGACAGATACTGAAGGATAACAAAGATGAAGACAATAGTCCGAATAATGTAAATAGTGTACATAATACCTCATCTCAGAAATATAGACAGATACTGAAAGGCCGAAACATTGCAATAAATATGACAACAAAGATGAGGACAATAGTCCGAATAATGTAAATAGTGTACATAATACCTCATCTCAGAAATATAGACAGATACTGAAAGGCCGAAACATTGCAATAAAGATGACAACAAAGATGAGGACAATAGTCCGAATAATGTAAATAGTGTACATAATACCTCATCTCAGAAATATAGACAGATACTGAAAGGCCGAAACATTGCAATAAATATGACAACAAAGATGAGGACAATAGTCCGAATAATGTAAATAGTGTACATAATACCTCATCTCAGAAATATAGACAGATACTGAAAGGCCGAAACATTGCAATAAATATGACAACAAAGATGAGGACAATAGTCCGAATAATGTAAATAGTGTACATAATACCTCATCTCAGAAATATAGACAGATACTGAAAGGCCGAAACATTGCAATAAATATGACAACAAAGATGAGGACAATAGTCCGAATAATGTAAATAGTGTACATAATACCTCATCTCAGAAATATAGACAGATAATAAAGCAAATATGCTTAAAAGAAATAAGAGAACAGGACAAAAGACATGCTCATTAAGAGGAGTAATAATACCCACGTACGGAACACTGGTAACAGAGAAAGAAAATACTTAAGGGATGGAAGGAATACATCGGATAACACTTCCACGACGTTATGGGGCGACATGCCATACACAGATATATCTGAAGTGTAATCTGCCTTAGAAAATTTGAACAAGGAAAAAAGCAGTAGGACCAGACGGAATTATAATAGATATGATCGGGTTCTTTGACAAAATTCCAGACGAAAATATATGAAATATGCAACGGTGGGGACATACCGGCTGACCTAAACAGATCCATTTTCACAGCGCTACCTAAGAATCCAGGTGCAAACGAATGCGAACTCCATCGGAAAATCAGCCTAATTGGCCACATAACAAAACCCATCACACAAATTCTGATAAACAGAGAAGAATTAGACCGTAAACAGGACAAGCACAAAGACAATGTAACAATAAAAGCGACAATTATGCACAGAATGATATCAAAAGAAACGATCCAACTGTAAAATGGCGTGTATCTATATTTTAATCAAGCGAATACAAAACTTTAAATGTTTAGGAAGTGTTTTAACAGGGAATGGAAAATGAGACACCGAAATCAGAAGAAGCATTGAATAGCAAAAGAAGCCTTCCAAAAGCTAAGCAAAGTATTAAGAAACAGGAAAAGTTCATTAGAAACAAAAATAAGAATATTGGACTGTTACTTAATATTGATCCTTCTATATGACAGTAAACGATGGACCATCACTTCAAGATGAAGACGAGATTAAGTCAAAAGAAATGTGGATCTACAGAAGGATGCCGAGGATAGCATAAACTGAACATGGAAGCAATGACGAAGTTTTAGAGAACGTGAAAACAAACCTTGTTCTTTCTTGTGCATATAATGAGGAAAGAGGGCTTAGAAAATTTGATGCTACAGGATATATTGAAGGCAACAGGGGTAGAGAAAATTAGCGCATGACGTAATTAACGAACATGTGTAAATAGTTGGCAGAACAGGGATTAGGGCAGATAGCGGAAAGACAAACTTTACTAAGAGCTGCAAAGGTCAAGAAAATGCGGAGAGTCAGATTCCACATGTCCTGAAGGGACACAGCATAAAGAGGAAGAAGAATTATATAGTGGAGCAGTTCTTAGTCAGAATCGAAGTCAATGCACTGGCATACTGTATAGGGTGTTTAATTTTTTAACAGTTTCTCTAAGATAGAAGAATTTAAAGACATCTTTATGTTTATACATTCTTTTTATAGATACAAATATTTAGGTAAATGCTATGTTTATAATAAACAGTATTAACGACATTTACCGGCCTGAATGTCCGAGAAATTTTCATAGAAAATATGCGTCCTCCGACAGGAATCAAACCTATATCCTGTACAGAACCGTCATATACCCTGACGTCATTTACCGATTGAACCACAGAGGAACGTTTCGGCTAGCAAGGTCGAATTTACTGTTTTTAAACTACAGCTCTCCATGATTTTCTCTCGTACATTCATATCTGCTCGATGCGTATCCAAATGTAAACAAATGACGTCACACATTTTGAAATGGACAAAATCCAACAATTATTTTAAGACATTTTTTATGTTTATGTTTATGATGGTTCCGTATAGGATAACGGTTCGATTCCTGTCGGAGGACGCATTTTTTCTATGAAAATTTCTCTGACATTCAGGCCGGTAAATGTCGTTTATACTGTTTATTATAAACAGGGCACTTACCGAAATATTTGTATCTATGAAAAGAACGTACAATCATAAAAAATGTTTTTAAATAATTGTCGGACTATGTCCATTTCATAATGTGTGACGTCATAGAAGAATTTATATATAGCTATTTGCTAATTTTCCATAGTCTAGCAGAGAAACACATTTATTGGAAACTTTATTCAAAATTGGAAAACTGTGCTCTGCCTAAATGAGAAAGTCTTTGCTCTCTTAGGAATCAGTAATTCCGTACCGATATTTTAATTAGCCTCAGACACAGGTCTATAGATCCAGTGGAAAATACACGGCCATCCAAATCCAGATTGCAGGCCTTAGATACTTGTTATGCATAGCGACGACTGGCTGCACTTATCGAGAGAAAATTGTGATAGACAATCACCCACGTGGAGCAGAAGTCGAGTCAGATTTAGACTCTCATAGGGATGACATGTATGGCGTCCAACTCGTTCTGAAATGTCTAAGCTATAAGCTTTATACAATCGTTTCCCCGTATCAGGGTCGAAATGGTTTAAGCAAATGAAACCTCAGTCTTAAAGAAGACTACCCTTCATCATATCTTATTGACTCGAGCTAAATTATCGCAAAGTACTTTAGCACACGTAATTAGAAGATATATTAATTACAAAAAAAAAGTTACTGATTTTCCTTACTAACTTAAAGAAAATGTTAGAAAGGAAACCATTGTCAATATTAGAAAGGTGGGTAAAATTTAGCGATCTTGAGAATCCTAGTTTTCGGAAAAACTATTTTCAAAGAAACATTTTATGAATTCCAACCAGCAGTAGTACGAACGGGTTGGTCAATAATTCTGAAACGGACGAATTTCACCATTACTGTTGCTGTTCCTTCTTTGTAACTTTGACGTTCACCTAGACCAAAAACACAATTTCCTCTCTGCTATGTCGACAGGATAAGAATACGCTGACCACATCTCTTGCAATGAAAATAAAACTTCCCACATAAGCAGCACCTTTCGGATGATGCATACTGAATCGATTATAACCAGGCAGAATATTTAATGTTTGACTCAAGCATAAAACGAGATAGAGTTTACCTTTTGGATCTCGTATAGCGATTTTCCAATGGTAGCTTAGATGTGGCACAAAACCAAAAGCATGGGGCGTCCAGTGAGTAGGCCCCGTGTTTTTGGCCTTATGCCACATCTAAGCTACGCTTAGAAAATCTTTTGGATCTCGTATCCAATGTTTTCCTTTCGTCTTAATTCCATTGTTTATCATTTGCACAGAGTATGCAATATTTTCCTTTTGACACTCTTATCTATGGTTTCCTTTTCACTAAAGTATAAACCACTTCACTGATTATCTTTTGACTCTCGTATACAATGTTTCCCGTTTGTCTCAAGTATGAACCATTCCAGTGTTTATCTTTTGACTTCTCTGTTAAATTTTCCAATATGTAACTTTTGACACATGTATAATAAAAAGAAATCAGATTTTGACTTTAAATAACACAACAGGTGCTTATATGTTATTAAATTAGCCAAGCCAGCTTAAAACTTCTGCCACGCAGGAGACCCCGCCTTTAATTTTATTTATACTTTCCAAATTTTATTCAATTTTCATCTGTTGTTTTATTTTCGCACACGTTTCCTCAGACAGTGTAGAGGGGGGGTGTTTCTTTTGTTTTCTCAATATATTTATTTTCGGTTGGTTTTTTTTCTTTTTTAATCTTTCCTTGATGACGTTACTCGAACTTTCTGTTTTCTTCTTTCCTTCCTCATTTTGTTGGTTTCTTCATACCAAAACAAACAAGAAACGGACAATTTTTTTTTTCCAATGCAATATATATATATATATATATATATATATATATATATATATATATATATAACCAGTCGTCAACAAACAGAATGCAAATATTCACAAAAAAATAAAAATACGTATTTATAGTGATGCACACACACATACACAAACACACACACACACACACACACACACAAACACACACATACATACATACACAAATAGATAAATTGACAGGTAGATAAATAGATATGTACAGATTGAGATAGATAGATAGATAGATAGATAGATAGATAGATAGATAGATAGATAGATAGATAGATAGGTACAGACTGAAATAGATAGATACATATGTACAGACAGAGATAGATAGATATATTAAGACATTTTTGTTTATACATTCCTTTTTTTTTTAATTGTCGGACGTTGTCTATTTCCCAGATAGACATGTACAGACTGTGATAGATAGATAGATAGATAGATAGATAGATAGATAGATAGATAGATAGATAGATAGATAGATAGATAGAAACCTCAATGCAATGTTTAAAAAATAAAATTCTGATTACTACGTCCACCTGTCTATATCTATAAACGCGCCCTCTTCTATATTAAATACCCTTATAAATATAGAAAATTTTAAACTATATAATCATCAGGCCACAAAGATGCAAGGGGTTATTGAGACCGAAGGAAACCGAAACAAAGTTACTGAGTGAAAGAGAATACAACAGCAAAGGACTCAAAAGACAGAAAGTTGTAGTTGTCAGGAAAGACAGAAGAGAACCAAAAGAGAATTCCACAAGAGAGAAGTGCGAAAGAAGAAATTATTACAATAGAACTCAGTGCCACCAAGCAAGTTAAGCAGTAAAACCTGCGAATCTGTTTGTACGCTTTAAAACATAAAGTCGAGGTACCAAAGAGGAAAGGTCATCTGAACAATCACCACGAAAATACTTAGCAAAAAAGCACAAAGAAGCTACGATACGGCGGTGAGAAAGTGATTGAAGCCGAGGTGCCAAGTCAAGACCGATAACATGACAGACCCTTCTTTGGTGCTTTGTCAAGAATCACTAATATATATATATATATATATATATATATATATATATGTGTGTGTGTGTGTGTGTGTGTGTGTGTGTGTGTGTGTGTGTGTGTGTGTTTTAGGTAGCAATCCTTCTTTCATGAACATTTCATTGAATACGACAGACAAGTTGCTTTTATTTATTTTTTTATACAATTTCTCAAGCGATCTAATATTTTTTTCAGATGATAAATTATATAAAAACTGTCCGAATGTTCTTTTTATCCGAGTGCTTTCTGCTATACATTATCCATTTTCGTATATTTTCATATATATATATATATATATATATATATATATATATATATATATATATATACAGGATGTAACAGCAAAATTGTGTGACAGCAAAATTGTCTATTTGTTAGATTAAGCACTGAACCGTTGTATCTTAGAAATGATTGAAGGTATCTTTCTGGAATTTTCCCAGCTTTTATAACACTTTTGGTGTCTACCAACTTTGAACAATAAGAATGTATTTTGCTCAAAGTTGAAATGATGTTCCTTCATACTGTTGTGACCTCCTGATTCAGTTTTCCTCTCTACTACTCCCTCTTTTTTGAACTTGAAGTTTCTTGAATAGACTTTGAAGATGGAAGCCAGAGTATGAACGTTGGTACCATTACTCATGGATTGAATGATATTTTTCCTCTCAACATTGCTCATTTGGGAAGACAGTTTGTCTGACACATTTTAACTTGTTCGCTTTCTAGATTTTTCAGTGATTCTTACAACAAAGAAACTCAATTACCTTAGTGGTTTTTAGATATTAAAAATTTATGGGATGGACAATTATGCCATGCTCGATTTGGACAATTTGGCTCTTACAGCATCCTATATATATATATATATATATATATATATATATATATATATATATATATATATATATATATATATATGGTATAAAATGACAATTGGAAAAATCTTAGATTTTGCCGACGCGTTTCGTCTTCCGACTTTTTCAAGGCAAAAATGAAATCGAAATATCTCTATTGTTATAGTTACATTAAAAAATCAAACTTTAAAAGTATAGACGCTTCTGTCCAAGCCTTTTTTTTCTGGTTAATGTAAATTACCTTCATAGTAAGCGATTTTTTTCTTACTATAAAGGTAATTTACATTAACCAGAAAAAAAATCTGTCTTGTCCACAGAATTGATCTGGGAATTTAACTACATCTATATATATATATATATATATATATATATGAATTTAACTACATCTATATATATATATATATATATATATATATATATATATATATATATATATATATATATATATATATATATATATATATATATATATATATAATAAAAACTGAAATACTAATAATCCATGGTTCTAATTTATTACATTGGAATCGTAATCACGATCCAATTCATCAGACCTACAATTTTTAAAAAAAATCGGAAAATCTTTTTTTTTTTAATTTTTTGAACTTGTAGGTCTGATGAATTGGATCGTGATTACGATTCCAATGCAATAAATTATAACCATGGAATATTAGTGTTTGAGCCTTTTATTATATTATTACTCTGCCCTCCCCTCTCTCTCTCTCTCTCTCTCTCTCTCTTTCTCTCTCTCTCTGTTCATGTGATTATCCTTCTGTAGAATACCAATTCTGTTGCTTCCACTTTTCTTCTCATCCCTGGGGAGATTGTCCCCCAATCCAAGCCATATAAGTGGATGGATATAACATCGCAATCCAACCCTCTCATTTCTTTCTAATGAATTTTATCTCTTTCTCATCACTTTGCATAGCATTTGGAAGGCATCTCCCGCTCGTCCAGTCTGTTCGTATTTCGGTGCCGCCTTTTCCATCTTCTGTTAAAACACTTCCCAACAACAGGAGTAGATAGATTTGCCTATCGTCTGATTCATACCTACCCCCGGTCTTTTAAACAAGAGTAGATGTTTATATCTTGTTTCCTGTTTAGGATTAGGTTTCCAATTCCTTCCAAAGTCTTTATCATTCTCATTCATACCTCGAAGGCCCTTGCATCTTAGAGGCATTATCGCTTTGCTTGGGGAGAATAGATTAAAAGAAAATATTTAAACTTTTGTACTTGACTTTCAGTTTGTAACTCGCAACTTTGGCTTTTCCTCTTGCAGATAGCCATACTGCCTTCTTGCATTTGATAGTCCTTTTTTCTTGCTTTCTTTTTTGTACAATTACCATTAATATTCCTCTTCTATGTGCCATGTCCTTTTAGAACGTTGGTGATCATGGCTCTCCACAATTTCCTTTCCTTTGTAACTTTTAGTAAATTTTGTCTTTTTGTTATCTCTCCTAATCCCTGTTCTGTCATCGATTCACACGGGCCCGTCAGGTAGGTTAGATAAGAGGATGGATATCACATCGCAATTCAACACCCTTTTCCTTGTTTCTAACGATTTCTGCCCGTTTCTCAGCACTTTGCTTAGCTTTTGGAAGGTATCTTCTTCTCGTCCAATGTGTGTTCAGATTTCGGTATCGGATATTCCATCTTCTGTTAAATCACTCCCCAGATATTTAAACTTCTGTTCTTGTTTAGTTTGAACATTTTTAAAGCGCACTGTTTTCTTTTGCCGTTAACCGTACTTTCTATCTTCTTGCAGTTACCTTTTTTCTCGCATTCTTTTTACTACACTGTCTATGAAGGGTGGTTTGTTTTTTTCCGTATAAGCCATCAACACTACTATTTGCGTATATTATATTGTTACGATTTTCCCTGTCGGTAGCTTGTTTGTATAGCCCCGCTATATAGGTTTAATAAGTCCGGGAAGAAGACACATCCTTGTCTTACGTCCCTTTTCTTTTTTTTCTTTTTTTTGTTGTGTGTGGCTACTCGATGAATTTTTTCATCTGTTTGCAGGCGGTTTGCTCCCAGTATAATTTCGAGATTATTAAAACATCCCCTTACATTTGAGCAAGATATCGTCTTCCTAACAGACCGTCGTGGCGTACCTTGTCAAATGTACGCCAGGAAGAATGCACGAACCTACTCGGTCACGGATACCTATGGCTAGACGCGGCACAAATCAACACGCACAGTGCCATCCCACTCTGTGTTGGTCTTCACGCTATGAATTTTTGCTTTCCTCCCCAATTATAGCTATGAATTATTTTGAGACCAGTGTGTATTTTTGACTATTTTTCTCTTCCTCTTATTATTGTTTTCGACAATTTAATTTATAACTGTCATATTTCAGACATTACTTTGAGACTAACTTCATATAACCTTGATATAAATATACTTTAATTATCTGAAACTATTATTGTCACTATAGACGTTTTTAAAGACGCAACGTTTCGGCCAAGTACCCTCTGGCCATCACCAGGTGAGCATTGTTTTTCTGTTATGAAGTATCTACCAATTATTATGCAATTTTTATCATGTCTGTCAGTGTTCGTTCCTGGTGAAACAATATACCAGTAACTGATCCAGGAATTAAACCTGTGGAAGGGAATCGAGCAAATGAGGGTGAAAAGACACCTGCTGAATCACTCTGTTGATTCAGGACTTGACTTCCACATCCATCACCTTATTGTGGTTGCTGGTAATGACCATGGGGGCAGGAGTTGTTCAATGATCGCGACCCCAAAAATCACAACAGCCGATGCTATGTGTATCACAGTAAGTATATTTCTATGGATGAGCGCGATGCTACCTGCTGTGTTTGCAAGCTAGTGCTACGAGTGAAGTTTGCTGCTATATCTCTTGTATCAGACTACAGCCTACCATGTTAATACACTCGATACAACTGAAAGCAAAATAAGAATGTTAAATTTCTTATGCATACTATGTAACATTACGTTAGTTCGTCTTCCTTTTACGCCCTTCGAGATGCATGTTCACAAATACCTGGCTCACCCTAGATATACAATGGACGTGGGGTCATATTCAGACGCATTCAGGGATCCAAGCGTAAAGACGAACATATTTACAAAGCTTTATTCGCATAGAAAGCTCTTTTACAAGTAGATATGCTTATGTTAACATTTGTTGAGTAGTTGCTGTCTGTGTCCTATCGTGACCTTCTTTCGGGAGGGACACTGAATTCCAGAAAGCAAATCTCGTATCCTGGTTTAATAGAAAAAAAGATATAATGCCTGGACTGATAATATGATACCTTTATACCAATGCTGAAGTTCACAAAGTGATATTAACTTCCGGCGACCAAGATGAAAACTAAGTTCGATTCTCCGCAGGCATATTCTGTTATATGGTTAACTTGCATATTCATGCTTGTACAGAAAACCAAAATACACTAACACGGAAATATAGAATCGGATTTATATCGTTATTATTGTATATAGATGCGTTGGCTAGAAAAACAACTGGTCTTTGGTGCAAGTCTAGATAAGTATCTCTTAGATTGAATCATGAGTAATATCTGTTCTTCGGAAACCAATTATAGTAACGAATGTATATTGATTGATTTCTTTATTTACGGTTTAAGATACAGGTTATTTAAAACTAGAAAATACTTTTAGATTATACGTTTTTTTTTTTTTTTGAGATAATGATTTACTAATACAATTCCTACTAATTAACCCATATCCGGGAGAAGAAGAGGTGAATGAATTTATACGTTTCCCAAGTGTACTTGCGCGTTATTGAATATAATGGACCCAATTGGAAACTAAAACTGGAAATCGGCGGTCTGATTTCGAATTCCGAGCCGTTATAAATTACAACACACTCACATCCAAGCTTATAGCACCCGGTAATCCTTAAAGGTCACCCTTCCAGGTACTGACCAGATTCGATGTTTCTTAACGTGATATGACCGTATAATCTCACCTACTAATAATAAATTTAGATTAAATTAATATACGACAATGTTCAGCTCAGTAAGCTTGACAAGGATACATCTCAACAAGTGCCAAAATTTGAACCCCATCGAAGAAATGTAATTATGTGTATGGAACCGTCGGGGTATTATTCATTTAAATATCTTAAAATGCGGTGAAACACTAAATGCATATTTATACGTCCAGCAGCGGCAACGTGTCCATAAAGGTTTGGCCAAAAAATGCTCAGCCAGAGGAAATGTTGTTGTTTTTCTCCATGACAACACAGATCCATTTACAGCAAGAACAACGCAGGGAAAAACATTTTGGAATTCGTTTCTTCTGTCCCATCTCATATGCTATATTCCCCTGAATTCTGAATTTATCTTTTTAAGACTGATTGCCACCTAATGCTAGAGAGCACAATCTATTCTTTCATTTAACACACAGACGGCGGATTGTTTGTAGGTTTTTACTTCTTCTCTATGGCCTGTCTTTTCAAGGATAATGGCTCTCCACAACTTCCTGCCCTTTGCAGCCCGTAATAGGATATGTTGCTTTTTTTCTAACTCTCTGCACTGCCAACCATTTATACAAGCTCATTAGATAGATTATTCGTTGTTTCCCTCGATCCCCTTTGCATTTAATATGTCCTGTGAGTGCCAAATTCTCCGAGCGCCCTTTCCTTATTACCTGCCCTAAATATTTCAACTCCTTCTTTATGATTCTATGTATTCGTGTCATTTGCCCTAAAAGTTCGTCGTTGCTCACATGTTCAGTCTATGGTATCCTCGGCATCCTTCTGTAAAATTACATTTCTGATGCCTCAAGTCACTCCTTCATCTATGGTGAGATTGCCCTTTATTCATTGCTTTTATAGGAAGAGCGATATTACATCACCGGCCCTGTATACTTTTACTGACCAACCTGTTTTTAAATTTTTTCGATTGCAGAAAATTGCTTTGATGGGGAAAAACTTACTCGAATGAGAACCAGATTAAAGAGTTGGGTGAAATCTTTGTTGGATCACAACCTGAAGAAATTTTCTCGTGCGGTATCAAAGAGCAACCTGGTAAATTTGCAAGAAGTCATTGCAAATAATGGTGAATATTTCTTCTAAATAAATAAACGGGAAATTCTGTGTATCCGTCCGTGTGTCTGAAACCCCTCTACCTCGGTCCATCCTTGCTCTATATAGACATATTATTATTTTTGGAATCAGGATGATCCCGAAATTGGAAATCTGGTGATTGAACATCCAACGTTGGTATGTGTGTCCGGATGAGGAGGGAATATTTAAAAATTCAAATTTTAGCATAAATGAAAAAAATTAGTGATTTTAAAAGTTTTTAATCTATATTGATTTTAAAGTAACACAAAATCTTTGTGAATTTTAAAAAGTTTTGTTTTAAGTTCAGTTTAAAATATTTCCAAAGCATTATGAACTGAGGAAATCAATTTTATTTCTTCAAAATGCTAAGGAATCAGAGTTTAAGTGGGAGGTTCCGTAACGTGAAGTTTTAAAGATACGCGGCGTTTGTGATTTGAAGAACTCAGGTCTATTATCTTCAGTTTTCGACTTGAATTGGAATTACGACCCAAATCGGATTTTCTGTCCAAATAGTACTTTCGGCCCAAATCAGTATTTGGGCCGGAATTGAACCTATAGCCAGAATCAAAGTTAAAAAGAGGCTTTCAAGTTCCATCGAGTGAATTAAGGGATTCAATGTTATTTCTTCAAAATTATCATTGCTGTTTTCTAAGCTGGACCAAAGGTCCATTTAGTTTTGGGATCGGAGGGCCAATTATCCCTCCACGCCGAGTTAACTTAAAACTCAGCATGGAGTACGGCCTTTAAGCTAGTTATTGAATAAAATGTAGTTGTACTTTATTTTTTTAAGAATACATTATATGAACCAAAGCAGAAGTTATTTATAGATCAACCTAATAGGCTGACGACGAGACATCTTGATGTTAGTCTCCAAGAAGGATTATAAAGTCAGTTGATTAAATTATAGTGAATTACTAAATTCTTCTATCAGATAAGATCAATCTTAAATTGAATGATGAGATTAAGTATTTTCATTATTCATTTAGGATAAAGTTTTCATCATCTTAATACATTATCTGATAGCTATTAAATTATTCTGCATTCTGAGGGGAAGCTTTTTTCTTTTTATTTTCTCATTCAGGAATTTCTTTGTTGTTTTTTGTCGCACCTTTCTGTGTCTAATACCTTCCAATCGTTAAATCAAGCAGTAGGAAGTAGAAAGGAATGAGTTGCTTTCAATCAGACATAAACTCGCCCTCCACAGACGACGAGTTAACCAATTCGGGAGATTATGTTTCCGAAATGCGCCAAAAGGAATATATATGACCATCTCTCTTCGCCATGCGCACGAATATATCTCGTCGTTGATTTTTAGCGAGATTCTTGTGCGTGATCACTATTTGTGACTTCGATCCCTACTAAGAGTAGTCGTCCGGTCAAATCAACCACCCTTGGTCCTCAAGATATATTTTCTGTCTTATTAACAATCTGTGATCGTTAATTATTTTGAACCTTTCATTTCTTACTGTTTTTTGTTTTCTTTTTCATTATATCGGCTTACGGCCACATCACGTTGAAAAACCAGTTCCCATACGATCACTGAAATTAAGCAACGTCAAGCCTGGTCAGTACTTAGATGTGTTACACTTGGAAATACTAGGTGCTGTAAGTATGGATGTTCAGGTGGTGTAATGGATAATGGCTCGGAATTGTTAATCGTAGAGCCGGGTTCCAATTTCAATAGTGTTCGTCACATTCACTTACGTGTAAATACCCTTCTCTCACTACCAGCTATGGTTTAATTAGTGGGACTTGTATCCCTAAAACATTATCAACTAAAAAAAATATATTAAAATCTAAAAATATATTCTGGCTTTAAATAACATGCAAACGGTTGGCAATCCGTAGAAAACCAACAAATTAACCTTCACTATATTCTTGCTTTGATCAAAATATTTTACATCTAACCGAAAACGCTCCGACCGTCAGAATAAAACGAGTAAGATAGAATATCGAACGAGAGTATGTATATTTTTGAAACCTATTTCTTTATTCCTAATTAACCCTTTGAGCCCTGACCACCGCTTTAACGGTGGTAGAGAAAAATGACTTCATGCCCAGTCACCGATTGAACGGTGGTAGAGAAAAATGACTTAATGCTCAGCCACTGGTTGAACGGTTGTGTGGAGAAAAATGACTTCATGCCCAGCCACCGGTTGAACGGTGGTAGAGACAAATGACGTAATGCCCAGCCACCGGTTGAACGGTGGTAGCGAAAAATGACTGAATGCCCAGTCACCGGTGTAACGATGGGTAAACACCTGTAACTGTTTTTATATCTACCGTGAAACATTACATACCAATTATTTGCGAATTTTGACTCAGGAGCTCAGGCAGAAGAGTTAAAAAAATTTCAGGAAAGCAGGGCTCAAAGGGTTAACCTTGCATTCTTTAACGTTTTTATGCTAAAAAACACCCAGTACAAGGCTCGAGATCCAATCAAAGTAGAGTCAAAATGATAATGATGAATGAGGTTTGTTATATGAATGGATGTGAAGGCTGTAGAAAGTCATGATTACGAGGCAAATTCAAATATGAAGCCGACCGATGTTTACCTATAGACTCAAGTATAACCAAACCAATGTTTAATTATAGACTAAAGTGTGAAGCTTAACAATGTTTATCTATAGACTCAAGTATAAACCCAAGTAATGCTTACCTATATAGACTAAAGTATAAACCCAAGTAATGCTTACCTATATAGAATCAATTATAAAGTAGACCAATGTTTACCTATATACTCAATTATAAACGAGACCACTGTTTACCTATAGACTCAAGTATAAATCAGACCAATGTTTATTTATAGACTCAATTATCAATCCGACCAGCGTTCACCTATAAACTCAAGTATAAACCCAAGTAATACTTACCTATAGAGTTAATTATAAACCAGACCAATATTTACCTACAGACTCAACTTCAATATTTAGCTGTTCATAAAAATAACACCGGCCGTTTTTTTTACCTATAGACAAAGTATAAATCCGACTAATGTTATCTATAAACTCGAGCAAAAACCTCACCTATGTATACCTAGAGTCAAATATAAACCAGGCCACTGTGTACCCATAAGCTGAAGTATGAAGCCGACCAATGATAGATCCAAGTATAAAGCCTACCAATGTTTACCTATAGTCTCACGTATACATTCGACCATCATTTCCCTATAGATTCAAGTTTGAATCCAATTAACATTTACTTATAGTCTCAAGTATAATGAAAAATATAGTTTCCCATATTTCATGGCCCGATATGTATTGATACGGCGTAAAATCCACTAACCCAACACACACACACACATACACGTATGCGTACCCTTTCAAATAGATACAGATCATCTCCTTCCATAATATTCCTATATACACAACGTAAGTGGACACTACATCGATATACAAAGGATCTTTACGCGACTCTATACAAACTTTTACACAGAGGAATACTGTTCATAGTTATACAAGAATTTTATTTTGCAACTGTGTTTTGAATGTATGAAACCATTCTCAGTCAGTTTTCTTATTTCATATGATTAGTTTTTATTTGTTTATTTTCATTAGTTTTTTTATTTGTTTATTTATTTAGCAGTCGCATTAAAAAAAAAACGTCTCTTTAATTCCAGACCTCATCTGTTTTTAATTCATGAAGTATTTACCGAATGGCACTTGCAGACTGAACATAAAGCGAGGAGGAAATAAGGTGTGGCGAGCAGACGGCACTGAAGAACGAAATGGCTACCGGGCGAAGAAAATAGCTATCGGCTGCTAATGGATCGCATTGGTCCAACGCGGTAGAAATGATGTTGTTTCCGAAAGAACTGCGGACAAAATAAAATAAAGTGAAATGAAAACAAACAATGATCACCTGTTAGGAACGGTAATTCTTCACTCTTTATTTCCTGCCGTGTGTAAAAAAGACCATAAACAAAGTGTGGGGATTTGCAATGGACGATGCATATAAAGTTTCTTTTTTTTTTAAAGAAAGAAAGAATTCCAAATGTAAAAATAAAAGAAAGAAGGTCGGCTTATCTTTGTTCGAAACTTTTTTTTCAATGCATTTAATTTTTTTTTTTTTTTCATTTGTAATGACTTTTTCGTTCTACCTTAAATTCTTTTACTTCTTTTTCATACGTCAACATTAAGAAAAGTCTGTTAGAGTCCTTAATGCCTCGCCATTAATATTAAACATAACACACGTTATTGGTAATTTTTCCATCTTTTTCGTATTATTTTTCACGCAAATATTAGTTAAGGGCCATTGCTGAAGATCAAACGAGAGCAAATACTATCAAAACTCAACTCGTTTTAACAGCACCCCCAACGATTCTAATAACACGTTCGAAACAATTTCAATTCATTTTATTTAATTTATTTATCGGAAAACGGTCTTCGGATTCGTTCCAAGTTCCCGCTAATTAAGGACACTAAGGTTTCCCTCGTATTCCGTATATTTGTTTTAACGGCAAAGTTCTCGTACAGCTTTTTAATATCTTTGAAATGCATCTAGTGGTCTGCTGAAAACATCCATGATCGAAAATGCATTGAAAAAAGCCTCCTGATACACTTTGGGTGACCACACTTTGGATCGTAAGCGTTTTTGTCTCAGTTCTAACAGTTCCTTGGTTTCCTTCTTCTGCCAGGCTGATCACTTATTCCATAAGTTATCCCGAGATAAACATTCTTCTGATTATCAGTCCTGTCGTCCGTAACTCATCCTGAACTAACTGGAATATGGTCCGTTAAAATAGGTTCAGGCAGTTTTGATTATAGCTTGGCGCTGTTTGGCGCAGTTTTGATATGGTAGGATAATTTTCCTACGCCTTTTCCACCTCTTAAGGAGTTCTAACATGAGACTATGCTATATATATATATATATATTATATATATATATATATATATATATATATATATATATATATATATATATATATATATATATATATATATATGAGGAAAAATATGAAAAAACGAAATCCGAATATGCAAGTTTACTGTTTTAATGTTTCAATGTCGACGTCAGACGTTTCGGACTAGAAGGCCTTCTTCAGGACATAGTTATTAAAACATAATTAAACGATATTCAAGTCAACATAAAAAGACGATAGACATAAGAATAATCAAACAAAATAACTGGATTTTAATAACTATGTCCTGAAGAAGGTCTACTAGACCGAAACGTCTAACGTCGACATTGAAACATTAAAACAATAAGCTTGCATATTCGGATTTTGTTTTTTCATATTTTTCCTCATACTGCCGTATCTATATCCATATATTTGCTTACATATATATATATATATATGGTTTATTGTTTCTTTTTTTTTCAATTTTGACAGAGTCAATCGGCTCAATATGTCTGATTTGTTGGCTTTTTCCAGGGATGTGGATGACTTGATAGTTAAAGCAACCATGAGTATTGTCAGTAAAGCAATCGTCTCAAGCTGGTTTTGACAATGAGGAGGCGGATTACTCTTTCGCTAGTGATCTGGGGTTTGATAATATTTGAGGATTACACCCAAGATCATACAGATGGAGATTCTGGCACAACCAAAAGACCCGCAGAGTTTTCCTTTCAAATAGTGAGTATCAGGATTCAGTAAAGGTAAGTTTTCTGCTCGCGTAGTACACTGTCTTCCAAATGTTGTTGTCGTTCCAGAAATACACCCACACGTTTCAGCGAGGTATCACTTGTGACTCTGGTTGGTAGAACAACATTGTAATAAGACATGACCGGAGGCTAGATGAGCGTTCTCTTGAGTTGCTCAAATCAAAGTTCTTTTATAACCCATATCTTCTGAGCATCTTATCTTATGAGGTCCCAAAGTGATGTATTTTCTGTCGCAAAATTTGCACACTCCTTGAAAAATGCGCATTTGTGAGGCGTCTGTTGATGGAGGCGTACTGCCCACAGCCTTCACATTTGTGTCAGAATATGGCCCGTGTATTTTAAGGATGGTATTATCATCTGCCACATTTATCCGTTCATGGTCCAACTTCGTTCAACGAAGCGTTGGAACATAGTAGGTTGATGATGCGATCCAGCTCCGTGTTTCTGACGACTACAACGTCGTCTGTCGTGTTATATGTCCAGGACCAGTATTGTGTATGACCTGACTGATGATCTGTTGTAATTTTTTTCTTGGATCATATTTAATCCAAATATAAACCCTTTATATCGATGGAGTCCATCTGGTGCAACAAAAGTGGTGATTTTCAGAACTAAGGATAGGCTTCCATCTGATGGTAGGCCAAATTGCGGCCAATTTCTGACAGGTATTTCCTTTCGGCCATTTCGTGTTGTTTCCGCAATAGTAGGTAAGAGATGACGTTCACTGATGATGGTTTTATTGTCCTTTCGCATGTCAACGTATGTTCTGACATCACCTTGTTTTCCATTTTCCATCGAGCCTCCAGTGTTGTTAGACGGTTTGACCTTTTGAGCAGGTTCTGTGATTCGTTCAATGGCTTTCCATGATCAACTTGAGTGTGTCCATAATACATCGCCGTCGGCTGAATGGAATCCAGCGTATTAGCTGAATGACAGTAGGGTCTTTGGGATTTCATCTGGTAATTTATTTTAGTTTACCATGCCCACTGAATACATTTTTTCTTTGCAGTTTTGACCCTACATCAACTTCAAAACAGCGACATCAATCAGTATCCAATTTCAAAGGGTTTTGCTAGTTATGGCGTTTAAAGGCGATGCTTGATCTTGTGCTACATACAACAAATAACGGACAGTTAAGCAGCGATCAGTATCAGACATTTCCCTAAAAAGAAACTGTTTACCGGTATCGGGGTACAGTTGGGTAGAATTTGGGGGGAGTTTAAATTTCCGGTTATTCTTTTTTTTCTTCTTCCGCCTTCTTAAAGTCTGGTAATGTTGAGCATCAGACTCTATCACTAAGGGTAGGTGTGGTAAGGGAATGTTAGTGACCTTTAACCTCAGTATATCCTGTGTTCCTGATACTGTTGTATGTTGACAGAAGTGAATGATCTCAACTCGGTTTTTTCAATCGGCCGGCGAGATCGCCAAATGTTTTGAGTTCATAGATGATAAGACATAAACACAGAGAATGTTAACCTATTTTTTTAATGTCGACATGTACTAACTTATCCGGTGGGGTGGAGGTCGTTCCCCCTCACTGGAGGCCATTTCAGACACAAAAGAGAACACGTCTACCTTGGCTGGCGGTTAAGACTCTACTCCCTGAAAAATGTTTCTCTATCATTCCCATGTTAGCTCAGTCAGTCAAAATCGACTCCCTTATGTCTTGTATCCGATTCCATGGCTGACCTCAGGAAGTCGTAGAAGAGATACATTTACTCTATAAAGAAATATAATAGTGGCTAAAGTATTATTTAACATTATTTTAAATAGATGGATGTCGTCATCCCCGTCAGACTGTGTTTTCCCTTTCTATACCCCGGTGAACTCCTTTCTTGGGGTTCTTGTTTGCCCTCAGACCGTCTATCAGGTTAGTGGTTCTGCTATGATTATTGATACATGGGATATCCATTGTTTTTTTATTTTATTTTTCAAGGTGAACTCTCTTCACACAGTGGCCACCCATGACTCTTGCTTCTGATGTATTCTCTGCCATAGTGACATTTGATGATACTTTTGGGTTTGGTTCGGGATTTTGTTTATTGGCCAACCGATTTGTTTTGGACGTGGGTCTCAAAATTAGAGATTCAGCGACTTGAATGAGGCTTTCCAATGTCAGATTGCCCTTCTTATACGGTGGGGCTTTTAGCTCTGTATATTTTATATTGAGGAGGTTTTTGTCTGTAACAAAGTCGTCCGACTCAAGTATGAAGTTGCAGTATTTCGCAATTCCGCTTAGGAGAGTGAGAAAATTGTTGTCACACACTGCCGTGTTTGAATCTGACTTCCAGAATTGTATAGGGTCCTTCGAAATGGTTTCCCTCGGAACGCAGGTCTTATCAAAAACTTGAATGGCTGTTCGATATAAAGGGTGCTTAATTAAGACGGATTATATATAAGGGTGTTTCATTAAGACGAATCAAAGTCAGCAGTAAATAAATAAGTGTTATTGGAGAAAATTTATTTATTTCTCTATTGGATTATATTATTTATGTCATGACAATTATTTGTGAAAAATAATATCGCCCAAATGTCCGCCAAGGCTTCGGCGGCACACATCCACTCGATGGTCAAAATTTTTGATGACGTCTCTGCATAGTTGCTCCTCGATCTCACCAATATGCCTTATTATCTCATCCTTCAGCTGTTGAATTGTTGTTGGATTGTTGGCATAGACCTTACTTTTGTGATGACCCCAAAGGAAGAAATCTAAAGGCGTGAAGTCGCACGATCGTGGTGGCCAATTGACTTCGCTGTTTCGAGAGATGATCCGACCTGGGAACTTCTAATTGCATTTCTGTTTGAACGTTCATTTTCATAATAGGCTTCGATAAATTTAATATGTTGTTCGATTGTTAATCTTTCCATGACTGAAATTGCCAAAGACCTAAGTTATTAAATCTGAAAGAAAAAATCATTAGACGCTTAAACTTAATTTACATTTAAAATCGGTCCAAGTTATTGGATCACCCTTTATACTCTCCTGAGTTCTTTATGGATTAGCCTTTTTATTCTGCCTTTATTTTTCCAGACTTCCTGGAAAGCCTCTCCGCCAGTTAAAAAAAGCACAGCTCTCCTATGTTCAACGTTTGTGACAATCGAAGCTGTAATAAAAATTTCCATGTTCATTTTCTGGTTCAGCTATATTTAATTTAGGTTTTCTGGTCCCCTTACCGTGTCTAACCGATTAGACGATGTAATGACAAAATTACGCAGGGGTAGGCTTTAAGAAAGCCTTATTCAACTAAGAATACAAGGTTTGCGTATAGTGTCCTTTTATAGTTTCGGTAAACAGAAATAGCTCTCACAAAGAGGACAGTAACAAAACAAGGGGAGACCACTCTTGATTATTCATAACAGACGGCATCAGGTTTCTCTGTGCGACAACTTTAGACATTAAAATTCTTTCAAAAATAATTAAAACCGAACAAAACATTTACTTATCTGTCTTCTTGCTACGTCAAAGCTTTTTTTGTCGGAGGTTTTGTGTGTGTGTGTGTGTTGTCTTCGTTCTATCGGTAGTGTGTGGGAAGAAAACAAACTATTTTTCAATCAAATTTGAAAAATAATTTGCTTTCTTCACACACAATAGTTGCTGGATTTTGTTCTTCAAGATTGAGCCCACTCCATTTTTTGCTTGTTACAGCAAACATCTATCGCCTATATATGGTTAAACAAGCATTATTTATATGGGCTATATATGGTTAAACAAGCATTATTTACATGGGCTATATATGGTTAAACAAGCATTATTTACATGGGCTATATATGGTTAAACAAGCATTATTTACATGGGCTATATATGTACAGTGTCGATCAGTTGTGCTCGCTTCTGCTATTACTACTACTAGAAGTCTAGTGAACACAATTAACCGTAGAAAGTCTCATTACTCCGCGACCTATTGACACTACACATTACTTTTAGACCAACCATCGTATATTGATCGTGTCGGGCCAGTTTCATCGACTTTGTCTTTAATACAAGCTTTCACGAGCTCTACTCATCTGCTTTCTTCCTTTCTATATTTTAAGATTATTTTTTCTTACTTTATATGCTTCAATTTGTTGCCCTTGTACCTTCCATGAGATGTCAACATCAGGTACAAGTTTGAAAATCTGGGAAGAGAATGGAGAATGAGACACGGAAATGCGAACACGCATTGGAATAGCAAAAGATGCATTCCAAAATGAAAAGAAAGTATTAAGAAATGGGAAAATTTAGAATTTAAAAGTTAGAAACAAAGAAAGAGTGCGGAACTCTGATGCAACATTAATCCTCTTGTATGGCAATGAATGCTGGGCAATTTCATCACAGATAGATGAAGAGACTTGAGATAATAAAAAGCTAGCTCTAAAGGAGGATGCTGAAAAAAGAAAAAATGGAAACAAAAAGGAATCTTATACTCGGAATCAGAAAGAGACTACTGAAATTTCTGCAGTGAAGAAACAGGGCTTGGTGAATTTGACACTCACAAAACATAGAAGGAAAAAAGGACAGAAGAAGAAGAAGAAGAAGAAGAAGAAGAAGAAGAAGAAGAAGAAGAAGAAGAAGAAGAAGAAGAAGAAGAAGAAGAAGGAGGAGGAGGAGGAGAAGAAGAAGAAGAAGAAGAAGAAGAAGAAGAAGAAGAAGAAGAAGAAGAAGAAGAAGAAGAAGAAGAAGGAGGAGGAGGAGGAGGAGAAGAAGAAGAAGAAGAAGAAGAAGAAGAAGAAGAAGAAGAAGAAGAAGAAGAAGAAGAAGAAGAAGAAGTTTAATAGAGCCCAAGAAAAATGAATTTAATCCCTAAAATCCCTAAATCTCGTAGGGCAGATAAGATGCGGTCTCATTGGAGAGACACAGTGTCATCATAAGGGAGGATTGATTATTACGTTCCTGCATACCTGAAATTTCTTGGGGTTATCCAATAGGCATCAATTGACGCAATATCTGAAACGTTGTACCTTGAACCAGACCTAAGTTTTAAATGGCGATTCTCGGATGATCACTGGCGCATAAGCATAAGCAATCGGAGAGCCGAGTTCAAATTCCAGTCCGGTTCGTTACATTCACTTACGCGAAAATACCACTGGGAAAGGTATCAATCCATCTCTTTTCTCTCCAGGTTTTTATTTCTAAAATAATTAAATAATATATAACACTTACCAATAAGTGGTATCCTAATATAATTTTCATATATATATATATATATATATATATATATATATATATATATATATATATATATATATACACACGTAGTACGTGGCAAAAACATTGAACGAAGCCATAGAAATGACGATGAACAAAATATAAAGCTTATCACATTTTTATTTACATTTATGATCATGCCTAAGTAATATTCTGACTTCGAGAAAGCCAAGTCGCCGCTTTGTAATTGTAGAATCCCCGATGAATGTCCATTATCAAACAGGTGCCTAACGAAATCCATTGTATATTTTGCTCCATCTTATCAAATGAGAACCCCAATGATATTAAATTGTAATGTTGCATACACCAGAAGACATTTTAAGGAACGATATTACAATCACATATCCTCTTTTACTTATGTAAGCAAACGCAATATGACCTCACTTTCTAAATATTTTTGGAAACTGAAGGAAGAAAACAAAACACCTAAGGTTAAATGGAAAATCCAAAAACAAGCCAGAACTTGTAAATCTATGATCAAACCTTGTTTTTTATGTTTGCAGAAAAATAATTATTATTAAGCTTTAGAACAGCAGTTAATTATTAAATCAAAGATTTGAAACTACCGTTTTTTGTAGGCATATTAAAGATCTAACATTACAATCTTGGTAAACTTACTGCCCATAGCTCTACATGTCTAAAATTATAACTATCTCTGATATACTTTCTTCCCTCTTATATACCTTTCTACTAATCTATCTTAGATTATGATTCTTAAAATATTTTTGCACATATATAATACTAGTAATAGTATCAGATAAATCGATTTACATCTATACTTATTCTACAAGTTACACTATTCGACAATAGGTCAAAATTTGCTTATAAAAGTTATATTAATATCCCATACTTTTATATACCTTTTTACTTATATTTTAAAAAACTCTGAACTAAAACTTATTGTAAAAACACCATATCTACAGTAAACAAAAGCGTACCTTTAAACAAAATGAATATTAAATCAACAAAGTAAATTTAAAAGAAGAAGAATATGAAATGCAATTATAAAAAAAAATAATTATTACTTATTTATTC
>OZ038490.1:79951366-80101366 GCA_964036315.1 Acanthosepion esculentum | reverse complement strand
GACCCAAGGAGGATAAAATCCAGAGAGCTCAATGTAAATCAGAGCTAATAATTTAAATAAAAACAGACCACTTTAAGGTTCCATATAATAAATGTATTATATGGAACCTTAAAGTGGTCTGTTTTTATTTAATATAGATATATGGCTTATATCTTGTGCATAAGCTATATCTTGTATATAAGCTATATCTTGTGCCCGACGAGTTGGGCAACCAACGAAACATTAGTCGTACATCAAACGTAGGTATATGTGTATCTATTAACATATAATTCTTAGCTCTGTCTAATCACATTGAGCACTATCATGTCTACACCTATTGGCTAAATTTGGTAATTAATTATTTGCTTACCACCGTATGCACGCCAGCACACGAGTATACGGTCGCTAATATCTGGTTATCTCATTTACCTAACCATATATATATATATATATATATATATATATATATATATATATATATAGCTGTAATAAACTTTCTGCATAGAAAGACGACTTCGTGCTGTTTGGAATATATTTTGGTTCTAGACAATAATGACACTTGTTCTCGATAAAATGATTATATAGGGCGTCTATAACAGGAAATCTCTACATTGTTTGCATTGTTCACATTGTTGTCCTTGTATTTATTGTCATGTTCACGACGTTTCAGCCGTTGTACACTCCGGTCTTCTTCAGGTGAATATTGGGCTTAACCCTTTATTTTGCCGTTAGATTGTTCTAGTTCCACATGTCATGCCTCTTCCGGGTGTATCAGTTATCTCTCCAAGTTTTTGTTCACCACTGCCGTAGCCAGGAACTGAACACGCAACTGACGGTATCAAACCAACGCTTTTATCCGGTGTTCCATGTGTCCTTGAGGACAACAGTCCTATCAATGTAAATAATGTAAATAATTACAATACCGCATCTCAGAAATATAGACAGAAATTTTTGCATCATATGTTTTTCACCACCAAAAGACGCTAAAATTTCCTATATTAATTTACGGTCACCTGTTGAGACAAGATAAACAAAGGATATTATTGCAAGACTCAATTGTGACATATGATATTAAGCAATGCCTATGGATTTCATTCTTAAATAACAAGGTGTCCCTAAATCTGGACACATAGGAAATTTGTCATGGAAATGATAACTACAATCTTCAAAAAATTAAATGCAATGCCAATCACCATCTTCTGTCTTCCTGAATTCTGTTCTTTTATTGGCCTTTCCACACTTTTCAGTAAAGTCCCTTCATTATATTTCAGTCCTTGTAACCGCCTGTGTTCTAGTAGAATTGTCGCCTTGATTAGGGTGAAATGCCTAAAAATTGCCAGACCAGATGTGGCAGCAATATTTAATGCAGGGACTAACGTGCAAGAAAAATAAACTAGCGAGAAAAATCGTTCAGAACGACTGACTGAAATAAGTTTCGTAGCAACAGATTCAATTTAATCGTTCCACAGTTTGTGAGTACTTAGAAGCTGGCTTTTGAGGAAGTTAATACTCTGCAGGGGATGAAGTCCGTGTATTCTACAAATTGCCACAGGTTAGACTTAAAACAAAAAACAAAAAACACCGTGCTTAAAACATGTTAAAAAAACATGCGTTAAGCACTGTAATTTTTTAAAGTCAAATTTACTTGAAATTCTGCTGCATACATCATATATATATATATATATATATATATATATATATATATATATATATATATATATATATATATATATATATATATATATATATATGGGTTCTGTTTCAACGATAAAGTAATTATTATTATAAGATAGATAGATAGATAGATAGATAGATAGATAGATAGATAGATATGAAGCGAATGAGATAGATAGATAGATAGATAGATAGATAGATAGATAGATAGATAGATAGATAGATAGATATGAAGCGAATGAGATAGATAGATAGATAGATAGATAGATAGATAGATAGATAGATAGATAGATAGATATCAATTGTTGAATGAATTTTTTATTCGACATTATTTCTCATTACTCTAAACGAAATTTTTTGGGATACATGTATATGATTTTCTATCCCTGTCGCTATTAATTAAGAAAAAATAAACTGTGATAGTAACTCAATACGCGTACGCATTAAAATAACGTTTATAGTGATAATAGATAGATAGATAGATAGATAGATAGATCGATAGATAGATAGATAGATAGATAGATAGATAGATAGATAGATAGATAGATAGATCGGCAAAAAAACGAAGACAATGAGCTCTCTTGGGCTTGATTGACATTAACGTGGAGAGACAGTGCTTTATTTGAATTGTCCAAATGCTTAAAGATACACATAGATGTGTCGCTTTCTGTTCTCAACGTCCAAGCCGTTACATTCTACGGCCTTTTCTAACGAAAGGGGAAATAGAGAAGTCCTTTCGGCTGCCAAATAAACACCCACTCCGACACCAGTTCAATTGTATTTATTTTTAAACTATCTCACTCACGTAGATTACTGGAAAAACTTATTTTAAAATGTACTGTGATCAGATGGGAAAAGTAGCTGACATGATGAGATATAACTATGATAATTTTGTAAGCGATAAAAAGCAGAGTTTGAAGAACTGGATTTATTTTCAAAAGCATTTTACTTACAGACATTGATGGACACCTATTTTTAGACCTATTTCTTCGAATTCTTTAGAGATTTATTTTTAATCATGTCCCAACCACATTTATTGCTCCCCGCCGGTCCCAGATTATAAGACTTTCGTACTTTTGCACCATTTTTTTTTTTTTGAATTCTGATTTTTCAGCACCCTCTCTTTATATCGATAACAAATTTCCTTTCATTCCCGGGAGTAACCACCGGCAAATATTTGAACTTCCCCCCACCCCCATATCATCGGAACTCGTCAGACATGGGTATTTTATTTAATGATTTAACTCTGGGAATTTTTACCGATTTGTCTTGAGGAATTTTTTCTCCTGTTCATATATGCGAAGGTAGGCTAGAACGACAGGAAGAGAAATTGTGGGGGGGTATAAATATTTTGTTGGGCCGAATTTTAAATAAGGCAAGACGTGCAAGACTTGAAAATCTGGTACCAGTGCCAAATCTACAACTATTTGGCTCCGTAATTGGCACAAACAGTTTATTTTTTGGACAAGTCTACTCTGGTTGCGAACATAATGGGGATTTGCAAACGACGCCGTTTCTTTAAAAAGAAATGATCATAAAATTAAACGACCTGAACGTTGTCATAAAACGCTACACTAAGATGGATTTTAGCTTAGCCTGGCACAAAGACAGAAATGGAGAGAAGCATGAACCTTGATGATTTGCTGTGACAAACTTTCTTTTAAGGTAAGTGCCCTGCTTTGAAAGAGAGGATTGGACTGATTGATTGATTTGCTTTTGTAACGACATACCAACCTCTTATGTGTCATTTGGAACTGAAATTTAATTTTCTTGGGAGCTTTGAAGTGATAAAAATTATGTTGTATGTTATTCTGCTTTCACAAATGAATACATGGTAGATAATACTCAGCTTTTTTGCATATATATGATTGTTGGTTAATTTTGTTTAGCGGCATATCAACCTGTATGCGTTATTTAATGCTTAAATCTAAATATTTTATACATAATTTCATACTAAGCTATGTTTTATTTTAAATATATAGTTTTTAAGTCATAACAGATATTGTTAATTTTTTTATAAAAGATGAATTGCTGGTAATTTTACTATAAAATGTATTGGTCATTTTTTTTATAAGACTGTATTGTTGCTCATTTTATAATAAAAATGTATTGTTGATCTTTCTTTGTGTTATGATGTTGGTTTGAGGTTTGTAGAGACAAACGACAAATAACACGTAACAATAAAACGGGTTTTAATAGGTTGGTACAAAGGTACAGAAATCGCCTGAGTAGTCTATAACTAGCTCAACAGGAACGTCTCGGACTTCCTGTCTCTCGACGTGCCACTATTTAAAGTCTTTGTTCACAGACGCAAACAAGTTCATCTTCAAGAGGGGTGGTAGGTTTCCGACACAACACTTTGGGGTCACTATTTACCCATAACAGCGATCCTTACAGGTGTTACCACCCGGGGGTCAACCCATCCATGCTTAGGCTAGAGTAGGTTTTTGGTGTTAATTTTTAGTTTCTTTGCATTTATGTAAACTTAGCTAAGGTGTGTTTGCTCATTGGCCCCTTTTTTTCTGTCCCCTTTTCTTTTCCTTTAGTTTAACTCCCCATCCCTCCCCTCTTTAGGTGCTCAGTGATTTCAGTTCTCTGGAGGATGCGGGACGCCTTTCGTTTTCGTGTGTGTGAGCTTTTTCGTATGTTGGAGTCTGAATCAGTGCGTGTTTGTGTGAGTGGTTGGGATGGATAAATGTTTATCTATATTTTTTAAAGTCCCGTGTCGATTTCGCCCAGTTAATTGATTTTACTGTCACATTTAGGATTTGTGGGGTTTTTTTTATTACTAACATGATTTTGTTTAGTTTCATGTAAATATTTGTATTCATATTGTATATATTCATTGGGGATTCTTTTATTGTTAAATTTTTACTCCCGCCCCCCACAGACTTTATTGTACATATGGTGTTATTTAGGATTTTCATAGAGACAATGAGGTATTTTGGTGGTTGTAGCAAGAAAGGTAAGTATGAATGTGGTGTTTTGGTGGAAGGAATATTGTTTTGTATGCTTGAGTCAGTGCTTGCGACTAGCTAAGTTTAAATTGAAGACAATTGGTGACCTTCCTTTCCCAACCCCCATTTTTGGCCTTGTGCCACATTTACTGTTAATTTTACAGTAATAAATATTGTTACCACCCGGGGTTCTATGGACGTGAGAACAATAGCAGAGGTCCTCAAAACCTCCAACCTCGCGATCAGAAGCATTGCTGCAGGATCAAATTTATCGTCATATCCAGGACATAAGAATTCCATTTCCAATTCTGGGCTCTTAAACAGCTTTTCTTTATGTGCCATGTCGCTTCAGAATTCGGAAGATCATGGCTCTTCGGTTTTCTTTTCTGTATTATCTGTAAAATGTGTATTAAGATTAAGAAAGATTATCGTAGTTTTCTGTTGGTTTTTCCAAATCCTGGATTGTCTGCCTTTCTATTTTTGCCCCCAGCTGAAAGAAAAACGTTGGATTTCTCCAGGGACATTCGTGCAAACTGTCTTAGCTAGAAACTGAACTCCGTTCCCAGATTTATTTATTTCAAGCTGTTAGCCGTCAGTCCTTCGACGGAGGGGAATATACGTAACTATTTCATGCATCAAACGGACTCATGAGCGAACGATTAATTATTAAGGGTTTTAATAACGATCGTGCTAGCTTAGCTAAAAGTGAAATTTGCAGATTAAAGAGGAAGAATACCTAAAATGTTATTTTTATATAGATTTTATTATAAGGTCACATTTAGACTAGCTTATACACATAGAATTTTTATTTTCTGTCTAGATTTTGTATTTACCAAGCAGAGTCGCCTCCAGAGAAGTTAAATTTTTCAAGTCTCACAAAATATAAATACGAATAGCGTGACTAAGACTGATTTAAAATGCATGAGAATCGCCAATGGGTAAGTTATTTTAAGGCCTATTTTGTTGTTTTAAAAATCTCAGAAGCTACAGATGTAGATATTTACTCGACCCCCCCTACTGAGTCAGGTTGTGACACAAGGTCAGTTTTTAACGTGGGGACCCGAGTGTTTTCATTCGGGCCGCTGGTCTAAGCTGGTCATAGCCGGTCATAGCTTGTCCAAGCTGGTCATAGCTGGTCTAAGGTAGTCATAGCTGGTCCAAGCTGGTCAGAGCCTGTCCAAGATAGTTGTAGCCGTGATACCACCAGCACAGGGACGGAGCCCTGGGGCAGGTAAGTATCAGAATGTGTATACCACTGATGAGAGAGCAAGTTACACACTCAGCTACAGCCTGAGTAGACGTGATATTCAGAAGCTACAGATGTATGAGAAGAAATGACTTTCAATTCTGCATATCGCTAATCCGATACGTAAATGGGCATGAAACCGAAAAGTTAGAAAGATCTGAAAAAGATAAGTTAGATCGATATGATCAGATAAAATAGAAGCTCGTGTTTGAATCAGAAGCCCCATTTTTATTTATTTGTTTTAAGTGTGCAGTATATCTGTCGACTTGTGTAATCGAGAAAACTTAATAAAGATAATGTGCTCTCTGCAAGGAATCAAAATTGCTTCCCTCTTTTCAGGGTCACCTCTGTTTAATCCAGTTTGCCTTACCGCTCGGTTATGAAGAGTGTCACAGTTCAGTAAGACCCTATTTTCCCTTTTTTGTAAAGTAAAGGAGTAATGGATAGCGGCTCGGATTGAGGAATCGGAGAGCCGAGTTCGAATTCCAGTCGAATCCATTACATTCACTTACGTGCTAAAACCCTTGGGAAAGGTATAAATCATATTCTCTCCGCCCCCAGCTATGGGTAAATAGTAGAACAGACCAGGTTCTATAGCCTTTGATGGCAACTGGTCTACCGCAGAAAAAAATAGCAACCTACTTTGGGAAAAATATGTCTTGTCAGTCATGTATCGAAAGATACATGATCGCCTCCGCGTGTATCATGCATGGCACATAACTGACTGACTGACAATTCCTCACTAAGATAAAAAAAAAGAAAACTAGTTTTCAGAGAAATATTTTATAAATTTCGTTTGACAGTTGCACTGGCTGTTCGGTAAATAAATTCCGTATGTTTCTTTATCAGGAAACGTCTATATTACCATTTTTATTACCAAAGGTGTGAGCTTTAATTTGAAAACATGATTCGAGTAGTTACAAAAATTGAATGATATGCTAGCGGAAGACGGAAAATCTGATACAGAAATCCGAAGTCACATGGCGAAAACTGATTTTCAGAAGCAAACAAAGTATTAAGATATAGAAGAAACGATTGTAAGCGAGAAGTTGCTGTGGCCTTCTTAGGTCCAGAAATAAAGACACAAAGAGAGGAATTGAGTTAAACAAATATATTAACAGAAACAGTAATACAAACATATATAAACGAGAGTGTTACAGCAAGAATGTTCGGTCCGACTGTCAGAGCTGACTGCTGGAAACTTCCCCTCTCCAAAAGGCAGTAGCTGCTCCTATATATAGCTGGGAGAATCCATGCGGGCGTGGCTAAATTACCATAACAGAAGTCAAGGCTGAGAATACCACGTTCAGGATATGTGAACAATAACGACGTTTTAAAGAAAATAAAAAATCAGGAAGAGATAGGTGACGTTTCTGGGGTGACTGATTAATTGATTGATTTGCTTTACGGCTTATCACTCCTTTGTGAGTTATTTAAGGCGGAAACATATTATGGATTGTAAGAACAAATTCTAATCATGTGAGTGAATATTGCATTGACAATTTTTTGTAAGGATAATTCTTTGTTTTGTGTGACTGTGTATTGCATGAAATATTTTTAAGAATAGTTGACTTTTTCAGATAAATGTTTTACTATATAACACATAGGTGAATAAGAAGATGGCTTCATGCCTTTCCCAAGGATATTTACTGGCAAGTGAATGTTTCTGCCAGTGTGCTGGCTGAATGTGTAAAGTTCGGAAACACGTGTCTCCGGGTATATTTATCCTGCAACAGAAATGGCGGACTCAAAAGAGAGTCCGGGTAATAAAATGAGTGTAACAACAAAAGTATATATATATATATATATATATATATATATATATATATATATATATATATATATATATATAAATGATAAGTATGTATTGATAAAATCAGGATATACATAGACAATAGAATATTGTTGCATGTTACAAAACAATGAACATGAAGAAAACATTTAAACTAGTCAATTGTTTGTGTGTGTGTGTGTGAAGTTGTGTAGAAGAAGACCTAGAGAATAGTAATGGAAAGTAAAGAAGAATGTGTGTGTGTATGCGTACACAGGAGTGGGCCGCCTTTCTCCACGTGTCAACCTACCTCTTACCGTCCCTGGGTAAAATAGGAAAGAGCGGATGATAGAGAGTGCTACACTGTATTTATAAGCTTAAGTAGTGTCCCTAGCGATGGTCCTTTTAGGAAAGTGAAGATAGCGGCTCGGATTGAGGAATCGGAAGTCGGAATTCAAATTCGAGTCGAATCCATTACATTCACTTACGTGCTTAATACCCTTGGGAAAGTCATAAATCCTCTTCTTCTCCCCACCCCAGCTATGTGTAAATAGCAGGACAGACCGGATTCTATAGCCTTGAAAAGAAATGGCAACCTACTGCAGGAAAAAATCTGCCTCGTCAGTCATGTATCGAAGGATACTTAACCCCCCTAAGTGTGTAACACGCATGGCACATAACTCATTACGAACGTTCTGTTTTACACTGCCCTCTTTCATGTTTACAGTTCATCAAAATCACGTATGGATTTTACACAATAATCAGCTGAAAGTTGTCACTTTCTTAATGTAAATAATAAACCATTGCAAAGTTTTGTGACCGATTAGAAGATTAAAAATCAAATTTTAAAATACGCGCAAAAAACTCTTTATAACAACTGTCTACCATCGTTCTACTTGATTATTGATGTCATTTTCGTATATGTCATATTTTTCTTGGAGGAAGATTGTAAGGTGGATTTCGACTTAATGTTCATTCAAATCTTTTGTCATTTTAATTGTTATGTAGTGACCGAAATAAATAAAAATCCGAAGGATCAAAGACAGAAGAATACGGAGAGTGGTGTTGAAGGGTTTCCCATGTTAAGTCTTTAAGCTTCTGCAACGTCTGTTTAGCAACATTCTGTCTTGTGCTGTCATGATTGAAAATCACACTTCGTCAAATACCGAAAGGCAGTCGATTTTCAAACACTTAGTAATCTCTTCCGTCGAAATCTTCGATTTATTACCCACCATGTCGTGCTTAATACCCTTGGGAAAGATATGAATCCTCTTCTCCTCTCCCCAGCTACGGGCAAATAGCAGGACAGACTGAGTTCTATAGCCTTGGATGGCAACTGGTCTCCGGAGAAAGGAATGGCAACCTACTGCGGGAAAAATATGCTTCGTCAGTCATGTATCGGAAGATATATGATCGCCTACGCGTGTATGAATTATGGCACATAACTGACTAAATTGGAGGTAACTCCACAATGTAACAAACCCGAGTGAAATTCGAACTTTGTCTCCGATTCTTCATTCCGATCCGCTCTCCATTAAACAGCTGACATCTCAGCGACACTTGACGAGGAAAGAGTGCGTTGAAAACTTAACACTCACGGGATATTTTGAAGACTGGGAGCAGAAAGAATCACCTAGTGATTTGCCGAGATTTTCAAGTAAAATGTGAAACGTTGCTTCAAACTACAATGAAGACAGGAAGTTGTGAAGAGCCTTGATCGCCAAAGTCCTGAAAGGACACCGTGCATAGATAAAGAAGAGGCTTCTTTTTTTTTCGCTTTCCAAACATTTTTTTCTGCTTCTTAACGGTCGTTTTGCAGTTTGATTGTCTTTTACTATTCATTCGATATCGTGTTTCGTTTTTTAATCTGTTTTCGCTTCTCTCCACTGCCACCCACGTTCCAGACGACCTATCAGCAGGCGAACATTTCACCCGACGACGCACGTGCGCACCTGGAACTCTTTTCAATCTACATTCTCGACTTAGCGAATCGTCCGTTGTTTGAGTATTGGCTAACGGGACGTCCGATCCTTCTCCCGCACTTCTGACAATAGTATCCGGACCGAAAGCATCCGTTGAAAAACCAGACCGTCATCGGCAAGATTAATCCCTTCTTGGCTCAAAGGTCAGGTAGCCAGGCGCCATTCTTCTCATTGCTCGGGCCAACCTCTTTGCTATCACCGAACCGCAGAGCAGTGTGTCCATAGTGTTGCCCGTTGGCGTTAGTTGCACACGGGTTTCCGCGACTTTCGTTCAGAGATGTTGAGTAAAATTGCGTTATTGTTGTCTGGAAAGCGAAACGGTAAGGGAAACGTTATGAATAAGAAATAATTCTGTTGGCCTCGAGGTGTTTAATACAACGTGAACAATTGTAACATAAGCAAATGTATGCGCGGTCGTATATGAATCCAATCGAAAGAGAAACACTGTATAAACAACACATGAAAGGCCGTGTTTAAGAGGACGTAAATACGTTATACGTAATGAGTTTAAATTATTTACATGCGGACGTATTGTCCTTTTCTTTGTTGTTATTCTAACAAATTTTCGGCCGTTCTGTCCTCCGGATATCATATGCTGCTTATCGGCGTTAATAATATAAATAATGAGAACTCATCAACCTAGATATTCAGGAAGAAAAGTAAAATGATATTTAGATTTAATTTCATATATGTTTCGATTGTGTGTGTGTCTGGTTATATGTACGTGTGGTTATTGTGCACGTGTACTGGTGCGTTTTCTCTCGTTTCTCTTTGTGTACGTTCGTGTGTGCGATTGCCTCTATTTCATATCCGAGCTTGTGGACCTGTTTGCGTGAGTGTTTGTGATTATGCATGTGTGCTTGTGGTTGTGTTTGTGTGTTTTCAGTTAGTGTATATAAGTGTCCATTTGTCCGAGGTTGCGGACGTATTAATATATATATATATATATATATATATATATATATATATATATATATCAAAGTGAACGTTGAAGGCTGTTTGTATTCATATATGCTCTATCTCTAATATTGAGCAATTTATCCCATAAATATAGCACACCTTAGAACTATATTTCTTCATACACACACACACACATATGTATATATATATATATATATATATATATATATATATATTGTTAATTATATAGATAGATAGATAGATTGTAGCTATAGAATTCAACATTGTATTTTCAATTTAAGCGATCTTCAAATCATGTATATTTATATGATGATAATTTTCTATATCCTCAAATACTGACTTGAGAATTGATAGCCCTTAAACAGCCTCATCAGATCTAAACTTCCATCTGAATGCTATACATTGTGTCCAACTCATTCAGATGTATCTAAACAACTACCGGTATACAACCGTTTTCATAGATTAATGGTTAATATTGCTTCGAACGAATTAATCCATTAAATCTTAAAGTAAAATATCTGACCTAGAAAATCACAAACGCTGAACTTTACTATAAATACTGTATGCGACCAAATTTTGTCAAATTCAGCCGACATTTGTAAACTTATGAGATATATTAATTTAGTTTGGTTCGGATATATTAATAAGCTGTCGTCTATATATCAAATGTATTTAGCGTTTTAGAGCAAGATTTTTTGAAATTCTGAGAATTCTAGGAAGGACCATGCTAATACGCGGCTAAGAGGAGAACCCATTGCTATGCCGAATATTTTTGGAATAAACGTTTGTTTGTCCAAAGTCGACAGATTATATGGCCGTTATACTTTATGATGACGTCAAACAAATGTAACATGAAATCGGGATACGTTAGCTTCATGTATCATTTGCAGAATATATTTAGAACTGCAATTCCGATACTGAATAAAAAAAAATACTTCGTTAATTTTGTAATATCTGTGTCAATGAATATGTGATACATAAATATATAGACACAATCGATCGATTGATAGATAGACATACAGATATCGATAGATATATATTGTCATTATTATTCTTAAAAATGAGAACATAGCTCACATCTATTTATATATTGCTTATTTTACCTTTGCTCACAAGTTGTCACCGAAATGTTAATTTTATTGTAATAACTAAATAAGTTAATTTATAAAAGCGCTCAACAAAACAGTCGCTTATAAAGATCACAAAAGACCAAATTAGAAATGAATAAGAAATCACAATTATTTTTAAAGATCTGATTTCTAAAGTTGAATATGCACATTTCTCATCTCTTTTTTAAGTCAGAACGGCTACGTTGGGCATGATATAAGACAAATGCTGTTCGATTAAGCAAGAACCACTGTGTTGTAAATAATATAAGGCACATGTTATAAGGCACTTGATAACACATTCATCACGAGAGGGAACGCCTTAGATATCACAACAGTTTTTGAAACGATAAGGGGTTGCTACACAAACTCTCCCGCCATGGAATTACTAAATGAGTCCTTGAAATCCTCGTCCTTCCTCTCTCTCTCTCTCTCTCTCTCTCTCTCTTCATATATATATATATATATATATATATATATATATATATATATATATATAGTCGGTATCACCCAATGCAAGGCAGTAAAGTTACTAAGACACAAGGAGGTTACAGGGCGTGGAGGGAACAGAAACATTAATAATGAGCGAGAAGAGAAAAGAGTAATTAGGAAGAGAGTAGATAGTGATTGACACTGCACTTAAATGATTGCAGATTAAAGTTGGCTGGAAAGCATAGAGCTGGAATGGAGTTCCATAATCGAGAAGTGCGAGAAACTGTTAGCATAGAACATACGCCTACATCTAGCCAGGTCACCTGCAAAATGATGAGAAATATTTAGAACTGGATACACATATTAAATTTGTGTTTTACACAGACACACACACACACACGCGTACACACACACACACACATATATATATATATATATATATATATATATATATATTATCATTATATATATTTTAGACGTTAGACTGAATGCACACATAGTAACATTTTGCTTTATACGTAGACATACACACACATCCAAGGTGTTCCCCCAAAATTAGACCCATTTATTAACTATATTGATTTTTTTTATTTTTCAGATACCATGTATTTAATTTAAAACCGTTAATCTTTTTATAAGTCAATAAAACTTACTATTTCTTGATTTTGACCATAAACATTGTTTGCAAGTCAATAAACACAATATATATATATATATATATATATATATATATATATATATATATATATATATAATATGGAGAAAACAACTGAAAAGTAGCAAATTAAAAAAATTGAATGTTTTTTTGTGAAAGTATTTCTTTATATTTGTTTTATATATATATATATATTTGATATTTCAGATCTGCCCCGATCTTTCATCAGAAATAACTGTATTCAGAAGTTTGTTTACAAGTAGCGTCCGTCGCGAGATGCGGACGTCACGTGATGTGGAATGCAGCTGTGTTTGAATATTTCTAACGTAAATCTAACGATAATAATATTTTAGATGGTGTTTAAAAAGTTTTTTTTCACTATATCTAAAAAAAAAAATTTAACTATTGAAATATTTATACAGATTTAAAATTCCCAAGTCTTTGTTTAACCCTAGTCTATATGTGTTTAATTTTAAAATCCAGTATTTTTCTTTTTTTCTGCCTGTGTATGTGGGACTGAAATCTGAATCTATCAATAAACATTTACAGTTGTCTAATGAGTGTCTTGATTGATTAAAGTGTTCAGCTATGCGGGAATAAGGATTGTTTTGACGTATGGTTAGTTTATGATAGTTGAAGCGAAATCTAAATTTATTTCCAGATTCACCAATATATGCACAATTGGGACATATTGTGCAGAATAAATAGTAGATTATGTTATGGCTATCACAGGCGAGGCGAGCATAGCCATAACAGAATCTACAATTTTTTTTAATTTGCAACTTTTCAGTTGTTTTCTCCATATTATATACATATCAAGAAAGTATAGGTGGCTTCTCATTATGCTATATATATATATATAGAAGTATTTAAAAACATTTTTATGTTTAACATTGTTTTTATAGATACAAGTATTTAAGTAAATGCTCTGTTTATAATAAACAGTATTAAATAACATTTACCGGCCTGAATGTCCGAGAAATTTTCATAGAAAATGTTCGTCCTCGACTTTGTCCATTTCTTAATGTGTATATATATATATATATATATATATATATATATATATATATATATAAGTTAACATTGAAGTCAACACTCAGAGGCGACAGGCTGTTTCATGCTATACGCAATATCATTATTTATATATACATATATATGATGAAAATGTGGAAAAGACAAAGCAAAATGTCCTGTATATATCGTCTCTTCATCTAACTTAAATCTAATATAAATATGTCTCCATTAACCATGTCCTGAAGAAGGTCTATTTGACCGAAACGTCTGATGTCGACAGAATAACAAAAACAAAAACAAAATAAAAACAGTAAACTCACGTATTCGGATTTTGCTTTGTCTTTTCCACATTTTCATCATACCGTCGGATTTACATCCACACATTTGCTTACATACATATATATATATATATATATATATATATATATATATATATATATATATATATATATAGTTTTACGGCTATATTTATGGGTAAAAGTGGTCATTATCAGCGATAGAGAATATGTAAGTATCATCATCGTTCGACCTCCGTATGTTTGGTTGGAACTCCATTGACAATTCCTTTCCACACTGTTCGGTCCTGTATTGCTGTCTCCAGATCCCCAATGTCCAACCCTGAGTACTAAGCTATGGTGTCTGGAAAAGTCAATCTTCGTGAGAAGACACTTCCAGAAGGATGCCATACGAGTAAGGAGGAGACGATTTCCCTGCCCGCTCGGTAGCACTGGCCGGCAAACTGGAAATATAAAAGTAGACACTGAGATCAACACCGGGCAGCGACAGTATGTTTCAGGCTTGAACACAATCTTCAGGCCATATATATATACATATATACATATTCATAATATATATTTTAGGCAAGACCCACATATTAGCATTGTGTTTTATATACACGCGCACTCGCACACATATATATATTTTTAGTTTTTAGTTTGCCCCCGCCTTCTTTTTTTTTTCCTATCTCTCGTCTTCTGGATTTTAAGTTTAGATCATATCGTTTTTTATTGTGCGTAGTGTCACCATGAATGTATACACACGTTTCCGGTGTCTGTTTTTTAATTTTAATTTAGGTCAACGAATCGGTAGCGAATTATGCATCGAAAAATAATTCATATTTATCTGTATCTCATCCATTTAAACCGTTATTTAGCCCCTCACTTTAAAACTTCTCTCTGTTAAATTTTAATCCCCAGCTTCACCTTTAGGCCTTCCTGTTCTTCTTTCTTCTGTTACACCTCTCTCTAGAGCTTTCATACATTTCCCTCTCACACTTGTTTCCCACTCCCACGCATACACTCTCACTAAAATTTTATTTTTTATACCCGGAGTTATATTTTCCGATTTCTTTTTGTATTTGTAGGTCTGATGAATTGGATCATGATTACGATTCCAATGTAATAAATTATAACCATGGGATATTAGTATTTAGCCTTTTTTATCATATATATATATATATATATATATATGTTATCATTATATATATTTTAGACCGGGCGCATATACTAATTTTGTGCTTTTGACACAAACACATGCACACATGCGCATATATGCGCACACACAATCGAACAAACACAAATATATAAATATTTCTATCTATAAAAGGCAGAATGTGTGTGTGTGTTTGTGTGTGTGTGTGTGTGTGCGTGTGTGTGTGCGTGTGTGTGTGTGTGTGTAACGAATGCACAGTTGCAATTTTCGACGGATTTGCAGCAAAATTTACATGCACATGATCCAGGTTAGTAAAAAGGCCAAGACCGAGTTTGCATTTCCCAACTCACATCGATAGTGGAAATAATCGATTTTTTCATGCTTCTACGGCAGTTTTCATATAGTTTGCGGCCATTTTCTACTGGCCAGAGTGAGAGCCTATAGCTGGCTGCCACGAATAGGCAGGAAGATTCTATTGGCCAGCGTGAGAGCCAACAGCTGACTGACACGAATGTTAACTAGCATGCTAGCATGCAAAAAAAATCGATAGCTGCATTCGTCACAAGTGGGAAAAGTTTAAATCTGCATGGCACTTTATTCCAATTGGCTCATTCGGTTGCTTAAACTCAACGTTGATTCTGATTCCGCAGAACTGGGTTGGGTGTGAAAAAGTATTTCTTGTTAACATTCTTTTTTCATTCGGTTTTTCCAGTTGCAGGTCCTTTTTTAAAGCTGATCGTTTTGTGTTCATTTTTAGTTCTTTTTTCGTAACAGATTTAATGTTTAGTATAGAGCTTAGAAAAAATTCGCAGTGTGAGAAGTAAGGCATGTAGCAACATCAGCACGGCAAAGGGCACTCGTTTAAAGGCAAGGAAGGGCAAAAATATTTTAAGTCAAGTGATAGCGATTGCTGTATGAGTCGTACGATTTTTTAATCAAGCACGGGCAACGCCGGACCATGCTGCTAGTATATCATAAAATCATTGTTGCCCCCAATTTTCTCTTTAGATTGAGTCAAGCGCCAAGCACTCATTGTCATACAAGAGGATCGATATCACACTGTTCAGTACCCTTTTCTTTGTTCCCAATAAACGTTTTCTGTTTCTTAGTAATTGGTTTAGCTTTTGGAAGGTATCTTTTATTAATCCGGTGCGCTTTTCGGTACTTCGATAAGTGTATATCCAAAACGACTTCATTCGATACATTATTCAAATTAGTCTTTCTACTCTTTTCTGATTCTATCAAATTTGGTCGGTACGTTCTTCAACGCTCTTCAAGTCTATGTTGTATTCGTTCGTCTTTCGAATTTTTATTTTTTTATTTTTTACTTTCACAGTTTATCATGTTGATAGAACCAAGTGCCAAAGTCTCGCATTCGCAAGATATCTGTCAGGCAATATAGAAAAATACGTTTATTTTTATCAGGGTATCTTTATACAGATTACAGATAGGAGAGATCGTAACTGTGAAAATATTTCTTGTAGCTCTGATAATGGTGTTAAAATCGATTTCCATGTGGATTTTTTTATCTTATTTTCTTTATATGATTTGAATACAACAAAATGTTGAAAAGTTCTCGGTCGATTAACGAAGCATAGGCAAAATGACTGATATCTGATCAGTTGGTTATATTTTGGAAAATGGGTGTGTCTGAGGATATTTCAGTACATTACGCTTTTATTTTTCTCATATATATATATATATATATATATATATATTGTTGACTCTCCCGTCGTATTCGACGTATGAGGGTCAAGCAGCTCAGTTCCTAGGAACCGACAGCCCAGACACCAGCACATATAATTTGATTATAGTTGCGAAGACTATGTGCAGAATCAACCACACTTTTTGAAGGGCCGAATTTGGTGCACATACATGCCACAAGGTCCCCAAACTACCCTCCCCAGGTTTTGAATTCAGAGTTGTCCTTCTCTTAGACCAGTTGCCATCCAAGACTATAGAACTTAGTCTGTCCTGCTATTTGCCCATAGTTGGAGGGAGAAGAAGATTAATACCTTTCCCAAGGGTATTCCCAAGGGTATTAGCACGTAAGTGACTTTAATGGATTCGGTTGGAATTCGAACTCGGCTCTTCGATTCCTCAACCCGAGCCGCTATCCACCGTACCTCCTATTAATTGGGCGCGTGACTGAGTGGTTAGAACGTTCAATTTCTGTCCATGAGACCCGAGTTCGAATTTCACCACGGTTGATATGTCGTGAAGGACACTTCCGGATGTTATTGGTGCAGAGGGGGCGATCCCAGCGTGCAGCACCTTTGAAAAGTGCCTGAAAGCCATACCAGGAGTTGATCCACGCCTTGTGAGCGAAATTGGGTAAACGGAACCCTTGGGGGCCTTCGATAGCTGTGCTAGCACGAAGTCACAAGTCATCGTGACCGAGCGTTTGAGTTTGCTGGCTTTGTTCAGATTGTTGATCACGATAGACAACACGTTCTCTCCCAGAAACTGTAACTATGGTCGGCTCAGCATATTTGCAGAAACACAAATGTGCCTGAGCGAGTGTATGCAATAGGGATTGGCTAGCCGCCCTAATAGTCGGTAGACGGGTATCCTCAATACGAGTGGCCAGCTATTGCACACACACACACACACACACACATACACAGACACACACACACACACACATATATAAGTATATATATATATATATATATATATATATATATATATATATATATATATATGAAGTTGTAGCCTCTTTCTGTTTGTTATCGAACACCTCCTAGAGTATTGGAGATAGACCCACATAAGCATATATATTCTGAAACTACATTAGCCAGGGTACTTAGATAAGTATATTTCATTTTGATCAAAGGGGGTCTCGTGGGGTACCCTCATACACACACACAAGCATTAATCTTTTGCCCTTTTATATAAATTAAATTAAAATTTAAACAATGGAATGACTCCCACTTTGATTTAAATTAAATTTAAATTTGAAGAAAAAAATGACTCCTATCCAAAATATAGAAGGAGAAAGCTAGAAGATAGGGGTCACAGATCAAAATGAGACAATATGGACGTCAAGTTGAACAAGAAATCACCAATCAGTGGGTAGTACCTTACAATACATTTTTGTTTCGACAATTCAACGGTCATGTCAGCGTTGAAATCTGCTCATCAATTCATTCAATCAAAAATTGCATCGAATACATATCAAAGGGGTCAGATCAAGCTGTTTTTGCAGAAACCCAGACTGAATATTTTCCTTTTTGATTTAAATTTAAATTTGAACAATGAATGAATCCTATCCAGAATATAGATGGAGAAAACCAGAAGATGGAGGTTACATCGGCAAGATCATTGAGTAATATTGAAATGTATCATTTATCTCCACAAATTATAGCAATAATTTAAAATCTATCATTTTCTTACAAAAAAATTGTGACACGCAGCAAGGCGCAGGTAATTCGGCTAGTATATATATATATATATATATATATATTATCACTTTAAATCTTACTTTTTATTGGATGTCCATATTTGAATAGAGTCTCAGTTTATTTTTTTAACAGTATATTTATTTTTGCCTGTTGGATTCAGGAATTCTTATAAAGAAAAAATTAGCCAGCTAATAGGATTCGAACCTGCAACCGCCTTTGCAAGAGAATAACATCGTCAGATTCGACGTACTTTCGACCACGACGTCTGTCTCCGATCAAGCGGACCGAATAATGAGTTAGAAGCGCAATTCTTGACAGATTTATCAAATATTTATATCTGCCCAGTTTTCTATCCGAACGTAAACAAAGCAATTTCTAAAGATGAAATGGATTTTTTATTCATCAATTTGACAGATTTTATCACTTTAAACGTTATTTTAGTGGATACCCATATTCTAGTAGGCGATAGGTTATTTGTATACAGTATATATAATGATTAATATCATAGAATAAGAAACAAATAGGAAACTTTTATAAATTTAATACGTTTCGTTTTTATTAATGCTTCATCAGAAAATTAAATATGGAGGTTAAAAAAAATTCTAGCATTTTTAATTTGGAGTGGTTTGTTTTTCCTTGGTTAATCACACCTTACATTACGTTCATTTGTCTTGTCAAGCAGCGTTCGTGTGTATAATTTATGCGTGTGCGTGTATCATAATTCTAGCTTGTCTTTACGGAATTTCGATGACAATGTGTATTTGTTTGTATACATGTGTGCGTCTAGTAGGCATTTTTATCCATATTTGGTCGTTGTCTGCATGTTGCTTTGGGGACGTTTTGAGTGAGGGTGAAAGTATTTAGGTTACACCGGTTGTGGTTGCACAGGGTTGTCCGAAATTCTTGTCACCCCTACATATTATATATTTTTTATTTCATATGGCTGACCCGAGATCCTACAGTTTGTAAGAGATTTAGGCTGTGACAAGACTTTCGGACCGCCCTGTAGATTGACATATAGATTTTATAAAAGTTGGTGATACAATAAAGTTTCTTTGACATATGTTTATAGATGGTAAAATATTTATCCGAACTCCCTCTAAGTATTTCCTGCGTAATTATGTTCTTTTCTAATGAGGATGGTATTTATAAACTCGAGGTTATGGCCTGTTTTGTTTCTCTGTGTTTATAAGAAATTTAAGCCGTTTGAACGTGTATCGTCTGGCATTTTGATTTTTGCTAAAAAATATCTGCGTTCGTTTTTCATCCAAAACCAATAAAAGGATTCACCTCCAAATTCTGAGAAGTATATTTGAAACCTACCTTTAGGTTATTTTAGAGCGGGTTGGGGGCTTGGATTTAATTTCAGAAGTCATCGAACAAGCTCCTGCAGGAACACAGGTCACCCCATTTCAGTAAGAAAATAACACAGAAAAAATTTGACAACCACCAGACGAGAATTGAAAGCAACGATAAGGTCGCTCCCACATCAAGAAAATGTCTTCGGCTTTTGTGCTTGATCTATTCTTCGCTGTTACCACAGACTTTTACTTCGAAAATTGTATCAAATTATTCTTTGAAAACTATTAAGAGAAGTATTTTCTATTTTTCATCCCTTTATGTAGTTTTCTTTTCTGAGGATCTCCTTTGTAGTACTATGATTTGTATTGTAAAAAAGGCATATATTCTCTTTCAGTGATAATTTATATACTTGTTGTTGGCTATCATTTGGCTCCCAAATCACTTAATTTGTGTAATTTATTCATTTTTGTGTGTTAACAATGAATACCAGCGTTCAGCAGACCAGAGCCTAGTGCCAGATATGTAACTATCACCCTGTCACTGCCTAAGGAACCCTTGATGCTGCCGTGTAACCCTGAATTCCCATAAAAAAAAAACGTGGTTAACTTTTTCAATCTACACGGTAAAAATTATGTTAAATACGCAGATCGGTACATTGGTTGGGTGGAAATGGCCTCAATGTCATCGGGGAAGGCCAGGGTAGTATGCGACACCCTGAGAATTTTTGCATATATGGTGCACCTGATCAACTTTCTTCCGACGGGGGACCTCTTTTGATTCCCAAGAATACGATTCGTTCCTTAAGAATTGGGGCATAAGGAAACGTACTACGTTGAGTTACTATCCACAAAGCAATGGCCGGACAGAACTAAGCTTATACTCCCCGACAACACGGACAGCTGTGGTCGGCTGTGTCATGATCGTGCAGCCCGTGTTTTGCTGACCCAACGTAACAATTCCGTCCAGGGTCTTGGTATCCCTATGCTACGGGACAAATACCAGATACATAAACTGGAGAAAAATTAGTGAATTGACAGAGGCAGCAATCGCTAAAGGGAACGGAACGTGCAATTTTATAATTAACATTGTCTCTCACTTCGAGAATTACAAGCCCTTACCCTCGCCAGTGGACGAAAACAGGAAGAATCGCGAAGAAACTCGGTAACCGGCAGTACCCTGTGGGGGTGGATGAAAGCTATCGGGTAACACTACACAACCGTCGCTTCCTCCGTAAGATCCGCCCAGTTATTGACGTCCGACATCATTCTACCCAGGTATCGGGTCCCTCGACCTCATGTCTCACCAATTTACAGCCGTTTCAAGATATCAACACGGAGAAGAGATTAAACACATTTAGACCAAAACCGTATGATACCGCTGCAGGTCCAGAAGCGGCCCAATTAATTCTCTGTGATGATCGACTCGGATTATAATCCCTTATCACCCAACGTACAACATAAACCAAATACCACGAGTAATGAACCAGAAGAAAAAGAAATTGACGGCACCAAGGACTCATTAAGCCCAATACAAAACAATGCTGGAGAACACCAATATCGGGCGACATCGGCCGCAAGTCAACGCCCAGGTTGAAATACGCGATCACCTCGAACAATATCACAACAAATGCGAGGAAAATGGACCACATATTCTGGGTTAATCCTTCAACTAACTACGGTCAGATGTGGGAGGGGGCGTGTAGATTAGAAATGGAAGGACATTTGATAATGGGGGACTTTCACAGACAGACATAAGTTACCTCGTTCTGTAATATATAAACAGCTCAGTGGCCAGGGGCCAAGTGTATTTTTGTATTTGTATCTCTTTGGTAGCAGAATGAAGTAATTGAGAATTGCTACTACCATTACCGTTGTAGCTATTTCACAATCTTCATACCAACTGAAAATTTACCCCCTATAATTTCACCTTAAATCATTCCACTCCCTTCCCATTCTGGGAAGGTGATTTCCATCAGTAGCCACCTATCTATCCGTATATCCTATTAAGTGTATAATGGTATTCATAAGAAACGACTTTTTTTAAATGGTCTTCATATATTCTGTTACGATTCCATTTTATTTTCCTTATGTATATCTTTAAAGGAAGTTTGGTGATCGATTTAAAACACGTCATTTCATACAAATGGCTACCTGATGCAACGACTGAATATTTCACAAGTTGTAGATTTTTATAACTTCTCTTTTGACACGGGAAACATATCGGTGAGATAAAGTGCTAAGTTGGCTGTTATCAGACCGCTGTGGAAGTCGTTCATAATTCTGAAAGAACTTCATCACAATTCATTGGTATCTGCCGATCATTTTCGTAATTTCCAGTCGTATTTTTATGTTTTACAAGTTCTGTAGTTATCAAAAAGCTCTTTTTTATCCGTCTAATCAACTTTTAAGTCTTCACTATAGAAATGTGGTTATTAATTAGAGACTTTGAAATTCAGGATACTACAAACAAATGGCTGCTGTTTATTTACGCCTGCGCAGAACGAATCCGGTTTCTTTATACTGCTCAGATAAGTGTTGTCACAATTCAGCAAATAAATATCAAATTCAATACGTATTTAGGGGTAAAACATCATGCGTCTAATAAAGTGAGGCACAACAAATGATTAGGTTAGTTTAGCCATCGTCTTTCACGGATCATTATCTTTTAAATAAATTCGAAAAACCAATGCTTCTTAATCTTTATCATGGTTTGCATAATTTGTCAGAATCTTTATGGCGCATCTTCTCCTTAAGGTTAAAAGATTAAATTTAAATCAAGTCAAATTAATATAAATTTAATTTAAATTAAATGTTAAAATTTAAAATTCAAAATTGCCGAATTTAATATTAAAACATGTTCAATATTAATTTAGACAATTTAAATCTTTGAAGTAAATAAAAATTCAACTTAATAAAAATTTAAAAAATCTGTATCAAGTTCTAAATAATAAAACCATTTAATATCACCGACTGCTGTTGCCATAACTCAAATTTATAATGTGTTTCATGTTTCTATTTTTCTTTTCAATGGCGAGTGGAATACCCATTAGAAGAAATATATTCTTCTTCGAAACAGTAAAGGAAACAGTTCTATACATCAGCACTACACCAAAAAATGTATTTGCTTGTCACCCTTGTCCTTCGCCTACAAATAATTCTTAAGCACCACATAGACGTGCGTGTACCTCAGTTTAAGAGCCACAGGAACAGAGAAACGTTATCGATATATTTATCCCGTCTATATTTTAAACAACAGGGTAGACTGGGATCTCTAGCCTTGAGTGGAAGCCAGTTTAAGAGAAAGAAAACTTTAAATTACAAACCGTGGAAAATGCAACGGTAAACCATTTCAATGTGTTTCCCAAGAAGGCATAGCAATTCACGTAATAAGCTGTCAAAATACAAGGACCTTGAAATAGAATTCTCACAAATGTGGCACATGGGAACATCAACAATCCCTGTTGTAATTGGAGCCCTAGGATTGGTTGGAAAAGATTCCAGTAGACTAATTGAAGGGATCCCTGGAAGTCCATGCCTCAAAGAGATACAAAAAATTATTTTGACAAGTACAGCCCACACTTTACGAAGGTCTTTATCTATGTATTTTTTGTTTTTGTTTTTGCAGTGTAATGTGTCATGATACCATTTCTAACCTTAGGTCCCTCGGCGGGACCCGGAAAGAAATGTGTAAACGGCAGATATCAAAGGAAATACATAAATAAATAAATAAATAAATAAATAATAATAATAATAATAATAATAATAATAATAATAATAATAATAATAATAATAATTGAGTAGTAAAGGAAGCTAACAAATACAAAAGGGAATTTCAAGTCGGTAAATAATTGCAAATAAACCATAATACAACTACTGCATCAGTGGCAAAGAATATAAAAAAATCTATCAAATGCAGAAATAATGACAACATAAGCCTCCTCGTGGTCAATATTCTGCTCGTACCAAACAAGCTGATGTAGACAAACCCTGTACCCACCAGTTGTTACGTAGTGTAGAATTCAAAAACTGAAACCGATGGTTTTATTTTTGCTGCACAGAACCACTACTTGCTAAATAGAAATTACCAAGCACACATACTGAAAATTGTGTTAAACCGAGACTCAGATTCTATAATAAATATCCAGAAACAGTTGACCATCCTGTACCAGGTAGCACGGTGTTAGCGGCCACTGAATATAAAACTTGAAATGACGTAGTGGGCCAATATCTGCACTGGAAACTATACGACTTTTACGGGAGGAAAACAGCAAGAAACTGGTATGAACATCTCCAAGACCGTGTTATAGAGATAGAACCTGTAACAACTTAATGGAACTTTAAAATACACACAGAACAAAGTTAATCGCACAGACATCGTGATCAAAGACCACAAAAACAGAATGTGCTTTCTTATTGACATTGCTGTTCCTGCCGATTGTAATATATATTTGAATATCTTCAAAATACAGGGTGACCCAAAAAAACGGGAACTTTTTAACAATCCAATAAAACCAAAAGTCATGGAAGAAAAATATTTCATTCATAGTAATTGTAACCTTAAAACATGCCATTTAAGAAACAATGATGGAATTTTTTATTTTTTTTAAATTGCGTCCAGTAGATGATGTCCTCCTGTACGAATGCATTCTTGAAATCTGGTGTTGAGATTCCTCATTGACTGCTGCAACATCTCAGCTGGGATACTGTGAATTTCATTCTCGTTACTAAAATGACGAAATGTTTTCTTGCTCAAGATCATTGTCTCGCAGTGTTGCCACTTTCTCATGTCTGGCAATACGCACTTCAAAAATTCCCGTGTTTTGGGGGGGGGTAACTCTGTAGAACTATAAAAATGCATGGATCTTGAAGAGGAAATCTAACAAGAAATGTGGCATATGAGGGCGTCAGTAATTCCAGTTGTAGTTGGAGACCTCGGATTGATTGGAAAAGGTTACGATAGACTCATTGAAGGAATTCCCAACAGCCCATGCCTTAGAGAAGTACACAAATTGTACAGCTCACAGATTTCGAAGAGCTTTGTCTATTTAAAATGTATGAGATATCGTTTTCTTTTCGTTTTTTGTTTTTCTTTTCAAAAATGATCAGCGGTAATGGAGCCATTACTGGCCTTAGGTCTCTAGTTGGGACTCGGAAGGAAACTTGTATACAACATAATAATAATAATAATAATAATAATAATAATCTACAAAAATGTGTCACATGGGAACATCAACAATCTCTGTTGTAGTTGGAGCCCTAAGATTGGTTGGAAAAGATTCCAGTAGACTCATTGAAGGGATTCCTGGAAGCCCATGCCTCAAAGAAATACAAAAAAAAATTGTTCTCAAAATTACAGCCCACACTTTACGAAGGGCTTTATCTATGTAAAATATATATTTTTTTTTTTAGTGGAAAATGTCATGAGGCTATTTCTAACCTTAGGTCTCTGGGTGGGACCCGGAAAGAAATGTGTACACGCCAGAAATCAAAGAAAGTAATAATAATAATAATAATAATAATAATAATAATAATAATAATAATAATACGGTATCTGTGGAGCACCATGATTGCTTCCGTGCTTAAGGTACATGATTGTTGCAACCTAGAGAAAGTTACTGAATAGAATAATCACACAAAGACTGGTAATGAACGATAATACTTAGGACAAGAACAACACATTTAAGATTCGCCAGCTGCGCATAGAAGAAGTAGTCAACTGCTGGAAGTAAGCCAAGCGAATTCCACAATGAATCGCCAACTGCAGGCCAACATACAGTATTTACTACTGTATTTGTGTGAATGGGGTAATCCCTACTATCATCCGTAGGTATGTTACAACAATGATCTATTTTAAATATTAATATTTATCAATGTTAGTTTAGTCAGGTAGAAGTCTACACTCGGTGACGGTGACGTTCACACTTAATACAGTAGTTATGCTCTCTGGAATTATCCCATTAAGCAGTACTCTGCAGTGAAGCATAATGTTTACTTCATTTAATCGACAAGACTACAATGAGAATTAAAATCAGTACAGTAATAATGATCTGCCAGGCTTGCTTACTCGTCATTCATTCGCATCTAAGCGTACAATGTTAGTTATATCGATCTATTTTTTACTTCTATGATTGTCACAAGAAGAATATGACATACATTTCTATATATATAAAAACAATGTTGGGTAATAAAGAATATTGGGAAAATATGTAAGGAGTTTCGTCTTGATGAAGTTCTTTTAAAGGACGAAAACAAATATTTCATTCTATAACGTATTTTTTTTTTATTCTAAGGTTTCAGTTTTAAAAAATTACCTTCAAGACAGATGCATTCATTTAACTGTTTTCTCATAGGGAAATGTTTTGTTTAGGACATTTTTATGTTTTTGGACATCTTGGGTATTTTATTTTTCTCATTGTTTGATAAGATTCATTTTTCATTGAGCTTAAATTTTAGAATTTCATGCCTGTCTTTCATTGTTCTTCGTACAATTCTTTTCTTCATCTATACTTCTTTGTAAGCGGCGGGTTAGTTATTACATATCTCTGCGTGAAATATGATTTATTGAAAACGAGGTAACATTTTACACGTGACTTTGATTTTGGCATGAAGCCATTAATTTGGGGTGTACTAATAAGGATACCGGAGAAAAGCTTGTTAACCATATCACCACGACGAGGGACCCTGTCTATTTAATTGCGTAGTTTTGATACAAGGACAAAAAGAGAACATCCAGTGACTATCTCATTCATTTTAATGCTTTACGCACGAGCTTGTTAAACTTAACACCATAAAGACCCATCATGTTTATTTGGATGTATAGATTTTGTAAAAATCACTTATAAGTGGCAACCAGTGAGGACTTTGCTATTAATGCACTACGAGTCCACAACGACAAGGCGCCCGATTTATTTAGTAAAGGTTGCTTAGTTTTGGTACCAAAACAATTATTTGTTTCTCGTACAGAAACTCGAGCTGATTATTCATGTTCTACGAATCCAACATTTGATGGTCATTGCACAACCAGGCGGCGCTCTGCTGTGGAAATCATGCATATCTCATTCAAAAGGACGTTGCCATTAAGTGATTTTGCCTCAATAAAAGCGCTAGTATTGTACAGTACAAAGCCAAATAAGGAAAATAATAGAAAGAACGTGTTGCGTCAAGGTTGCACGTCGTAAGATTGCTTTCTACTTGATAAGAATCGTCCTAAAGCCTGGCTTTTTGATGCGCTCGACATCTAGAGCCGTTGAAAAGGAATATCTTAATTACAAAACTGATGACTTGAGCCTTACTAGATATGTATTTTCTAAATGGCCTGATACCAACTCAGAATTGCCCTACAAAATTTATTCCGTAAAATATTAAACAATAAATATGATCCCCTACAAAATGGCGAAATAAAATGCTTCCGTACAAAATTACACCTTAAGAATTATTCCGCACAAAAGTACCTTATGAAATTATCTCATACAAAAATGCCCATGAAAATTATTTCGTACAATAATTCCCTATAATATTTTTCTGTGCTTTTTAAAAATTATTCCGTACCAAATTGCCCTAAAAACATTGCCGTAATAATGGTTATTCCAACAAAACTGTCCTATAAAAATTATTACGTACCAAATTACCACAAAAATATTACATAGTGTAAAATATTAAAAAGAATATTTACTAAGTTTAACGCATTATTTATTTTAATTGTAAAATACAACCTTTTAAAATGACTAGATGAATTGTATTGAGTATTTGAATCTTGGAAGCCGTCATTCGTCTTTGAAATTCGGTTCCTACGATAGGCATAATTCAATTTCACAAAATAATGACACTTCCAGACGAAATACTGTACATTTGGGGAAAGACTAAAGTCAAGCAGTACAAATAGTGTCCAGCAGTCATTAATAGCTGCTTCTGATTCGCTGAAAAAGGAAATGAATAAAAAAATAATTACTAATTTTTATTTTAGTTCCTAATACTGTGTTAAACATATGTTTTAGGACGCATCACAGCTGCACCGCCTATGAAAAGTATGGTCATTTTGTATTCGATTTAGGAAAGCATATTGTATAAAAGATAAAACATTTAGACGCGAAGTCGCTGCTTCGGTCTGGCCTTTTCATTTGTAGGAAACCCAACGCAGAATCATTCAAGAACAGCGTGATTTTGTCGGACAGTCCGTAGCGTTAAAACCTTCTTCGTGAATATTAGAAAGGCCAAAAGCATTTACCACTGTCACATATCCTCGGAACCCATTCCATTACCTCTCAACGTCCAAACATTTCAGAGAAATTTCCTATCATCTCCATTGAAGCCAGTCGAGATAGCCAATCAACTATGACTGACCGATTCGTATCAATAGCAAAGCGTAGAAAACCGCCGCCTGTTTGTAGACTTCAATTTCAGAAGCCGCTTTTATGGTCTGTTCGGCAATATGACACAGCTGAAATGCTAGCTACGCCCGACAGAAAAACAGAGAGCCATATTATATTTCATCTGCGCTTTCGAAAAGCAAGAAGATATCTGCGTTTGTTTTGAATGGTCTTTCCACCGAAAAGACAGTAAATTTTCTCTCTCTTAGCGTAATATGCGATATGAGGTTATCTTTTGCCTGACAGCGCATTTCTCAAACTCTGCAAAAAGATCTACGTCCAGGACCCATCTGCGTACGCTAACGTTTAGTACGCTAAACTGGTTAACCATTATTAATGAGTAATGATAGCAATTCTCACTGGAAGACCCATACATATGTCCTTATGCCAAAACGAAACATTTTTTAACAAATATTAAGACAGTTATTGTACAACTTGTATCGGCATGGAGTAATGTTTGGCGTGTTAGTATAGTTGACTATTTCTACTGAATAGTGAATTTTAACCTCATTGGGTTCCTCATACATAAGCCTTATGTCTAAACTACGCAAGGCTTACTACAAGATCATCGAATAAAGAAAGAAAGAAAGAAAGAAAGAAAGAAAGAAAGAAAGAAAGAAAGAAAGAAAATCTTTAGAATGTCTTCTGAGTTTAAATGACCGTTGACCCTAAAAACAATTGTAATTAACGTTTCTCCCACCCCAGAATTTACCGTCTCATTATAAACGTGCTCATTATTGGGAATAAAGGTTTGTTGACTTGGGCAAAAATGGCTGGTTAACTTTAATGCTTCAAAAACAAAACTGCTCTCTATTACCCACCACAGAGAACCCTCCCTGCCTCCCACTAGAATGGCTGATGCTCAACTCCACGAGAGCACCTCTCTGTGACTGCTTGGTCTCACACTGTCTGTACCTGAGATGGAACAAATACATTGAATTTAATAGCATCATCTACTGCAAGGTAAGTTGTCGCACCAGAAAGATTTTCTCGCCCAAGTCCATCCTTCAAATCTATAAATCAACCATTCGCCCTTGCATGGAATACTGCTGCCATATATGGTCTGGAGCCCTCGCTGTTCGTCTTAAGGTCCTCGACAAAATCCAGAGACGGATATGCAATGCGATTGGCACCGATCTGGCATCTCGTTTACAGTCGCTTTCTCGCAGACGTCCCGTCGCTTCCGTCTGTCTTTTTTACAAATACTTTCACGGTAACTGTTCCGACGAACTACTTTCGCTAGTACCCAAACTGCATGAATTTAAGCGTGCTACTATGTTGGCATCTGAGTCCCACCCTTTCACTGTCGAAACGGTTAAATATAGCCATCTATTCTACTCCAATAGCTTCATGTCTCGCACTTCCCGTTTGTGGAACTCCCTTCCCCTTACTCGCTTCCCTGATAGCTATAATCTCCAACTATTCATATGCAATGTCAATCGACATCTCCAGATGCCTTGATCTATTCCCCATTCTTCTCTTCATCCTTTCCTCTATGACGCCTCGTTAGTCTTGCTCCCACTCTCTGTAACCCCTCGCGTGCCCCTTGTTTCATAAATCAAACCCTACTTGTTATATTAGGAGCCACATTATTTACGAATTATATCATCTTTGAAATTGTAGGCTTTGTTTTATCATGACTCGGATATTTTGGACAAACATCTTTGTTTATCATGTTTTGATCGTTACCTTTTAGCCGATAGATTTTCAGGGTTTTCTAGAATTGTCAAATGTTGAATTCGAGTTGATATTTACTAAGCTTCACTCAGCACAGCAAAACGTCATTTCGTGATACAAGTCCTACTAATTTGTTTATACCAGTCTTACTAATTAACCCATAGCCTGGGTGGATAAGAAGTGACTTCATACGTTCACCAAGGGTAATTGTGCATAAGTGAATATAAGAAACTCGACTAGAATGGGAACTCTGCCCTCCGACTTCAAAATCTGATCCGTTATCTATTACACTATCTGCACATCTGAGCTTACAGCAACTGGTATTCCCAAGCGATTGCTCATCTCAGTATTAGCTAGGCTCGACGTTGATTAACTTCGCTGATTGGATCAGAACCGGTGTTTTAACGCGATATGGCCGTAAGCAAAACGAAGAAAAGAAAGAAAGAAAGAAAGAAAGATTTTTACATTAAGGTTCACTCGGAGGCTTCACGTTTAAGAATAAAAGAATGAAAATAAAACAGGGAAGACAAAGAAAGAAAGAAAGAAAGAAAGAAAGAAAGAAAGAAAGAAAGAAAAAAGAAAGAAAGAAAGAAAAAGAAAGCTAAGTGGAGTTAAAGAAAAATAGAAAGACATAGGAAATAATTAAAAGAAAGAAAAAGTGCAAAAAAGAAAGAAAGAAAGAAAGAAATCAGAAAACAGTACTAGAAAGAAAGAATGAAGACGAAAGAAAAAAGAAAAGTGTACAAGAAAGAAAGAAAGAAAGAAAGAAAGTAGGTGAGCTCGAAACATCTAATAAATACAATCCAATACAGCTTCGCTTTCCAATCAAAACAAGCCGAGTCAAGATCATCTAGTCTATGTGTATTCTACTAACTCTGTTAGAACGTGAAATCAAACATGCTTTTGCGCCGATGTTTCAAGTGGGCGATGTGTTTTCACCTTGAAACATCCATATTTTGGACATGCCTATTTTGGTCATTACTATTTTGGGCATTCCTATTTTGAACATGCCTATTTTGGACATCCCTATAGGGATGTCCAAAATAGAGATGTCCAAAATAGTGTTGTCCAAAATAGGAATGCCCAAGGACATGCCTACTTGGACATGCCTATTTTGGGCATTCCTATTTTGGGCACCCCGATTTTGGGCATTCCTATATAGGAATGTCAAAAATAGGAATGCCCAATAATTTGGGCATTCCTATTTTGGGCATTCCTATTTTGTCCCTCACTTGTTGCACTGATAATCATTTGAATGAATTGTCTACGCAAACTGATGGCTGGCTGTCAAAAGCTTATTTTGTCTATAAATGACCTCGGCAGTAATATCAACTATGGTGGAATAATGGATATTTATTTATTTTATTATTTTATAATCTTTCCTTCTTTCTTGCACACTTTTCTTTTTTCTTTCTCTCGTCTTCATTCTTTCTTTCTTTCTTTCTTTCTTTCTTTCGTCTACATTCTTCCTTTCTTTCTTTCGTCTTCATTCATTCATTCTTTCTTTCGTCTTCATTCTTTCTTTCTTTCGTCTGCATTCTGCCTTTCTTTCTTTTGTCTTCATTCTTTCGTCTTCATTCATTCTTTCTTTTTTCTTTTGTCTTCATTCTTTCTTTCTTTCGTCTGTATTCTTCCTTTCTTTCGTCTTCATTCATTCTTTCTTTCTTTCTTTCGTCTTCATTCTTTCTTTCTTTCGTCTGCATTCGTCCTTTCTTTCTTTCGTCTTCATTCATTCTTTCTTTCTTTCTTTCTTCTTCATTCTTTCTTTCTTTCGTCTGCATTCTGCCTTTCTTTCTTTTGTCTTCATTCTTTCTTTCTTTCGTCTTCATTCATTCTTTCTTTTTTCTTTTGTCTTCATTCTTTCTTTCTTTCGTCTGTATTCTTCCTTTCTTTCTTTCGTCTTCATTCATTCTTTCTTTCTTTCTTTCGTCTTCATTCTTTCTTTCTTTCGTCTGCATTCTTCCTTTCTTTCTTTCGTCTTCATTCATTCTTTCTTTCTTTCTTTCGTCTTCATTCTTTCTTTCTTTTGTCTGCATTCATTCTTTCTTTCTTTCGTCTTCATTCTTTCTTTCTTTCGTCTTCATTCTTTCTTTCTTTCTTTCGTCTTCATTCTTTCTTTCTAGCACTGTTTTCTGATTTCTTTCCTTTTTTACACTTTTTCTTTCCTCGGATTGAAGAATCGGAAACCCGAGTTCGAATTCCAGTCGAATCTAATTACATATGCTAATATGAATTCTCTTTTTCTCCACCCCATCTCCCAGCTCTGGGTAAATAGCAGGACAGACCGGGTTCTATAGTCTTGGATGCCCACTGGTTTACCAGAAAAAGAAATGGCAACCTACTTTTGGGAAAAAAAATCTGCCTCGCCGGTCATGTATCGAAAGATACATGATCGCCTAAGCGTGTATCACGCATGGCATATGACTGACTGACAACTGTCACAGTAACATCACCTTCATAGCATACTTCAATGTTCTAATGTCTTGTAGATATTTCAATTTCCCGCTGTATATTATCAATACTCGATCAGGGCCATCTTTGCGCTACGGTGAGGTGCTAATACACAGTATTACTGTGAAGAAACGTTAAAATACATCAAAAGTAGCGATTGAATCGTTAAAGTCTACATTGTAACTCTGTTCAGGCTAATGATAATACAAATATAAAGATTTCAGAGGCAAAACATCATTTTAAATATTTTTATTTCTGAAAGTACAAACATTTCTTAGCAAATCCTCGCAAAATAATTTTAAATGATTGCTCTAACCCGAATCATATGCAAACACGCAGACATATATATTCCAGTAATAAGGAATATTTTAAAATCTAAATAAAATTCCAACAAGAAAAAAAACTATTCATGTCTCTCTACTGAATAAATCAGGTTTCTTAATTAAATGTTATTTTAGCTGCGCCTGTTAAATATTCAGATATACATGAGAATATTTTTCGATTCGCCGGCGGCCATCTTTTGAGAAAAACAACCTTCGTTCACCTTCAATAGGAAAGCAACAAAAATAAAAACGATACATCGGAACTTCTAAACAAATGCCGGATTAGTGACATTTCACCCAGACATTACATTTACATACACTAACACAAAAGTTTATTAATATTTATCTAAGTACACGGACATGTCGAGTTAACGAATTTTCCGTCAGCATATACACATGGTATTTAACTGCTATCATATCAAAATAACATGCCGGTTTAGTGAGTGTTCTTTCAATGTATTTACAATGAGGTCTTGTGACAATTCTTTCAATACATTCGCATACAAATTTTATGAGATTTCTTTTTTTTTTACTTACGTCCACATCATTTTAAAACACCGGTTACCGTACGATCACCGAAGTTAAGCAACGTCAAGCCTGGTCAGTATCTAGATGGGTGATCGCAGCTTGGGAATACCGGCTGCTGTAAGCTCGGGTGTGCGGATGGTGTAGTAGATAATGTCTCAATTTGTTCATCATAGAACCAAGTTCCAATTCCTATCAGGTCCGTTACGTTCATTTACGCTCAAATACTCTTTGAAAAGGTATACATCCTCTTCTTCTCCTCCCATCTATTGCTTAATTATTAAAACTAATATCACTATATTATTATCTTCATAAAATTCTTATAATCTAAAAATATGTTCTGTCTTTAAATAACCAGTAAAGGGTTGATAAGCCGTAGAAAATGAATCAATCATTTTTTTTAATATCATTTCTCTTCAGTACATAGACGATTATGACTCTCCACGTGTTCCTTTTTCATTATCTATGAATTCCTAATTGGAAAATACAGTAGAGTGTTTTCCGGGTCTTAATTAACATCCGTCTTTCTCCTAGACCGGCTGCCAATCAAGGCTGGAGATCCTTGCCTAGCCAGCTATTTAATCCATAGCAAAGTGGGAAAAAGATGTGGATTCACTCCTTTCCTAAGAGAATTAGTGTAAAGAGAATTCGACTCGCTAATTACATTTTCCGCGTTGATAATGCTTACGCTACACCCACATCGAGATTTCTTTTACTACGCACACCATTCGAATTGTAGAAGACAGTGTTTCAATACTCACTCCATGCAGATGAGAAGCTTTATGGGAAGGCAAAATGTAAAGGCTTTTTTGCTGTTGTTATTTAACTTCTTGAAAAATATTACCGGCGAGTTATATATGGTTTAAGCTGATTATCTGAAGTGAGTACAGTGTACCTGTTATCGGCGCGGAAAGTGAAGTCAAAGTGGGAGATTCTGGTTCATTCATTTTGCGATAATGCCTTGGAAAAGGTATAAGTCCATCTTCCTCCAGATATCGGTTAAATAACAGGGAAGACTGGAATTCAAAAAACAACTAGAAGAGGTATGGCCTGAGTCAGGCTTGACCGAGATACGCCACTATAGCTATAGCCACACTACATATGATGTTCCTACAACGCTAATGAATTTACAGGATTCGTGACGTAACTACTTACCACAGGTTGAATAACGGTGCCGACTTTTCTACCACTGTTTTCTGATTTCTTTCCATTTTTTTTTATTTTTTTTACACTTTTACTTTTCTTGGATTGAGGAATCGGAGAGCCGAGTTCGAATTTCTGTCGAATCCATTACATATGTTAATATGAATCCTCTTCTTCTCCACCCCACCCCACCCCCACCAGCTATGGGTAAATAGAAGGACAGACCGGGTTCTATAGCCTTGGATGACAACTGGTCTACTGCAGAAAGAAATGGCAATCTACTGAGTGGAAAAAATCTGTCTCGTCAGTCATGTATCGAAAGATACTTGATCGACTAAGCGTGTATCATGCATGTCACATAACTGGTTGAATAATACTACTGTGCCTCCTTTAATAAGGCACGGTAGAGTGATGGATAACGGCTCGGATTGAAGAATCAGAGAGCCGAGTTCGAATTCCAGTCAAATCCATTACAGTCACTTACGTGCTAATAACCTTGGAAAAGGTATGAATCCTCTTCTTCTCTCCCCCCCAGCTATGGGTTAATAGCAGGACAGACCGGGTTCTATAGCCTTGGATGGCAACTGGTCTACCGCAGAAAGAAATGGCAACCTACTGCGGGGGAAAATCTGCCTCGTCAGTCATGTATCGAAAGATACATGATCGCCTAAGCGTGTATCACGCATGGCACATAACTGACTGACAACTATCATAGTAACATCACCTTCATAGCATATTTCAATATTCTAATGTCTCGCAGATATTTCAATTTCCCGCTGTACATCAGCAATACTCGATCGGGGCTATTTTTGCGCAACCAGTCTAGGAGAAAGAAAAGTCTGATAACTTAACCAGCCTGAAGAGGGATGGACTTCGTCGGGTTATGGGGCTCTAGATGCGCCAATGATGACATGCGGTACCCCAACGGCCCTAATGGACTTACGGAACTCATGCCTTGATGTGATGATCATCTGAACTTCATGGGATTTTTTCAGTTTAGGCTAATGCCAACGGTGAGAGATAGTTAGAAGTTCTTCCTGTTTGCTGGCCTAATTGCACTAAATTCAACTAAATTTGGTCTGTTTTCAATCTGGACAGCAGAACCGTTTTTATATTTCATCCTCGCACTTTCGGGTCACCCTGCGAAGCTCAAACACAAATTAACGATAATAGGCAGCAAGAGGAGCTGGACAGCCATTGTACTGTTTGGGTTTACCTCTGAGCGTGAAAACTAAACTTACGGTGACGATTATGATTATTCTGATTCATAAGCAAATTCTGTTTGGGTGGGTTGAATTTTTAATGCATCATCCGAACTAACCGTTACTTAAATATATCATAACATGTGCTGAAATATCGATTGCATGCGACAATGGTCAGGGCAAAAGGCAGGGCCTACAAGAATAAATATCGACAAGCGACCCCTGAATCTTATGAAAGGTAATGTTCTGCGTGTGTTGGGATTGTTGAAGTGGGATTCATTTAGATTTCTTAAAATGCAATGAAACAATAAATGCACATTTATACGTCCAGCAGCTTCAACCTGTCCATGAAAGTTTAGTCGAAAAGCGCCCGGCGTCTGTCAATAGGAAAAGAAATTTTTCTCCATTAGATCACAAGGCTACCCACAGCAAGAATAACATAGGAAAAAAAATTGATCTCGGTTGGTCTCTTCTACTGTAACCGCCATATTCGCCTCGTCTTGCACCAAACAATTATTACCTTTTTCCATCCTTGCAAAATCTTCTATACAAATAAACGGCAAATTCTGTTTGTCCGTCCGTGTGCCTGAAACCCCTCTAACTCAGGCCATACTTGCTCTACATAGACATATTATACCTTTTAGGAATCAAGATGATCACAGGATTGAAAATCTGCCCTTCATCTGGTGCTTGAACATCCAGTATTTGGATCTATATCCGGGTGAGGAGGGAACAGTTCAAAATTCAAATTTTAAAATACCTGGGAAAAAATAGTGATTTTGGAAGAATTTAATTTATATTTAGTTTAAAGTAACACATAAAAAATCCGAATTGAATTTTTTTGTTTTAAATTCAGTTTAAAATATCTACAAAATTTTAATGAAATGATGAAATAAATTTTATTTCTGCAAAATGGCAAAGAATTTTCCAAACCTTCCAGTAATGCTGGAATTTGTTACCTTCATGTTTGATATATTTCAGTTCACATGCAAAGTCTAAATATTTTTACAGATTCCATTTAATATTTTCATCATTGTTTGGTGAGAGAGCAACAGATCTTAAGTGACGCTGAAGTACAGTCAGTCAGTTATGTGCCATGCGTGATACACGATTAAATGATCATGTATCTTTCGATACATAACTGACGAGGCAGTTTTTTCCGGCAGTAGGTTGCCATTTCTTTCTACGGTAGACCAGTTGTCATCCATAGAACCCGGTCTGTCCTTCTATTTACCAGTAGCTGGGGTAAAAAAAGAGGATTCACACCTTTCCCAAGGGTATTAGCGCGTAAGTGAATGTAATGGATTCGACTGGAATTCGAACTCGGCTCTCCGATTCCTCAATCCCGGCCGCTATGCCTCTATACGAAGCCCAATGTACCAATCATGAAAACCTCTCTGATTAGGGTATATCAGGATCACACACATTTAAACAGAAAATATATTCAAATATTTGTCAGATTTAATCCATTTCATATAATTTGTTGTCATTGTTTACGTTAGGCTTCAGTTTCAAAGCAGATATGATAGATCGAGAAAAATCAGCGAAGGTTACTGTTTAAAAGCAGTAATTCTAACTTTACTAAACCAGAATTCCCAATTGTGCAGACCGGTCTTAGGACGTCAGGCTAAATGGCGGTTCCATATATATATATATATATATATATATATATATATATATATATATATATATATATATATATAACCCCATCGTCACTTTATTAGCATACTGCTCCCTTACTGAATAATAATAATAATAAAAATAATAATAATAATAATGACGAAGTTATATACCTTCCCCAAGATAATAATAATAATAACAACAACAATAATGATAATAATAATAATAATGATATTCAACCCATATTAATTATTTCATATTGATCCCCTCTGGACTAAACCGGTTGTGGTCGTCTAGACGTAAAAGTAGATATAATAAATAGACGTAAAAAATACACGTAGAAATTCTTACCGACATTCGCGTCATTTTCCTTGTGATGTAACTGTCAGAATACATGAAGCGACAGTGTATCATTATATATTTCCTTTTCATTAAATTGAAATCTTCGCCTGAAGTCATGTCTTCTCGGCAAAACTCCTCGAAGATTCCAACAGCTAAAAGGTAAACGCTAAAGTATTTCAGCGACGGCCTTTTCTAATAGTATTTGGATACATTTGATATACGCTGCTTGGAAACTCAAAATGAATTTAGTAATATTCAAGGAAGTTCAGAAAAAATGTATCTACTTTCTCGATATAAATATCTTGGTCGAATTTCTTAGATTAAACATCAACATTATTGAATTTTAAATGGATATATTTTAAACACTAAATAAAAACCTCAATATTAATGTTTTACTAGAAATAAGATCATCAATATTATTTCTAAAAGAGAAATAAAACATTCATTATTATTTTTAAATACAAAAATAGCTATTATCAAAATTTACCTAGAAATAAGACTACCATTATCATTTTAACTACAGATAAAGCCATTATGCTCAATATTAGCTATAAATAAAACTACCACTGTTATTAAATACAAATACAGGGTGCGATGGGTAAAATGACGCCATTTTATATTTATAATTTCGCGCATGCGCTTTGTTTCTTTTTTATTTTGTCAACAGCACAGTATAGTAGGGTCAGTTGGGCACCGTCTGTGAGAAAAAGAGCACTATGAAGCAATTCACTCCGTCAGAAATTTGGAAACGGCATACTGTACTGCTTGGTATTCGCACCGGAAACGCAAATACGAACAGTTCAGAGTATTTTTTTTATTTTGACGAGAGCGCAGAGGATTCAGAAAGATTTCGATGAGTCTAATGGTGATTGCGAAGGTCATTGAAGTGATCACTAGTGATGGCGACGTTATGCCTCCATTCACTTCACACAGGCCCCAGACTCAATGCGGAGGCCTACATCAAGTGCCTTGACGAGGTAGTGCTGCCTTGGGTGAAGAAGGTGGCTGGCAATTTGACTCTGCTCCATGATGCACAAGTCGAAGAACCTACTCATGGTTGCCAAACAATTTCTCGGACCACATCACCCCTTATATCTGGCCACCTAAATCCCCAGACTTCAAACCCTTTGTTTATCATGTGTGGGGGAGGCAATTGAACAAGAGACCAACAAAACTTCTTGTAATATCAAAGATGAACTAAAGTCAAGGGTTATGGCAGCATTCACCAACTTAAACAAGGAGACCGCCCAGAAAAAACGCAGGAGATTCCGAAGTCGTCTGGAGGTCGTGGCTGAAGCCAATGGCGATTTTATTGAAAAAAAAGATTACTCTTCAGGATATCAAGATATTTTTGTGTAATTTTAGTACATATAGTGATGTTCCAAGCGTAGCTTAGATGTGGCACAAGGCCGAAATTAGTGGGCACCCAGCGAGGATCGAACTCACTATTTGGTCGTAACTGTTCTAGCGAGACAAGCTTGCTAACCATTACACCACCCCTAGGTGCCCGATAATAGCATGTAAGTGAATGTAATGGATTCGATTGGAATTCGAACACGGCTCTCCGATTTCTCAAGCCGAACCGCTATCCATTACTCCAGCGTGCCTCCGTAATTTTTGTACATATATGCGTTAAAATGAGATGTCATTGTTATTTTCATTTTTTGCATAATCTAAACGACAATTTATCCATCGCACCCTGTATAAAACCGTGTTTCTTAATATTTAGCTCGAAATAAATGCACCTCTATTATTGACAAGAGATGTAACCATCTTCATTAATATCTAACTGGAAATAAACTATCACTATTATTAACTGCAACTATATACGTTCAATTGACTTTTAACTAGAACTAAAATCATCATTACCAATATGTAATTGGAAATAATTACCTTTATTTTAACTGCAAATATAAATCATCCTTATTAATAGCCAACTAGAAATAAAAATACCACTATTTAACCATCATTATTAACATTTAACTAGAAATAAAAAGCTTCATTAATTTATAAATGAAAATAAAATCCTTATTATTAATTTTTTATCTCAGAAATTATTAATATTTTTTATTAAATGTTCCGGCCTTTTTCAGGTTAATGTAATTTCGAATTTAACCCTCTATTTCGACCACCGAGTTAGATAGTTATAGTTCCACGTGCCACGCCTCTTCCGGATGTTTCAGTATCAGTTATCTCCCTTTAACTCAATTCTCCGTTTTTTTTTTTTCACCTCTGCTTTAGCCAGAACTCACAACTCTTTGGGTCAAGTCACTGGGTTCAACCAACTCCTTTATCAACTATACCCCGTGTCCTTGAGTAAACTCAAAATAAAATCATCATTATTATTTTATAACTCAAATAAAAGTTATCATTGTTAATTTTGCAGAAATTTATAGTAATCGGCAATCTCTGTAATCAGATATAACGGAGTCTGTGCTGGGAATGGTCAGCGTTCTCATATAGAATGATTTTAAAATAATATGAACAACATTGAAAAATTAGACGACTGAAAGAATCAGCATATATGTTATCTACGACCAACATTACTAACAGTCCCCAATATTATATTCGTATGGCAAACTTTCCTAGTGAAATAAAGGCCAGTAGATTCGACATTGCCCTTTTTATTTACTTGTTGACAAGTCTTCCTTCTTAACCTTTGTGGGAAGTTAGCATATTGATTATTTCTTCGAGTTTCATGTGCTATCCATTTTAGTCGTTGCCGCTGTTGAAAGTTTTCAAAATACTGGGTTTCGGTTATTTGCTCAATTTCTTTGTTTCTGGTTCTGTAGCGCAAGTATGTGAGTTCTGAAGAAGTGAAGGTTTTCTTTAACACTTACAGGCTTCACTTATTTGAAGCCATTTCGATTATTGATCTGAGAGAACGGTTATATATAGTTGGTAGTTGATACATTTCGCAACGATTTTGACGCCATCCATGGCATTTATATCAGATTCTGGATCTGACGAGGCTGTTTAAGAACATGACTCGTCGTTTTGATGCAAATACTTTGATTTTATAGTGTTGCACAAAACTATCATAAGTAGAGCTACACTTATTATAACTGGTCCATACACAAACTTTCTGTGACTTATTAATTACGCGTTCTACATTCATAAAAATATCCTCTTGTATTTTAACTTCAAAGAGAATTTAATTACCTAAAGAAAGTCGGAGAACACACCGACCGAAACGTTGTAAATATAACAGGCAAAATGAATGCACTCGTCCTAATCATCGTCGTCGCTCGTGGACGTAGACTCTGTTCAGACTTTTCTTCTCGTGTGGGTAATTAGACAAGGGTGTGGATGGTTCTCTTCTCCGTGAGTCTCTTCTCTTCTATATGCTATGTGATTTCAAATTTTGGGCGATTATCACTATCCACATCTTGCTATCTTTCAGTCAGTCAGTTACGTGCCATGCATGATACACGCTTAGGCGATCATGTATCTTTCGATACATGACTGACGAGGCATAATTTTTTCCCGCAGTAGGTTGCCATTTCTTTCTGCGGTAGACCAGTTGCCATCCATGTCCATAGCTGGGGGGGGGGAGAAGAAGAGCATTCATGCCTTTCCCAGCACGTAAGTGAATATCATTCCCACAGTAGGTTGCCATTTCTTTCTGTCGGTCTGTCCTGCTATGAGAAGAAGAGGATTCATATTTTTCCCAAGGGTATTAGCACGTAAGTGAATGTAATGGATTCGACTGGAATTCGAACTCGGCTCTCTGATTTCACAATCCGAGCCGCAATCCATTACTCCACCTCCTATCTTTAGTCTCTAAATAAGTTTTATTCCTTTAGTATTCCGCCCAATCCGTGCCGTGCTATCCATTTAGACAAGCTTGTAAGCTGGGTTATATTCCGGTCCCCTGTGTCTCATGCCTTCAATAGGTCTTAAGAGTGTTAATTTCTAAGAAGCCTTCATTATGTATTGAAGATATGTCAGATGTGTGTTTCCTGATCCTAAGCATGCGTTATTTTCGTTTACATTTTTCTTGAAACTTGAAACGTGGCTCCCATGTTCCGTCTTTAGTATTGTCAGCCTCGTTTTGTAGACTCACATAGCTCGTCTTGAATCTCCCTTTCATCGGTGAGTAAATCATCCAGCATTCACTGCTACAGGATTGATGCTACAAGTTTTCCGCGAGTAAGTCACCTGAAAAAAATTGAATTGCATCAAAGGAAGGATTCTGCCTGCGATGTCTTCGACGCTTTTGCTCAGACTACTGGATCAATTTTGTTTAATTAGTTTGAACAGCGTTCACCTGTCCCTTTCTGCAACTTTTCTAATTGGCTACGGAAATATATCACAAGTTTTCAGAATGGCTCTATATTGTACTGACCACACCCCAATTCGTAGGAATGGGTTCTACGGCAGGCGGATGAAGTTGGCAAACTCAGCGTAACTGTTGATTTTCAAGCATGGATTTAATGGTCATCAGTTCTGAATACTTCTGACATATAATATTTTATTCCCACCAGTGTAACCCGAGGATTATTTGTAGGCATGTCACGTGGGATCGTTCCAAAGATAACAAATGCCGATGATATGGGACCCAGGATTCGCAGCAATATGGCAGAGTTGGTCATGTGTGCATTTCCCTCCTTCGAATATATTAATGTGTAATTACAAAACTGAAATGAAAATCATCATCATCCATAGACTTCCCCTGGGGTTGGTCGGAACTCCATTAACAATCCCTTTACACACTGCTCGGTCCTGAATTACCGTTAACAGCTCCCCAATGTCCAACCCTGAGTCCCGAGCCATGGTGTCTGGGAAAGTCAAATTTCGCGAGAAGACACCTCCAGAAGGATGACATAGAAGTAAGGATGAAACGACCTTCCCGTCCGCTTGGTTGCAGTGGCCAGCAAATCGCAATCACTTTCGTTTGAGCTTAAGAGAGATTGGTCTCAGTTCTCCGTAGATTGCGTTAAGCATTACATAAGATCTACAATTGATGTCCTCGATTTTTCTAAGCAGATTTGTATATGTTACCTCCAGTCGTCTTTCAAGATGAACAGATAATGATAAGTTTCTGATCTATAAAGTAGGACTGGTTCTACCAGTGTTTGAAAGGTTTGTACTTTTAAAGAGGATGGAAGGGTTGAGTACCAAATCGTGAGAAGTTTCTTACATGCAAGGAGTGAAATAAATTAAGCTCGAATATCATCATCATCATCATCATCATCATCATCATCATCATCATCTTCCGTCGACCTCCCTGGGGTTGGTCGGAAGTCCATTAACAATCCCTTTCCACACTGTTCGGTCCTGCATTGCCGTCCCCAGATCCCCAATATCCAAGCCTGAGTCCCGAGCCATGGTGTCTGGGAAAGTCAACATTTGTGAGAAGACACCTCCAGAAGGATGCCATAAAAATAAGGATTGGACACCTTCCCGTCCGCTCGTTGGCAGTGGCCGGTAAACTGCGATCGCTTTTGTTTGATCTTAAGAGAGATTCGTCTCAGTTCCCCGTAAATTGTGTTAAGCGTTGCACGGGATCTCCAAGAAATGAAAATACTGTAATGTCTTTACCTGGCTCTTTGGAATAAATCCCACTTCTCTGATGATAAGGAAGCCGAATGTCGTTGTCATATTTCACAAATACTGCAGGACTTACACATTACTATTATTAATTCTAAATGTTATTATATTACTATTAGTGAAAGAGCAGTATGCCATCTAAGAGACGCGAGTGTATAAATTATAACACTAATCTACCCATCATGACCCCGGTCTGATAAAGGTATACCGGACACCTGAATTACAGCCATATCTGCACAATATAATAAAAAGCATTGATAGGAGCAGCGAATAAACTTTCAGGTGAGACCGAGTTAGAAATACCTTTATGTTGGGTAACCAATTTCGCTCAGACTGTCTCATTACGTATCTAGATGCAACTCTCACCTGGGCTACTTCATCATTAAAACATTAAAAAATTCCTCCTGCCACCCAGCAGATGATTCTTCCCAACTACTCATGCTAATGAACACAGGTGCATCATGCGCCAACCCCGAAGTGACATGCGCAACTGGTTTTAGTCAGTCAAGTGACAAGCAAACCTGTTGTACTGAACAGGATATTTACTATAGCACATCTTTATTCGTCAGAACAAAACATGTAAATATTAACACCCCTCGAATGAATCTAGATCAGAAAAAAATGAGTGTAATGTCTGGTGTAGCATTAGCACATACATCTGTATACTAATTTCCTTCCATGTCCCAACCAGAGACGTAAGGTTAGAAATGGCATCACGACATTTTCCACTGAGCGTTTTTCTAAAAAAAAAAAAAAAAAAAAGACAATCTAAGATCACACACATTTTACATAGATAAAGCTCTTCGTGATGTCTGAGCTGTGTTTTTGAGTACATTTTTTGCATTTCTTTAAAGCATGGGCTACCACAGATCTCCTCAATGATTCTATCGGGACATTTTCCAATCAGTGCGAGTGCTTGACTACTACTGGAATTGTTGATGTCCTCATGTACCACATATTTTTTAGATTTCCACTTCCCGATACTTGTATTTTGATAGTTTTTGAAGACCATAATTTCTGGATTTCCTGTTAATTGTTCCGTCTGTGTGTATTGTAAAACCCCATAAAATTGTTATAGATCCTGTCAGTAACCGAATCTAGGTGATGTTCATACCAGCTTCTTGCACTTTCTTTCCCGTAAAATTTGCAGATATTAGCCAACTCTGCCATGTCGAGTTTTATACACAGTCGGTGCTAATAACATGAAACCCGATACAAGATAGTCAGTTGTTTCTGGATGCTCACCATAGAATCTGAATTTCGGTTTAACACAATTTTTCAGTATACTCACTTGGTAATTTCTAGTTAGCAAGCATCGGTCTTGTGCTGAAAGAATTTAACCCATAGGTGAGGGGAAGAAGATAGATTCATGTTTAAAATATCTAAAGATCTGGATATCTATTGAATGGACAACATATAGCACTTTAATAAACAGTCAAATGAAATCTCTTAATATCTGATTCACTGCAAAGAAGGCATCCAAACACATATTTATGCAAACAAAATACCTCTAATCAGAATATATATTTTCTTATTCCTTTTTATACTTCGTGAAAATAAGTGAGAAGCCGTTAGTATACCTATTGCGTTGGTGCAGGCGTTTTTGTAGGCGATTTATTTGTTAATAAAAATTGCTGTTTTGTTTACTTTTTCTAATAAAAATATTTTATTTCCAGGTTATAAAAATGGATGTCGATAATCATACAATCCGGAATAACCATTTAAAAATGTTATTGCTGAATTGTTATGTTTCTTTTTTCGTAATAAATTTTGTTTAAAAAACGCCCGATAATTATGCACCAACCCAATGTTATGCAATCATTCTTTGGATAAGAAAGATCAAGACCCCGTAGTGGTAAAGTATATTAGTTTCATATAATCCTTTATTGGTATTGGCCTGATTATACGTCGTTTCCTAACGTTTTTATTTTATAACATCTTCAACAGGAACGTGTTCGCCGATATCGTATTTGATGTTTGTGCGCCTCCGTATGTTAAATCTAGAGCCTTAAGCTGTTAACAAGCGCGAACAATTGTAAAGCCATCAGCTAAAACTGACAAATGGTAGAAAAACTCAGTCGTAAAGACCTAATCCAATGATAGACTCTTTATTGATTTGTCAGATTGGCTTTAGTAAATTAGAGCAAGTCGGGTGGAACAGCTGTACACAATATGGAAATAAGTTTTAGATCTCTCATTTAGTTTGACATAAGATGCCAGAAACGTAGATACGATTTTGCGCGGTCGGAGCTGGGAAAATGGCTTGAGAGTGAAAGCAATGTCGATGGGAATAAAACACAGCAGTTGAACAATTAGTGGCTTACAAGAGAAACCAGGCATTTGCTCGAAATCCTAGAGAATAGCCAGACAAATCTATTTTATTCGTTCGCTCAGCCGCCATTACAGCTTACGCCATTTTTTATACAAACTTCTGATCTCTTTCATGAGATTTTCATTCATCGTTTTATTTCTCACTTCCTTTCCTTCTATCTTCCTCTTTCTTCCAAAAGCGCTTCGACGTAGGATAACAGTTAGTGAGGCTAGTATAGTTGATCATTATTGCTGACTAGTGAGTTCGATCCAAAGCTTACTCGGCGGGGGAGGAGTGATAATGGTTATTGAGGCTATTAAGATTGACAATTATTACTAACAAGTGAGTTCGATCCAAAAGGTATCTCGACGGGAGATAGTGGTTAGTGAGGTTTGTATGGTTGACCATTATTACTAAATAGTGAGTTCGATTCAAAAGGTACCTCGATCTGGGATGATGGTAAATGAGGCTAGTCAGGTTGACCGTTATTACTGACTACCTGTCCAAAACTTATGTCGCCGTTGGATAAGGATTGATGAGAGTAGTATGGTCGACCATTATTAATGATCTAAAAGTTACCTCGGTGTGGGGTAATAGTTGCAGAGGTTAGTATGGTTGACCATTATTAACGACTAGTGACTTCAATCCAAAAGGTAGCTCAGTGTGGAATAATGGTAATTGGGTTTAGTATGGTTGACCATTATTAATGACTAGTGACTTCAATCCAAAAGCAAACTCCGTAAGGAATATTGGTTACTGAGGCTATCAATGTTTGACCATTATTAAGGACTAGTAAATCCGATCCAAAATGTTCCTCGCTGTAAGATAATGGTCAGTGAGGCTAGTATACTTAATCATTATTAATGACTTGTGCGATCGATCAAAAGGTACCTCGGTGTGGGATAATTTTTAGTGAGGTTAATATTGTTGACCATCATTACGGACTAGAGAGTCCGATCCAAAAGGTACGTCGGTGTGGGATAATGGTTAGTGAGGCTAGTGGGGTTGACAATTATTACTGACTAGTGAGTTCATTTCACAAGGTACCTCGGTATTGGATAATGGTTAGTGAGACTAGTATAGTTGATCATTACTACTGACTTGTGAGTTCGATCCAAAGGCGCTTTGTCATGGGATAATGTCTAGCGAATCTAATCTGGTTGACGATTAGTTTATGTTGTGAATTCGATCGAAATATTCAGCTCTTGAGAAGCTGACAAATCATATGATGGATGTAACGGAGAAAATCTTTCATTCCACGCTCTCTAAATTGGCAAATCGTGCCTCTCATATTTTGAAGTTAAAAAGTGCACAGGTAAAGTAATAAGCTGTTAATGTAACTGTAATATAAGGTAATAATAACAAATATTCGAAGTATAATTTCCTATTAATTATAACCTTATATCCATAACACATTAATTCACCCTGATACAAAAGAGAACAAGTGGACATTATTGAGCTAACATTCTGAAAAACAAAATTGTGTGAATATTTCTTTTCAGATTTTTGCACTAATAATGGTAATAACAATACGGGAACTGCAACCTAAGTATGAAAGAGCAAACCCGTGTCAAAACTGCCATCTTTCGAGTGGATGTTTGCAGACGCCTGTATAAACCTGACCTATGTACACCTTTCGACACAGGTGTAAACTGGACCACTGTTTACCTAGCTATTAAGTGAGATTTGGGTCCTATAACACTTCTAACCGATATTCAATAACAGAAGTTTTGGATTGTGTTTCAACAAAGCTAAATATTTTTTCCAATTTTATATAAAAATACTCTCCCAAAATGAAGAACAAAAATTAAATTTGCAGCAATGTTGAAAATATTAAAAATGACCTAGAATCTGGACTCACATTTACATAAATCGCCCTAAATCGTCTTTGAAAAAAAATCCACTGTAATTTTGTTTCTTGAACGATATACTCTCTGGCTACTTGATTAAATACACGTGAACGCTCTTTTATTCAAACTCCTAATCATCCAATGACACGGCAGTAAATTCATGAAATACATGACTGACGATGCAGATTGCCATTTCTTTCTGCGGTAGACCAGTTGCCATCCAAGGCTATAGAACCTGGTCTGTCCTGCTATTTACCCATAGCTAGAGGGAGAAGAAGAGGATTGAACATTTCCCAAGGGTATTAGCACGTCAGACAGTCACTTATGTGCCATGAATGATACAGGCGTAGGCGATCATATATCTTTCGATATATGACTGTCGAGGCAGATTTTCCCCGCGGTAAGTTGCCATTTCTTTCTGCGGTAGACCAGTTGCCATTCAACCTATGGAACCTGGTCTGTCCTGCTATTTATCCATAACTGGGGTGAAGAATAGGATTCATACCTTTCCCAAGGGTATTAGCACTTAAGTGACTGTAATGGATTCAACTGGAATTCGAACTCGGCTCTCCGATTCCTCAGTCCGAGCCGCCGATGACGACTTGCTGTACTTTATGTCGTGCATTTGTATCAGAAAGGTATTCTCATTGATTTTGAATATGGTGTGATCGTGGTGGATATGCGGGCGGATTTTTAAACTGCAGATCTACGAGGATTTTCGCGCGCAGCCATTTGTAGGGTTTACAGAGAGTTGTCAAAAAAAAATTCCAGCGAGCAGCAATTCCGAAAGCAGAAATCCCTTGCGTATTAAAAAGGTCAGAGAAGATGAACAAGACTGGTTCAGTTTGATGCAAAGGAGAAATAAGCTCAAATAGCATCTCTTTACAACGGAGTCATACAGAAGAGCATCTTTGAATACACAACACATCGAACCTTGAAGCAGATGAGCTACAGCAAGAGAAGTCAATGTCTGGTGCCACTTCTGTCAGAAAAGAAGAAATAACTTAGGTTAAAATTCGCAAAGTATCACAAAATTGACAATAGAAGATTACAAAAACGTTACATAGTTTGATGATTCCTGATGCTCTGTTCGGATGGTAGGGACAGAATTTAACGTAAAAAAACACGAAAATATGGATTTGTTCAACAGTATGTAAATTGTCCAACCGGTGGTCTAATGGTATGCTGAATATTTTGTGTGCTTACATTCGGACTCTTGGATTCTCACTAGGTGCCCCATACCATTTGCCTTGTGCCACACCAAAGCTACGCTTACAAAATCACCATTCGGACTCTTGGAGCCAATAAAATATCGTTTAAATACTGCAGTCTTCGTAGACATTGTGGTTGACCATGTGCCTAAATTCATGACTGCAGAGCGCTCGTCCACTAGTGTCTCCATCCAGCAGGACAACTCACCGTGTCACAAATAAGAAACAGTGGCAGATTATCCCATGGAAAAGATTATTGAGTTCTCTTATGTTAAAATCGTGTATACATTAGTCATATCTCACACCTATAGAGCATGTTCAGGATGTGGTAAATGATATCATAACAGCATAGACCCCAATTTCGAAAGAGTGCTTCCAGAATATCCTCGAATCCTGAATATGCTCTATAGGTGTAAGATATGACTACTGTATACACGATTTTAACATAAGAGAACTCAATAAACGAACTGAGACACTTCTAAAGGCAAAATGGGACCAAATCAGTACTAGGAAACTATACCTAATAAAGTGACAGATGAATATGGCTTCTATTTAAAGTACGAGTATCCACTATAATACATTTATTAAGTACAGTGTAACCCGGATATAAGAGACCCGGATATAAGAGAAACCCGGATATAAGATAGATTTTCTCTGGTCCCAAATTAGAGCTATACTTACCTAAACAAAACAGACCAAACCCGGATATAAGAGAAACCCGAATATAAGAGACTTCTTCTGCGGTCCCGACTCTCTTATATCCGGGTTACACTGTAATACAAATGTCGGATTAAAAATAAATCTATTAATTGTTTAGAAATTGCTTTGTTTACGGTACGAATTTTAAACTGAGCAGATATGGGCTTTCGGCAAAAATATATTAGTCAGGAAGTCTGATTTCCTTAAATTACAAAACAGAGATTTGCTGACCTCTGACGTTCTTCCTGGCCGAGTGGATCAGAAGTGGTTTCTCCTACAAAGGGAAATGCAGGTTCGATCCTTGCCGGAGAGCACATTTTCTTTATTAAGATTTCTTGAATACGTTGGCTGGTAGACATAACATACATTGTTTAAAGTTAAAAATAAAAACGGGACGTCTATTTCTAATGTGAGTAACCAGTATAGGTGTTTTAAGTGTATGTGTGTGTGTGTGTGTGTATGTGTGTGTAATTTCTACCTTAGTACAGCCACTCGCCACTTAACGATTTACCTGTTTGGCGAGCCCGACTCGCGACAGATGATAAAATCTCATAAAATAAAAAAATAACAGTATTAGACATTGTCCGAGAACGTTAAATGTGAGTTATTTCACTTTCTTCAAATTGGATCAAAATAGATATTATTTTACTTGTACTCTACTTACTGTAGGCAAACTGAAAAATGTAAACCAGTGCTTCTAAAACCATCTGATATGGCGGACCGGCATTTTTTTCTCTCAATGTGTCATGTACCTGTAATATTTCGTGGTAATATTAATTTATACCGGAAGCGATATATACGAGGGTCATTTAATAAATAAGGTGAATTTTTCGGTATAAGGACTTCTAATACAGATAGAAGCTTACTTTTTTTTTATTTTTCAACGTAGTCTCCCAGCACTGTCACACACTTTTCCCATCTGTTCACAAGCTTCCGTATTCCCTCAGCGTAAAAATCTCTGGACTGATATCTCAGCCAGTCGCTCACAACACTTTTGACTTCATCGTCACTTTTAAACTTCGTGCCTCTCGTGAACGCTTTCAAGGGACCAAACAGGTGAAAGTCTGAAGGGGCAAGGTCTGGGCTGTAAGGGGGATGAGGGAGCAGTTCCCAGCCCAGCTTATTGATGGTCTGCACCGTTTGGGCTTCTGTGTGAGACCTTGCATTGTCATGATGCAAGATGACTCCTTCTGACTGATGACCCCATGCGTTTGTCCCAACAGATAAGCTCAAAGTCCTTGCAATGTCATCCACTGTCACCCTTCTGTCAGACTGAATGAGGTCATTGACTGATTCGATCACCTCAGGAGACCTCACTTCTGTAGGCCTCCCAGGCCTGTCTTCATCCTCAACACTGCTCCGTCCTTCTTTAAACAATTTAGCCCACTTGTAGACATTTTTTGACTGAAACATGTGGCACCATACACAGTTGACATTCTCCTATGAATTTCAACTGGTTTGCACCCTTCAACAACCAAAAACTTGATAACTGACTGCTGTTCAATCCTGGAGCATGTTTCTTGGTCGGTCATCTTTGTTAATCGCCAAAATTCTCAAAGTATTTTTTTAATCTGCAAAAGAAATTAAATCCATGTGAAAAAGAAGTAAAACAAAAAAAATGAAAAAGAGTAAGCTTCTATCTGTATTAGAAGTCCTTATACCGAAAGATTCACCTTATTTATTGAATGACCCTCGTATATATATAATTAATATAATAAAAGTTGACTATTTTTTTATCTTACATTTATTTTGCAAAAAATTAATTAAATATCAAAACATATAAAAAGTAATAAAAAAATAAGCAGTTTATTAACATAAAAACAAATATTATATAACCTTAATCTTTACTCGTGTGAAAGTTGAGTCTGCTTCTTCTCTGTCAGTTTACCCAGTCGTGGTTCAATTGAGGACAGTGCCACGCCCAATGGAGAATGAATATCCATATTAATACTGTACTTTGCCTTAATGACACTCATGGCTGAGAAGCCAGTTTCGCAGAGGTATGTTGAAGGAAATCGAAGAAGGTTTTTCAAAGCAATTTAGCTAAGCTCAGGATATTCTGCTTTCACCTTTATCCATAATGAACCAAGTGAAGTTGTGGTTTCGAAACTCCTCTTCGATCCTTCGTCAGAATTTATTCTCCATACTGACACTTAAATCATCTTGCAGAGAAATAAACGGAATTCGGATGCATCCATTCCATTTCCGTGGATCTTCTTCTGCTGGGAAGTAAAACTGAAACCGGTCTGCCAGATCCGTCAAGTGTTCACTGATGATATTTAGTAGAGACGTTATATCAAGGTCTTCGCCTGTATCATTAATGATTGCCACTAATTGATGAAACATATCATAAGAATCTCTTGACACTCGAATCTTACATGCTTCTAGCTTTCGTTTCTGTCCGTTGATCTTGTGTGCCATTGTAAAACACGAAGACATTCTTCCCTTCATGGAGATGTTAAGATCATTAAAGATGGTAAAACATGTCAGCCAATTAATCCAGCTTGGTTAGCCAATCTACATGTGAACAATTGTGACTAATTTATATTTTTGTCTTGAAAAAAATCGAAAATCTCGTAGCTCAAATACTCTTGATAGGATATTACTCCTTGATAACTGACGTACATCGACGTGCAAGAAGAGCTGTTTGTGTTCAGCCGCCATATTATCACATAATGCAGTGAATAGTCTCGAACCTAAAGCATTCGCTTTTACATGGTTCACAATTCTTACAATTTCGATGAGTACATTGTTTAGATCTGTGGACATTTTGGGGGTTGCAACTCTTTCTCAGTGAAGGAAGCAGTACACCGTATTGCCTCCTGGGGCATGCGCCTTAATCTGGGTAATCTCTTCCGAATGCCGTTTTATCATTGCGACAGCGCCATCAGAACACGCGCCAATACAAAACTTGAAATCCAATCCACATTTGTTAACGATGTAGTCGCTCAGAGTTTTGAACAGTTCAGAACTAATTGTTTTCGTTGGTAGTGAGAGCAGAGAAAAAAAAAACTCCTCCTTCAAATCAGCTTCACGTTCAAAGCGCACATACACCATCAAGACTGTACATTCATCAAGCTGCAAAGAAAAATACTTTGCTAATTTAATTTATTCTATGAGCTGATCTTCCATATCTTGAGCCATATCATGAATTCGTCGAGCTATAGTATCATTTGAAAGGATTACCTGCGCCACTTTCTTAGCCGCCCACCATTTCTGCACTGACATATTTAATACAGTCTATCACTAGTGTCTCACCGATTGTGTATGGCTTTTTAGCCTTGGTAACTCGAAGTGTTACTTCACAAGAAGCCCGCAGAGTACAAGTATATATATGTGACAGTTCAAATATCTGATTCTGACGGCCTTTTAAATCAACACGCTTTCTTTCAAAGAACTCTTCTGGTTTTGAACTCGTACCTTCATTTTTAGTAATTAAATATCTCTGGAGATTTGATGGCTTCATTGTCTCGTTGGCCAACACTTCTCCACAAATTACATACTGCGGTTTTTGTATTCTCCCATCATATGTGGCTACAAAACCGAATCTAATGCATGTCATATTTTCGAGTAAAGATAGTTCGAATTATTTTTCTTTGTAATACTTCGGTTTCATTTACATCACTGTCTTCTGTTTCAAAATTAATTGTGGTTCCGGCAACCGGATGTTTTGGTTTAGTAAATTTCTCCATTGGGTCTCGTTTCGTCATCTGTAACTTAGGGATAGAAATAATTAACATAATTTTCATAACGCTTAGTTAAAATAAGATATTAGGATGCAAGTCGAATAGATTCAGTTTGAAATCTTTTATTGAAAAATATGTGTGAGAAAACGTTAATTAATAGTGTTAAAGTATGCTAAATATGTAAAACTTGTGCTAGTTAAGCCGATATACACACGCGTGCTCACCTCCCTAATTCAAGTAATACACTGCCTGTGACTGGCTACAGTAAACATAAGCAAGACACTTAGGCACACACCGAGGCTGAAACAAACGTGTTCTGAACAGGAATAAAACACGTTTGACCCCATAATTTGTTTTACTGGTTTATAATTAATAAAAACTTATCAACATGCACCTAAATCCACATTATTATAATTATATTGAGGCTAAATAATCTATTTCGAAAAATACCAAATAATTTATTTCACATAGCACCAAAATTTTTTTAAGTTTCAGTAAAATTTGTATCGATCGTACCGAAACTTTCATTTGAAAGCAAAAAGTACCAGTTTTCGTACGAAAGTACAAATTCTGACCGCCCCGGCTCTGGAGGTGTATCATTTAGCTGGCATCTACCAATTCTTCAAATGATTCCTTAGCATGTTCCGAATACTGGCGTACCGGTAGCTGATGGCTCGCATACCGGCACCGGTCTACGGCCCACCACTTTGAGTAGCACTGATTTAAACAATGTACTCTATTTAGAGTAGACAAACCGAAGTAATGTACAGGTTTTACTATATTTACAGTAGGCAAAACGAAGTAAAGAACAGGATGTGCTCAGTACCGAAGAAGTAATGCGTAGTATGTACTCTGGTTACAAAAGGCAAACAGAATGTAAAGGTGTGTACACTATTACAGTAGGCAAAACGATATAATGTACAGGATGTACTCTAGTAGGCAAATCGAAATAATATTCAGGAAGTACTATATTTACAGTAGGCAAACCGAAGTTATGTGTTGTTTCTACACTATTTATAGTGGGCAAACCGATGTAATGTACAGGGCGTACTCTGTTCACAGTAGGCAAAACGAAGTAATGAATAGGATGTTCTCTATATGAACTAGGAAAACTACAGTAACGTACACGATGTACTATATTTATAGTAGGCAAACTGAAATAATGTTGAGGAGATACTCTACTTATAGTAGGCAAATCGTAGTAATGTACAGGATGGCCTCTGCTTACAGTAAGCAAACCGAAAGAAAAATGCAGGATACATAGCTGATTTTCGTTTTTGTCTATTACCTTTACAGTTCAGTGTACTTCTTCTTCTAAGTGCCTTATCGCCTCAGAACGTTGGCAAACATGGCTCTCCACAATTTCGTGTCCTTTGTAGCTCTTAGTACACGTTTTCGTTTGTCCATCTCGTGTAAAGCATGTTACCCAACCATTTGCACAAGTTTGTTTGTTAAGTTATACCATTGCCTTCAATAATATCCTGTGAGTGTCAAATTTCCCAAGCACTCTTCCCTCATCTTGCGCCCTAGAAATTTCAACTGTCTCCTTCTGATGTTAAGTATAATTTTCCTTTTTGTTTTCTCTAAAACTTTGTCGTTGCTCATATGTTCGGTCCAATCTTCCTGCTGATAACCCCGACGCCATCTAAAACGTCTCGAGTTTGTTTTTTGTTGTTGTTTTTTTCTTTGCTTTCTTTGTTTGTTTTCTTTTACGTATAACGTATTGTATCAGGTAATCTAGTAAAATCTAAAATTATTTGTGTTTATTTTTGCTGATATCAGTCTGTGGTATTCTCATCATCCTCCTGTGGATCCTTATTGATGCTTTCTCAAGCCTCTTCTTCATTTCTGTTGATATTGTCTAACATTCACTACTGTATAGGAGGACTGGTATTGTGTAACTGTTAACTACTCTTTTATTTGGTTTTAACAATATTTTCCTGTTTCTTACATTGTTATATTGTATAAACGTTTAGATTTAAAATTAGTTGACTCAAATCCATTACATGTTTAATGTGCCTGAATTTGCGGCCAGGTACAACTTCTCACTTAGCGACCTGCACGTTTAGGTCGTTAAGAGAGGAGTGACTGTTCATTACTCACACCATATACAGTGCTCTATAAACAGGTGTTTACCAAGCAAAATCAAAAAGTTGTATTGACAGTAAGCTGCATTAGTTAAGCAGACAATAATTAATTAATCCTCGCTTGCCGTCTACAATTGCTCCATTCTCTTAAAATTTCCCAAAACATTCAATTACGAATACAATGAAAACTTCCTGTATTTCTTTCCTTTTCTTTCCTTCTGCTTTTCTTTTTCTCGACTTTTTCCTGTTTCATCCTTTACTTGTCTGTCTGACTTCTCACTTTATATTCTTTTCATCTCTAAATTCATTTCATTTTTTTTTCTATTGCACCCCCCCCAACACACACACGCCTTTTCTTCCGACCGTATCCTTTCTTACTTCTTTCTCCATGTTTTTTATTATTTTTTCCTTTCCAGGTTTTCTTTTTGTTACATTTTTACTTATTTTTAATTTCCTTCTACATTATTTGTCTTCCAATCTTTTACTTTAAGTGAGCTTTTTCTCCTGACGTTCCTTTCTTATTCCTTTCTTTCGTCCTGATTTTCTCCCGTTCCTTTCGTCTCGTTTTTTTTTCTTTCGTTTTTCGTCTTGTTTTTTCTTCCTTTCTTTTCGTCTCGTTTTTTCTTCCTTTTTTTCGTATTTGTTTTTTCTTCCTTCCTTAACGTCTCGTTTTTTCTTCTTTTCTTTTCGTCTTTTCGTTTTTTTCTTCCTTTATTTTCGTCTCGTTTTTTCTTCCTTTTTTCGTCTTGTCTCTTCTTCCTTTCTTTTCGTCTCATTTTTTACTTTCTATTTTCGTCTTGTTTTTCTTCCTTTCTTTTCGTCTTGTTTTTTTCTTCCTTTCTTTTCACTTCGTTTTTCTTTCCTTGTTTTTCGTCTTGTTTTTTCTTACTTTCGTTTAGTCTTTTGTTTTTTCTTCCTTTCTTTTTGTTTTGTTTTTCTTCCTTTCTTTTCGTCTTGTTTTCTCTTCCTTATTCTTTCTGAGATTATTTTGTTTTCTTTTTCAGTCTTACTGCGTTTTCTTCTTTTTCCTCCCTTTGTTTTCGTTCGATTTCTGTCTATTTTCTTTCTTTCCTCATCAATCTGAATTTCAGCTTTTTTTACCTGTCGCATTTTCTTCCCCTTTTTTTTCCCTTGATTTTTTTCTTCATATTTTTCAACTTCTCTCTCTTTATGAACTTTTGATGAAGGGAAAAAAAGAAGACGTCAAAAATAGAAAAATATGAAGGAGTGAATAACAAGCGAGATAAAAGGAAGAAAATGAGACAGATAATAAAAGAAGATATTCATATTGGTGTGGAAAGAGAGAAAATATATCAGATAGAAATCAAACGAAAAGGAAGGGAAGCACACGGAAAGGAAGCGGGAAGCCAGAAAGAAATGAATTAATGTCAGAAAAAAGAAGGAAGAAAGGAAAAAACATGACAAAAAGAAAGGAAAAAGGAGGGACGGAAAGTCATGAAGAAGAAAAAATAGAAATAAGATCACCTAAAATAATAGATTGAAAAGCAAAAGAATGTAAAAGGAAATTTAAAAAAAAAAGAGAATACAAATAAGTGAAAAATGTAAAAAAAGAGAAAGAATTGACAAAGAATAAGGTCGGAAGAAACGAATATAAAAAAGAAAACAAATTTAGAAAAGGGAAGAAATGAATGAGAGACGTTAGGCAGAAATGAAAAGGATGGAAGATGAATAAGACGAAAGAAAACACATAGAAAGAAAAGAAAAGAAAACAGTTATTTCAATTTTTTTTTCTTTTGTTTCTCGCCAGAGACATGAACCAATGAAAAATGCCAAACGTTGTTTACATCATCTATTTTGTCAATTTTGCGTCCATATTTTATTTTTCCGTTTTATATTCTCTACTTTTTCGCCATTTTCATTCTTTCTAACGTTTTTTTATTTTCCTTCCTTCAGATTTTTATTTCTTCCATATCCTTTAAATTTAACTTTTTATATTTATTTTCTCCTTCATCAATATTTACCATTTTTAATTGTATTGTTTTTCTGCATCTCTTCTCTTTCTTTTGTTAGAAGTCATCACATCCATACAAACACATACAGATATACATCCATCCATACATACATATATATGTGTGTTTTTGTGTGTATATATATATATAAAAAAAACTAAATAAAAGCACCTTGTCAGTCGTTTTTAATGTAATATGCATGAAAGAATGATTGCTGCCTAAATACACAAATATACATATATATATATAAATATATATATATATATATAAATATATATATATATATATTCTGTTTACACATTATTTAACATTTATTTGAGTAAATACTCTGTTCTTTAATTAAATACATGCTTTGCTTAACCGGAAGTTCTCTGTGGCTGAACGGTCAGAACACGCCAGGCTTAATGAAAATTCCGATAAGGATGTTAGTTCGATTGCTGGCGGAGAACGCTAATTTTCTATGAAATTTCTCGAACATTCAAGCTGGTAAATGTAATTAATACTGTTTAATTAAAGAATAGCACATTTAGTCAAATAGGTGTATCCATAAAAATAACGTATAAACAGAAGATATATTAAATATTTGTCGAATTTTAATCCATTTCCTATGAGTTACATATATATATATATATATATATATATATATATATATATATATATAGTAATTATCCAATGTGATAAACCGTATGGAATTTCCAGGAGGATATAGATCCAGGAAGATCTCTATGTCAAAAGACAGATCAAAATTATTATTAATTAAAGAATATCAAACATTTAAAATACCATAGGTAATAATTATTCATTTCATGAGAGCTCTAAAAAAGGATTTATCAATCTTGAACACCTACAAAGATATCTCATATATATATATGTATATATATGATACCAAGCAATGACTGTATGTTACATGGTTGGCCGCAATCTTCAGGCCATATGTGTAAATTCGAGTATTTAAATGCTAAATGGTGCATTATGGGAGACAAGGACTTTTGTATTATCCTAACAGTTACTGGGTGATGAGCTGTTATGGTTATGCTTAAAATTATTCTTGAGGCTATTGAGTAGAAATGATTATGGATCGAAATGCGGATAACACCCAACCAAAAACCGTCAGGATAAAACACTAAACCCCACTACCCATAGTAAACTATAAACCAACATGTATAAATAGGCGTGCCAAGAATACAACACATGGCCTGAAGATTGTCTTCAAGAATGAAACAGAGTGTCACCGCTTGTGGGACTCATTTGTCCACTTTTATCTTTACGTACGCCTTATCCCTGATATTTAGCACTTTTACATATAAATATAGCATAGATTAGAAATAGCCGAGAGAAACATAATTTAAACTATATTTTACCACATTATATATATATATATATATATATATATATATATATATATATATACACACAAACCACATTATATATATATAATTTGATAAAAATATAGTTTTATAGTATGTTTATGTCTAAAAGTCCTCAATATATCTATCTCATTCTCTCGCTCTCTCTGTATATATATATATATATATATATATATATATATATATATATATATATATATATTATGGAGGCACAGTAGCGTAATGTATAACGGGTCAGATTGAGGAATCGAAGAACCGAGTTGAAATTCCAGTAGATTTCATTACATTCACCTCGTGTGCTAATCCCCTTAGGAATGGTATGAATCCATACCATCTACCCAGTACATATAGCAGGTCAGACTGACTGGGTGAATTCAAAACCTGCAGGAAGTTGTTTGGGGACATTGTGGCATACTGTTCGCAAAAAGTTACTACCATAATCAAATGATATGTGCGGGAAGTCTGGCTGTTGGTCGTAAAAAATTGAGTGAGCTTCATATGTCGAAATATAGATAGATAGATAGATAGATAGATAGATAGATAGATAGACACACACATACACAATTATAGGATTGGTGTATACGGAATAAATCTCAATAACCAAAAAATACTATTCTTAATAGAGTGCTCTATACAGATTTGAGCAAATATAATTTATTCGGAAATTATAGCATAAATATGTTATAAAATTACTACAAACATATCTATTTTGTTTCAACACTTTTGGTATCTTAATAAGTGAAGGTGTTGTATTGGAACAAAATGGCTATTTTTGTAGTGATTTTATAACATATTTATGTTATAATTTTCGAATAAATTACATATATATATATATATATATATATATATATATATATATATATATATATATATTGCGTTTATTTTGGCAGCTTGTATTAATTGAGACATGTTTCGTTGATTAATTTTGACGAGTTTTATCTACTTATTTTCAGTTGGATCCTTTCATATTCACGGACAAGGGGAGGAAACTAAGTATGGTGTATCTAGTTTTTTTTTTAAGAAATAAGTATTAAAACTATAAATAGTCAAGAGATCACGTACTCAAAGTAAAAATTAATGATATCTTTGTGGTGATTAATCGACAAGAGGAGACTTGAATCTTCATTACATAACATTTAATTAGGTCCCTGTTAGGAAACTGTTTGAGTATAAGCTGCGGTTAAATTTAACTATGTCAACAGTAAAGTTGTGGCACCTAGATGCCAATCTAGTAGCGCGCTTAAACACATGTAGTCGGGGAACCAGCTAAAAAAGCCCGTCAGAGCAGTTGCCATGAAAAGATTTGTAGAAAAGACAGAGGGAAGTCGCGTCACGTCGGTGAGAAAGTGACTGAAGTCGAGATGCCAAGTCAGGATCGATTACATTGCAGATCCTTCTTTGGATTTTGTCAAGATGAACCAGCCCGGATATGATAACAGTATTCAATGAACGGTTGATTTTTAAAATGTGCAAGATGGATTCTGATGAGAAAAAGCATCTGCAACAAAACGGAATCCATATTGTTTGTCAGAGAATAGGTCGTGAGAGGTAAGATGTTTAAACACTTCAGCATTGATTAAAGCCACGAATACTTTGCCGGGAAGCAGTAGGAGACTTATATGGCGGTAGTTAGTGGGGCCAGAAAGTTCAGAAAGTTATTAAAATTAGGGAGAACAGAGGGGGGGATTTCCAACAAGCTGGAAAACAGGAAACAGCGAGGCAATAGTTGTAGAGTTTGTAAATAACTGGAACCAGCTCGGGAGTACATTTCTTTAGAATCCCGTCACGTCCCCTTACCTTAGTCAAATTTAGAAATGATGTCCAAGACCAATGCCGGGGTTATGTGCATATCACTCAATAGAGCCTAAGTTCTAGTGGGGAAATCAAGTGTGGGTTCTCCAGAAGAGTCGAGTGTTGAGTTGGAAGAGAATTTCAGAGCAAAGTGCTCAACCTTATTTGCTGTAGATGTCTTCGTATTGATTTGAATAGAGGAGGGATTGGGAATTTGCTGTTGTTCAGCACACTATTGCAGAACCGCCGGTATTCTCTTGAACCGAACATGCGAGATGCTATACGCTGTTTCATTCTGTCAGCAAACAGTAAAACTTCGCTCTTTTTTAGGACATGCTTGCACTCATTACTAGCAGAGATAAAGAGACGTCTGTTACAATCATACGCGTCGGTCTGGTACAGCCTTCTCTACAGCACGAATATACGCGTTCCATTTGAGATCATGGGTGGGCTTTAACTCCAGTAGTCATTCAGTTCTTGGAGTTTATTTGACATTAGGGGCACTCATCAGTATTGGTGCAGTTTGGGGGTCTGCTCGATGGTGATGAAAATACTTGTTGCAAAAAAAGATACTTACATTTACCTGGATGAAGTCCATCAAAGGACGAAACGCGTCAGCGAAGAAAAGTTTTCCTTTTGTCTTATATATATTATTTTAGGATAAAACATCAAAAACATGTAAAAAAAAAAACGCTAAACAAATTCAATCATATTTCGATACGTATTAACACATCTCATCAGGCTTTAGTAAATAACTGGTGAGTAACTATTTTTTGAGATTTAAAAACAATTGTCTACTCAACAGTTATTTACTAACGACTGATGAGATATGTTAATACGTATCGAAATATGATTGCATTTGTTTAGCATTTTTTTTTTTTTACATGTTTTTGATGTATTATCCTAAAATAAAGAATATTGCTCTACTTTTGTATTGAGCCTTCTTTTAAATTGAATGTTATGTACGCCGGAATTGGACTCTGTTCGTTCTCATAATATATATATATATATATATATATATTTAAAGAAATTTATAATATGTTTAACGTTCTTTTTATAGATACAAGTATTGAAGCAAATGCTCTGTTTTATAATAAACGGTATTAAAACAGATCATTTGCTTAAATACTTGTATCTATAAAAAGAACGTTAAACATATTATAAATGTCTTTAAATAAATTGTCGGACTATGTCCAATTCAAATATATATATATATATATTAGAAATTAGCATATATATATATATTAGCAATTAGCATAAGGAAGACTGAGGTAGTACATCAACCACGCCCTACGATGAAACAAGTTGAAGGTGTAAGGCAAAATCCACCAGAGTATAGATTTCCTGAGCGTAAATTGAAAGTCGATGGTCATGATTTAAATTATGCCAAGTCCTTTCCTTACCTTGGTAGCAAAGTGAACCAAAGCGGTTCTCTTGACGATGAAATTGTTCACAGAATTGCCAAAGCCACTTGCGCCTTTGGAAGTCTTCGCCATCGCTTGTGGGGCGAAAGGGGTATTCGGCTGGACGCAAAAATCCTTGTTTACCGTGCTGTTGTTCTTTCCATTCTTCTTTATGGCTCTGAGTCCTGGACTCCATACAGACATCACATTCATCAGTTAGACGTATTTCATAAAAGCTGTCTACGCTCCATTTGTGGTCTTAGCCTCCGCGACAAGGTTTCAAATGCTGAATTGTTCACTAAATGTAAAATATCTGGAATCGAATCATTCCTTATCCAATCCCAATTGCGGTGGGCTGGTCACGTCTTGAGGATGCCTGATGACAGAATTCCGAAGATTGCGATGTACAGTCAGCTGGCAGATGGGAAAAGGAATGTGGGACGGCCTTGGCTTAGGTACAAGGACAAGTTGAAGAGTAACCTGTCTGCAGTGAACATACCATATGGGAGTCTTGAAAATGTAGTTGGTGACCGCAAAGAATGGAGATCACGGTGTTAAGAAGGTCTCAGGAGGTTTCAATCTGAAAGCATAAACAAACTGAAAGAAAACCGAGAAAGAGCCAAACGATTAGCAGCGGCACCACTATCCGCAGCGGTTAATCCACATTCATGTTCTATTTGCGGCCTTGTTTGCAAATCCCTTGCTTGACTAAAAAGTCATCAGAGGCAAAAACATAAATGAGTTTTATAAATATAAGTTGTCTGAACCTCATACGTCGAAATCGACGGGAGAGTCCATTATATAGTGAGAGAGAGAGAGAGAGAGAAAGAGAGAAAGAAAGAATATGTATATTTAACATAATTATCCTGGTATGGCTCAAGTCAAAAAAGAATTGGTCACTTAAAGTGGATTAAAAAGTACAAACGTTATCGGTAACTGTTTGGTTACCATCGGCTTCTTTATCTAACGTTATAAAAAATAGTGAATGTGTTTTACTGATATTTATTTTTCTGTGGCCGATTTCACATTGCAGTAGCGATAAATAACAATTTTAGACATATTGACAAATGAGAAAGAAAAAAAAAACAGAACCAAAAAGACATTGACTCGATATATTTTTCTTTTATTGGGAGATTTGTTTTGTGTGCTGTCAGCCACGCTGGTTAAGAAATTGGTAGAAGCAAGATATTTATAATGAACAACGTTGTGTACGCGAAGCTATTATGTGAAATAGGATTTACTATTTCATTGTAGGTCATCGCATTGACTGGAGTTTAATAGATTAACAGCAGTCATCAGTTGGCTGAACGATATATTGTTGCATTAATTGTACGCGTTGAAAATGGTTATTTGTCACAACTCAATCCTTCATCATTTCTGACAGTCGCCCCCAACACTGCCGCAGATTAAGTGGGGAGGTTATCAATCTGTCGAACCACGGGCGGAGGAGAGGAGTAGAAGTACAAGCGTAAGGAAACCGACATGAAAATTCCAGATCTAAAATTCACTTCCAGGAAGATAAAACGCTAATCTAAAAACCACACTTAATAATTATGACCAGTTGCATCCTTCACACTCAAAGCATCGATTTTTTGTACTAATTGGTCACTAAGCATAAGGCCTGTGAGTCACTCAAGTTTGTGAGTTAAAATTTGTGCAAAAAAAGTTCAAAAGATCTAAGTAGTATTAATAAAATCTCAATTCTGTGCAAAAGTAGGATTATACAAACATTATCTCAATTTTGTGCAAAAATAGGCTCACACGAGCTTCAAATTCAAATTTCCACATCAGCATTTATTAACCAACAGTAAGGTTATCCCAAAAGTCATTCAATCTTTCAAAAGGCAGACGATCATTCTTATCATCTGCTAAAAAAGTTGAAGAGTCACTGCCGAAAATGATTAACAGACTTTCTCTCCTAATAATAGTTATTAACAATCCGAGTTTAGTAAATCTAACTTTTAATTTCCTGCGATCTGATTTTTTTCTTATAAATAGCGTAACGTAAATTAATATTATTTAGCCTTCAGTATAAATCGACCGTGGTAGTGTGAATAATACGGAATCCCCAAAATTTTCGCATACTCACACTTTAGGCAAAAACTAGAAGATAACTTCAATAGCAAAACCACGTCGTATGTCGTCTCGTAGCAATGAACTGCCTCCCTTCCTCGAACCGCGACAGAAGATAATGGCCTCCTCTTATTGATTTAGTATTAAGTTCTTTCTTGCAAATTGCGAAAAACACTGACAAGTTTGTTTTTTATTATTATATTAAATCCTTTAATTTCGTTTTTATACTTGATAAAAGATGTTTGGTGATGGGGTGTAAAAACTGTCCATTCTAAAGTGTTCGAGCATTTTCAGCTATCATTGGTCATTTTCAAGAATTTTGTATATTATGGTCTTGGAGATTCAAGAAAACGTCCACGGAGTTCATTAGCAATTCAGTCTTTCTAGCTTTCAGTTGATATCATATACATGAGATTGTAAAATATTTGTGCATGCAAATCGTGGCTATAAATCTTTATTTCCCGTTTGCTATTCATTGTGCGTTTTATTATATACATTTTTTCACCAGTAAAATATGTCGCTCTCTTCTTGCAACGAATAATCTTAGATCTTTGCTGCCTCTCAACTTCAGCATGGGCATCCATACATATTGGTTTATCTTCCCTTTTTCGTTGTGCTTTTTCTTTTCTTTTTTTTTATCACACTGGCCGGAACATCATTCATTCCGCTATAGTAACAATATTTTTCCTTTTTTTTTTCATTTTCATTCTTTTATCTTCTTACCATATCTCATTCCTTCTTTTTTTTATTTCAGGTTGCTTTCTGTAAAACAAGTAAGCCTCTAATGAGAACGATGCCATTTCGGGGTTGGTGGACATTAATGTTTATAGCTACAAACCTATAACTTTTTTCAGGAACCAACAATTAATACCGACCTTTATGTTAAACCATTTTATACCTAGCGGATTTTACAGAAGGCATTAAGTGATTGAAAAAAAAACTAGGCAATCCGGTGTTATACTACACGTAATTTTGAACTCGTCGCTCACCACAGTTAAGCAGTGTTGAACTCGGTCAGTACTTAGATGGGTTACATCTTAGCAACACCGGGGACTATAAAAGACCTACAATCCGAATCAGCTTGAAATAACACACAAAATTTTGACAAACCGTAAAAAAATCACTCACTCAGGAGTTTGATTTGCAGTTGGTATGTAGATATTCTGTAGGTTTACGTACATACTATATGCCGTCAAATACGATAACAAAATTTGAGTTATTTCAGCTGTTTTTTCGTTTTCTTTTCTTTTTTTATAATAAGGTTCAATTTGTACAAGGCTCGAAAGCCACTCGTGGTAAAGGGTTAAATTATGAGGCAGTTTATGTATGCAGAGGAAGATAAAGGCTGATCCTAGACTTGAGCAGGTTAAGATTGTAGTGATCGGAGAAACATCCTCTTGGTATGTGTTCGCAAGATGAAGCTGTTCGAGTGGAACTTACTTCTCACCAATGGAACACGGAAGGAACGTGAGTGATTTGCTAGAAATGTGAGTGGCACGGCGGGTCCTAGCCGTGAAGGTTAGAACTGGCGGAACCAAAGAATGTACTTCGTCCGAGCACTTTCCATGCAAATATAGCGATAGAGCAACGTGAGGCTTGCCGCATCTCGCTGGAAGGTAGAAAATAATACCCGGACTCTATCTAGGTCGGAACGTGAAGACTGGGCAGCTCCCACTCAAATATGACAACAGCACTCCATTTTAGGCCTGTTTTTTTTTCTCTTGTAACGATAAAGGATATGCGAAGTTAGGTAATTCCTCTAGTGGTAGGTGGAGCCGACCATTTTCCTGCATTTTTTGCGATGGATCGTATGTAGGAGTTTCCACTTGAGAGTTTTCACGTTTGAGTGTATAAGTTAAAGACCCAATAGTCTCTCGATGCAGGGAGCCTGAGCAAATGGACATCCATTTATCGAGACTAACGTGTTTTCTTTTGTTGTTTTTTTTGGGGTTTTTTTCGATAGAGAGAATACGGGGCCGAGTTAAACTCTCATCGTAAGGTCATTCGTTGTTTCCAATCCATTGGTCCATCGTAGTTGTGTAATGGTCAACAAGCTAATCTTATTGATCATGAATAGTGATTTTGATTCTAACTGGGCGCACATAATTGCGATTTGTGTCTAGATTTAAGCTACGCTTTCTAACTAAATACTTCCTGCCCATGCTGCTTGCTTACAGTTGTATAATGTGAAAAAGAACGAATGTTCAATAAAAAGTAGCTAAAGATGAAACGGAAAAAAAAAGTCTTTTCGTGACTTTTGTTTCTAACTTTCGATCTGTTTGTGAGATTATTTCTCTCTTTCTCGTTCCATACTCTATTTTTCTTTCTGCAGTTTTCTTTCCTTTCCTCTTCCCGTTTCTTATCCGCTCATCCCTCTTGTCTTTGTTTTAAGACATTATCGGTAATTCGCTATGTCGCTTGGGCAGGAAGAACACGCGATTCCCTAGCTCTTTTGTTTACTGACCGAAATCAAGCAAACCGAGAGAGATTTTTAATGGGATAAATAAGCCAGTGATACGTAAAAAATAAATCTGAAATTAAAAGTAGAGTAATAGAGAAAGTTTAAAAAAACAAACAGAAAATATATTAATAAAAAAAATAAAATAAGTCAACAGTAAGAGTTTCGAAATACGAAGGCAAAAGGGAAGCGCGCAATATTAATAAATACCGAGAGACATCAATAACGGATCTACTAAGATTTTCTTTTTCATCTTTTCAACCCCGGTTTCTTCTTCTGGTTCTACGTCTTTTATTCCTTTTTCTGTTTCTTTTTTTTCCTCTCTCTCTTCTTCTTCTTAATACTACTACTACTACTACTACTACTACTACTATTATTCATTTCTACGACTTCTTTTCCATCTACAATTTCTTCCCCGTTTCTTCTACTTCTTCATATCTCTCTTCTTCTTGTTTTTATCCTCTCTTTTCTTTTTTATTTCCCTTTCTTTCCTTAAATATTTTTTCTTCCTTATTCTTCTGGTGTTCCTTTTCTTCTTCTTCTTCTTCTTCTTCTTCAAACTATTTTCTTCTTTCCGCGCTTCTACTTCTTCTTCTTCTTTATTTTTGTCATGCTCCTTTTACTTGTTTTTTTTTTCATCATTTTTCTCTCTGTTTCTTCTTTTTCCTTTTCTTCTTCTCATCCCTTTCTTTTATTTCCTATTCCTTACTTCTTTTTCTCCTTCTTCTTCTTCTTCTTTTGTCATGCGCCTTTTTCTTGTTTCTTTTCATTTTTCTTTTCCGTTCCTTCCACTCTTTTCCTCCTTCTTCTCCCTTTCTTATTCATTCTTATTTCTTCTTCTTTTCATATCTCAGTTTCACTATTCTTTTATCATCAAAGGTTGCATGTCTTGCTTTTTTGTTGTTTTATAGAATATAGCATGCTTGTTAACTACAACGAACGTAGATTCAGTTTGTCAGTTCAAAGTAGTTTAATTAAAAATGTTAAATACGAAAGGCAAGAATCAAGAATAGATGAAAATCGAAAGAGACCTCCCCCCACCTTTAATTCGTTGGGTGAACAAATGAGAAGAACTATGGTAATGATTGAATTTTTTTTTAAATTTCAGAATATACAACGAAAGGAAGCTAAAAAGAAAACAGAAAAGGAAAGAATAAACGAAACAGTGATTTAAAGATAGGATAAGAGAAAAGAAAAAGAAAACACGAGAAAACGGAATGATAAAAAAATATTAATGGGAAAAAGCTACAGCATCATTAATGTTATGGGTCCTTACCTATAACTACCGAATGAACTCTTCCTAACACTATGTATACTACGCCTCTCAAGAGAGAGGGACGAATCGAGTCGAGCCGATAGTAGTTCACTCCAAACCAGACTGACAGTCATACTAACACCTTCCACAGCTTGTATTATTATTCCGTGTAATATATCTTCGTTATTTCTACTCTTGTGTTCGTGCTGTCCTTCCTTGGTCCTAACCTGGACCATAACAATTAAAAATATTTCATTTTCATTAAGAGAAAAAGAAAAGAGAAAACGGACAATTAAAAAAAATAAATCGATAAGAAATGAAATCGAATAGACACAACATTCATGCAAGGCGATACAGCATGATCATTATTCAGTCAGTCAGTTATGTTCCATGCGTGATACACGCTTAGGCGATCACGTATCTTTCGATATATGACTGACGAGCCAGATTATTTTTCCCGCAGTAGGTTCCCATTTCTTTCTGCGGTAGACCAGTTGCCATCCAAGGCTATAGAACCCGGTCTGTCCTGCTATTTGCCCATAGCTGGTGGGTGAAGACGAGGATCCACACCTTTCCCAAGGGTATTAGCACGTAAGTTAATGTAATGGATTCGACTGAAATTCGAACCCGGCTCTCCGATTCCTCAATCCGAGCCTCTATCCATTACTCCACCGTCCCTCCTCATTATTACTGCAAAGAATTCAATTCTTCCTCGGGAAACGTCAACTGCGATCTTGTGCTAAACTAAGCTAAATGTAGCCAATATATATGAAACGCTTTTGGCAGGCTAATCTTGTAGTCTAGCAAATTCTCTACTCTCTCAGTGCTCTGGCTTGTGACCTTATTCCAAACTTAGCTAAATGTAGCGAATATTTGGACACCATCTTTTGCAAGCTATGATTGTAGCCCGTTATTCTAGTAACTTTTTTCTTCTCTGATTGCTCCACACATGTGAACTTGTGACAAACCTGTTAAACTTAGCAAATACCTATAAAGATTCTGTCTCTACCCAGTCAGGGCGCGCATTTATATAAGTTTTTATAACGCGGCTGTCTTGCGCGTGTATATCCTAAGTATACCCTAAGTTCACTCATGGAGCACTTGGGACTACCACGTGGACGTGATAGATTTATGTGATGGACAATCTTCCTTAATATCTGAGCAGTGCGATCTTCTGGACTTCTTGTATTCTGATTTTGCCAGATATTTTCCATCCCTTTCTTCAGCAGATCGAATTATTAACTATTAGCGCTAGTTGTTTTGTACCGTTCATAGCACAGATCCGGTATCAAGGCCTCTGATCAGGAGATTGAAGGTGTTGAGAAGCGTATAGTCACGTTTTAATTGCGGTTGTTCCCAAGTTCACCTGAGCCGGGGTGGTAGCACGTGTTAGGGTCCCAGCTATGGGCAAATAGTGACACCTTCACTCCACAAACAAAATACTATGAAAGTATAAAAATACCTTTTTTATAGGAAAACTACCAGCAATACATTTATATATATAAAAAAATACTAACAATACATTTTATCTGTAGTTGAAGGCATCCAACTGCATTCAAATTATTTAGATTTCAGCCTTAAATAACCCATAGAGGTGTTGATATGCCGCTAAACAAAATTAAACAAGCAACATGAAAGAAATCTTTCATGACATTAATTCATATAATATCCGAAAATTTCTTAAAATAAACTATATTCCAAAATATAAATTCACCAAAAAAACACCCATATCACCATCACTAGTAATTATGTCTACACAAACATGTATATACACAAAATCTGAGTATCATCTACCATTTATTCAACTGTGAAAGTAGAATAACATATATCATATTTTTATTATTTCAAAACTCTCAAGAAAATTAAATTTTGTATATTAAATGACCCATTGATGTGGCGTTAAACAAATCAATCTATTTCTATTTCTAAGTTTATATATTTAGAGAGTTTTTCAGTAGTTTTAAAGAGGTCTTTCTTTCGATGGGGACAGATATATGTGTGTTATTTTTATTAAATATTATTATTATCATTATTATTAATAATAATATTAATATTATTATTATAGATACCATAAACGGATCCATCGCAACAAAGTACATTTGAGTTTTTTTTTATCCTGTAGAATATCTTCACTATTTTGATTTCATGTCCTATTGTACTGCCAGCTTGCTACAATATACGTCTATGTTTTCTGCTAGAAGAAAGATGATTGTCAGCCAAATGGACTGTCCGAGGAGTGAGTTACGTATTGGAAATATCAAAATCATGCAAGTGCAAACATTTCACTAGCTGTGTAGTATAGTAACAGATGACGGAATTTGGGATACAGAAATCCGAAGAGACATGAGAATACAGGAATATCTATTCCAGAAATCAAGTTATATATTAAAGAGAAAGTAAAATACTGTTTAACTGCTATGTAATATCCACTCTCCCATATGGAAATGAATACTAGACAATTTCCGCACTGCTGAAGAACAGGCAAGAATCGATAGAGATGTGATTATAGCGACAAATTCTAAGTAAAACAAAACAAAACGCTCAACAGTCGATTTTGATGATTTTCAATTATTTTCACCTATTTTGCAATAGTAATTATCGGAACAAAGTCGAAATTCTGTTTTATTACATTACTCACGAACAATATTTTTATTACTGTCATTTCTTATGTTCAGCTCTGCAGCTAGGTATCTTTTTATATACAGGGAGGTCGTCTTTTATAGAGCAAGTGCTTTTAGAATGTACTGATAGCTTGATTTAAACATGTCATGCTTAAATACACTAAAAACAATTTCTCTGATGGACTTGTTTTTACGGCTTATCAACCCTTTGTGTGTTATTTAAAATTGAAACATGTTTTGTGATTAACAATGTTTTGAGAATCAGATACGAGATGGATTCATACCTTCCCCAGGCGTATTTGCGCGTAAGTAAATGTATCAAGCTCAACCGGAACTCAAAAAATCGGGCTCCGTCATGTCCTTACGGCAGCCATTTGCAAACTTGTGGTGAAAACCGCATCAAAATCAGTTGATAAATGCGGCCTGGGCGAGGTAACAACGCCCACGACAGACACACAGACAAACAACATGAGAAATATAGATAGTAGATACTAATCCGAGGAAATACAACATAGATAGTAGATAATAATCCGAGGAAATACAACAAATAATAAAAATAACATTTTCCAGATATTACTGTTTAACCTATAGCTGGGGGAAGAGATGGATTCATAGCTTCCCCGGGCGTATTTGTGTGTAAGTGAATGTATCAAGCTCAACCAGAATTTGAACTTGGCTCTCTGATTTCACATTCCAAACTGTTCTTCATTACACCAACCGCACATCCACATTTTTTCCCTGAATATGATCTCCTGAAATGTGTACGTATCACAGGTTTGGCTGTTTTAGTTTAGTTGCATATCAACCCCTATGGGTTACTTAATGCTGAAATGTACCACTGCTTCTTTTATGATATTTGTTTATTATTAATTTTTATGACTTGACTATACTTTATAAGCATGTTTTATATTCCTTCTTTTATTTTTCATATACTGATCATTTTTTATTGAATCATCTATGCAGTTAGCTTGGATTAATTCCTTTGTTTTCTTTTTGCATCAATCCCGGCTGTATAATCTCTAGCCTTCCTGAGATGTCTCTTGTTCTCTGGAATGTTGTTGATGTCTTCTGTTATAGCTCAACTGCTTTTATAATGTACTGACATCTTGCTTTAAATATTAAATACACTAACAACCTTTTCCTGAATATGGCCTACTCAAACTGGGACGCGTCTAATATAACGTGTCTTTCATGTTTCTTTTTGTTAGTTCAATCATGACGGATATTTTCACTATTGCGATTTCTTGCTTTAAGTTTAGCTCTACTGTTTTCTTTTTATAGACAGTGAGGTATTCTTTAAAAGCTCAACTGTTTTAAACATTGCATGCTTAAATACCCTAAAAACATTTCTTTTTTACCGGTTATCACCTGTTTGTGGATTATATACAGCTGGAACATATCTTGTGATTAACAATTTTTTGAGAATCACAATGATTATTCCCAGATACGAGTCTTACTATTTAACCTATAGCTGGGGGAAGAGATAGATTCATAGCTTCCCCGGGCGTATTTGTGTGTAAGTGAATGTATCAAGCTCAACCAGAACTTGAACTTGGCTCTCTGATTTCACATTTCAAACTGTTCTTCATTGCACCACCCGCACATGCACATTTTTTTTCCTGAATATGATCTCCTGAAATGTGTGCGTATCTAATATGCCCACTGCAGCTTTTATGATATTTGTTTATTATTTATTTTTATGACTTGACTATACTTTATAAACATGTTTTATATTCTTTCCATTATTTTTTATATACTGATAAATTTTTTTTGAATCATCTATGAAGTTAGCTTAGACTAATTCCTTTGTTATATCATTTCACCCATTTGGAGATTATATCGAGACAACTGTAATCATTCTTTCGTTTGACATCCTCAGCATATGGCCGAGCTATCGGAAGCTATATATCTATATGTCATGGAGTATTGGCAGCGTTCCTTAGTACCAGCTGATCCACCATATGTAAGTATACCTCAACACACTCTTATGATTAACCAGCTGTAAACTACAGAAGAAAGAAACATAACTGATAGGAACTACAGATAATAGTAAAAGACAAACCTGTGAAATATAACATTAAAGCAGAGATAAAAAAAAAGTCTGCCATATAAAACAGCCAAAGAAAATGTTATAGACAAGATATTTTTATTACTTTATTGTTCAGCTGTACTGTTTGTTTTGTTTTTTCGTTTTATGTACAGTGAGGTCATCTTTTATAGCTGAACTTCTTTTATAAAGTATGATAGCTTGCATTAAAGAATATATATTTAAATACACTAACAACTTTTTTATGGATAAGGTTTTCTCCAACAGGGACAGGTCAAATATAACACGCGTCTTTTATGTTGTCAAATCTGGTAATTTATCAGTTAATCTACGTTAACCTATGTTAATCTAACATGATCCTAACTTTAATTATTATAATTGAAAAAAATCCCATTCCAAATGAAATCCGAAAATCTGATCACGTGATAGGAAAAATTAGGTATCTGAAGTAAAAAGAAAGAAAGCAAGTTAGTCAGAGAACCATTATAAGATTTGTGAGTTCAATCCTTACTCATTGCCTCAAAATTGTGGCTCTCTGCCGAATTAAATCAAACATTTTTTACGAGGTAAAAATTCACTATTTACATTGTTCGAACTATCATCCTCATTTTTTTTGCCATATTTATCACAACGTTTCGGCCGTTGTACGCTCCGGCCTACTTCGGGTGGTTAGAATGTCGAACTGAACCCATTATTTCGCTCGCTGGGGTAGACTGTTCTAGTTCCACGTGCCATGTCTAATGGATGTCACTTATCAGTAATCTCATGTTAATTCCCCTCTCCAAGTTCTCCACCGACTTAACCAGGTATTGAACTCACACTTTGGGTTTTGCCACTGGACCTAACTAACGCCTTTATCCACTGTGCCATGTGCCCTCAAGGGTTAAGGCGGTGGAGAACTTGGAGAGGCAAAATAACAGGAAATAACTGATAACTGGCATCCATTAGACATAGCACGTGGAACTAGAACAGTCTACCCCAGCGAGCGAAATAAAGGGTTCCAACCACCTGAAGAAGGTCTGAGCTTACAACGGCCGAAACGTTGTGATAAATATGGCAACAAAGATGAGGATGATAGTCCGAACAATGTAAATAGTGTACATAATACCTCATCTCAGAAATATAGACAGATACTGAGGTAAAAGTTGCAGTCTCATCCTTCCATTTAATCTTGTCTTTGTTCATTGTCCTATGCTACACCCCATGAGTAACCCACCTTTTTCTTTTCTCTCAGATACTGTCCACTTCTAGGTGTTTCATGGCACGCTTCTCTTTCTCTTCCCAGCTATGGTTCACAAACCAATTTGTTGTATTCTTTCATTGGACATCCTCGGGATATGACGGGGAAATCGCAATCTACGTTTCGTAATATGAAGAGACATATTTCAGGTATATTTCATACCACCGCCAATGATTGCCAAGCTAACAAATATTAGGGATCTATCGCATTCAGTTTCCGAAGAAGACCCGGTCACTTGTTACACGTCTCTTTACGTGTCTCCACAATCATACAAATCGACAACCTTAACAACGTTGTTATAAAGACTGGTGTGATTTTTGTGACTGTATCAAGACAGAACGCAAGGTCGCCAACAGATTGCACAGCTGGTGAACTTTCAGTCCCCCCTTCTTTCATCCATGTACACCCGGTGTGGGGTAATGGATAACGGCTCTCACTGAGAAATCGAAAAGCCGAGTTCGAATTCTAGTCAGGTTCATTAAATTCACTTACACGGAAATATCCTTGTCAAAGGTATGAATTCGTTTATTTCCCCCCAACTATGGGTTGAACAGACTGGACCCTATATTCTTGGCTGTCCATCAGTATACTGTAGAATGAAATGGCACACTACTGAGGGAAAATCTTCTGCCTAGTCAGTCACGAACCGAAAGAGACATGATCGCCCAAGCTTGTATCTCGTATGGCACTTGACTAACTGACTGACCCTTTGGAAAGGTATGAATCCATCACTTTTCCCCCTAACTATGGGTTGAATAGCAGGACAGGCTGGGTTCTATAGCCTTGGTTGGCCACCAATCTACAGGAGAAGGAAATAGCAACTTACCGCGGGAAAATCTTCTGCCTAGTCAGTCATGAACCGAAAGAGACATGATCGCCCAAGCCTGTATCTCGTATGGCACTTAACTAACAATATCTTTATCACAGTGGACACTGGCGATCATAACGTGTCCGAAATTTGAAAATGGAGAAATAAGTCATGTTACTTTGAATGTCTTGACTGATATCTAAGTTCGCCCACACCTGAATCCTCTCTTGAGCTTTGACCCACGTTTCAATCCATATCCGTCATCTCTCTTTCAAATGATTTTTGTTTTGCCAATCTTTCTGTTGGAGTCGAAATCGAGACAACTGTAATCATTCTTTCGTTGGACATCCTCAGGATATGGCCAAGCTATCGGAAGCTATGTATCTTGTCTTAAGGAGCATATACTCTTCCTTATTAGAGAGCCTGTTAGTAGATAGGAGGAGTATTCCAGAGGTTTTGAGGGTTTTTCAGGATAGACATTAATTTCTAAGTACAAAACTGCTTCAATCTATGACCCTTTGATATCAATGCACATGTTGTACCGCTCAAGGAAATCATCTAAAGTGAAGGTGTCCAGAACACTTGTAACAACCTCCGTTCATCTTCAAAAATACTTCCCCCTGAGGTTCTTTTTCACCTTGGGGAACATCTAGTCACAGAAAGCAAGGTATAATCTGTAGGGAGGGTGAGGGAGAGTTTTGATGCCCATCTCTGGCAGCACAAACCTATTGCATCACGATCGTCTAAACTGTCTTCAACCTCTCGACTGCACTCATCAATCTAGTCAGCTGTGCCAAGCAGTGTTTAGTAATGTGTGTTCAAAGAGCTGTTATATCCTTCTCCTTCAATCTGAAATAACAAAATTTGGCAAGTCAACTTATTAGATGGTAGGTAATGATATATTAAAATTACAATAATCTAGAACAGATATAACTGCTTCTGCTAAGTCCCAAAACGTCTGGAATGCGCCTCGTATTAGAATTTATTCGATGACTAATTTTTTGAATTATGCTGTCACTTTGCTCGTTTCTTTTTCGGGATTCTCCAGCACCGAAACTCATAGGAAATCCCGGACATAAACATCGTTATTTTACATCCGTTAAGTTCTAATGTCAGTAACAAAGGTAAATTAAGTCAGTGCTTAATTACCCTGTGGGTTGGGTGAATAGAAGCATGGCAAATATCTGTTCTCCTCGAGTGGGGAAGAGAAAGACTAGTACCGTAGAATGATGGACAGCAAGATAGTGCAGCAAGCTACAGCAAGCGCACTGATTTATGTCAACATTCGACATACTTTTGATTAATCAGTCAGAACAAAAGATAATCTTTGTAAACTCTTCAAAAGGTTAACAAGCAAATCTTGCAAATTGTTCACCTAATGTAGTTAGTTCTTTCTTTACTCGAGTTATTTTGTGCGATCTCATCAGACTAAACTGAGTATGTATTTATATATACCAAGTGTAACAGCAAAATTGTTTCAATCGTGTAAAAGCAAAATTGTCCGTTTGTTAGATTAAGCTTTTAACCGTTGTATCCGAGAAATAATTAAAGATTTCTTACTGGAATTCTCCGAGGTTTTTTATTGGGCTCTACTTTTAGCAATAAGAATGTATAATTACTCTCTAAGCTTAACAGAAGTATCGTGATGAAATCATTCATAAAAGAAAATGACATGTTCATCATTAATTAATCATCGGTAAGATTCGGAAGCTCATGGTGTATTGAAAAAAGTTCAAATATATATATATTTACTAATTCAGGATCATTTTCTAACTTATTCAAAATGGTCTTCGCCCTCTCTAACCTTCTAACTTTCTATCCTGGAGTAACAAGGTGGCTCGCAAGTTTCAAGTACAATTTCATTTTCATTTGGATTGTCATAGATGAAATTCCTCTCTCACGTGCCAAACGTCTTAAGATTGAGTTGGATATTTTCTAATTGATATCTTTAACTCTAAGTTGAAATGATTATCACTCTTCCTGTTGTGAGCCCCTGATCCAATTTTCCTCTCTACTGTTCCCTTTAATTTAAAACTTATTTACCGTTTTCTTGCTGGTTCTTGAGTGAACTTTGAAGATGGAAACCAGAGTATGAATATTGGTACCATTACTGAAGTCCTGAATGATATTTTTCTTCTCACCATTGCTAATTTTGGAAGATAGTGGAGCTTACAAAGCGATTTTAACCGGTTCTCTTTCTAGCTGAATAACTCAAAAGGTTTACCAGTGATTCGTATGACAAATGATATCAAGATGGTTAAACGTCTTATCTGAAAAAACTTGGAAAATAGAAACTCAATTAGTTTAGTGTCGTTTTAGATATTAAACATTTTGTGGGATGCTGTTACACGATTTGGCCAATTTTTCTTTGATACCCTGTATATATATATATATATATATATATATATATATATATATGAAGAAATATAGTCTTAAAGTGTGCTATATTTATGGGATAAAGTGCTCAATATCAGAGATAGAGCGTGTGTAAATGTAAAAGTGGACATGGAAGTCAGCACTTAGAGGCGACAGTCTGTTTCAGGCTAGTGCAATCGTCAGGCGACAAGTGCTGTTATTTTTATCGGCTATTTATATATATGGGTCAGTGGTGCATTATGGGTAGTCTATTTTGGCGGTTAATTTTACCGGAAGTCGCTTATTTGTTTATTTATTTATGTCAAATTATTTTGCTTGTTTTCTTGTTTGTTTGTTTTTTTTTTAATTTAATTTAATTTTTTTATCTTATATATTATTTTGATCGTTTTTTTTGTTAACGTAGTAAAAATTTGTTTATATAGCTTATTGTTGGTAGTCTATTATGGCGGCCATTTACCGGAAGTCGGTTGTTTGCTTATTTATTTGGGTCAAATTGTTTTGCTTGTTTTTATTTATTTTCATTTTTATTTTTTATCTTATATATTTGTTTATTTGTCATTGATTAAATCTATTTGTTGAATTTTGGGATGTTGTGGTTTGTTCTTACTATTATTTTGGTCGGAACAGTTTTTAATTTATTTATTTGCGTTGATTATCTTTATTTGTTTTTTCTAAACGGCTAGTTTATCGTAATCGGTTGTTAGTTTATTTATATATTTGGATGTATTTAGATCAATTTATTATATTTGTTGTTATTTATTTGTTACACTATATATTTTGGCCTTCGATTTTTAAGTAACGTAGTATATTATCTTTTATTAATTTTTTTTTATTTTTTATCGTTATATAACAGTTATAACTTTCGTCCGTTCTTTTGTTTTGATTTTATTCCGTATATTCTAACAGGTGTGGTTTTGTAATTTGTTTGGAGTAATTTATTTTGCTTATTTTATTGTTGTTTTGTTTGTTTATATATTTATTAATTTTTCCATTTTAATTTACGTAGTAAAAAGTTGTTTTCATGTCTGCATTTTGAGATTAGCTCGGATCTTTTATTTAATAATTTATTTTGATCTGGGAAGGTAATGATAGCTATTTTTCCTCCAAGCAAAGTTTGCAAGTTTTTGATAGGTTGTTGTAGGCTGATGATTATTTCCTTATTTTCCAAGATACTTTTGGTGTGGTGTGTGTTTTGTTTTTTATTTCCCAGATATACTTAGAAAGCATTGTACTGTTCGCATATTTACTATTTGTGAAAGACATTTTGTGTACATAATTTCTTTGTTTCCATGGTCCTTCGGTTACTCCTATATATACTTTTTCTTCATTATCTGCTGATTTTATCGTGGCTTGGTAGATTACGTTGTTTTGTAAACAATTACCGTTTAAGGGACATTCGTTTTTTATTGTGCAGTTGCACGTGGGTTTAATATGTTCGTGTGGTTTCTTAATAATTTTCCTGTTGTGCTTTTTTATTATTTTTGCCATGTTCTCGGTGCAACTGTAGCTGATTTTTACTGTGTTTTTGTTGAATATTTTGTGTAGGGTGCTTGATTCCGGAAAGTATTTCTGAAAAGTTTGAAGAATATTTTTCCTATGTTTGTTTTTACGTTTTGCTGTACGGTGGGTTGAACCATATGATATTTCTTTTCCTGTTGGTCATTTTTATGTTCTGTGGTGAGTATGTGAGTGTTGCTGGAAATCCGCTATCTTTTAGCGCTGTTTCGTAGTCTTTCTTAGCTTTGTTAAATATAGATTCATCGGAAGAATTGTCGGAAAGCCTGCAGTTAATCGATTTTGGTATCTGTTTGATTATAGCAGGCGGGTAGTTGGAGTATATGTGTATGTACTGTGGTTTATCATTCGGTTTTCTGTATGGTTTGTGTGTGCCTTTTCTTAGGTTGAAGGTAACATCTAGAAAATCTACTTCGTTTAGGTTAGTTTTTATATCTATCTCGAATCCGTTATTTTTGAAAATTTTAATCGATTAACCGCACTAGCATGAAACAGACTGTCGCCTCTAAGTGCTGACTTCCATGTCCACTTGCACATTTATATATATATATATATATATATATATATATATATATATATTACGCGAATCATTCATACGAAAAGCAGATAATGAAGTTAATGATATAAATGGCAAGAATCACTCTCGCAAACAATTTTTAATAATAATATTAAAAATTGTTTGAGAGAGTGATTCTTGCCATTTATATCATTAACTTCATTATCTGCTTTTCGTATGAATGATTCGCGTAATATAAATTGAACGTGCACCACATAATTGATATATATATATATATATATATATATATATATATATATATATATATATATATATATATATAAAGAGAAAGAACAGTAAGATTTATAATCCGGTGGTCTTATTAATTATTTTTATTTTTTAAAAACAGTGCTCAATAAAATTCTGCAGAGCATAAATATTATTAATTTACTAATTTAAAAATATGGTTCCATCGCTACGCAGGAATTACCATGCTTCGAAAACAGAAACTAAAAAATTCAAATTTAATTATAGAATTAAATTAAAATCCCTGGTAATTTTTTATTTTCAAACGAAATTTGGATTCAAAAGTTCGCTTGAAAATGAAACAGTACTAGGGATTTTAATTTAACTGTAAATAAATAGTTAAATTTGAAGTTTATACATATATATATATATATATATATATATATATATATATATATATATATATATATACATATATATATATATATATATATATATGTGTGTGTGTGTGTGTGTGTGTGTGTTTATTTTTATTTATTTATTTTTAATTCTTCCACCTACAGCCAGATGAATGTGATAAAGGTTGTTGAAATGACAGTAAGAGAACTGATATTAAGGAAACAGGAGATGACGATTGACATTGCATTTAATTTTTAAAGGCCGTAGATGAGTGGAAAGCAAGAAGGCAGAAGGAACTGTTGCAAGCGGGAAATACGAGTGAAGAAACTATTAGCATAGAACGTTTACAACGAGCAATTTCAACAGTAAATTGATTAAACATATCTACCACTCTCGTGTTACACTTCCTGAAGTCGAAGTGCCAATGAAGAAAGCTCATCTGAACAATTTCAATGAAAATATTTCTAGAAAAGGCACCGCAAAGCTAGGTTACGGCGGTAGAAAAATGATTGAAGCTGAAATGCTGCGTCAGGACAGATAAAAATCTAGATTCTTCTTTGCGTTTTGTTAAGAATTTCTTGATACAGAAATACCAGACGATAAGTGGCAGCAATATGAAATGCAGGAACCATTTTTCAATTTATATACGTGAAAGATATATTCTGGCGAGCATTATTGTCTACCCTGCCACAGTGAATCAACTTTCCTTGAAATAGCCATTAACTCGATATAATCGTTCCAATATCAAAGGAAAACGTTTAGCCGAGAATGCGCAATGGAGTTCTCTATTGAAGGTTGGCATCAGACTGTAATTGTTGCTTCCGTGAGTTTTTTTATTTTTATTTTTAATCATAACCAGCATATAATTAAGTATTATCGCACTGACCAGTAAAAAATAACTCTTTAGTCAATTTCATTCGCATCTCCGAAAATATGGTGAGCAATCATTGTCATAAATTTCCTTACGGGAACTCCATACCAAAAACGGATCACATTTCCTGCAAATGAGTGGCATCTGTTCAAAACGCGGACATCCAAGATTCAGATATTGCTAGATCTGAAAAGAACCAACTCGATGTAGTTAGATGTCACGTGGCATCATCACCTCTGTTTCAGAAAAACATGTACTGGGTCTGCCGGTATGATTTGTCAGAAAACTTAATTGCGCATATATATATATATATATATATATATATATATATATATATATGTGTGTGTGTGTGTGTGTGTGTGTGTGTGTGTGTGTATAGATTCGTATATATATATACACATGCATATGTATATATATATATATATATATACATGTATAAATATGTATATATATATATATATAGAGAGAGAGAGAGAGAGACATTTGCTCATATATAAGAGAAAGACAGTGACCAAGCAATAATATGTAAAGTTAAATTTAAACAATCAACACCATGCATGCATACATACATACACATTGATAGCCATTGAAAATGAGATAGATAGATAGATAGATAGATAGATAGATAGATAGATAGATAGATAGACGAAAAAGAGATTGAAAAATCCTCGAATTCAAGTAACTCTTTCCGACAACAGTATCAGATATTTGCTCATTTGTTTAGGCTTTAAAAGTGTGCCCCCCCCCGATAATTTTTCAGCACCCCCTTGGTTATCAAAATGGTTAAGCGTTAATAGATATGTGCACAATGTAGCATTTTGGTTAGTAAACTAATTTCCCTGATGTAGAAAGAAGTTAGTGGATTTACGAAGCCTGATATCCTGTTCGCTCAATGAATGAAAACGACTAATCTTATCAGTACAATTGCTATGATTACACTGGAATCAAAGCGCGCACTTTACGGCACACAAAACAAGAGCTAGTAATATTTTGCTGCCATTATTCTTGTGGCTCTTAAACTTAGCTACGTGTATTACGATAATTATAAATATTATAATCCTGTTCTGTTTGTTAATGACGCTTGCATTATTTCATTTGCCCGAACAATCATTCTCCTTAATATCTTATGCATCTTCACGTAAGCATATCTAATATATTGTGTTGGTGCATAATTATCAGGCGTTTTGTAGGCGAGTTATTTGTTAATAAAAATTGCTGTTTTGTTTACTTTTTTTAATAAAAATATTATTTTCTTTTTAGGTTATAAAACTTCGTGTCGATATTCATACACACCGGAATAATCATTTAAATAATTCATTGTTGAATTGTTATGTTTCTTTTTGCATAATAAATATTGTTTAAAAATGCCTGATAATTATGCACCAATATATCTAATAATTTTTCCAGTTCACCTATAGTAAACCCATTTTCAATGTCCTCCTATAATAAGTTTATTGTTAATCAGTTCATAATCAAATAATTTCCAGTTCCCTACTATAATAAAATTGTTACCAAACCATCCAAATTCAACCCATTTTCAATACATTTCGCATAATTATTTCTAATCACTCCATGGTCAAACAATTTCCAATACAATCCTATAGTAAAATTATTACCAGTCCATCAAAAGGAAACCTATTTTCACTGTGCACTATAGTAAGGTGTTTTCTATCAATCCATAGACAAATAATTTCCAATACATTTCTATAGTAAACTTATTACCAGTCCATGAAAAGGAAACCTATTTTCACTGCGATCTATACTAAGATGTTTTCTATCAATCCATAGACAAATAATTTCCAATACATTCTATAGAAAATTATTTACAAAGCATCCAAAGTAAATTCATTTTTAATGCATTTGCTATAGTAAAGGGTTTGCTAATTCATTCACAGTAAAATAATTTACAGTACGTATCTATAGTAGACTCATTACAAATATATATCTATAGTAAAAGTATTTCCAGTGCTTTTTTATATTTAAAAAAATTATAGTATGTTTCTATAGAAAAAATTATTTGCAACGCATTTCTATAGAAATCATTAGTAAGCCAAAAACTATAATTCTGTGTGTGTATGTATGTGTGTGTGTGTATGTGTGTGTGTGTGATCGGATGTTGTTTATGCATTTCCACAGTTTTCATCCCATTTCGAGTATTTTTTTTTTATTTGATAGATAATTCTTCAGTGTGGGTTTTGAGTCCAAATTTTCAGCGGCAATGACTCTCCACTACTTCCTGTCCATTATAACTCTCAGGAACGTTTTACTATTTACTATCTGTTCTTGGATATATATTTCTTCATAAAAACTTTAATTAAAATAAATAGTTTAAATTATTACCATAATAATATTTATTATTATACAGTCCCCTTTTCAGGGCCAACCTCCATTCCAATTTTACCCCCCCCTCCATTTTGGGCCTGTGCCTCAGTTGCACCCAGTTGTTGTTTTCTAATATTGATACTCGGGTGGGCTGACTTTAAACTTTAACTGCTCGAATTGAACGGCAACATTCCCAGTAATGAAAGACCCGGTCGAAGGCGGGTTACCCTGCTAGTGTATTTATATAACAGCCCGATTTTTTAGTCACACTAGCATTAATTTCTACTTGTACTTTTTTTACTTATTGAATTTCTTTGTTAATAAAATTACAATAAATTCTGTTAATAAATTATTCTCAGTTCATTTTCATAGTAAAACAAAATATTAACTGTTTGTTTAAAGCATACATACATTACGATGGCATCAGTAAAACTTACCTTTATTTGGAACCATTTACAGTTACCCCTCTATTCCTTTTTTCGATGCACACAGATTGAATTTTGAAGACAACCAAAAATAAATTTTGCATCATAATTGCAAAATTCCGGGTTTCATGTCCAATGCCCCCTATCTTCAAAAAACATTGTCTGTTATTACAGCAGCGAATAAAATTGAAACAGGGGGAAATATCGCATCTAACAAAAACAATAACTATAGCCAAAATCCTGAAAATGTCTTCAGAGTCCAAATGACAGTTGACTCTAAAATACAAGCGCGAGTAATGTTTCTTTATTCTCTCACCCATGAATACACCATGTCATTATAAGCGTAAACATTATTGTGAATACGTTTTTGGACATATTTATTTCATGGGTTAAACCTGACTTGTGCTATCAAGGTCAACATTAATTACGAATTACTGTAATTCCCCATGAATTACACGCATTTTTTTCTAAAAAAAAAAATAATAATAAGCAAATTTAGGGATGCGTATTATGCACAGCAACAAAAAATCTTTTAAAAATCCATAGGTCGATTTCAGTTGCGAAATGACTACTCCTCACAAACCTACGACAATTTGACACTAACATTCGGCGATTGTGACCCCATAAGGATGTCAAATACAATCATATGTACCTAACAATACTTACAAATGTAAAATAAAATAAGAATTGTCATAAAACTAAATTATAATAATATTATTCTATGTTTAAAACCATTTTATTTTCATAAGAGTAGAAAACGCTGGCCGTAATGAACTAGGAGAGGTACAATTTATAGTGTTTAATTACTAAACAAGGGGTGCGTATTATGCGTGAATAGAAGCATTTTACCACAACTTTAGAAACACTTTTAGGGATGCGTATTATGGATGAAAGCGTATTATACATGAGGAATTACGGTATATCATCTTCATTGAAATTTTTATTTTTATTATGGCAGACATTTTGGACAGACCATTATTTATTAAGTTTCAACCACTACATTTCGGCCGACAGATTTTCTTGTCTTTCTGGAGTTGTGGAACCTTCTAAGATGAAGTCGGATCAATAATTATTTAGTTTTAATTAGCGCAAAAAAAATATCAAATATTGAAGTGATAGAGGCTCAAAGATTGTGTTGCGTTGTTCTTATAAGATATTAAAGATGATTGACATAATGAATTAAACTGGAAAAGAATCAAAGAAAGAAAGAAGGAAACCAATGAGTAAAAGAAATAGACAAAAAAGAAAAAATAGGAATTGAGTAAAAGAAAGAAAGAAGGTGAAAAATAGAAAATTAGTAAAAGAAAGAAAGAAAGAAATCAGAAAGAAAAAAGAAAGAAAGGAAGAAATCAGAAAGAAAGAAAGAAAGAAAGAAAGAAAGAAAAAGAAAGGAAGGAAGAAATAAGAAAGAAAAAAATTAGAAAGAATGAAAGAAAGAGAGAAAGAAATCAGACAGTAGTCACAAAGTAAGAAATCAGAAAGATATCAGAAAGAAATCAGAAAGAAAGAAACCAGAAAGAAAAAAAGAAAGAAATCAGAACGAAAAAAGAAGAAATCAGAAAGAAAAAAGAAAGAAAACAGAAAGAAAGAAAAAAAGAAAGAAATCAGAAAGAAAAAAGAAAGGAAGAAATTAGAAAGAAAGAAAGAAAGAGAGAGATAGAAAGAAAGAAAGAAATCAGAAAGAAAAAAGAAAGGAAAAAATTAGAAAGGAAGAAAGAAAGAGAGAGAGAAAGAAAGAAAGAAAGAAAGAAATCAGAAAGGAAGAAACCAGAAGGAAAAAAAGAAATCAGAAAGAAAAAAGAAAGGAAGAAATCAGAAAGAAGGAACGAAATCAGAAAGAAATCAGGAAAAAAAAAAGAAATCAGAAAGGAACAAAGCAAGATATCAGAAAGAAAGAAATCAGAAAGAAAAAAAGAAACAAATCACAAAGAAGGAACGAAATCAGAAAGAAATCAGGAAGAAAAAAGAAAGGAAGAAATCAGTAAGGGACAAAGAAAGAAAGATATCAGAAAGAAAAAAACGAAAAAAGAAAGAACGAAAATTAAAAGAAAGTAAACCAAGGACAATGAGATAAAATCACGAAATAAATAAATACAAAGAAGTTAAAATATTCAAAATGAAGAGGACAGTGTAACAAAGTAAAAATGTGAGCGAAAAATTAAGCAAGCAAGAAACAAACAAGTCTGATTTTCAGTACGTTGCGACAAAGAAAGAAAGAAAAAAACAGAGAAAGAAAGAAAGAAAGATTGAAAGAAATACAAGCGTGGAGATCGTGATGAAAGTTAGTGCGGAATAAGGAATAAGCGTTCGGAATTAAAGCCCCTAATAATGATGTCTACGCAATTCTCCCTGTGTTCGTTATTCACATTGACAGAATTGCATGACAATGTGTACGACTTAACAAGACGCAAACAGCCCTGACTGACGTGGTTGATATTTCTGATCAATTCCCACATCCTCTAGAAATCGACTCGCTTCTTTTCCCGCTACCACTGCGTTTTCTCGATCGGATTCTTATCCCCTAAATACGCTGATCGCAAGTGCGTGTCTATGTGTGTGTGTGTGTGTCTCTCTCTCTCTCTCTCTGTATGTGTGATCAAAATCGATAAATACAAAGTCCATCTGACACAGATTCATGACAAAACAGCTGACAAAATAAGGCTTACGCATAATTCCCCTTTTTTAACTCGATTAAATGTTATAGATTAAATCAAAGAAAATATCCTTATTCTGAAAACAACGTCACAAAAATTGGAACCCAAAATAAACGTATTATCTTTATAATCGGACGCAAACGGGTGCCGACGATATATATATATATATATATATATATATATATATATATATATTAATAGTAGTAATCGTTTGGAAAACCTTGAATAACTCAACTTGCAAATAAAATTGAAAATAAAAAACGAAAGAACTAAAAACATCAGAACAAGACGAAACAAATCGCCAAGTGCTTTAAGTCCTTAGTTCAAAGAAAAAAAAACAAATGAGTAGAACGACTAAAATGTAGAGTGCTCAATACGCTAAGTAGGGCAATAAACTAGTATATATATATATATATATATATATATATATATATATATATATATATATATATATATATATATATATATCCAAGTGTGGGATTGGTATATACGGAGTTTAGTTCCAATAACCAACAATTATTATTCTACATTCAACACCATCACTTGAAAAGACACTGGAAGTGTCGAAACGAAATGGCTATTTTTGTAGTGATTTTATGACATATTTATGTTATAATATTTAAACAAATGATTATATATATTTATATATATATATATATATATATATATATATATATATATATATATGAATTTCACATAAAGTGCTGATATTAGTTAACAGTGCTTGGTGCATACAACAGAGATCTTAAGTATATATAAATATACATATTATCCCTCACCTTTCGCACGACTCAGAATTTCATACACAACGCAATCTTCAGGTCGTGAGCATGGACTGACCGTTACTTAAATTACGCTTATAGGTGGATAAATTCCCGGTAAACTGTGACCGGCCACAACTAAAAGTTTCATTTGTTTTCACGCAATCATCTAGTGGCCAGCAGCCTGTTATTTGTGAAAGTGGCCATTTTCTATTACCTCGGCACACACCAACCAAACTCATCATTCTGGCCGCTTTGTAGTTAATATTAATATTATTCGAAAACGCAATAAAAATTTGAATAAAAAGCTTAATCGTAGTACCTTCTCTGTCGTTTTTAATGAAACATGCATAAATGAAGGCGCACTTCCTAAATAAACAATATAATATATATATATATATATATATATATATATATATATATATATATATAAGCAGTGTGGACATCGGCCTCAACACTGGATGTCGACAGTATGTTTCATTTTTAAACTCATTCGTTAGACCATGAAGGCAGCCTAAATACACAATATATATATATATATATATATATATATATATATATATATATATATATATATAAGCAGTGTGGTCATCGGCCTCAACACTGGATGTCGACAGTATGTTTTATTCTTAAACTCATTCGTTAGACCATGAAGGCAGCCTAAATACACAATATATATATATATATATATATATATATATATATATATATATATAAGGAGTGTGGTCATCGGTCTCAACACTGGATGTCGACAGTATATTTCATTCTTAAACTCATTCGTTAGACCATGAATGCTGCCTAAATACACAATATACATATATATATATATATATATATATATATATATATATATATATATATATATATATATATATATATATATATATATATATATATAAGCAGTGTGGACATCGGCCTCGACAGTATGTTTCATTCTTAAACTCATCCGTTAGACCATGAAGGCGGAAGATCAGCTCGACTTAATAGTCTTATATGCATATATGGGAAGGCAGGCTATTTCCTGTTTATAGTATTTTTTTAACGAGTATACGACAAGATTAACTCAAATGTTCTTTTTGATTGCCTTTTCCTGACGATTATCACGTAGGGTTGCGTGCTATTAATTAATCATCTCTATTATCAAGTAATCAGTCATACGTTTTAGGTTTATATTTACGTCATTCGTTGAAGGGGCAGATTTGCGTATAGGTCACTTTTGTAATTATTTATCAATATATTATTTACTACTATTTATTATTAGTGAATTTGTTATTAAATTATTGTTACTTCGTAATATTTGTCTTTTATTATTTCTTAATTATTTTCATTATGTGATTATTTTTGTTTAGGGTTTTTAATAATTTATTTGTTTTATTTAAAATATAGCAATAAGGAAGGAGATATATATATATATATATATAAGCAAGGATATATACGACATTCGCAGATAGTACTGTTTCGCTGTATCACAGCTCCTCAGTGTGACTAGACATCCGAATGCTTATAGAAGTTTTATTTAAACTATAAATATGCAAGGATATATATAGATGTTTTATTTAAACTACAGGAATAAGCAAAGATATAGGAATAAAGTGTCGCTACCGACACCGAAATTTGAACACAGATCATCAGAGAGCAAACACAGGCGATCCCATTTTGAATAAGTAGATCGCTTGATGGTAAAGTACATGTATATATGGGAATTAGTGTGGCGTCTAAGTTGTCTATATACGGATTACTATTCGGATCACTATTCGGTGGTTACTTTTTGAGCGAATAATATCGAACAAGTACTATTAGTGCGAGTGATATTCAAAGTCGTCTGATACTAGCATTGTTCAACGGCAGTTGTATCTGCCATTACAAAGACTCTACTACAACGAGCATTACAAAAGTGATAACAAGTATCAGTTGGCATTACAAAAGTGGCAACGAGTGTTCGTTGACAAAATAAAAATGATATTGTGTTTAATTTTATTCTCGACATTCTATTTAATTTATATACTTTATATCTTCTTTATGTGCCGTGCCCCTTCAGGACGTAGGCGATCATGGCTCTCCTCAATCTCGTCCTTCGTAGCTCTTAATAAATTCTGTCTCTCCTATAACCTTGTTGCGCCATCTTTTTACTGGAACACACTAAGTAGATTATGCGTTGTCTTCCTCTGTTCCTCTTGTCCCGTGAGTATCAGATTTTCCAAGCCCTCTTTCCTCATTATGCGCCCTCGAAATTTTAACTGACTCTTCCTGATGTTACATATAAGTTTCCTCTTCTTTCCATTTTCTCTAAAACTTCGACGTTTTTCACAATCGGCCCATGGTATTCTCAGCATCCTTCTGTAGAAACACATTTCTGTTGTTTTCAGTCTCTTTATCTTTGAGGAGATTGTCCAGAATTCATTGTCATACATATAGGAGGACAGATATCACGTAACAGTTCGGTACCTTTTTTTTTTTCCTTGTTTCTGTCTCTTACTACTCTGCTTAGCTTTTGGAAAGTCTCTTTGGCTTTACCAATGCGTTTTCGGATTTAAGATAGATGGAAGATAGAAAAAAATGTACAATGTGCGATGGCTAAATTGTCGCCATTTCATATTTTTAATTTCGTGCATGGCAGATTTTTGTTTTTGATTTTGTCGACTGCACAGTATTATAGGGTCTGTTGGTCACCGTCTGTGAGAAAAGGAGCATAATGACGGAATTTAATCCGCCAGAAATTTGAAAACGGCATGCGGCACTGCTTGGCATTCCATCCGGAAGCACCAAGGACAGGGCAGAGGATTTGGAAAGAGTGGAATGAGTCTAATGGTGATTACGACGGTGTTTGAAGTGATCGCTAGCGATGGTGACGTTATACATCCATTCATCCTCTCACAGGCCTCACATGCAACACGGAAGCCTATATAAAGTGCCTTGAGGAGGTACCCTGGTATGTTGTGGTACCCTGGGTCAAGATAGTGGCTGCTGGAAGAACCTATGTCTGGCAACAGGACTCTGCACAATGCCATATAAACAGGAGAATCCAATCATGACTGCCAGACAATTTCTGCGACCACATCACCCCTTATATCTGGCCACCTAACTCCCCAGATTGCAACCAGCTTGATTATTATGTGCGCCAGAGACCAACAAAACTCCTTATAACAGCAAAGATGAACTGAAGGCAAGGATTATGGCAGCATTCACCAACTTAAGCAAGGAGACAGTCCAGAAGAGATGCAGGATCTTCTGAAGTCGTCTGGAGGACGTGGTTGAAGCCAATGGCGATTTTATAGAATAAATTTATACTTTAGTCTTTGAAGAGATTTTTGCGAAATTTCGTAAATATATTTGTTAAAATTAGATGTCAGTGTTAATTTTATATAAAGCATAAAGGTAGATTACTGTTCTTTCTTTAAAATAAATAACCCAAAGAAAATATTAAATTTAAGAAAAACCTACTAAAAGAGAAATGTCATAATTTACATTAAGAATTAATCTGAGTCAATGAATTTCAATAGATACTTATTTTTATGCCTACATGTAACCATCAATTTGTTTCTCTTGTTTAATAGCAACCATCAATTTGTTTCTCTTGTTTTTAATGTAAATTAAGACATTGTTCTTTTTGTTTTCGAAATTTAATGTATTTAAAAACAAAAAAAAACAGTAATAACGCGGCTGGTGTCACAAACAATATATTTAAATTCCAAACAACAAACGAAAGGATTTCCCCTTCAAAGTAATCACCCTAGAATCTAATGCATGCTCAATCCTTCTCTACTATGCGCGCGTATATATATATATATATATATATATATATATATATATATATATATATATATATACTTGGTTATCGTAGGGACAATATTTATTTCGATATAATTTTCAAATAAAAAGTCTCATTAGAAAATATGAGAAAATTCAAAAGAAAATATGCATGACTATGTTGTCTTTAACATTCAACACAGCATGTTTAAAAGAAAAGTTGCTGCCAAATTACACACACACACACACACACACACACACACACATATATATATATATATATATATATATATATATATATATACATATATATATATATATATAGTTGGATTGATTGAGTTTGTAACCCTGGGTTTAACGCTTTTGCGATCGTCAGACAATATCTCTGATATTGGCCGCTTTCCAATAAGTACAGCGCATATAATATATAAATAATATATATAATATATTGCACACACACACACACACACACACACACATATATATATATATATATATATATTTATATACATACACTTTCCATAAATATATATATGTGTGTGTGTGTGTGTGTGTTTGTGCGTGTTTGTCGTCTATTTTAAATACAAAATATGATTTAGAATAAAAAGAAGCAGTAATCCCCATATAATATATGAACTGCGCGAACATTGCTTTAACCAGATAATCGTATTAAAATTGAAATTACGTAACGGTCAGCAGCTGAAGATTGCGTTGTGCACGAAACTCCGAGTCAGGTGAACGGTGTATAGGTATTAATATATACTTAATAGCTCCGTTGAATTACATTGAGCCCCGTTTGAATTATTACACTTTCTGTCATCCACGTGTTTTTGCTGACATTTCAACCGCCTGATGAACATTCATGATCGTTCTCAAATTTGAAAGCCTTGATAAACCAACGACATCCTCGCTTTTGTAGAAAACACCTGAAACAAAATAAAACCTACATTTCCTTGATAAAATCTCTTAGATGTCCGCTAAGAATAGGTTTTCCTCTTGACTCTTTTCATTCATTTAGTTCTTTTACAGATACACTCTATAAGAAAATAATTTACATATATATTGTTGTAGAGTTATTTCCTCAGTGGAAACTGTATTTGGACTAAATTCGGTCCTAAATAGGTACAACGTACAAAAACGTTAGGAACTTGTTATAATAAGTATTACGCAGAGTAATCTAGTTGTGGTAGTTGACTACTTTCGTATTCGACTCCCACTGACTGCTACTTATATTAGATGGGAGAGTCTATTATTTATAGACTAGGTGTGTTTCACCATAACATATATATATATATATATATATATATATATATATATATATATATATATATATATATCCGAACCTGTATCCTATACGGAACCGTCATACAGCCTGACGTGCCTTAACCGATTCGGAGGACGAATATTTTCTATGAAAATTCCTCGGACATCCAGGCCGGTAAATGTTGTTTAATACTGTTTATTATAAACAGAGCATTTACTTAAATATTTGTATCTATATAAAAAGAACGTATAAACATAAAAATATCTAATATATATATACGAGGGTCATTCAATAAATAAGGTGAATTTTTCGGTATAAGGACGTCAAATACAGATAGAAGCTTACTCTTTTTTTTTCTTTTTTTACTTTTACTTCTTTTTCACATTGATTTAATTTCTTTTGCAGATTAAAAAAAAAACTTTCAGAGTTTTGGTGATTAACAAAGATGGCCGACCAAGAAGCATGCCCCAGGATTGAACAGCGGTCAGTTATCAAGTTTTTGGTTGCTGAAGGGTGCAAACCAGTTGAAATTCATAGGAGAATGTCAACTGTGTATGGTGCCACATGTTTCAGCCAAATGTCTACAAGTGGGCTAAATTGTTTAAAGAAGGACGGAGCAGTGTTGATGATGAAGACAGGGCTGGGAGGCCTACAGAAGTGAGGTCTCCTGAGGTGATCAAATCAGTCAATGACCTCATTCAGTCTAACAGAAGGGTGACAGTGAATGACATTGCAAGGACTTTGAGCTTATCTGCAGGGGTCATCAGTCAGATGGAGTCATCTTGCATCAGGACAACGCAAGGCAGCCCAAACGGTGCAGACCATCAACGAGCTGGGCTGGGAAACTGCTCCCTCATCCCCCTTACAGCCCAGACCTTGCCCCTTCAGACTTTCACCTGTTTGGTCCCTTGAAAGCGTTCACAAGAGGCACGAAGTTTAAAAGTGACGATGAAGTCAAAAGTGTTGTGAGCGACGGGCTGAGACATCAGTCCAAAGATTTTTACGCTGAGGGAATACGGAAGCTTGTGAACAGATGGGAAAAGTGTGTGACAGTGCTGGGTGACTACGTTGAAAAAAAAAAGTAAGCTTCTATCTGTATTAGAAGTCCTTATACCGAAATATTCACCTTATTTATTGAATGACCCTCGTATATATATACAGTGTAACCCGGATATAAGAGACCCGGATATAAGAGAAACTCGGATATAAGAGAGATTTTCTCTGGTCCCAAATTAGAGCCTGTGTTAATGTATATATAATAGACCAAACCCGGATATAAGAGAAACCCGGATATAAGATACTTCTTCTCTGGTCCCGACAACTCTTTTATATCCGGGTTACACTGTATATATGTGTGTGTGTGTGTGTGTGTGTGTGTGTGTGTTAAATTTCATTTTACTAAAGGACTTTTTTGTTCGACTAACAATGACGAAACAAAAAAAAAATCAATAAAAACTGCCAGGTGTGCAGCACTTCAGATGAGTTTGAAGTTTCAATCTATTTATCCTCACCGATGTTCCCTTTTCTCCTCTCTATCTCTCTTCTATCCCGCTCTCGATTCACTTCTAGCTAGATTCTATTCCTTTCTCTCCTAGCTTGAAACAAAGAGCACCAAGTAATTAATCCGATTTACTCGAGCAAGGAAGCCTATACATGCTGTCTGTCAAGTCATAAAAGAAAATGAACGCGGGAGTTCATTTGATGCAAGTATACCTGACTATTATCACGTGTCGATTCGTTTGTTCTTACCGCTGTTCCACTTAGGTTTCTCCATCTTTTCATCTATATATTTCACTAGATGACTTCCATTGAATTTAATTCAGACTCACATACAAAAAAGAAGAACCAGTCAGCATCACTGGATGCTATCAAGCCGCAGGTATTACATTCGTTATTCCTTTCTCCTTAACAAATACTAAAGTGGGATCACCGCATGCCTGGCCGCAGGTATTTCTACATCCCGACGCCTGAGTTGATACCATAAAAGGTTTCGTCCGCCCGTTGACACGTCTTGTTATTGTAAGGTAGCTGGATAAACTAGGTTCTCGAGCTATTGTCAGCTATCAGTCTAGAAAAAAGGTTATCTCTAAATACGAAGCCGGTTGGGCGTGTGGCTAGCAAGTAAGCCTCCTGAAACTAAACTTGTTCTTATAACATCAATAGCATCATCTAACATGGTGAGTTTGTGACTCTATATTCTACCGCGAATCTACAAGTTCAACAGACAATCGAGGAAAAATTTTAGATGTTTGAAATTGTTAACCATTGTAAATATTGCAGAGCCGTTCCAATACAACGATGCAAAACCGCACATAATGATTGGACAAGAGGAGATAAGCACGAAACGTATTAGCAGTGACTTTAGGTATGTGAACTTCTGTAGAACGTTATAATAGCAGCAGGTAAAAACAACACGAAACCACACCACATATATATTGTTATACATGTTCACCGTAGTCTGAACGTAGAATCCAACGTAGTAAGTAATTTGTTCAATGAAACAACACCAATATCGAGTAGCAGCTGTTCAATAATTCTTAAGGTCTTCCATATCAGAGGTTGGCAGTGAATATTGGGTCAGAAAACCAAATGGCCGCTTTATACACGTCGGATTGAATATTTTAAGTCTTCTGATTGGTTTTCTCATATTGGCGAACTATAAAATGAGTCAGCTCATTTTGGTTGGCTCACTAGTATATAACGGTACATAAAAAAATCCCAACATCTATATCTAGATAGATAGATAGATAGATAGATAGATAGATAGATAGATAGATAGATATCTATATAGATAGATAGATAGATAGATAGATAGATAGATAGATAGATAGATAGATATATATTAAGCGTGCTACGAGATTGGCCTTTAGGTCCCACTCGTTTACTGTTAAAATAACTAAATACAACTACCACTTCTACTACCACAGTTTCTTTTCTTGCACTTCTCGCCCGTGGAACTTCCTTTCGTTTACGTGATGATAACAGCAATCTTAAAACTTAAATGCAACGTCAGTCGCCATCTTCTATCTTCTTGAATTTTGTTCATGTTTTGTCCTTTCCTCAATCGTCCATATACTCAAACGTGTCTCTCAATTTCACTCCCTATAACCCCTTGCGTACTAGTAGCATTCCCGCCTTGCTTAGAGTGATTTCATTTACATATATATATATATATATATATATATATATATATATATATATATATGTCATTCGCAGACAGTACTGTTTCACTGTGTCACATCTCCTCAGCTGAATAGACATCCGAATGCCTCAAGCCAGGATTGACACCTAACTGATTTGGTGTCAGTCAGAGTTACTACCACTGAGCTATATTCATTCGAGAGAGCGAAATAGCTAAATCTAGTGTATTGTTTTTACGAATGTAAACAAATGCCAAACAGCCGGAGGACTCTATTTATTTTACGGAAGAGCTTTGCATTAGCGCAAGTGGCTGTTCTTTATAGAATTAGCTTATCGCTCAACAGTGCTGAATTGAAATATATTTTCAGGAGCTAAATTATGTCATTCGCAGACAGTACTGTTTCGCTGTATCACAGCTCCTCCATGCGACTAGTCATCCGAATGCCTCAAACCAGGATTGAAACCCAACTGATTTGGTGTCAGTCATATATATATATATATATATATATATATATATTGTGCATATTTAGGCAGCAATATTTCATTAATGCAATGTTTCATTAAATAATATAGACAAGTTTTGTCTATTTATTTTAAGTAAGTTCCTTTCATATTGTCTGATAAGCTTAATCACATTATCAATGAAAGACGAAAGGAAAACACCATATTGATATATGTTTAAATCCAATCTAAGCTTTCGGCTTACATTATCGGCCATTATCAAAGTTGACAATTTCAATATATCAAACAACACACGGACGAAATAATAATGATAGTCCGTCCTTGCTTCATGAAAAATTATTGGACACAACATTTTTAAGCTATTGTTAAGTAAAAATTATTTCTTATATGTTTACAAATTTAAAAAAAAAGTTGAGCTTAGCAAAAAATTGTTTATTATATATCTAAGCAGACATAAGAGATATTTTGTCTTTGTAAAAATTAATATGCAATTTAAACATAAGTTATGCACAGAATTCTTTGAGACATTATGAAATTATGAATAAATCAGAATCAAATTTGCAGTTTTAAATTAAATTATATCCCAATTATTCATTTGCATGCTCCCTCTGACCAAGCAGACCAAATCATGCTCAAAAATCGACAATTCAAATTTCCTCTGGGTGCTTGAACAAAAAGCGGAATTCTGGCTGGCATGTTCAGACGTTTTCACAACCGTGAAGGCAAGAGAGCTCTCTCAAGAAGTTCGTAAAAGGATAACTGACTGTCATAACTATGTGATATGATAGCGAAAGATCTCCAGTGAACTTAATATCTCCATCAGTCGCAGTGGAGAGATATCATTCGAAGATGGAATCAATACGGCCTGATCATAAATCTTTTTTTCAAACAGCACGCCTTCATGAATGGGTTTCGAGTTTGTTTCTGACAAATTAATGTATTTACACGTTTACTTAATATATCCATTTGTCAGAAAGTAACTCGGAACCCCATTCACTACTCGAGATGAATTTCAGAAGAACCTGAAGGCAGCTGGGTCAAAAATAAATGAAGATACAATTAGTTGAAGACCTCACTATTTTGGACTGTAGTATCGGACTCCTAGAAAAAAAAAAGAAACAATTTTATGGAAGTCAGTTACGTAAAATCTCGTTTAAATCTCGAGAGGGTTTCTTTGTTCAGCAACAAAATATGGGCTGACGAAATAAAAATTGAACGCTTTTGTGGAAACTATTTCTGTATATTGGAGAAATAAATCCAGTTTGCATAAGATTCAAATATCATTCCAAAAGGTAAACACGCAGGTGGAAGTTTAATGATTTGTTCTGTTTCTTCTAGGTTTACAGATGCAGTACATAGAATTAAAGTGACAAGAAATAGTGCTGTGAATTTTAAAATACCTGAGAATTGTGATCGATTTGTAAAGCATCTTACATTATTCGATATTTCCGTATGAGAATGATTCTAAATATACTACAGTGTACATGAGACAGTGTTTAAATGCAGAGACAATAAGAATTTTAGAGCGGCTAAATCATTTGACCTAAATCCGATAGAATACATATATATATATATATATATATATATATATATATATATATATATAACGTAAATCATTCATACGAAAAACAAATAATGAAGTTAATTATATGGCAAGAATCACTCTCGCAAACAATATTTAATAATAAAATACAATCAACCTCGAATCCGTTAATGAATGGTATGATCCTTGTTTATAAATTCCGGTTTTATCAGGTCTTATTTTTGCTACTAGCACGGCTTTCAGTCATTTCATCCGACCATCATCAGGTAGAAAATTATGTAAGTTTTTTAAATCCAGGTAATAATGAGACATCGAAAGATATCTCATTTCTAAAAACACCTCTTTCGGTCTGCACTATCTTTCGATGTCTCCTTCCCTTTCAATATATAACTTCCGTTAAGTTAACCAATTAAATAGGTCAATGTCTGGTCCCTCCTCCCCTGTTACTAAGTATGATAGATAGAAATATTAAAATAAACCCTCTCTAAACTCGATCATGTCTCGCACACCACTCCTCACTACCCTCTCTCTTAAATTATTTAATACTATCCGTCAAAAGTGTAAATGTTCATTTCATTTTTCGTTTCACCTTTTGGAAGTGTAGTCTGATGATCCAACGTCCTTTAAAAGGGCTATGGTGAAATAAATTATTACATGGAGTGGTCTGTTTTTCTTTAATATATATATATATATATATATATATATATATATATATATATATATATATATACAGAGAGAGTGAGAGAGATTTTAAGTATTACCCCCGCCCCAAGCAAAGCAGGTGTTCCTCTACAACGCAAGGGTTGACAGAGGGTAAATGCAAGAGTAAAGAGGCGTGTTTGAGGAAAGGATAAAGACAAGGACGTGCAACAAGATCAAGGCATCATATGTCGATTGATATAACACGTGAATATTTGAAAATTGTAGTTATCAGGGAAGAAATTAAGAGGAAAGGAGTTCCACAGACGGGAAGTGCGAGAGAAGAAGCTGTTGGATTAGGAGAGACGGTTACATTTAACGGTTTTGACAGTGAAAGAGTGGGACCGAGATGCCAACCTAGTAACTCGCTCAAATTCATGCAGTTTGGGAACCAACGAAAGTGGCTCGTCGGAGCAGTTGCCATAAAAATACTTGTAGAAGAGACAGTGGAAAGCCACGGTACGTCTTTGAAATAGTGACAGTAGACGATATGCCAGACATATGGAATGAATTTAAAATATGAAGTAAAAAAATAAGTAATCCAAGTAGATCCTATTAATATAAAAAGATCTCAAAAGAGAGCATATAAGTGAATTATTTGAATAATCATAATTAATTTATCGAGTCTAGAAGAATCCTCAACAGAATGCAGAAAGCACTGTCCGTTACGAGACTCGATGAATTAATTACCATATATATATATATATATATATATATATATATATATATATATATATATATATATAAGCACATCGACGTGGTATATTGGTTAGAAAACTTGTCTCGATAGATCAATTATGAGTGAGCAGTGATTTCGGTATTCACTTGTTACTCCATTCTTTCTGCCTTGTACCACATCACTATATATATATATATATATATATATATATATATATATATATATATATATAACATAATATAAAAGGCTCAAACACTAATATTCTGTGGTTATGATTTATTACATTGGAATCGTAATCACGATCCAATTCATCAGACCTACAAATTTAAAAAAAAGTTCTGATCAATTGTATCGTAATTACGTTTCCGATGTAATAAATTATAACCATAGAATATTAGTGTTTGAGCCTTTCATGTTATATTCTTACTCTGTCCTGGTCATTGAGTTCTACCTGGACTCTATCCTCTTGGAAATTTATGTATACATACGTATATATATATATATATATATATATATATATATATATATATATATATATATATAGATAGATATATATATATATATATATATATATATATATATATATGTGTGTGTGTGTGTGTGTGTGTGTGTGGGACTATATATATATATATATATTGACCACTAGTATTATCAATATATATATATATATATATATATATATATATATATATATATATATATATATATAGTCACATGCGTTCTGCCAAGGAATTAATAGGTTCAGCCAAACTGTCTAGTTGAAATGTTCAGTTTTGATTAAAAGAAAATGTAATTACTTACAGTATACTAATTTCGGAATCCTTAATCTGTAAATCTCCGTCCAGATCATTCAATATCATTCATTTACTCCAATTTTCAAACCCACAGTAATAATAAATATATAAAGATAAGAGAAAAGCAATAAAAGTCTTAAACACCTGAAGTCAGTCAAAATCTTGTAATAGAAAGATGCAAAATCTGTGTTTAATTCTTTCATAATTTCAATTCACTATAGCCGTTACCCCACCGCGAAGCGTTCTACGTCTTTCCATGTTGCACATTATGTTATTTCTCTTTTGTATTTCTTTTTTGTAATTGAGTTCAACCCAAGCAAGGAAGTAAAGCCACTAAGATACAAGGGTTTACTGGATGTGTGAAAAATTAGAAAACAGAAACATTACTAAGAAGCAAGAACAAAAAAAGAGGAATCAGAAGGACAGTAGATAGCGATTGGAATTGCATTTAAATTTTTTCACATTAAAGTTCGCTGGAAAGCATGGAGTCCACATAGAGTTCCAAAAGCGAAAAGCGCGTGCAGAGAAACTGTTAGGATAGAACTTAAGGTTACATCTAGCCAACTCAAATGTGAATTGGTGAGACCTCGTCGCCAGTCTAGTACTGTGCTTAAATTCATATAGTCTAGCTCATCCGAACAGCGCCATGAAAGTATTTCTAGAAAAGGTAGAGGGAGGCAACTGTACGACTGTGGGAATGTGACTGAATCCGAGACAAACTCCATTTGTAAAGGTGTCTAATTTTTTTCGCTCTTCAAGTTAAATAAAAACTTTGTTTACACTATTTAGATTATTTGCACATAGATTATTGTCCTCATCTTTGTTTTTATTATCTCAACGTTTCGGCCTTTGTGTCAAATGGTCTTCATCAGGTGTATGTCGATCCGAGTAAAAGCTTTGACCTGAAAATATCATGAAGGAAACAGCATGAAACCCTAATCACATCTAGGCAGTATACATGTGAGTAGCGATTTTCCAAGCGTAGCTTAGATTAGGCAAAAGGCCGAAAATATGGGGCACCCAGTGAGGATCGAACTCACTACTTATTAGTATTACACCGCCTCGGGGTGCACGAGTATGCAAGTGAGTATGTTGATAATGAGCATGTTGTGTTTTGAAGAATGATAATAAATTTAGCAGTCATTTGGTTTTAATATAAGAGAACCGATTACCGATATTTCCTCTTCAAGGAGATACAGAGAAAAAGATGAAAATAGATGCGTATCGCCGAAGTGGGATCGATCTTTATTTTACTCCAGACTGAATCTGTTCACTACTGAAATGAATAACGTACAAAGAAACTCTAGTGATAAAAGTAATACACACAGTTTAATAGAAAAATATTAGGGCGTCTATTTCAAATACGAATTATCCGATATATATATATATATATATATATATATATATATATATATATATATATATATAAATTGACTGATTTAAAAAATATGGCCCCATCGCTACAATGGAATTACCATGTTTCAAAAACAGAAACTAAAAGCTTCAGATTCAATTATATAATTAAATTATGGTTCTTGTTTTGTTTTGTTTTGGTTTGGTTTATTTTACGGCATATCAACACCTCAATGGGTTATTTAATGCCGACAAAATTTTTATTGCTGATAATATGTTTTTCTTCAAAAATCTATTTCTGGGAATATTTTTCCTTGAAGAAATCTATAACTGGTCATATTTTTTTCAAAGCTGTTTGCATTGCTGGTATATTTTTAAAGTATTGTTGATAATTTCCTTCAAAAATTATTGCTGGTAATAATATGTTTTTTATTACAAAGTATTTTGGTATTAAAACCTATTTTTACACATTTGGGTGTCAATTATTTGCCCATAGCCGGGACTCTAACAGGTGCTACTACCCCGGATCAGGGTGGACCTGGGAACAGCAGCAATTAAGAGGTGGTTCCACTATTCTCAAAACCTCCTTATCAGAGGTCTTGTTGTTGGACGTAGTTTATCGTCTTACCCAGGACATGGATGTAGTTTATCGTCATACCCAGGACGAAGTCCCTAGTTCTGTTTCATTTTCAAGCAAATTTTGGTATTTATATATATATATATATATATATATATATATATATATATATATATATACCAGGTAAAAATATCCCTGGGTAAGTAATCCAAGTAGATTCTTTTAATATAAAATATTAAAACTGAGCCACAAAAGAGAGCTCAATATAAATTTTATTATAGAGCATGTAAGTGAATTATCATAATTCATTTATCGAGTGTAGAAGAATCCTCAACAGAATGCAGAAAGCACTGGTCGTTACGAGACTCGATGAATTATTATATATATATATATATATATATATATATATATATATATATATATATATATATATATATATATATATAACGACATTTCGAGTGATATATTGGTGAGCAAAAAGACTAAAATAGATGCGTATCGCCGAAGTGTGATCGAAAAGTCTGATATTAAATTTATCCAGTTATTTGATTTTTTTTTTCTAAAGTTCCTACCACAATAGAATAAAGCGTGTCTTCTGAAAAATGGGATTGGTACCATCCTAGAGAGTCCAGCAACTTTTCTTTGGAAAGGGTTTGATCTTTATTTTACTAAAGACTGAATCCGGTGTCAACGTATGCATTCGCCCACTCCTTATCCGTTCACTACTGAAATGAATAACGTGCAAAGAAACTCGAGTGAAGTGCGAACTTTGCACTGACCTTTTCAATTTCCAACAGCATCTAATGAGACAAATGTTAAAGGAATTTCGGTTGTGGTCGGGATTTATCTGCCACTCCATCAATAGCTACAAGACCGGTTTTTTGGAGGTGCCAATTTGTATACCCATTGCGGTCTTATTTATCGCTGAGATAGGCATAGATTTCCAACACGTACTACAGGGATATTTGCCAAAAACACAATATTTCTACTTTCTTATACCTCATGTGGGTTTGTTCTCTACCAAGATCAGATTATGGAATATCGAAAAGGAAGTGGGGATAAATGAGAGAATTCAATTTATGTGAAGTAAATCAAAGATGATATGTAGCATATAAATGTTGATAATAATGAAAGTGAACACACAAACACACAAACACACACACACACACACACATATATATATATATATATATATATATATATATATATATATAAGTTTAAAAAAGAGGGAACAGTAGAGAGGAAAATAGGAGTTCACAACAGGAAGAAGGATCATCACTTCAACTTAGAGCTAAAGAGATCAATTAGAAAAGATCCAATGGACGTTTGGCACGTGAGAGAAGAGTTTCAGATATGACAGTCCAAAGAGCAATGAAAAAAAGATTTGGACCTGAAATCGTATGTGAAACTTGTGAGGCACCGTGTTACTCCAGGACAGAAAGTTAGAAGGTTAGAGAGGACGAAGTCCATCTTGAATAAGTTGGAAAAATAATCCTGAAATAATATATATATATATATATATATATATATATATATATATATATATATATATCGGAGAAGTTTTCGTCCAGATGGTGTTCCCGAAATAAAATTTGTAAACAAAATTGATAATTAATGTCTCCGTCTTCTTATTACCATTATAATGTTCTGTAGTCTACATTGAAATATCTCTTTATATATATATATATATATATATATATATATATATATATATATATATATATATATATATATATACATATATATATATATATATACATATATATATATATATACATATATATATATATATATATATATATATATATATATATATATATATATATATATATATAAACTCTGGAGTTCTACTATAAAACAGACTGACGCTACTCGAAGTTGACCCCGATATATATATATATATATATATATATATATATATATATATATATATATATATATATATATATATAGAGAGAGAGAGAGAGAGAGAGAGAGATAGGTAGATAGATAGATATGTGTGTGTGTGTGTGTGTGTGTTTGTTCCATACAATAGAAATTAAGATTACATTAGGTTAATGATCATTTTCACCTTGTAAATTGAAACAAAATTTACTAGGATTTTTCGAACCAGTCAATAGATGATATATATATATATATATATGTGTGTGTGTGTGTGTGTGTGTGTGTGTGTGTGTGTGTGTGTGTGTGTGTGTGTGTGTGTTATTACAATGTCGGATACTTAATAACAAAAATGCAAACAGCTTAAAAAGTAACTAAATGTGTAATTAGCTAGTCTCGAAACCAAAATACTATTTTTCTTAAATTAATTGAAAAGATCAATATTTCAGCGACCTCTCAACTTTGGGGGCATTTTTGTTCGATGATGTCCTAAACTTTGTCATTGATTTTCCTGATATATATTTTAATATATTTTCTGTTTATACGTTAATTTTATAGAAGAAAATATTTAAGTAAATGCTCTGTTTATAATAAACGGTATTAACTACATTTTCCGGCCTGAATGTTCGAGAAATATCATAGAAAATATAAACCGAACCTGTATCCTACACAGAACCGTCACATACCCTGACGTCCTATAACATTTAACTAGAGAGGAAGCGTCTGGATAAGTCCGGTAAACGTTGTTTTTAACACGCACGCGCACACACACACACACACACACATATATATATATATATATATATATATATATATATATATAGATATAGATATATATATATATATATATATAATACATAAAAGATAAATTCTCAGAGTTGAATCAGACCAGGAAACAGTAGTATTAAAAAGTGCTCAATACACGTGTGAAAAAAATAAAAATAAAAAATAAAAATAACATGTAAAGTCTTTAAATTTAAAAATCAAGAGGTCAGTTTTAGCCCCTACTATTTTTATCAATTGATCTCCTAATGCTTTATTTTAAAAAATCATGGGTTATATTCAAAAGAAAAAACGAAAGGGATCCGATTGTAAGCTGGAAATTTTTTTAAAAAGGCGAATCATTATAACAACCACAATAATATTTGCAACTTTGTATATATACTCTTAATTTCTCTTAAGCACATATGAGGCTGGTTAAAAAAAAAATATTACAATTCCCACCACCGATACATTTATAATACCCTTTCTTTTCTTCTCCTCCCACTTCTTCTTCTAATTCCTTCTTCACACACCCAACGTCGTGCGTTTGTCTATTTTTTTTTTTTTTAAATAGTATAGCATTCATTAGTTTTTTTTTTTTAAATAAAGCTTTGGGATGTCCGTTGATAAAAATCGACTGGCTCTCATCGCTTTTGGAACCAGTGTTGCAGCGCTTGAGTGGATTTTGCATAAAGGATTCATTTTCCTTTGTTGACCGTATTCAAAATCTGTCTTCTGGCAAGTTCATGCGTTCCTTTGACGTCTGTTCCCTATACACTTGTGTCCCTCTTGTGGGAACTATTAATATTTGCTGCGATTTATTTTATCGCAGTTCTTTGTCTCCACCGAGTATTCCTGAGTCTGCATTTGTGGAGTTGATGAAATTTGCCACGTCGTCTGTCGAATTCAGTTTTAATAATACCATGTTTCGACAGATTGACGGGGTTGCTATGGGTTCCCCTTTGGGTCCGGCATTAGCTAATATTTTTGTCGGCTTTCACGAAGAGAAAATAGATAGGAATGCACTTCGTCCTCAACTGTATTGTCGGTATGTTGATGATATTTTTTGTTTATTCAACAACAAAGTTGAGGCTGACCAGTTTCTCTCTTTTCTAAATGGTATCCATCCAGCACTGAGGTTTACTGTCGAGAAGAAATCCAATTTTTAATTTGCCTTCTTGGATGTATTAGTACATCGAACACCTACAATTTTTCTTACCTCGGTTTATAGGAAACCAACATGTTCCCCCCAAGATCAGGAATCACACCTTGTCGTTGAATGGACGTGTCCCAAACACTTATGCTTCCGCCATATGCGAGCACCTCTTAAATCACAGAGAGTTTGCGGCTAACTTTAATGTGGACGGGTTCACTTTTCTTGTCCCGGTCACACTCTTCATTTCATCTCAAGGTACTGGAGGCACTTTATATCGGGTCCCGCAAGCCCTCCCTGTGTAAACAGCGTGAGTGTTTGCTGGGACTCGCTTTTATTTGTCTCTAGCTCCTTGTGTTTACTTTTTTTATCTCCCCATTTCCTATTCATTGTACATCTTCCATTGAAGCCTGAAGAGCGGGAGCGAAACCGGTTGCTTCGCTTTTAATATGTCTAGTAATATTAAGCTTCACACTTTTATTTCCGTGATTAAATTTTGTACCTACAATATATATATATATATATATATATATATATATATATATATATATATATATATATATATATATATATATATATAATCTCAACTGGCATATATATAGAAAAAATCCACTACATTTGAGATGATAGATTCCTGTAAATTCTATTATCCTTTTTTGATCTATAAAGAGCTTCTCCTTCTCTTAGACGAGCTGTTAAGTACAGTTAAAAAGCCCATTCTGCTCTACTATTTAATCTATATCTAGGGGTAGAAAGATGGATTCTCCCGATTCACGAGAGTATTTTTTTATGTAGCCAATGTAACGAACTCGAACGGAATTCGAACTCGGTTTGCCAATTTCTCGTTCCGATTCGTTAAACACCGTCTGCACATCCAGTTTATTTATAAATATTTACATCTGCTGTACGTTGCTATGTAGACTTGTTGCTGGTGGTATATTCGTCTGCAAACAGATACTGAATGACAGAAGACAACAACAAATCGACAAAAATAAGATTAGAGAGCTCTAGGCAAAAAATATATCTGCATGTTGATGTAGAGGGTGAGAGGGCATTGTCCTGAAAATGACAGTTTTGTAGTCATTGAAAAGTGTTTTCCTGAAAAGGACAATTTATCGCATGGTGTCTAGGATGGCTGGATGGCTGGTTGGAGCTGGAGGCCTCCTGGAGATCGCTGGCTGCCTAGCTGGAGGTTGCTGGAAATCGCTGGCTGTTGTTAGAGGCCTACTGGAGATCGGTAGCTGGTTGTTTATTTGACTGGCTGGCTGTCTGGCTGGAGCTGGAAGCCTGCTGGAGATCGTTCTCTGTCTGTCCGTCTGTCTGTCTGGCTGGCTGGCTGGCTGGCTGGCTGGCTGGCTGGACCTGGACCTGGGGATCGCTAGCTGGCTGAGATGAGGCAGGGAGCCGCTGCAGATCACTGGCTGGCTGGAGCAGCGGCCGATGGCAAACTGGAGCTGTGAATGATGATGATGGCGGGCGCTGATGAAACAGATCCTACACTTTGATCGTAGTCACTCTTAGCAATGGATTGTTTTATTTACCTCGGTCTCCCCACTAAGATGAGAGGTGACACAAGATCGGATGCTATGTGGGGACTACGAGCGCGTACACTCGGGACAAGGACAAAAATTGCCCAGCTCCCGGAACTATCGGTTGTCCTCGTATCACCAGGACTACTTATCCCATTCTCTAATGAAATGGGGATGCAGCCTCAAGCAGCTGTTCCTCGGAACGGAGCATCTCAATGTCTTCCCGCATAGCCTCAAGTGAGTCGCACTCTGCCAGTAGACAGAGACGCAACTGACAGATGATAATCATTCCCCTGGTATGGATCGCGGAATGTTGGTATTTACACCGGTTTCCCCACTGAGACGGGGTATGACGCAGTCGGGTTTATTGTGAGGATCCCAAGCGCGTATACACAGGTTAGGTACAAAGATTTTCCAGCCTCCGCAACTGTCGGTTGCGCTGGCATCGATAGAGACTACTGGTCCACCTCTAGTGCAATAGGGGGGATGCAGCCTTAGACAAATGTTTCCCAAGACCGGGCACCTCTCAGTATTTATTTTCCTAATCTGCGCCTCCGTTCGCAGACAGAGGCCACAACTGAGTCGCACTCTACCAGAAGACAGAGACGCAACTGAGAGACGATATGCATCCCACGGCTTGGGTTGCGGAATGTTTGTGTCAATTTTTGAGGCCTTTTTATATGCTGAATCAGTTTCACAACATTTGCCGGTCCTGGAAGTATCTCCTTCTGGTTGTTTTAAAACAATGTGGAGGTGCCGACAGGATATAACACACTATCTAATCAATAACAACCTCTACAGAAATAGAGTGTAAACCCTCTTCAGCATATCCAAGTTCTACAAATCATATGAAAAATAAAGTTAAAACAACAAAAATTAAGAAAGGCCGAGACAAGGGTTAAACCGCAATACAACGATTCAATTTGGACAACGATTCAATTTGGATACAAATATATGCAGTCACAGTTAGTTATATATATATATATATATATATATATATATATATATATATATATATATATATATATATATATATATATATATATATATATATATATATATATATATATATATTTGAATTGGACACAGTCCGACAATTTATTTAAAGACATTTATAATATGTTTAACGTTCTTTTTATAGATAAGTATTTAAGCAAATGCTCTGTTTTATAATAAACAGTATTAAATAACATTTACCGGCCTGAATGTAAGAGATAGGATACCGGTTCGATTCCTGTCGGAGAACGAAAATTTTCTATGAAAATTTCTCGTACATTCAGGCCGGTAAATGTTATTTAATACTGTTTATTATAAAACAGAGCATTTGCTTAAATACTTGTATCTACAAAAAGAACGTTAAACATATTATACATGTCTTTAAATATATATATATATATATATATATATATATATATATATATATATATATATATATATATATAATTCAGGAGCATGTTAATAAATCCAGTTGGAACACCTTAAAGCAAACAGTAGTGACAAAAACAAAAAAGCCATTTCGAGATTTAAAAAAGACGTGAGAAAGAAAGGAATCACTATCAATTAATAAACTTAGAATACGGCACAATTTACATGGCTTTAAAAACAAATATATGAAATCAGTTAAGAGGAAATACAAAACTATGAAACAGATCAGGACTCAAAGTGGAACACCTTAAAGGAAACATTAAAGCAACCAAAAGAATGATTTACACTATTTACAATGTTCAACTATTGTCCACATCTTCGTTGACATATTCACGAGGTTTCGGCTATTGTACCCTCTGGCCTTCTTCAGGTGATTGGAATTTCAAACTGAACCCTTTATTTCATCCACTCGAGGAAATTGTTCTCATTCCACGTACCATGCCACCTACCGGATATCTCAGTATCGGCTATCACCCTTTAACTCAAATCTCAAAATTTTTGTTCACCTCTTCTGTAGCCAGGTATTGAACTCACAACTCTGTGTGTCAAGTCACAGAATTCAACCAACGCTTTTATCTGGGCCATGTGTCACTCGCCTGAAAGCCGGAGCGTACAACGGCCGAAATGCCGTGAATGTATAAAATCTACACCTCTTTGGATATCTTGTTCCAATTTTGATAAATAGATCGTTTATTGTTCAGCATGAAGCCTATTTAATTTCCTTGGCTTGAGACTAGTTACTCACATTTTAAATGGTGCCAAATTTTGATATATTCAAGTTGGTATAAGCATCTTTCGGGATAATGAACGCCTATAATGAATACAAACAGAGAAGAATAGTACGGTAAGGATGTGTTTTCTCACCAGACTTATTTAACCTGCACAGTGTGATGATTCTAAAAAAAATTAAAGATTACCCCACTTGTCTACCAAATAACTTCCGCTCCCGGCCTCTAGATGGCGTTGCCGAGTTCGAATTCCAATCGAATCCATTACATTCACTTACGTTCTAATACCCTTGGCAAAGGTATGAATCCTCTTCTTCTCCCCCCAGCTATGGGTAAATAGCAGGACAGACCGGGTTCTATAGCGTTGGATGGCTACTGGTCTACCGCAGAAAGAAATGGCAACCTACTGCGAGGAAAAAATCTGCCTCGTCAAACATTTATCGAAAGATACATGATCGCCTAAGCGTGTATCAAGCATGGCACATAACTGACTGAATAATACTACTGTGCCTCCTTTAATAAGGCACGGTAGAGTAATGGATTGTGGCTCGGGTTGAGGAATCAGAGAGCCGAGTTCGAATTCTAGTCAAATCCATTAGATTCACTTACGTGCTAATACCCTTGGGAAAGGTATGAATCCTCGTCTCTCCCAGCTCTGGGTAAATAGCAGGACAGACCGGGTTCTATAGCCTTGGATGGCAACTGGTCCGCCGCAGAAAGAATTGGCAACCTACTGCGGGAAAAAAAATCTGCCTCGTCAATCATGTATCGAAAGATATATGATCGCCTAAGCGTGTATCACGCATGGCACATTACTAACTGTCTGACGTACTAATATCCTTGGGAAAGATATAAATTATCTTTTCTCCTCAGCTAAGGCTAAATAGCAGAACAGACCGGGTTCTATAGCCTTGGATGGCAACTGGTCTGCCGCAGAAAGAATTGGCAACCTACTGCGGGAAAAAAAATCTGCCTCGTCAATCATGTATCGAAAGATATATGATCGCCTAAGCGTGTATCACGCATGGCACATTACTAACTGTCTGACGTACTAATATCCTTGGGAAAGATATAAATTATCTTTTCTCCTCAGCTAAGGCTAAATAGCAGAACAGACCGGGTTCTATAGCCTTGGATGGCAACTGGTCTGCCGCAGAAAGAATTGGCAACCTACTGCGGCAAAAAAAAATCTGCCTCGTCAATCATGTATCGAAAGATATATGATCGCCTAAGCGTGTATCACGCATGGCACATTACTAACTGTCTGACGTACTAATATCCTTGGGAAAGATATAAATTATCTTTTCTCCTCAGCTAAGGCTAAATAGCAGAACAGACCGGGTTCTATAGCCTTGGATGGCAACTGATCTGCCGCAGAAAGAATTGGCAACCTACTGCGGGAAAAAAAATCTGCCTCGTCAATCATGTATCGAAAGATATATGATCGCCTAAGCGTGTATCACGCATGGCACATTACTAACTGTCTGACGTACTAATATCCTTGGGAAAGATATAAATTATCTTTTCTCCTCAGCTAAGGCTAAATAGCAGAACAGACCGGGTTCTATAGCCTTGGATGGCAACTGGTCTGCCGCAGAAAGAATTGGCAACCTACTGCGGGAAAAAAATCTGCCTCGTCAATCATGTATCGAAAGATATATGATCGCCTAAGCGTGTATCACGCATGGCACATTACTAACTGTCTGACGTACTAATATCCTTGGGAAAGATATAAATTATCTTTTCTCCTCAGCTAAGGCTAAATAGCAGAACAGACCGGGTTCTATAGCCTTGGATGGCAACTGGTCTGCCGCAGAAAGAATTGGCAACCTACTGCGGGAAAAAAATCTGCCTCGTCAGTCATTTATCGAAAGATACATGATCGCCTAAGCGTGTATCTCGCATGGCGCATAACTGACTGATATAAGAAAAGGGTGAAAAAGACTCACTATCTCATTTTTTTATTTCGACCATATATTTTTTTTACTGTTGTTTAACCAATACAAATTTCAAGAGTCACTCGTGTTAGAGGGTTACTGATTGAGTGTGTTGTATGAACGTAAGACGAAGATGTAACAGGTGCAGCTTACGGGGATACGTAGGAAAGGTAATTGTTAAACATAGACTTGAAGAGGCTATTGTAGTTATCTAGAAAGCATTCTCTCGCGATTTTGTTCGTCAAAGCTCCGATTCTATGTTAAGAAGCTACCCGAATGAAACTTACTACTGGAATACAAAAGGAATGGGTATGATTCGACCGTGTGTACGTGGTATGGTGCGTTATAGCTCTGAAGGTAAAAGCATTGATGTGGAAATAGTAATAGATTAGCGGGAGACCTGAAACGTTTCGTCTGTGAGAAACGGGCTGTATGGTGGAATATAATTCATCACGTACTAGGCCATGTAAACGCTTTTGAACTGGAAAATGAGAACTAGGCAATTCCAGCTCAAATGTAGCAGCTGTACTGAATTTTTTCGGCCTGATGTGGCTCTTTGAAAGCTAGATCATGGTGGCAGGAGGAGTCAGATACTTACCGGAGTGCTACAAGGAACCGACCATTTTTCCAGCATCTTTAGTGACGTAACGCATATATGAGTTCAACTTGAGGTCTCGGATGAACTTGAATTCCAACAGGCGTTCAAGGAAAAGGGTCTCCTTAAGAGAACTACCATCCATCGTGATATGTGGAACTTCAGGTGATGGTTGAACGTTATTATTTTAGTTTTAGAGATATTGAATGTTATTCCTCACTTGTACTGTTAGAGCTAGATAGAAGAAGACATTAACTGCCAAGATGTTTAGAGGTTCACCCACATGTTTTATTGTCTGCATAGATCGTTAATATAAAGCAGAAAAAGATACGAACGCCTGAAATACGGGTGCCCTTTGGTTTCCCAAGAACCACGCCGGGTGTAGCGCAATCGCATGCAAACGCTATAGGCTTACTTCATTATACATAAAAATAGCTAGTAATTATTCCAAACCAAAAAAAAAATCTTCTGAAAATCTACTTCTTCCACAGCCTTTCATAGAACATTTGCACATGGACATAAAGAAAGAATACACACATCTTCATTCCCCGTTTCATATTTTTCCTGTTTAACATTACCAATAATAATCATTGTGTCACAATAATTGAGACACCCACGCAAGAGATGGTGCATGATTTTATCTCGGTCTCAAGTGTTTCGTCTTTTATCATAAACAATAAAGTCAGTGAGATGGGGATCTTCAATAACAGCCACCCACTTAATCAAAATGAGTGAAATAATAGACAAAGAAATGAAAACTTTTGGGAACAAGTGACAACAAGCTGGACGTTGAAGACTTCCAATCATAGGCTTATATTAAGAGTCACTGTTAAGACATAAATAGTACCAGGCTTTAACGTGTGTACACTGACCACCAAGAGAGAGATTTGCCAGCCACGTGTAGCGATATACAGATGAGCCAGAAGTTGGTAGTATTGTTGGAGGGGAAAAGCTGATATGTTAATATTTGATGCTACATGTGACAGAAGCTGTCCCCAAGTGTCACTTGCTTGCGAGACTGTGCAAGGGAATCCTTGAAATAAACAATGAAATATATTAGTAACATAGTCTGAGTTTTTATTTATCGTTGTGGTCTTGCATTTATTTTCAGTTTTCGTTATCTTGTGAGCATGCAGCGTTCTTTTGTGGACACCAACGCGAACGAGGATAGAGACGGAACGTGGGCTTTCATTGCCTGATTGGTGAAAAGATTAGACACATCCCTGTTGCATGTTCACAGTTAAAACCTAGAAGGATTATCGGCGGAAGTGACTTTCTTAATATAACGGGTGTAACAGCAAAATTGTCCAAATCGTGTTACAGTATAATTGTCCATCCCACAAAATGTTTAATATCTAAGAAACCACTAAACTAATTGAGTTTCTTTTTTTTTCAGGTTTTCAGATAACACGTTTAGCCATCTTAACACTATTTGTCATAAGAATCACTGGTAAACTGTTTTAGTTATTCAGATAGAAAGAGAACAGTTTAAAATCGTTTTGTGTCAGATCTACTGTCTTCCTACTAAGCACTGGTGAGCGGAAAAAGATCATTCAGGCCTTCAATAATGGTACCAACATTCATACTCTGGCTTCCATCTTCAAAGTCTATTCAAGAACTATCAAGAGAACGGCCAATGTTTAAAAAAAGCGGGGAACAGTAGAGGGGAAAATTGGATCAGGAGGTCACAACAGGAATAGGGATCATCATTTCAACAGTGCTAAAGAGATCAATTAGAAAAGATCCAACTAAATCCATAAGATGTTTTGCAGGTGAAAGAGGAGTTTCAGCTATGACAGTTCAAAGAGCAGTGAAAAAAAGATTTGAAAATTCAACCGTACGTGAAAATTGATGTCACCTAGTTACTCCAGAACAGAATGGTAGAAGGTTAGAGAAAGTGAAGTTCATCTTGAATAAGTTGGAAAATGATCCTGGAATTATATATATATATATATATATATATATATATATATATATATATATATATATATATATATATATATATATATGAACTTTCCGATCATTAGCTATGATTAATTAATGATGAACATGTCATTTTCGTTTATGATCAATTTCATCACAATTTTTCTGTTAAGCGTGGAGAGTAATTATACATTCTTATTGTTCAAAGTAGGGACCAATAGGGTTATAAAAACATCGGAAAATTCCATTAAGATATCTTTAATCATTACAACGGTTTTGCTGTTACACCCGGTATGTTACGAAATGAGTCGATTCAGAAAGAAAACTGAAAAAGTCTAATGCATGGTTTTCAGCAGAAGAGAAAGGAGAAGGAAGCTAACATTTGGGGCTAAATAACAAGCGACACTAGACTAACTTCTAGACAGTTACAATTTGGAACAAACTCCAGAGGGAATGATTCCCTTTTCACTAAAATCTTAACTTCTTCAATTTAATGGCCTACCGCTATCTATCTTACATATCCTTATAATATGCAACAAATGATCCCTCCCTCAACGCCCTTACCACATACCGATTCAGTAATCCTCTATCTTGAGCGGCAATCGGGCCCTGTATTGGGCGAATTAGAGTAAAAAAGACTTGAAAAGTTTAAGATTGTAGTGTATAAGAAAGCATCCACTGGAGAATTTGTACCACTAAGTAGCATTTTGTGGAAGCAGTTTTGGTTTTGTTTGGTTTATTTTGTTTTACGGTATATCAGCCTCAATGGGTTATTTAATAGCGGCAATATTTTTATGTCAGGTTCGTATGATTAGAATATGTATTCTTTGTAAGAAATCAGTTTCCAGATCATTGGCGTATTTTTGGGGGTTTTTTCTGTCGAGAGTCAAGTGTATGGCTGGTAACATTTCTTTTTCAAAAATGTACTGTTGTTATTTTTGCTATAAAAATCTATTTTTATACTTTCATAGTGTCTTGACGCCAGTTTGGGGCGTTTAACTGTTTCTCCATAGCTGGACCCCTAACACGTGGTATGAGTGCGGGTCAGGGTGGAATTGGAAACAACAGCAATTAAGAAGTTGTTCCACACTCCTCAAAACTTCCCGAACTTTTTGAGGACTTGCTCTCGGATCTAGTTTATCGTCATACCCAGGACGGAGGAAGAATGTGTAGAAATTTAATGGAATAGAGGATGGAATAAGGGTGATCCAACCCTGTGGGCGTAGCAAGGCGTGTTTTCTGTAAAGGTCTGAACTGGTGGCACTAAACAATCTAGCTCATTTGAAAATTAGACATTGATTAAAAACACATTTCTTATAGGAAACACATTGAAGACCAAAATGTGGTAAATACCAACCAGCCTCACCTCACTATCCATTACCCTATGCCTAGACATTTGGTATATAATAATAATAATATAAATAATAATAATAATAATAATAATAATAATAATAATAATAATAATGAAAGCTAATCGCCCAAGAACAATCAAAGCTAATCGCCCAAACATTGTTATTAGAGACCGCAAACAAAAAGAATTGCCTCCTCATTGATATGGCAGTCCCTGCAGACTGCAATGTATCTTTGAAGATTTTCAAAACGCTATCAAAATACAATGACTCTGAAATCGAAATCTCAAAAATGTGGCACATGGGAACATCAACAATTCCTATTGTATTTGGAGCCCTCGGATTGGTTGGAAAAGATTCCAGTAGACTCATTGAAGGGATTCCTGGTAGCCCATGCCTTAAAGAAATACACAAAATTGTACTCAAAAGTACAGCCCACACATTACGATGGACTTTATCTTTGTAAAATAGGTGCCTTGTTGTTCCTTTTTTTTATAGCTCAGTGGAAAATGTCTTGATGCCATTTCTGGCCTTAGGTCTCTGGTTGGAACCCGGAAAGAAATGTGTACACACCAGAAATCAAAGGAAATAAAACAATAATAATAATAATAATAATAATAATAATAATAGGAAGTTGTGGTGAATCGTATTCTCACAGGTCCTAAAAGGATAATTTATATAAGGGTGGAAGAAGGAGAACTGAAAGTTAATGGAGTCTGTTTATAGTTATTTATTTATCAAATAGTAACAGAAACAACTTGAGTAATTGACGATAACTCGTGTTATTTCGTTCGCGAGAAAGAAAAACAAACAGACAAGGAATAAATCGATTGAATTTAATTACTACATTTTGCTGTGGGCTACCAGTTGACAGCATGCTAGAGTGGAATTTAACCAACAAGTACGGATTTGAAATCAGCGAGGTCGGTTTATTAAAATGACGTTAAAACGAGAGTCTTTAAGTGGGAATTAATTGACTTAAACGATTATTTCTCGTAATTGAATTGACATAATTAATATGAATCATTGACTGAAGGCGAAATAAAAAAATAAAAAAAGCAAACGAAATATCCACAAGAAAAAGCGAATCGTTGAAAGTTTACATTAGTAACTTGAATACCGCAATCGCAAGAGGAGCGGGCTGAGTCAATAGATTGTTACACGAAAGAACACGAAAGAGTCGACCGGGTTCGAATTTCGGCTCTGGTAATTTTCATTAATTTCATACTAAAAGAATTCAGATATCACTTTTTTGATACTATTATTGGTTCACTATATATAAAAAAATATTTCTTATTCTCTCTTAAGTTAATTTTAATATAACAATGCAAATCAAATGTGTAGCGTGTGACTCACCACAAGTAATACCACAGGTTCGAATCAAATTTAAGTAATCTTTAATTCAGTGATTCCCAAGATTTTTTCTCTGGGCTGCATTTCCCAAATGAAAATGTGCTGACGCCTTACCAAATTTTATGTGATAAAAAGTACATTTAAACACCAAAATCAGTGTGAGGGCGAAAGGGAGACAACCGCGGGTAACAGCATATTATCATTGATAACTCTCTCCTCCAAGTTACTATATTCTTAATACTTAATATAATGCAAAAATATCACAATGATAAAATTCATCAATAATTATTTATAACTATTTATACTGTCACTCTTGCATGCTATTACAAGTAATCTATAATAATATTTTACATTTTGAAATCATATTTATTTTTCGCATATGAATGTTTTTCAAACTGTTTCAAAATCTTTGATTGTCTTTCAATAATATAGCCTCACCTGCTATCCACTTCCGCCGCACCTATGAGGCGCGCTGCACTGTTTGGGAACCACAGTTAATAAAAGAATAGTTGATCTGTGGTGATCCCAGTATGAACTGAGCTCACCCTAAGAGTTAACAAATTAAGCTTTGTACTCGGTGTCTCATCAGAACCTCAAATGTTAGTTTACGTACACTGTACCCTCATGCCATGGAGAGTATACCTAGAAGATACATTTATAGCCACCAAGTGAAGAATCTGTCCTCAAAGATGTCTGTAGCCGCGCCAACTCAAATGGATTTGGTTGACGCAGCTTAACTTAGGATATGCAAATATAGGGTCCCTTACACCCTCGTGAAAATAGCGTCCCAAGAAAATACACGAAAAAAAAACAAATATCCTCACACTCGATGTTAATTTCTATAGTCCGGACCTGAATTCTCAATAACTTTATGTTTGAAAACTTTAGTCACGTATTGTTCTCAGATATTACTAAGATAACGTTTCAAAAGTAATAACGGCTTTCATCGAGATTTACTCAAAAATGCATGTTCATATCTAAAAATTATTAGCCTACTACATTATTGGATGTTCATTTGAAGTCGAACAACAACAAAAACAACGGCAATAATAATAATAATAATTATAATAATAATAATAAGGGCTGACATAAATAAGGAGTTCCACATGTACATTAGTACCTACGTAGAAGTGTCGGCTTAAAGTTTACGAGAAATAGTATCTGTAGAAGCCAGAGGTGGTCGAATATCACAAAGTCATGATTTTGTGGGATTTCAACATTGAAACAGACTGCGATATTGAGGCGAACGCAGCAGATAATCACCGTCGTTGAGAAAAAAAAAGCAAGAAACCGTTTCCTCACAGACTCGGTTGTTTGTGGCGCCCATCATCCCAAGGTCAAGGAAATTGACAAATGCTCAATAAAGAAACCGGCCACAGGGTTGAATTTGTCATAATGTGTGCTATTCAGGCCCCACTATTGTCCCGGTTATCTCTGGGTCATTGGGGTCGACAACACATAATTCTACATTGAGAAAATCGGAAATAAAATGTAACTTCCCAATGCTCCAGACCCCATGCCCTGCATGATACTGCAAATATTCCTCAAAATGTATTATCTCTCTGAGGTCTCAAGACTTGATGGCGAACATACTGATATCAAGATATTCAGTTGAACACCAAAAGAATGTTAGAGAAAATTATAAAACTGAAGAACATGATGGCTTAGAAATTGTGAATTCGATTCCTGGGCCGGGTAGTGCACTTGGAGTCTACATAAATGAGGTGAGCAATAACTGAACAATACTAAATATAAGAACTAACCAAGATACTCCAAGACACTTAGAGCCGAACGAGAACAATCAACCTCCGTAAATTAAATAATGGTTTCGGTTCAAATTTACCTGCATTAAATCTTTATATGGTTAAAAATTTACTAGACACCAAATATAAAAAGATTTACATATAATTTTAAATTAAATCTCTTTGCACGACGTTTTTAATATATTCACTGGTACCCCAACTGCATGAATTTAAGCGAGCTACTAGGTTGGGAAAGAATGTGAAAGAAAATGAGAAAAGTTTAGTGAGGAGAAAGGACAAGAAAAAAAAAACAGGAAGTCAGAAGATGGCGATTGATGCGGCATTTTTATTTTTGAAAATCGTAGTTGCCAGGGAAACTGGAAGACGAAAGAGAGATCCATAGGCGAAAAGTGAGAGGGAAGAAACTATTAGAATAGAACTTACGGTTACATCTGGCTATTTCAACAGTAAAACAGTGAGACTTATTTGCCAATCTATTATTACGCTTAAATTCATGCAGTCGAGGTTTCCATGACAAAAGCTCAGCAAACCATATTAAAGAATATGTATAGTAAAGGAGAGAATCCACGGCATGAAAATGACTGTCGAAAATCTTGAGATAGAAATCAGGAACAGAAGACCGAATATGGAAGCTATATTCAATGCACGGATTATATATATATATATATATATATATATATATATATGTAAAGAAATATAGTTTTAAGGTGTGCTATATTTATGGGATAAAGTACCTAATATCAGAGATAGAGTCTATATAAAAGCGAACATTGAAGTCAACATTCAGAGGCGACAGGCTGTTTCGTGCTAGACTCAATCGTCAGGCGGCCTGATGATTGCGCCTAGCATGAAACAGCCTGTCGCCTCTGAGTGTTGACTTCAATGTTCACTTACATATTTATATATATATATATATATATATATATATATATATATATATATATATATATTTAAAGACATAATATGTTTAACGTTCTTTTTATAGATACAAGTATTTAAGAACGTTATAAAAATAATATAATATAATATAATATAATAATATTATAAAAAGAACGTTAAACATATTATAAATGTCTTTAAATAAATTGTCGGACTATGTCCAATTCAAATATATATATATATATATATATATATATATGTATATATATATATATATATATATATATATATGTATATATATATATATATATATATATATGTATATATATATATATATATGTATATATATATATATATATATATACATATATATATATATATATATAATCCGTGCATTGAATATAGCTGCCATATTCGGTCTTCTGTTCCTGATTTCTATCTCAAGATATATATAGATTTATATATATATATATATATATATATATATATATATATATATATATATATATATATATATATATATATATATATATATAACTGTTATTCTATGTTTTACGATTCAAGCCAGCGTGTTCATCCTTATTATGCCACACGTTCTACTTCAGGCCTCATTTCAATTAATATATGCCAGTGTTATTCAGTTTTGTTTTGATTATCTATTTCTTCCACTCGATCAGACTGAGACTTTTCTGTGTTATCAGACAGAGACATCGAACTCAAGAGATACCTTCTTTGTCAATGCACTTAACCCAATCTCTATTACGGTGTTATGATTAAAGTAATAACAGAATAAGCATGGAGACATCTAATCCGGTTAGTCCTGGTCACCATTAAGAGGACACCTTTGACAACACGAGCGAAATGTGTACAAGAGGTCGCAAACCCCTACTCTACGACAAGCACACTGTTTACATATTTATTAAGCATTTCTTTGTCGAGCAAGAGGCTCGGGTAATTGGATTCTCGGTGGAAAACCAACTCACTATAATAGCGAACGCTCCGCAAGACAAGTTAGGTAACTTCCGTTCGATTGACAATGTGTGTTTACGTATTTGCAAAGTCTTATTTTGGCAGGATTTTCTGTAACTGATAACTCAATTGAAACTTTACTGACTGATAACCATCATTCAAGGGGTACCAAATATATCTTGTGTATCTATATCATTTTCAGAGGCTTAGATAGAATGTACGGTCGTTATAAAAAACGAACAGCCCAACATGCAAATTACAAACTGGAGGTACCGAAATCAAAATATTAAAAATCTGGGAAGCATTTTAACAAACGAAGAAAATTTTAGACACTGGAATCTGAAAGCGCATTGGAAAAAAACTATTTTAAGATGTTTTGGAATAAAGCGTTGTGAAAACATATGTCCCTTTTAGGGTTATGTTCAAAAAATGTTATGTAAGGAGAGACTCTAGGAAGTATATTATTACTCAATGGAGTCGGGGTAAGAAATCGTAAAACGAAAACTATTTTGGGCCAGGTCTTTACAGTGAAGTAATTCTGAGAGAATTAGAAGTCCTACAAGGATTCAATACTGGCGGACATAATCTTAGTAACATAAGATATGCAGCTGACATAGTGTTGATAATAGACACAGAAAGGAAACTATACCAACTAAGCAGTGAATGAAAGCGAGAGAAAAAGATTAAACATCAATTGCAAGAGGACAGAATGCATAGTTGGCAGCAAAAGAAACAGCTCAACATGCAAATTACAAACTTTTTCTTTTGTTTGTTTTCTAGGTTAAATTATATTTTCTACCAGTCACAAACACATTTAAAAGTGTAACTGGCATTTCTGATACAGGTATGTGCTGAAGCTTGTTAAACAAAAATTTTAAGACTCCTGACTGAGCTGCCCCGCAAACATTTACTGTCACATTTGAGTCAAAGTAAGTAATGGCATAATAAATAATAATAATGATAATAATAGTGATAATAGCATAATAAATAATAATAATAATAATAATAATGGCATAATAAATAATAATAATGATAATGGCATCATAAATAATAATAGCATAATATATAATAATAATAATGATAATAATACTGGCATAATAAATAATAATAATGATAATAATAATTGCATATAAAGAAATACAGAGCATTGATAGCAGTTCGATTGTGCAATTCAGCATGTAGCAGGCGACGAAAAGAAAGAACTGATGATTGTGTGGTGGAGGTAAATGTATGTGTGTTTCGAACACAAAAATAAGCATTTTTTATTTTTTTATTTTGTTATAGACAAAATCCTGAATAAATATATTGAAATACAGTCCTTGGAAAAACCTATTTTAGGATGTTTTGGAATAAAGCGTTGTGAAAACATATGTCCCTTTTAGGGTTATGTTAAAAAAAAGGTTGTGTAAGGAGAGTTTCTAGGAAGTATATTTTTACTCTATGGAGTCGGGGTAAGAAAACGTAAAACAAAATCTAGTTTTGGCCAGGTCTTTACAGTGGAGAAATTCTGAGAGGATTAAAAGTCCTACAAGCATTCAATACTGGAGGACATAATCTTAGTAACATAAGATATGCAGCTGACATAGTGTTGATAATAGACACAGAAAGGAAACTATAAGAACTCCTACAGAAAGTAGTGAAAGAAAGCGAGAAAAAATGATTAAACATCAATTGCAAGAGGACAGAATGCATAGTTGGCAACAGAAGAAACAGCTCAACATGCAAATTACAAATTGAAGATACCAAAATCAAAAAATTAAAACTCTGGGAGCGTTTTAACACAGGAAGAAAAGTGCGACACTGAAATCTGAAAGCGCATTAAGATAGGGAAAGGTTCCTTCCAAAAGCTAAGCAAATTATTAAGAAGCAAAGCAAGTTCGATAGAAATAAAGAACTGTTATGCAATATAAGTACTGTTCTATAGCACTGAATGCTCGAAAATCTCCTCACAGATGAAGAAGTGTTGTGGTAGGATCCACCTAATCTGCATAGGTGACTACCGACTATATAAATAATGGTTGGTACCGGAAGACAGGGAGGGAATACAGAGATCCAGCTAGAGACTCTGCCCGACTGCGACTTAGTCAACACATTCTCCAGGAACGGTCTTCCCAGAAATATACAGAAATACTATATGTAAATATTGTGTACATTTTCTTGTTATAATACATTCTTGTTCTAAGTACATTTTGTGTTGCATTATTATTCGATGCATTAGTCGAGATTCAACAATGAGTCAAGACTCAACAATGGCGACGAAGTAGAACGAACCATACGCCAAGTTTCAACAAGAAGAGACTTGAAGCAACAGAAATGTTGTTCTACAGAAGAATGCTGAGAATATTATGGAACGAACACGTGAAGTCTTAGAGAAAATGGAAGCGAAAATGATAATTTTACGCACCATAGAAACAGATAAAAAAATTCTGAATAAATGGAGTGAAACACAGTGGTAACACAAAATTATTTTATGATGTTAAGAGTAGTAAATATGTTATGGTCCAAGTTCCTTGTACCACGGTGATGGTCCAAGGTAGAACCAATGAAGAATAACTCGAACACAGGTATGGAATAACACAGACATATTACAAACAGAAATACAGTGTAACCCGGATATAAGAGAGTTGTCGGGATCGGAGAATAAGTCTCTTATATCCGGGTTTCTCTCATATCCAGGTTTGGTCTATTATATATACATTAACACAGGCTCTAATTTGATAAAAAATATCTCTTATATCCGGGTTTGTCTTATATCCGGGTCTCTTATATCCGGGTTACACTGTATATACAAAGAAGTAGAAGTATTAGTAATGACAATCAGATTTGGTTAGAGTGAACTATGTTGTCTCGACAAGTATCACTATTCCAATGTCTTACAGTAATAGTCTGACTCTGACTCTGAACTGTCTCGGAAGTATTTAGTGTCCTCCCCACGAGGGACAGATGTGGCACAAGGCCGGATTTAAAGTGGGGTACCCGAGCCCGTAGGCTCGGCCAAAAAATAGCCCGTAGATACCGTATAAACGGGATCGGGCCGGTCAACCTCCCCGAACGAGGCTCTGCCCTTCGGCGGAGCCTCGTCCGAGTTCCTCTCTGCCCAGAGGCAGAGAGTTCCCCTCTGCCTCAGAGGCAGAGAGTTCGACCGTCTAGCCGAGTCGTCCAAAAAGGACTGGCTCTGAACCTGCTCCCTCTTGAGGCGCAGTATTTATGATGTCCGGAATAGTCAATTATTATTATGGGTAAGTTCCCATAACAAAATATATATGTTCCGTTTTAATCAGTTAAAAGAGTTCTGTTAGGAAAAAAAAACCAGAACTAGAGATATTAAATTCAATCAAGTGCAAAAATGTAAATCAACAGAAAGCGTATTAACAAAGGACAGAAAGTGCGACAACTAAATTCGAAGACGCATTGGTATATCAAAGATGCTTTCCAAAAGCTAAGCAAAGGATCAAGAAGCAAGTGAGTTTCATTAAAACGGAAACAGTACTGAAGCGTTCTGTAATATCTGCTCTGCTACATGACAGTGAATGCGCAACAATCCTCGCACAACTGAAGAAGAGATTTGAGACAACATAAATGTGGGTTTTTTTCAACCACATTTCTGTTGTCTCAAATCTCAAGGATGCAGAGAATACCATGGGCCGAACATGTGAGAAACGACGAAGTGTTAAAGAGAATGGAAACAAAGGGGACACTTATCCTTAACACGAGAGTCAGTTGAAATTCTCTGGGTCCATTATTAGGAAAGATGGCTCACAAAATTGATATTCACAGGATATATTGAAGGCGAGAGCGTCAGATGACAATATCGCATTAATCTAAATAACGAGCTTGCATAAATGGTTGGCAGAATAGAGTCTAGGAGAGATAACAAAAAGACAACATTTGTTAAGAGCTACTTAGAACAGGAAATTGTGAGCAAACTGTGGTTGCCAATGTCCCGAAGGGACATGATACTTATAAGAAGAAGAATATGTAGCTTTTTATGTATCTTTCTTTAAGATCTGCATTACACTAAATCGTTTGTTTTTTCTTAGTTAATTTATATTTTGTACCACTCACAAACACATTTAAAAGTGTAAGTGAGGTTGTTGATAAACAAATATTTTAAGACTCCTGACTGAGCTGCCCCGCAAACATTTACTGTCACATTTGAGTCACAGTAAATAATAGCATAATAAATAATAATAATGATAATAATAATAATAATGGCATAATAAATAATAATAATAATGATAATTATAATAATAATGGCATAATAAATAATAATAATGGCATAATAAATAATAATATTAATGATAATAAATAATAATAATAATATAATAATAATAATATAATAAATAATAATAATTATAATAATAATAATAACATAATAAATAATAATAATGATAATATTAATAATGGCATAATAAAAAATAATAATAATGATAATAATAATAATGGCATAATAAATAATAATAATGACATAATAAATAATAATAATAATAATGATTATATTAATGGTTAAATAAATAATAATAATATAATAAATAATAATAATTATAATAATAATAATAATAATAATAACATAATAAATAATAAGAATGTTAATAATAATGGCATAATAAATAATAATAATAATAGTAATAATAATAATAAAGTGGTAATAAATAATAATAATGATAATGGATTCGAAAAGGATACGGTTATGCAGCATCAAAAAGAGAGAAAAATTTCTGAATAAATGTACACAGTACTTACACAAAATTATTTTAAGAGTAGTAAACATATATGTTCCGTTTTAATCAGTTAAAAGAGTTCTGTAAGAAAAAAACAGATCAGATCTTCTTGCAAGTATTTTTAATCCATGGAGTAAGGGTAAGAAAATGCCAAAAAAAATATTTCAGGTCAGGTAGTCGCTGTGCTATGAATATGAAGGTGGAGAAGAGTTTATAATTATATCATGTCTGGGTTCGCAAGTTCCCGGAGCCCGGACGCTAACGCCCGTCCCCAGCAAACATTTTCTTCTTTTATGTACCGTATCCTTTCAGGACATACACAACCCTGGCCTTCCATTCCCTCTCATCTCCTGTAGCTCTTAACAAGTTTTGTCTTTTTGCTATTTCTCCCAAACCCTGGTCCGCCATCCATTTGCTCAAGCTCATCAAATACGTTACGCGCTGTTTTCCTCCGTCTCTATATCCTTCTACCTGTCCTCTAAGTATCAGGTTTCCCAAACCATCATTCCTCATTACGTGCCTCAGAAATTTTAACTGCCTCTTCCTCATGTTAAGTATGTTTCCTTTTTGTTTCCATTCTCTTCAAAACCTCGTCGTTGCTCACATGTTCGACCCATGGTATCCCCAGGATCTTTCTGTAGAACCACATTTCTGTTGCTTCGTGTCTTTTCTACAGGAGGGCAGATATCACGTAAAAGTTCAGTATTCTCTTTTTTGTTTCTAAAGGAATTTTTCTGTCTCTTAATTCTCTGCTTAGCTTTTGGAATGCATCTTTGGCCATCTCAATACATCTTCGGATCTCAGTGTCGTACTTTCCGAGAACATTTCCTATATATTTAAATCTCTGTACCTGATTGATTTTAGTATCCCCGATCTGTAATTTGCATTATGATCGCACTTTTTTGCTGATAACCCCACATTCTGTCTTCTTGTAGTTTATGCTGAGTCCTTTCTTCTCGCTTTCCTTCGCTACCTTCTGTAGGAGGTTTTGTAGTTTTCTTTCCGTGTCTGCTATCAGCATTATGTCATCTGCGTATCTGTTGTAGCATACTGACGGACGATAATGGCTATGTACTCATTCACATAAAATGCATTGTTAATTAATTTTACTATAAAAAGTATTTATATATTGTTTTAGTGTTGTAATGATTGCCATTTTGAAATACAAATGCATCGTTGGTCATTTTAGTATGAAATATGTACTGTTGATGTTTTTTTGGTGTTTACTATTTGCCCATAGCTGGAACCCTAAAAGGTGCTACCGCCCGGGTCAGGGTGGATCTGGGAACAACTGCAATTAAGAGGTGGTCCCACGTCCCTCAAAGCCTCCAATCTCCTGATCAGAGGCCTTGCTGTCGGATGTAGTATATCATCATACCGAGGACGAGAAAAGAAAAAAAAATCATCATTTGAATTTATTAATTGTTCATACAAAAGCCTTCGGTGAAATTTCTGGTTTGATACGGTACTTATATGAAAGGAATTTATTTTTGTGAATTGATAGGTAAAATTGTATGCTGGCTCTGTTGTGATTGGCGTCGAAAGTGAGATTCATTCGAAAATAGCCATGCCTATTACTCTCAAACAGGGGCGGTAATCCCGCAAACTATGCTATAAAAGACTCCGCGTGGTCACTTGAAAAGCCTGGAAGGTGATAGTCTTCTAAAAACCTTCCTCTTCAGCAAATATTTAATGATTTCCCAGAAAAGGGATAACCAATTCCTATAGATTCGGCCAGTATCTATCGGGTGGGAAGCAGCTAATAGGGCGACATGGAAATGCAAGAACAGGTAATCCTAAATCGCATAAGAAAAGATTAAAAGAAAATTGGCTGCTCCGCCTTGCCGTGCCGACCAGCGCGCCAGAAACTCTTCACAGCAACCGAGTAAAATAAAATACATCCCTCTCCTGGAGAATTTTCATATATGTTTTGGGAGCACGAACGAGACTTGAAACAGTTCAAAAAAGCCAAGTAATAATAATGATAATACATGTTGATTGCGACATCTTGTCAGACGATTGCCACTCCTTCATTGATTGACTCTCCGCTAGCCCGCTGTATACTTTTCAGTCTTGCCAGCGACTTACACATTTTGGGGCAGATTTGGTACTCATGAGCATTGGCGTCGGCTCAGACGACAGGGTTCGCATCATTGTGACGTTCATGCGACGCTTGAAACCACCAGCTGATCGGCAAATAGAAATAAGCAATGGGAGCATGAAAATTTCCAGCCTGGGACTCAATACGCGAAATGGGAGGGACAACAAGTGTAGGATTGCTTTCATGCAATTTCATATGATTAACCAGGCCTGTCTTTGGCACGCATCACAGATCCACACATCTTCACAATTGGCCGGCAGAGGTCCCCGTTTTCTGCACGCTCTCTTGAGCTTTCTCCAGTAAGCTTTGGCTGCTTCAAAAAGGTCAGCGCCCTTGAGAAATCACAGCTCTCCACTGGCCACGATCACATGTTAGAGACTCCCAATCATCAACAGGAACATCAAAATACGCTAAAGTCTCCTTAACACTATCTCGAATTCGTTTTTTTTTTTTTTTTTTTTTTTTTTTGTTTCTGTGGTGTGCTGGGGTCTCTTGCTAGAAATATTCTCACCATGAAACAGCTATTATGGAAGTCTGGAGTCATAAACTCGAACAAGATGACCAGCCCAACGCATCTGATGCCTAACCACAATTGTAGCAATGCTGACTGTTTTGGCTTTGGTCAAGACACCTGGAACTGGAACACGACTGTCCCAATTCAGGCCAAGAATATATCTGAGACAGTGCTGACAGAATCTTTCAAGCTGTTTTATATAAGATTGATCCAAAGTCCTGGTTTCAGTGACATAGTGTAAGGTAGACAGCACATTTGATACACAGATACTTTAGTTGCCAGAGTTAGATCATCATCCAACCAGACTCTATCTTCTAACTTTCCAAAGGACCCAGATGCCTTGCTTATTCTCTGTTTGATTTCCACGTCAAGGTAGCCATTATTAGATAATGTAGTACCAAGACGCTTCCAATCGACAAAAATGTCAGGTTCCACGTAAAGTTCGCCAAAAGCGAGGATGTAAATGACTTTGGTTTTCTTAATGTAGATTGTCAGTCCAAAGCAGGTACAAACATTAATAAAGCGGCCCATTATTGACTTCATTTATTCTAGAAAATGTGCAATTAAGTCGGCATCGTCGGCATATAGAAGCTCTCTAACAAATCCGTCAATAACAAGTGTTCTGGCTTGAAAACCTCCAGTTGTTCGGAATCTGATATAGACACCTGTATCCCTGTCATGGAAGGCATACCAAAGTTGCTAATTGTTTGCTAACACATATCTCCCCTACGGGTCGTAAAGATCCGGCTGAACTCTTGCCGGCTGAGAGTGGTCGTCAAACAATGCATTCATCGAATGTTTCCAGAATCCTCCGGAACCACTTCTGGGTAACTTGGACAACCGATGACACGGTTTATTATCCTACTGGAATAACTAATCTTTGTTGGAATTTATGGAATCTAAGGATGGGCGCAAAAGATCAAGAATCGGTGCAATGTTATGGATAGATGTTTAGTAAGACACCCAACCATTACCTTTACATACTGCTATCCAAATATGGCAATGAATGCGGGACAATCTCTTCACAGATGAAGAAGAAACTTGAAGCAACAAGAAGTGTGCTGAGAATAACATGGACCGAACATATGAGCAATGACGAAGTTTTTGAGAAAATGGAAAAAAATAGGCCCTTATGCTTGACATCAGGAAGAGTTGATTGAAATTTCTATGGTACATAATAAGGAATGGGGGCTTGAAAATTTGACACTCGCATGACGGGTCGAAGCCAAGAGGGACAGAAGAAAACAACGCGTAACTTACCTGGAGAGCTTGGGTCAGTGGATGGCTGAATAGGGTTTAGAAGAGATAACAAAACGGCAACAATTTTGAGATCTGCGAATAACAGAAAAATCAGAGATCTTGAAAGGACACGACACAGAAAAGTAAGAATTCAATAACTGTCAGTGTATTTTTGACTTTTAACGTTGTTCACACACTTGCAGTAAATTCTTTTTTATTGTCTCTTTTTCTTTTGTTTATTGACAGACTCTCTCTCTCTCTATCTCTCTCTCTCTCTCCTTCTCCCTCTTTTAATCTTTCTTTTTCTAAAGTTACTTTTTGTCCCTTTCTTTCTTTCTGCTGATTTTGTATTTTACTATTTGTATTTATATTCTTTCTACGATTGCTTTCCTTTCCTTTTCCTTTCTCTCTTTTCTTCTCTTTCTTTTGTCCTCTTTCATGTTGTATTTTGGCAGGAGTTTGTTCTATTATCCTTTATTCTACATATTTTTCTCCTTCGTTTTTCCCTTCAAACCTGTTTTTCTTTTTCATCCATTCTCTTACGCCCAGACTTCCCTTTCGTTTATTATTTATAACTTTGCTTTCTTTCATCATTCGAATATTTTCTTTCGTTGCTTCTTTTCTTTCTTACTTCTTCATTCCGGTTTTTCTTCTTTCTATTCTTCCCCCCTTCCTTCCTTTCTACATTTCTTTCTTTCTTTCGTTAATTTTTTCTTTTCTTCTTTCCGTCATTCCTTTTTTATTTTTTATTACGTTCTTCTTTTGCTTCTTTACCTTTTCAAATATCCTTTAATTCTTTGATTCATATTTTCTTTCTTTCTTTCTTTCTTTCTACAATTCTTTCTTTCTTTCTTCCTTTCGTTCTTGCTTCGTTCTTTTTTCTCCCTTTCCTTCTATCATAGCTTTCTACTGTATCTTTCTTCCTTCTGTCTGTCTGTCTCTCTTTCTTTCTTTCTCGTTTTCTTCCTTCTCTTCTTTCGTCTTTACTTTTTTCTTCATTCATTTTTCGACCTTTACTTTCTTCGTCCCTTACTTTTTGACATGCCTTTCCTTCATTCCTTCTTTCTTTCCTTCTTTCTTGTATCAAAATTTTTTCTACATTTTCCCCTTTTTCCCTTCCCCCATTTCTTTCGCTCTTTCACTTTTAAGTTTTCTATTTCTCGTGCATTTTGCTTAATTTTTTTACGCAACCCTTTTATTTCCAATATTTTCTTCAATGTCTGGTCAAACAATATCTTGTTCACTCACACGAAACGCTTATATATTAATTCGTGCTCCAAGCATTGCTTGTATTTAAAAGAAAAAAATACTTTTATTGATTGAAAATGACTATTTCCTCTCATAAACACACGCACAGAAATACTTATGTAAGAGTAGCAGGAAGAGCATGGTCTGTTACATTTGAAAAAATCTTTGAAAATTTTTTATCTCGAATACGATTTCATTTTATTTGCAGATGCATCACACTGGCGTTGAAAAATGTCGCTTTCAAAGATTGATTCAAGATGTTTTGTGCAAACAAAATCGCTAAAATATTGTCTCCGAGGCGATAAAGCTAAGTATAATATTACCGCGCGCAAACGTTGATTTTATTATAGGCATTTATACATTTGGCTTAGACTGGTCCAAGTACAACTCTTTTGACGACGCTTTCAACGTATAACACGCTACAATATTATTTATCTACGATACTTGCTTGCTAAGTATTCCTTCACAGCGAGGCCACCCCAGGCGGTGTAATGGTTAGCAAGCTTGTCTCGCTGGAACAATTACGACTGAGTAATGAATTCGATCCTCACTGGGTACCCCTTATTTTTGGTCTTGTGCCACATCTAAGCTACGCTTTGAAAATCATTAGGGAACCTCGAGACGGTGTAATAGTTAGCAAGCTTATCTCGCTAGAACAATTACGACTGAGTAATGAATTCGATCCTCACTGGGTACCCCTTACTTTTGGCCTTGTGCCACATCTAAGCTACGCTTTGAAAATCATTAGGGAACCTCGAGGCGGTGTAATGGTTAGCAAGCTAGTCTCGCTAGAACAATTACGACTGAGTAGTGAATTCAATCCTCACTGGGTTCCCCATACTTTCGGCCTTGTCTCACATCTAAGCTACGCTTGGAAAATCACTATTCCTCCACAGCAAGCAGCCATTAGTTCGAATCGTTACAGTGACAATGATGCCTGGTTTCGAATTTCATTATTGTCGATTATGTTGAGGAGGTAACTCTTTAATAATGTAGTATGTGAGTCACTTCAGTAAAGCCTTTGTACAGAGTGTTCTTAAGAGACGCCAGACGAATAGTTGACTTGAAGGTGACCTCCTAGTAGCGGTGAGATTGTCTGGCTAGCTGCACCTGTTATGTGCGCGCGTGTGGGGAAAAAAAGTTGGACACGCAGTTTTATAAATACCTATCCCAGTGAGTCGAGGGGATAGTCCGTCATATATCGTTGAGAAAAATGTAAGCTCCATTTAACAAATGTAAGTTCATTTTCACAACACACACACACAAACACACACACACACACACACACACATACACAAATGCCCTGGTCGGGATTAATTGACGGTCAAATGTTGAATAAAATGTAAATGTCAAAATGGAGAGATTGGGTCACCTGTTTTCATTAGAATTTACGTTTCTTCATTAACAAACACAATGACTTAATTGCAGTAATATCGTTCTAAGAAGACGACTCCAGACTTCAGTACCCCGGTGAGGGGCTTGAAAACCATGCCATGCGTTAACCTAAGTCTTGTGAGTGAAAAATGGGGAACGATTCCGTTGATAGTAGCCATTTGACTCGGCTCCCATTGTTCAATGGTGACCTGTCTATACCATTGTCAACAGGAGATTTAAATCAAATGCTGTTAACAGTGTGCGAATCAATGAATATTCTTTATGAAGATTCTTACCTCAAATATTCAAAAGAAGAAGACGACAACGACGACGAAAAATAAGAAAACGAAGAAAAGGCGGCGGCGAAGAAGAAGAAGAAGAAGAAGAAGAAGAAGAAGAAGAAGAAGAAGAAGAAGAAGAAGGCGACAAAGAAGAAGAGGAGGAAGGAGGAAGTAGAAGAAGAAGTAGAAGAAGATGTCGCAGAGGATGACGAAGAAGACGACGCCGAAAAGACGGCGACGAAGAAGAAGATGGCGCAGAGGATGACAAAGAAGAAGACGACGACGACGTAGAAGACGGCGACGACGAAGATGGCGGCGAAGAAGATGGCGTCGAAGAAGAAGAAGAAGAAGAAGAAGAAGAAGAAGAAGAAGAAGAAGAAGAAGAAGAAGAAGAAGAAGAAAGAAGAAGCCGCAGAGGATGACGAAGATGACGACGACGACGACGACGACGACGACGACGACGACGACAAAGAAGACAAAGGAGAAGAAAATGAAAAAGAAAAAGGAAGGTATTGCTCTTTCTCTTTTTCTCTTTCCTCCCCTAATGTTTTAAATTCGAGCGATTTTTAGCTGGTGGTGGGGGAATTAATAGTTCCCGATTTATTTCTATGTCTCTGATCTTTCGAAAAGGGTGACAAATAGACACTGAAACGAAAAACTGTAGTCTCATCAGCCGATAATCTATTCCTCCTGCAAGCATCAATTTCTTCATTCATTCACTATAGTTGGACGATGGAAACCTTTGTCTACTTCAAGTACACATCTGTCTTAGGCAGCGAAGTTCATATAAACTGTACAAGAACGAGTAGAACTGCCACCACAGGGACCAATTAAATAAAAAGACACAGCTAACATGGACAGCGGAAAAAGAAAAGTTTATGTCTAGAGATTAAAGAAACGGTTTTGTTCGAATGATGAAAAAGTTACTGACTACTACAGTGAGAAAGAACAGAAAATGCTGAAACGTTGTTTCTATAAGAGCTGAGAGGAGGTGGACACAAGTTCAAATAAGTCAGTGTATACTAGTTACCTGTCAGTGACTAATAAAATAAATCAGTCTATTTTATCTATATTTCTGAGATGAGGTATTATAACTATTTAAATTATTTACGTTGTTCGGACTGTTATCCTCATCTTTACTGTCACGTTCACAACATTTCGGCCGTTGTTCGCTCCGGCCTTCTTCAGGTGGTATTTGTTTGAGTTTCGAACCGAACCCAGAATAGTCATGTTGGCATTTCTGAAGATTGGTTCGATGACTTTTCTGCAGACGTTTCTTCCAATGTTTGTTCCCTGAAATGGGCTGACATATAAATTTCACATTCCCGGGGTCGCTCAATAAAGTCACTGAGAATATGTTCCATTCCCTCTACCCGTCTAAATTCAAACAAATATCACCCGAAGAAGGCCGGAGCGTACAACGGCTGAAACGTTGAGGACAAAAGTCCAAACAATGTAAAATGGTGTAAATCAGTTTAAAATACACGACACAGGAAGTTAAGACATGAAAAACCTCCTGGCGCGACACAGAGAACCAAATTTCCTTGCGGTAGATGTAATTGTTCCGCCTCAGGCTCAGGGAGGCACTCTTGTAAAGTTGAGCATCAACCGTGCTGAGAGGGGGTAGGAAAGTTTCTCTATGGTGGGTAAATGAGAACAGTTTCGTTTTGGATGCATTAAAATTTACAAGTCATTTCCTGCCCCGGTCAGCCACAAATTGGAGGTCCTTTTCGGGACCAACGTCTAGGTTAATTTTGTCAGCAATGCCGGATTAACTATTGAGACAGGAGTAAATGGTAGCGTCATCTGCGTAGATGCCTACCTGAGAATTGATGACATCAGGAAGATCATTGAAGAAGATCAGAAACAGGTTTCTTAAATACAGGGACAAAAGAGGAGGACTTCCAACGGGTTGGAAAACAAGAATCAGACAATAGTTGTATAGTTTGTAGAGAACTAGAGCCAGCTCAGGGGCACAATTCTTTCGGACTACGGCTGGTATCCCGTCACCACCACTTGCTTTATGAGAGTCTAATTTAGAGATGATGTCCAATACCATCGACGGGGTTATGCACATTCACTCGGTAGAGTCTCAGGTCAGAAATCAGGTGTGGGTACTCCAGATGAGTCGTGTGTTAAGTTGGATGAGAATTTCCGATCAAATCATTCAGCTTTATCGGCTGTGGAAGTTAGGACTTCGAATTAATTGAATAGGGGAGGCATGGAGGATTTGCTCTTGTTCAGCACACTCTCGGAGAGACGCCAATAATCTTTAGAATCAAACTTGCGAGATGCAATACGTTGTTTCGTTTTATCAGCAATATCAACAGTAACTTTGCGTCATAGAAAACGCGCTTGCACTCATTACGATCAGAGACATCTGTTTCAATCAGACACATCGCTCCAGTACAGAAGGGAGAAGTGATTCCTATGGGTTATAGCGGCTGAGCAAACAGGTGGGAACCAAGGAGATGATCAGAGTTGCCAAGAGGACAGAGCTGCATAGTGTGACAAGAGTCAAGGATAGAGGTAAAGCAAAGATCGAGAAGTGAAGCGTTAGGTGTCCTCCAAAAATCTGGATGACCGGAACCTGACTGCTGGTCTCACATCTAACCTCGTCCTGATGGCTTAATGGGAGAAGGACTGCCTTGTAAAATTCAGTACATCCAAAACCAAACTAATCACGTTCCACCATCACCGAGCAGAGTGTGAATGTCCACCTATCATGATGGATGGGTGTACTCTTAAGGAGGCTCTTTGCCTTGTCCGCCAATTGGGATTCAAGCTCCGCCAGAACATATATCTGATTTATTTCTATAGATATTGGGAAAATGTTCAGGTCATTGTAATGCTTCATTAAGTATCTGTATCCCACTGTTATATCTTTACAAGAGACAGATCAAATAAAAAATGGAGTATTGCTGTCATATCTGGGATGACGCTGCAGTCTTCACTTCATAGAGTTCAAGAACGTTTACGCGGTCTTCTGAGAGATGAATTATTTTCCATCCTATAATAGAGAGTTTTTTTACAAAAACGTTCATCATCTACAAGGCCAAAGAGCTACTCTAAATAAGGGACACAATTTATAAAGGGCACATAACGGTTGACCCTAGACTTGAACAAGTTAAGATTGTACTGATCTAGGAAGAGTCTGTACCACAAAGCAGCGGATCGTGGGAAGAAGCTCTTCGTTTGGAATACGAAAGGAATGAGGTCTGTACACTGCAATGCGATTGGCATGGAGGGTGCTAGCTGCAAAGTTCAGAACTTGTGGAGCTAAGGATTGTAGATAGTCAGAACCCTTGCCACGGAAATAGTGTTAGAATAATGAGAGGTTTACGACGTTTCGTCTATGGTAATGGGTTTGTAGGGTGGAAAATAATTCATCACCCACAAGTCCACGTAGACGCTTTTGGTCTCAATACTGGATATATGGCAGCAGTACTTCATGTTCAGCCTAACATAGCTCTAGTAATGTCGGAGGACAGTAGGAGGAGCCAGGTACTTACTGAAGTGGTACAGAGAGCCGACCATTTTAGTAGTATATCTATATCCACTTGAGAAGTCTCAATAGTGCTGCTGCTATATCTGGGCTTCAGCTGCATCGTCTTCAATTCAAAAAGGTCCACGCAGCATTCTGATAGATTAATTATGTTCCATCATATAATAGTACTGAATAGCCACGTGACCACCCCGAGAAAACTCTCGTTCATTGCGATAGGCGAAAATTCAGGATCTACTCGGTGATGACAGATTACTAGTTTGGCTTTCGAGACATTGAAGATGACCAGTTAGTTTTTCCTCGACTGACCTTTTAGACCTAGGTCAGAGGAAAGATCAACTGTCAGACTCTGTTGATCTACAATCTTGGGGATTCACCCATATACTGTTGTATCACCAGCATAGATATATCCACAAGATGTCGGAGTATACTCTCAGACAGATCATTAATGTAAAGTAGAAAGAGAGTTGAACCGAGAAGCGAGCCTGGAGGGACGCCTGCGTTGATAGCTTGTGCCTCGGATGACTGACTGATAACAAGTACCTTCAGGGAAGTACCTATTAGGAAGGACTTCTGGCATTCCATAGCAGGAGAGCTTGTGCAACAACCCCCTATGCCACACCTTGTCAAAGGCTTTTGATATGCCTAATGTGATCGTCCTTGAGATATATTTATTGTCTACGGCCTCACCGATTCTGTTAACAATGATAGTCGACCAATCTGATTGAAATCATTACTGCTTGTCGTTCAAGGGTTTCTGCCTATTGAAGTAATCGGCGAGATTCTTGTACTTGATTGGCTGGGAAAGGAGGAAGAGAGCGCGTGGTCATTTGAGCAAAATAACTTCCTATAAAGGCCTATAATTTTAAGAACAAAACATAGCTTTTACTTCCGTTGCCAGCCATGACATGGTCTAATACATATTTGATAAGGTCAGATTGGCAGCTGATCTGAAAAATGACCTACAATCTGTTGTTAATTAGAGCAAGAAATGGCCTGTTCATTTTAACGCCTCGAAAACGAAACTACTCTCTTTAAACGTCTAAGACAACCCTTTTTACCTTCCATCAGCAGGATTGATGCTAACCTCTAGGATAGTGTCTCATTGCGAATTCGCAACTAACGTTTTCGCTGACATGATAGATTATATTGAATCAATTGCTAGGTCTGCTGCTAGTAAAGTTGGTCCACTGTTTTAGACAATTTTTATCACCAAAATCTATCTTTTTTAAGTTTACCTTTTGTCCATGCATTGAATATTGCTGTCACATCTGATCTGATGTTTCTACTATGTATTTAGTGATTCTGGATAAAATACAAAGAAGAACGTGCAATATTATTGGTCCCTACCTTGCATCTCGGCTTCTGTCAATTTCCTACCACCATAATGGAGATTCGCTATGCTTTTTTGTTAATTAATTTCATCGCAATTTTTCTGATTAAATTCCTCCGTGCGTATGAATTTAAATGCAGTACTGGATTGGCGGTAAGGTCCCATCAGTTTGCAGTTGAAATGGAATGGTTGGAATAAGCATAGGTTCTATGCTAGCAGTTTCTTTTCCTGCACTTCTCGCTTGTGGAACTATCTTCCGGTTTCTTGATTTTCAGCCAACTTTGACCTTTAAAAATTTAAATGCAATTTCAATCGCTGTCTTCTGTCTTCTTACTATCTCTTCTTTTATTGTCCATTCTCTTTAATAGTTTTCAAATATTCTCTCACACTCAGTAACCATTTACATCTTAGTGGCTTTATTGGTTTGCCTTGTCTGAAATGATTAAAAAATACTCTCGACTTTTGATAGAAATATCTTCTATATTACATTCTTGATGAAACAGATCCAAAATACCCACAGAAATTACAGGTATAAGTAGCCGATTTCTTTACCTCACCGACGCTCTCATTTGTAATTTATTCTCAGAAATGTTTTTTATCTGAAATTTTACACACTTTTGGAGAGGAATCTCCAGATTTGAAGACCGCTATTATTGTATAATTTTAGAATCGTTCATCTATAAATACAACGAATATTTCTCCACTTCATTAAATAACCGAGTAAAAGTGTTTGATGCTTAGCAGTTTTAATCTTTTAGCTCCACTGAAAGTTTCGGCAAAAAGAAGAAAAAAACAATATAAAGAAAGATATGCTTTTCTTTTTTCGATAGAGAATACAATTCAAAGTATTAGATTCTTAGCAAAGTAATTTCTCTGTTTTGGAGATACTAAAAGAAAATCCTATGTAACCAATACTATTCATGTAACAAAATTAAAATTTGACAAAATTGCACAGTGAATGCCATCTCCTTTCAAGATGTCCGCGATCCTGACTCTCCACGACTTTCTCTTCTTTAATATGTGTCAACTGTATACTGATATGAAAATAATTTCAATAAGAAAAGGTAGCGCTTTATAGACATCGGAATGTAATAATGTAGTCTCATTATTCAACGCTGTTTTCATCTTGCAAAAGTCAATTCCAGTGATTTTTTCACTTTAAATTACTCTCTCGAGTAGTTTGTAACACATTATTTATCATATCTCAGTTACGTCTCTGTTTTGGGGCAGAGTGCGCTCAGTGACGGCTCTATCGAAGGACAGAGTCGCAACTGAGCAAAATTATACTGAGAGGTGCCCAGCCTTCGAGAACAGCTACCCGAGGCCGCACCCTTTCATTTCACCAGAGAGAGGGATCGGTGCTCGCACCGAGGCCAGCGTAACCGACAGTTGCGGGGGCTTGGGCAATTTTCGTTCGTAGCCCGGGTGTACGCGCTCGGGCTCCCCACATTAAACCGACCTTGTGTCACAACCTGACGTTGTTTGGGGTTGAGTAAATACAAATTCCATAGTGGACACTTTCATTTTCTTCAGGTATATATCTGAGGAAGGTAGGGAAGTCCTTATTATATATATATATATATATATATATATATATATATATATATATATATATATATATATATATATATATATATATATATAAGGGAATGGGTATAACTGGGATGACAGTAACCAATTTCACTTCGCCTTCTCCACGGTTTCGAATACTTCATCTTCCTTCTAGACTGATTTGAAACCAAGTCTATAGATCCCCGTCAGAACTGCATTTTAACCCATAGTTACGTAGTGAAGAGACAGATTCATTTCTTCCCCAACAGTATTAGCGTGAAAGCCTAAGCCGGAAATTAAATTCGGCTTGCCGATTTCATTTTTGCGCAGTTAAGCTCTGGTATCGCCGCACTTCAAGTGTGCATATATATATATATATATATATATATATATATATATATATATATATATATATATATATATATATATATATATATATATATACATATATAATGCTCGGTATAACCGCATTGAGCACTATTACGCGTTTACAACTCATGCATAAATTTAACTATTATTTATTTGCTTGCCTGCGTATGCACACCAGCACATGCGTACACGCCTGCTTTATTTGGCTGTTTCATTTATCCCCTCTACAACTATATATATATATATATATATATATATATATATATATATATATATATATATATATATATATATATATATATATATAATTAATAAATAGGAGATTTCAGAAAGCCATTAATTTTATCATATTATTTATATATATATTGTGGGGATTCTATTGCATTATCATTAGTCTATTGTAATATTCTAATGGTTATTTTGATGGATGTGGTTTTTATATTCGTTTCTTATTAGTTTATTTGCTTATTCATTTGTTTGGATTAATTTATTTTACTTGTTCTTGCTTATTTATTTTCATTTATTCTTGTTCGTGAAATGGATTTGATGTAACGTATTTTCCGTAGATATTCTAGTACTTTCGATAATTCTTCTTATCATCGTCTAATTCATTTTACAATTTTAAAAAAACAAGGATCACGTGGTTGGCAGGCTAATACTTTATTAAATCTGTTAGCGAAGGGAATTCGCCATTAATTACATTCATTTTACTGATTTATTCTTTGTATGACTACTTCTTTGTACTAATAATTATACTGCACCATTTAATATATATATGTTTATAAATGTAAAAGACAATAGGAAAACTGTAATAGTAGCCGACGCGTTTCGTCCATTGTGGACTTTTTCAAGACAAAAACGAAACGAATTTATTAAACAAAGTAACTAATAATAACAAAACAAAATGTCCTTAGCAATTGGAAGAATTTAGAGAACGCTATTTTCATACTGTTAACTGAAAATTACATCAAGTACTGTCACGTGTTGAGATCTTATTCTTGTGTTGACGGATTCAACCATTTTCTTTTGATTTCTTGATACTGTTGTGTACGTTTTCCTTGGTAGAGTAGTAATTCTGTTAAGAAAGGTGAAATAGAGGAAAAGCCTGGGCGTAGATTAATATAATATATTATAAATATTGTCTTTTTCTACAGGTTAAATTTCATATATATATATATATATATATATATATATATATATATATATATATATATATATATATATATATATATATATATATATATATATATTATGAAATGGACAAAGTCCGACAATTATTTATAAGCAGTAAATTCGACCTTGCCAACCGAACGATCCTTTGTGGCCGAAACGGTAAGGCACGTTAGGCTATATGACGGTTCCGTATAGGATACAGTTTCGAATACTGTCGTAGGATGAAAATTTCTCGGACATTTAGGCCGGTAAATGTTATTTAATGCTGTTTATTATAAACAGAGCATTTACTTAAATACTTGTATCTATAAAAAGAATGTTAAACATAAAAATGTCTTTAAATATATATATATATATATATATATATATATATATATATATAATCTGGAATTTTCAAAAATGAAAATTCCATTGAAATGTGTTGAAAGTTATCTAAATTTCCATCTAAAATAAAACAGAATACGAACTCTAAGCATCGTAATATATAGAAAAAAGATATCATCCGTTTAAACTAACTCTAAGAGACTTAAGTGCTAATTATTTTTTTCAAATCCAAAAATTGCAGTATTTGGTTTGTTATTTAAGATCTTTATTGTATATTAGGTAGTGTGGACGTAGATATAATTTACCATCGGCCAAACCGTCCTAAATTTGGTGGGGCATATGGCCGACAAAAAATGATAAGAGTTATTTACTTTTTCTAATACGTACCTCAGAATTTTAGGCTAAAATATCTAAGGATTTTGCGCATAATTAAAAAGTCGAATAATTATATTTTTTTAATATCTCTCCATTTCATTTATGCTTATTAGTGACACGACAGTAGCATCCAGCTGTCTTCATTGTTTTCTACAGCTGTCTTATTTTCTTTTATCATTCATCCTATGTTCATTTGCGGTTCTACGGGGTGCGACACAAAGTCAGTTATTTAACGTGGGAAGGCTACACTCCGGATACTGGTCAATTTTTATCCAGACCCGCTTGCGCGGCAACGGGCACAAAGTTTGTCTGAGCTGGTCATGGCAGCGGAACAGATACTACAGTTTGATCATACTCTGGACCGCGGAACAGCTAGGTATTTGCCCACGCCCCTCATACTGCAGCAGGATGTGATACAAGGTGATTATTTAACATGGGGAAGCGGAGCGCGTACACTCAGGCCACTAATCAAACATTGGTCAATTTTTTCCCATACCCCGCTTGCGCTGGAGGAGGCACCCAACTTGTCTTAGCTGGTCATGGCAGCGGAACATAGTACAATTTAATGATAGTCTCGGTATTCACCAGACACCTCCTCAGGGTTAGGTTGTGACACAGGGTTGGTTATTTAACGTGGGAAACCCGAGCGCGAACACTCGGGCTATCGGTCAAAATTTATCAAGTCTCGGGATCGGGCACAAAGCTTGTCTTAGCAGGACGTAGATGGCCAATGCCACGAAACAGATACTAAAATTTAGTGATAATATCTGGACCGCGGACTGAACCAGTCTTACAACAACGCTGGTTAAGCTTTTACTTCCAGTTGTTTTAAAAAAAAAATGTGGGTGTGCTGACAGGTACGACAACTTGAACAACTTTCTGGAATTCTCATCTACTTTAAATGTTCAAAGTCTACCTACTAATTTTTTTTTCTCTTCTTTTTTTTTTTTTCTTAATATTCCGATAGTTTCTGCTTATGTTTTTCTTCATTTTGATTTTATTTGGGGGCTTTGCTTAGAGTTATTTTTTTCCTCTATTTCATCGGAGACTTTTTTTCTTTTGTTAACAGTTAAGCGTTTTGATTTTTTTTCTTACCGTTTCCTTCTTCCGACTTTCTTCGAAGAATATATGATTTTGTTTTTTTTTTTTTGGTTTTCTTCAAAGAAATCATTCTTCTGAAGTTATTTTCCTCGCCATTTGCTCTTCTTTGCACACCCATTTAATGTCGCTGCATATCCCAACGCCAACAACCCCAATTCAGACGGCTTACCTCTCTGCTTTCCCGCCCGCTCATGTCCCAAGAGAGAAAACTCGAGTAGCACTGAAAACAGTCGCTAAGAACCTAACGAAATTGACACACAAAAGCCGAGGACAAAAAAATCGATTCCCCCCACCAACTCTATCGATATATATTCTCACTCTCTCTCTCGCTTTCTTTATGTTTCTTCTCCTTCTTTTTCTCTGAAACACACACACACACACACATACATACACTGAATAGCTTCCCATTCTATATCCATAAGCCATTCTTTGTTTTTTCTTTCTCACACATGAGCGAAAATGCCGATTTCCTTTCGTGTTTACTTGTTCAGTTTCTCATTCAAGAAGTCTTCCATTTTTTTTTCATTTGTACTATTCTTAGTTTTTTTTTATTCAAGGGAGATAACTCTTACAGCCGCTTGTATGCGCGCCTTTTTCGACGCTCGTTCTTTTAGCTATTCAATTACAAATCCGATTACTAATTCATTTCATCACACACATTTTTATCATTCGATCATCTGTTGGTTAAATTACTCTTTTCTTCTCCCATTCTGTTCATATACACTACGTGTGCGTGTGTGTGTGTGTGTGTGTGTATGTGTGTGTGTGAGTGTGCACGCGTAAGGGCGGACGAACGTGTGCATGTGTGTGTGTGTTTGTGCGCATATGCGTGCGTTTGTGTACTACTGAGTAATCTATTTTATTTTTTTCAATGGCGAAACTGGCTGCCGGCGGTTTGAAGTGGTGTAACGGTCATCTACTCGGTAAAACATAATCGGTGGATGGATTCTCAGATCCGTCCATGGTTTTGTTTGAGCATCCTCAAATGTCTTTCTAGGTTCCATCCGTACTTGTGGCTTTCTGTCAAACTAAGCTTAGAATATAATGAAAATCTCTCTTTTTTTTTCTTATTTTCAAATGCATTTATTTCTGTAATCACCCCCGCCCTTTATATCAGTGGAATACGTAAAACTACGAAAGCGCATTGACTTGCTCTCCTAGGTGTAAGCATCAGTCATCCTGATGGAAGGCAAAATAGGATCTTTAAGATGATTAGCTAGTTCCCATATGTACAATTTGTCTGTGGAAAGTGGGGAATAAAAATAACAACATTACCAAAGAGGAAGGATCATTAGAACACTTATAATGAAAATATTTATAGAAGACACAGGAAATTAACTGAAGACGAGATATATATATATATTTTCTATGAAAATTTCTCGGACATTCAGGCCGGTAAATGTTATTTAATACTGTTTATTATAAACAGAGCATTTGCTTAAATACTTGTATCTATAAAAAGAACGTTAAACATAGCAAAAATGTCTTTAATAAATTGTCGGACTATGTCCAATTCAAAAATATATGACTTCATTTGTTTACATTTGATACACTAAGAGCAGATTTGAATAGAAGAGATTCATGGAAGATTTAAGTTTAAAGATAGTAAAATCGACCTTGCTAACCAGACGCTTCTCTGGGGCCGAAAGGTTAAGGCACGTCACGCGAAATGACGGTTCCGTATAGGATACAGGTTCGATTCCTGTCGGAGAACGAAAAGTTTCTATGAAAATTTCTCGGACATTCAGGCCGGTAAATGTTATTTAATACTGTTTATTGTAAAACAGAGCATTTGCTTAAATACTTATATCTATAAAAAGAACGTTATATATATATCCCTTTCTTTTTTAAACCAGTTCGTTTCCTGCGTTTGGCGCATTTAAACCAGTCTGAAGATGCAGTGTAAACCAACTGCTGAAATAAATTTAAATTTATAACTAGAAAATCAAGTGTAAGATTTTTCTTTGAAATTTTTCTTAATTATATATATATATACATATATATACATATATATATATATATATATATATATATATATATATATATATATATATGCATATAAATAATATCACGTAGCAAGTTAAATTGGATGAAGGCACGTTGAAGATAAGATCCCTTTTACAGGCCTTACGATTAACAAGTCATTTCTTTCTCCAGTTAATAACTGATTGCATGTTATTTTCGAGATCAGCTGCCTGTTTTATCTTACCGAACCTCTCAGACTTACAGGCAGGTCCGAAAGTCTTGTCACCCGTACATAATATAATTTTCTATTTCAACGCGCTCTGTGGGGTATTATCGAGGAGAGAGTTTCACATGAACGATACCAGAATACCCATCAGTTGAAGGACGCCGTTCGGAGCGCCTTTGCAACAATCAAAAAAGCCCAGCTTCGTAAAATATCACACTGGACATGGCGCCGCATTATTTTGTGCCACGAAAGTAATGGTGTTCATACAGACCTTCTCGGCGTATGACAGCGTCAATGAAAGTGAATAAACTGAATCCAGTCCATGTGTTTTTTATTACTTGTTCCATTGTTCTCATTACTTTTTTTTGGTAGAGGATGACAAGACTTTCGGACCAGCCTTTACTATTATAGGAATTATTGTTTTTACTCTTCACTTTTCAAAAAACAAAAAAAATGTCGTGGATGTTTAGTTAAATTTATATGTCTTCATGACGTGGGCGAACGTGACAATTCACAGCTTCCTTTCCTTTTTAACTCTAAGGAAAGTTTGCTCCATTTTAAAGAATAAATAACTGTCGCATTTTTTTTTCGAGAGAAATTGTGTCCTTGCAACGTTTGAAGTGTTCCTAATTATTATTCAGTTCCAATATCTTTTCTTGCTCCCATTCTTTTAGAAATACGTCGTTCTAATATTAATATAATATTAATATTCCCACCTCTTCACTGTTGAAACTGTTAGATGTAGACGTCTCTTCTACTCCAATAGCTTCATGTCTCGCACCTCTCGCCTGTGGAACTCCCTTCCTTATTCCTGTTTCCCTGACAAATATAATCTCCAACTATTTAAGTGTAACGTCAATCGACATCTCCAGTTCGACTTGATCTATCCACATCCCTTCTCCACATCCTGTCCCCTTTCATTCCTATCTGCTCTCGCTCCAAATCTTCTGTTACCCCCTTGCCTTGATCGATCTACTATCTTTCTCCACATTCTTTCCTATACCACTCCTATCTGCTCTTCCTCCAAACCTTCTGTAACCCCTTGTGTGCTAGTGGCTTCCAGCCTTGCTTGGGGTGAAAAGCTTTAAAAAAATGTATTATTTATTAATATTTATTAATATTTAAAACATATTTATTATTACAACATTTCCCTCCCAAATAGCATACATCTCTGTTATTTGTCTATTGTTTCAAGTAGCAAGTCTCCAGCTCTATTTATCCTGCGTTTTTTATACTGTTAAAGAATTGATCTGATGATGGACCTCTGATGAAAGACATTTGGAAGAAGCAGCTTCTAAAGAGATATAACTGTTTAACGAATCCGCTTTTACGTTCATCTTTAAAAACATTATACCAGTCAATACATGATAAAAGAGAAAAGTTTAAAAATATTCTATAACAAACCTCATGTGACGAGTAAAAGATACCCGCAAAGCAAACGATAAATCTGTTCACTTAAGAGAAGGCGCTTTTAAGATTCTCTTGAGCATTTCTGAATTGGCAACACCTCTTCAACTGCGCTTTGGGGGGACATTATTAAATAGGACATATAAATTGTTTATTTTGGGAGATTGAGTGCTCATAGCTGAGACCTTGAAAGTGAAACCACGAACAACGAGGCTGTACGAGACATTGTGTGCGCCTCTCCTGGATTGATGGTTAACATACACGTTACGACCGACGCCCTGCACGGTAGATTGATGGCATAATCACCCAATAAAGAAAAATAGTTAATAGATAAAAAAGGAAGCAATAAAAAACGTTGACTCTGATCCAATCGCGATAATCCGTAATCCCCTCACGAAAAACATTTTGAGTTCACACGAGTTACGTTAGACGTCACCGCATTGAAACAAGAATTATATGGAAGAGATTCATAAATTGGCTGATCAGCCCACAGTGGAACTCGGTGGTAGTTGAATTTAGGCTATACACGCACAAGACAACCAGATGACAGAAAGGTATATGAACACGCGACTGGGATGAGAGAATCCCTCACGTCCTCACAAAGTTCGGGCGTTTGAAAAAAGACACCGAGAAGTACCATACACTTCACGGCTGACGTTAAATTGACGGAATTCAAAAGCGAATAGACGATCATTTTACACATGAAGAATTTAACTTTTACCGTACGTTACTCACATTACATTAGATGAGTATATGAAAATTTGAATTTGATCTTGTGTTGTACTCGATTAAGCTTTAAAAGAAGTAACACAATGCAATAATCTATTCACATATTTTATTTTCTTCAAGTTAAAAAAATTGTTTCAATGAAATCTGCCAATGTTTTTCATCAATGGGCTTGTGTCCTGTATGAAGCTACACCATAATGAGTTTCAATGCGTGTGTCTCGTACGAAGTTATACATTAATGCCTTTCAAAAGGCCTGTGTCCTTGGAAGCTAAACGTTATTGCGTCAATGGCCTTGTGCCGTAAGAAGCTCTACATTAATGCGTTTCAGAAGGCCTATCCTAAGAGGCTAAACTTTAATGTGTGTCAATGGCCTTGTACCGTAAGAAGCTCTATATTAATGCGTTTCAAAAGGCCTGTGTCCTAAGAAGCTAAACTTTAATGCGTGTCAATGGCCTTGTGTTGTAAGCTCTACATTAATAAGTCGTTTCAGTGGGCTTGTGTCCCAAGAATAGAAACTCTAATGCGTGTCAATGGACTTGTGTCGTACGAAACTATACATTAGTGCATGTTAATTGACTTGTGTGGTATGAAGCTAAACTTTAATGCGTGTCCATGGCCTTGTGTCGTATGAAGTTACATTATAATGTGTGCCATTAACAAGAAAGAACATTATGCGACATTTTATTCATGTATTTTATCAGTTTATGTCTGCGTTTTACTTGCATTAAATTTTTTATTAAATCTTCTGTAAACCACATTATCCCAATCGACAAACATACATTTCAAAACGTTATGAAAATTTCTGCAGATTAAAAAAGTGTGTGCTTGCCTGTGTTAAAATTCCATTTCAGATGACTCTATATAGCGACGCAAATAGACACGTTTGAAGTTTCAATAATTGTCGCCTCAAATTAGGTTCACAACGACCGCCGCAACAAATATATTTGTCTCAGACAGAAAAAATAAATATGGAAATGGTTATTATAATATAATAAATTGTTTTTCATTTTTGTGGTGGCGGGGGGGTCTTTTACGTGTGTCTGTGAAATATGGTGACAACATAAACAATTTAGTGTGTGAGTTATTGCGTATTACGCACTGTTTCCCGTGGTCACCAGTATGACTGGCCTCTCGTATCTGAATATGCCTTAATCCCTGTTGCAGACCCCTGCTCAGATACATTTTTTGTTCATGATCCACAGACAACCTCTGGTTGATATTGCAATTATGCTGACCTAAAGTTCCTTACATTTTCAGAGAGAGATCGAATAATGTGATGTTATTATCAGTTTGAAACAGGTCAGTACACTCACACCCTCGGCTGCTATGACTTGTGATTCTGTGCCAACACAAAATTCGCCGCGGCTTCTGAATAGTTTCGTTTGCTACCTAATTTCATTCAAAATACTTGCGTTGACCACTGGTATGGTTTTCAGGCGCTTCCCAAAGCTGCTGTACACTGGAGTAACCTCCCTGACAAACCGACAGTGGGGTGATTCAAACCAAGGACTCGTGGTCGGAAGGCTAACGTTCTAACTACCTTAAGGGCCTACTGTGTGTAGCAGAGCCCGGATAGAAGATACAGTTTCAAGAGTTTATTTTCAAAGCAGACAGGTAGACCTCATTTTCAAGATAGATAAAACACCATCTTGGAATTCCCTTATAACTATATTGGGCCTTATACTTGACGAATGTGAACCGGAAAAAATTTTAACTGTTCTGTAATGAATTTGAGTCTCATAATAGAACCGACATTTTGAAGCTAGTTCTTTCACGACAAATCGATAAATTCGCCCTGTATTAACAATTTTACTCGCGAGAAGAATTTACCCAACGTTGTCGAACCGTGTTCCGCATGCCACAGGTGCTGTGCCTGAACCTAAATATCTGATTGGTTGTTTGCGGTTTTCATGACCGATTAAGTGGCAAAGAATCAAATTCTATGTTCTGAATTCAGAACTGCCGACTGGATGGATTTTTCCTAAAAAAAATGGATTTGTCAGTTTGCCATAAAATATGACCTGATGTTCCGGCGGAACATCAATTATTGACAATAAACTGATTTTCTATGACTTGAAAAAAAATGGCTTTATTATAAGACGCCATTTAAATATATGGCTTCTCTCATTGGAGAGACGAGTTGTTTTAGCTGTTGGAAATATTCGCCAGCTTCGTCTGTGGGAGAGTTATTTAATTCCCTCGGGCGTTTGTGGTCTGTATTGGAGCCTTGCTAAAATCCAGAAATTCAAACGCTGGCAAGCCAACGCAACCGAACTGATTAACACAACAAAATCTTTCTCTTCCTATTTCCCCCGCCCCCACGGCACAAAGAAAGGTCTCATGTGTATCTTTGCATCTGTCAGTTATCGAAAATAATTGCGCATCTCTCTCTGGTGCTAATGGTCGATGTTAGAACTGAATTAAAAGCCAGGATTTCGAATGTTGGTGTTTCAAGATACAGAGGCTTTCCAATTTGGCGTTATGCCATTCTCAGCTAAAGAATTATATGCATTATCTGGTGAGATTATAGAGCGAATTAATAATAACAAAATGGCTGCTTACGATATTAATGCTTGCGAAAGTATTTTGATTTGTATGTGTTGTCAGATGGTTTATATTTTCAAAGCGACGCCTAATTTAGACCAATTGTATAATTCAACATTATTTGTTGTATAAACAGCTGCATGATCTATTATATTAATACGGAGTAGATATGATTGGCTACTGCCCGGTTAACATACCTCCCCGGTTCTTTTGAACAGGAGTAGAGGTTTATCCTTTGTTTCATGTTTATGATTAGGTTTTATGTTCCTTGTAAATTCAATTTAAATCCTATCCTTTTCACGTCTCTCCTTAAACTCTGAAATTTTACTTACTTTTTTCTTCCCTCAATAGGATTAGATAGGTTCGTCTGTCCTCCGATTCACACTCCTCCCTGGTTTCCTGAACAGGAGTAGAGGTGTATCCCTCCTTTCTTTTTTAGGACTGGGTTTTTCGGTTCCTTCTAGAGCTTCTATTTAAATCCTTTTTTCTTCCATGGGAGTAGTTAACTCCGCTAATTGTCCAGTATAAACTCCTCCCTAGTCATTTGAACAGGAGTAGAGGTTTGTCCTTTGTTTACGGCTTAGGATTGAGTTTCTAGTTCATTCTAAAGTCTTTTAATCCGCTTTCTATCATATTATCCCCTTTCGTCTTAGTGGTATTATCGCCTTGCTTGGTGTGAATTGATAAAAACAATTATATTAATTTGAAAGAAAAGTTCCCAGATCAATTTTTCACGCATATTTTATTCATAGAAATTCGTGGTAACATTATGCAGCCAGCAAAGTGTTTTCATCGGTTCCTTGTCAATTTTTGCCATCTTTCAGCTAAATTTTCTATTTCATCATATTAGACTGTTACAATAGTCCCCAGTATATTTCTAACAAAATGTTTCAGAAATTTATACCATCATTATTCCGGCATCGAAAAATCTTTTCTGCATTTTCACTGCCTTACGACGGTCAATCTGAATATTCCGCCAGAATAGAACGATTCCATTTTGACCTAATCTTGTCTTTGAGGAATTTATCGATATCGATCGATTGATAGATAAATAGATAGCTAATGAACAGTATGAGATAGATAGATAGATAGATAGATAGATAGATAGATAGATAGATAGATAATAAACAGTATGAGATATATCGACCGATCGATCGATTGATAGATAAATAGCTAATGAACAGTATGAGATAGATAGATAGATAGATAGATAGATAGATAGATAGATAGATAGATAGATAAATAATGAACAGTATGAGAATTATCGATCAATTGATAGATAAATAGCTAATGAACAGTATGAGATAGATAGATAGATAGATAGATAGATAGATAGATAGATAGATAATGAACAGTATGAGATCTATCGATCAATTGATAGATAAATAGCTAATGAACAGTATGAGATAGATAGATAGATAGATAGATAGATAGATAGATAGATAGATAGATAGATAGATAGATAGATAATGAACAGTATGAGATCTATCGATCAATTGATAGATAAATAGCTAATGAACAGTATGAGATAGATAGATAGATAGATAGATAGATAGATAGATAGATAGATAGATAGATAGATAATGAACAGTATGAGATCTATCGATCAATTGATAGATAAATAGCTAATGAACAGTATGAGATAGATAGATAGATAGATAGATAGATAGATAGATAGATAGATAGATAGATAGATAGATAGATAGATAGATAGATAGATAGATAATGAACAGAAGCGTCCTATGGACCTAAATAAGTTTTCGTTCTTAAGCCATGATCTTGAAGAATGCTCTACATGCAAATGAACCTTTCCATCCCAATTCTTTATTCGTTGCGTCACATTCGTCATTTAAAGGCAATTTAAAAGCTGTAATGTTGTGTGGCATTTCTAATGCGAGAATATTTTCAATCATTGCCCACCCTCGCACAAGCAGAGTAATAAGGCCACTAAGACGCAAGGGCTTACTTCTTGTGAGAGAATATGTTGAAAAAGTAAACACTCTTAAGGAAAAGAGAACAATAAAAGAACAGATATTAAGTAAACAAAATATAACGATTGAGATGTCATTTAAATTTCTGACGATCACTTGATTGGAAAGTAGCTAAAAGAGAGTTCCACGGGCGTGAATTGTAAAAGAAGATACTATTAGCATAAAACCTACGGTCACATCTAGCTATTTCAATTGTAAAATGATGAGACCTTGCCGCCAATCTAGTACTGCGCTTAAATTCATAAATCTGTGTAGAAAAGAGGAAAGTATATCAGAACAATTGTCATGAAAGTATTTATAGAAATGGCACAAGAAAGCTAACGTGATTTGTCGCATTTGTTGCACAAGGGCTAAAGTTATTCTCGTATTAGTAATGTGAGAAGGAATATAATGATGTGGCGATGCATTTGAAACCTAAACGCAAATGATGTCAGATTGTCTAGCATTTATTATGTAATAATGAAGGCTATCATGTTGCCTAACTACAATATTATCGAGAATTCAGACTGCGGAAGTATAAGGGGTCAGAATACGATTAAAACTCGTCGTATGCATACTGGCTATTCAGAGAGCATCCTAAATGCCACATAATTAGTCTACGAGGAACTAAGCAGTATCGCCCGAAGCAGAATTACGCTGGAAAACCACAGCTGACAAGATGATGATGAACTTTGCACGATAAAAACAGGGAGAGGAAATCAGAATTTTTGAAATTTGTTTATTTTTTTAAATGATTAATAGCATAAGAAAGCAACAAGAAAACCCAAAAAGCAAAAAAAAGTTTATAAGATTATTTATACTGACTTCTTTGTGGGTTTGTGGACAGATCGAGATAGATAGATAGATAGATAGATAGATAGATAGATAGATAGATAGATAGATAGATAGATAGATAGATAATCAACATTATGAGATCTATCTATCCATCGATAGATAGATAGATAGATAATGATCAGTATGAGATAGATAGAGAGATAGATAGATAGATAGATAATGAACAGTATGAGATAGATAGATAGATAGATAGATAGATAGATAGATAGATAGATAGATAATAAACAGTATGAGATAGATAGATAGATAGATAGATAGATAGATAGATAGATAGATAGATAATGACCAGTATGAGATATATATATATATATATATATATATATATATATATATATATATATATATATATATATATATATATATAGATAGATAGATAGATAATAAACAGTATGAGATAGATAGATAGATAGATAGATAGATAGATAGATAGATAGATAGATAGATAATGACCAGTATGAGATAGATAGATAGATAGATAGATAGATAGATAGATAGATAGATAGATAGATAGATAGATAGATAGATAATGAACAGTATGAGATAGATAGATAGATGGATAGATAGATAGAGAGA
>OZ038490.1:79866366-79948866 GCA_964036315.1 Acanthosepion esculentum | reverse complement strand
GTTCCTCTTGAGTCTCCGTGATTATAATATATGCAGTCGGTGGACAAGAAATCCATGACGATGGTTAGGAGAAAAACATTTCGACTTATCTCTTTGTGTATATCGTCGGATCTGCGATGCAGATGGGCTTATCGTCAACCAAACGAACTGATCTGTATGCCCATCGGGCTGAATTGTTATTCTGCACTTCTGGACTGATATATACAGACATACAGTAAAATCTGTTGGCATTTGACACATCTAACGTTCTTTAATCAAACTAAAATCTTCAGACTTCAAAAATATGACTATTCAGGAATGGTTATCATTTCTTTCTTTTTATGTGCCATGTCCTTTCAGGACGTAGCTGATCATGGCTCCTCAACTCCATCTACCCCTTGCAGCTCTCAACAAGTTCATTCCCTCTGCTACCTTCCCAAGACCAAGTTCTGTCATCCAGTTGCTTAAGCCCGCTATGTATGTCATGCGTTGTTTTCCCTGTCTCCCTTTCCCTCTATCCGACCTGTGAGTGTCAGAGTCTCCTGGCCCTCCTCCCTCATTATTTGTCTCAGAAACTTCAGCTGCCTTTTCCTGATGTTAATTATAAGCCTCCTCCTTGTTTGCCTCCCCTCTAAGACCACATCGTTGCTCACACGCTCGATCCATAATATCCTTAGCATCCTTCTGTAGAACCACATCTCCGTCGCCTCGAGTCTCTTCTTCATATTTGAGGAAATCGGCCAACATTCGCTGCCGTAAAGAAGGACAGATGTCACGTAACAGCTCAGTATTCTTTTCTTTGTTACCAAAGAAATCATCCCGTCTCGTAATACTCTGCCCAGCTTTTGGAATGCGTCTTTGTCCATCCCAATACGTCTACGGATCTCAGTGTCGCACTTATGGTCCTCCGTCAGAATGTTTTCCAGATATTTAAACTTAAGCGTCAGATTCATTCTAATGTTCCCGAGCTGCAAATCGCATTTCAGGCTCATCCTCTTACTGATGACGATGCATTCTGTCTTCTTCTACGTTTATGCTCAGTACCTTACTTCTCCCTCTCTGTCGCTACCTTCTGTAGGATATTTAAAAAAATTTCCGTGTCTGCTATCAGTACTGTCATCTGGGTATCTTATGTAGCTAAGATGGTTGCCACTAATGCTAAATCCCGGTAGGGTTTCCAATTCTCTCAGAATTGCCTCGCTGTACAGGTTGAACAGGTCGGCTGCCTTACGCCCCATTCTTTGTTCAGCAACATTGATATATTCGGGAAAGATATCAGAATAAGCAAGAAACTATACTGGTTATCATTACTCAACGATTTTGTTTGCCGCTACACTTGTCTGACCTTAAAACTTTCGACATATATTTATTCGATGCAGAGAATATTCACTCCATATTTTCGTCCGCATCTCGTCATCTTAGATTCGCTTGACGAACGCCAACATAGTTCTTAGCGTTCAGTCCTTATTGGGATCTCCACTAACTGTAACATTGTACCAAAACAAATAAATAAATATGCACGTCTAATTTGAGTTATATTTAACAAGCTACATTGTCAAACAAAGGTGATGTAATGGTTTAAGTCCTTACAAGCGCCACCACGAGAATGCCCTGACTAAGATGAGTAAGCCAGATGTCCATGGGAGCCAGGTATGAAACGATAATAAGTACTGACCCTCACAACATTCTGTTACTTGTACCAGACTCTTCTGCTATTTAACTAATAGCGAGATCAAAGAAATTATTGTGTCTTTACCAAGTCCACTATAATGAGATAAACACAACAACCGGAAGTTGAACTCTGCCCATTGATTGTAGTTCCAGCGATGATAATTGTTATACTATCCACATATTTCAAAATATAGTGGCATGCTATAACTCCAAAAGTTGAAATCAGTATTGAGTGTGCTTGAAAACGTTTACACATATCTTCCTGGGTGGCGTATGTCTGTATACATTACCCTGTGTGTCTACGTGCGTTTCCTCTACTCGCTAATTGGGATTCGCCGACAGCAAATCTTTTTTTGTCTTAATTGCAACATTCACCAAACTCGTAGTTTAATGACACAAGAGAACATTGCGACAAATAGCATGGAATTGTCGCCCTTGTTCTGTGACACAGACACACATTACCTCGAGAATTGTCACGTAATTTATTTTCCGGCATAATCTAGTAAACATTTAAAAATGCGCAACCAAGCGTTCACCCAATCAGAGACACACATTTAGACATCCACAGACAATTGCAAGTTAAATAATTGTGTCTATGCCTTCCATCTTTTAACGCAACGAAATATCATGTCTGCCAGCCTCGTTTTGATTGCGACGGACAAGCCTTCTGGTGCACAAAAGTCTTTCATTTCACTTTCTGCGAGCATTTTTGCTTTTGAACAGCCGAGTAAAGAAGGGACAGAATAACATTATTTTTTTTACGGAAAATTAAAGAATAGAGTTGTGTATTTTTGTTTGTATCTTTATTTTTTATTTTGTCTTTTTTTCTTTTTTGTTAATTAGTCATAATGACGTCTTTATTGGGACAATGCATACGTTCATGCATTAAAAACTTACGATGACTTGTTTTATTAGAAAAACAAAACAGATGTAGTGAATTAACATACATGCACATGCATGCATATATAGTGTAGCGCACACTGATACGCTAGTCAGAACACATATTGCAGTAGTATTCGAACCCTACATGTGTGAGAGTTCCAGATTGGCTAGAGTATCGTTCAATAGCAGCCTCACTGTGAGATGTAGGATCCTTAACCACTTTTCGACACCAAAAAGTGAGCAGAAAACACCGTCCGTCTGTTCCTCCCTTCCGATGCAACATGTCGGATTTATGTAAGCAGAACTTTCATTGTTTTATACTTAAGAAAATATTAACAGAAGATAAAAGCTGTGTATGTTGTGTACTGATTCTGAATACAATAGATGCTATGTTTGTTATATATTTGGACTATTCTCACTCTTTCCCTATCATGTCTTCTCTCTAAACATTATAAAGATAAAATTAAATGTAATGTTCACTTTCATGAAAAATGTTTCACTATGGGTGTTGAAAAATTAAAATCGAAAAAAGAGTTTTATGAAAGGAAAAATGTTTAGTTGAAAATATTTTTTTCTTATTTAAAATTTCTCAAGATGAGCATGAAATATCGGATTCGCAAAAATTTTTGATGTTAATCAAAGGATCTTAAGTAGTAATCTATTGCATAATTTTTTATGAGCACCTTATGATTTCGACTCAGTACACAAGAAGCTCCAAATGTTTGCTTCAATTCTTTATACTTTGGTCTAATAAATAGAAAAGGAAGACATTTCACTGGAAATAAACTAGTAGAATGGGTAGAATTCTTAAATACAATATGAAACGTTATTACTAACTCTTTTTGTTTCAGTTTATATTCTTGTCTTGTTTTGCGTTTTGGATTTTAGTTGAGTTTTTAAACCTATATGATTCGTACAAACCGGGAGAAATCTCGCTTATAACAGTGTCTTCAACGTATCAAAATGCTACGTGATTTTATTTATGAGCATATATATATATATATATATATATATATATATATATATATATATATATATATATATATATATATATGTATATAATTTAAATAAAAATAAAAACAGACCACTTTAAGGTTCCATCTCTCTGGATTTTACCCTCTATGGGTCTACCCATACGGATTACCTAGTTTTTCGTAAACTAAATACATATATATATATATATATATATATATATATATAGCATGAAGAAAAATTTAAAAGAAAAATCTTACATTTGATTTTTCAATTATAAATTTAAATTTATTTCAGTAGCTTGTTTACACTGCATCTTCAGACTGGTTTAAATGCGCCAAACGCAGGAGATAAACTGATTTAAAAAAAGAAAAAGAAAGGAACATATATATATATATATATATATATATATATATATATATATATGCAAATAGGAATATGCAATATTACTGGCTTAGTCCTGGCATCTCGTCTTCAGTCAATTTCCCATCGCTTTATCGTAGCTTTCCTGTGTCTTTTCTATAAATATTTTCATTATAAGTGTTCTAATGAGCCTTCCTCTTTGGTAATGTTGTTATTTTTATTCCACACTTTCCACAGACAAATATTACATATGGGAACTAGTTAGGACTACATAGAGACTTGCAGTATTATGGTGACTGTCGTAAGAATAGTAAGTAAGAATGTGTTGTTTTGGTGTAAGAAATACTGTGATATGTTTGGGCCAGTAATTATGGTTAGCTAAGTTTAAGGCAAGACAGACTGAAGACAAGCCTTCCCTTATCGCCCACTTTTGCCATTATACCATATTTTTGTATTACTCAAAATAAATATTTCTTTCCTCTTTGGTACCTTGAATTTATGAATTTATGCCGACTACTAGATTGGTGGCAAGGTTTCATCATATTACAGTTGAAATGGCCAGATGTACCGTAAGTTCTATGCTAGCAGTTTCTTCATTCGCACTTCTCATTTATGCATCGCTCTTCTAGTTTCTTACTTCCCAGTCATCTTTGATCTTTAAAAAATTTAAATGCAATGTCAATCGTTATCTTCTGTCTTCTTAATTCTTGTTCTTTTATTTTTCTCTCTCTTCAAATGCTGTTTTCTTTGGCTCATATTCTCTCACACTCAGTAACCCCTTACGTCTTAGTGGCTTTTCTTGTTTTGCTTGGAGTGAAATGATTAAAAAAACAACTTAATGGTTTACACCAGCAAATGGGTAACCTAATTTTATTCTTATTTTTAATTTCATTTAATTTTATATGCATATAATTTAAAACCAGAAAATTAAATTTTTTTTTAGATAATAGATAATAATGGTTTTAAGGATACAAGTCTTTCTAATTAACCCATATCTGGGGAAGAATAGGTGGATTGAAACCTATCCTAAGTGTATTTGAGCGTAAGTGAAAATATCGAAACGAACGGGAATTGGAACTCGGCTCACCGATTTACAATTCAGAGCCATTATCCATTACACAACCCACACATCGATGCTTGCAGCACCTCGTATTTTCCAAGCAGACGCCCATCTAGGTGCTGACCAGGCTCGACGTTGCTTAACTTCGGTGACCTTACGGGGAATTGTATTTCAACGTGGTGGCCATTAGCCATTTCCCTTTGATGACATAATGCGCTCCATACATCTGTCACGAGGTAAAACTCCCCTAGCAGCAGCCGGGTTAGTGTGACATTAATATTAGCTCAAATTGCGGGAGTACCTTAGCTTTTTTAGGGTGGGGAGTGTTTACCCAGACCCTGAGGTGACTCCAAAAGAGGAATGGCTGAGAGAACTTCAGTAATTGTTAATAGCTTTCCCGAAATCCCATATTAAACTGTTGTCACATTCTGTTGTGATGTGGGCGCGCGGATAATTATCGAGGTAGTTTGAAATTAATAACAACTCAAGATACAAGTAGCTATCCCTCAGGCAATACTTTCCCTTCGGTAGCGACGCCTGGGGTGTCTACAAAAGAGGATTTACTGAGAATGCTTGCGCAGTTTTTGAAAGGCTTCACAAATTAAACTCCGACCTTGTTTCACATTCTGTTTGCGGGACAAAAACTTTGCATATGATTTTTCTTTCATTCTGTCATTCAGTTACAAGCGGTCATCATAGAAATTATATATAACATTCACCCGTACGACCGTGAATGAACATGTCGAAATATATATATATATATATATATATATATATATATATACATATTGATAAGATGCTGAAAGATTTCTGATACCTAATCAGTGAAATATTGATTTAGGGAATTGGTTCGCGTAGATAACATTACTGTACGTTACAGGATACGTGAACTAGCACATACATACGTATATTTATATATATGCACACACTATATTCTGTATATATGCATATGAATGTATATATGAATATATATACATATATATATATATATATATATATATATATATATATATATATATATATATATATAGTCATCCATACATAGACTGTTTCGTTCTATCACAGCTCCTCAATGTGGCTAGACGTCCGGTTGACTCTAGTAGGAATCGAAACCCGACTGAATTGGCGTCAGTCGGAGAATCTAATCTTAACCCGTTGGCGCACGGCAGGAGATGAAAGTGAATTTAAGCTTATTCATTTTTAGATAAAGCCGCCAGTGACGAAGAGACCTCCATTCGTTTTGTCAAAGAGTATTGCATTAGTAGCAGTTATAGTCATTGATTACAAACTCGTATTTTTCCCCAGAAACATATATATATATTTATATATATATTTATATATGTCTCTTTCTCTCTCTCTCTCTCTCTCTCTCTCTCTATATATATATATATATATATATATATATATATATATATATATATATATACGCACACACAAAAAGGTGCAATTATGAAAATTACAATTTTTGCTTACCTTTGAACAATTTATTTTAAAACACACTTCACGTTGTTTTAAAAAATACTAATGTCGGTTTTAAACAAGAAAAACATTAAGTTGTTGCACGGCTATAAATATAACTTTTAATGATTGTTGCCAAGAAACAAAAGAAGAAACTGTAATTATTTTCTGAAAAATGAAGCCTTGTAATGCGTTATAAGAAATACTGCAGACAACGAGAAATATAAAAAGTTTTAGAATTACGCGAGTGATTAATTATTACTAAGAAAAACTATTTTCCATACATTATTTTTGTATACAAGACTAAGATATTTTTTACACAAGACTAAGGTAGCGTCTGAATTTAAAGAGGAATTTGTAACGTTATTGGTCCTGGCCTGGCATCTCGGCTTCAGTCCCTTACCGCCGTAATTTAACTATCCAGAGCTTTCTCATGGTAATTGTTCTGAAAGGGTTTCTTCTTTCTTGTCCTAGTTTGGCAGTTAGGTCTCAGTCCTATGCTAATAATTTCCGCTCCAGCACTTCTGGCTTGTGGCCATCTCTTCAGGCTTGTTGCCTTATTGTCATCTACGATTTCAAAAAATTAAATGCAATGTAAGTTCTTGACCCTAGTTTGGCAGCTAGGTCTCAGTCCTATGCTAATAATTTTTCTCCCGAACACCTGGATTGTGGGCATCTCTTAAGGCTTGTTGCATTGTTGTCAAATAAGATTTCAAACAATTAAACGCAATGTCAGTTCTTGCTCCTAGTTTGACAGCTAGGTCTCAATCCTATGCTAATAATTTCTTCTCCCGCAATTCAGGCTTGTGGGGATCTCTTAAGGCTTGTTGTCGTGTTGTCAAAGAAGATTTAAAAAATAAAACGCAATGTCAGTTATTGCTCCTAGTTTGGCAGCTAGGTCTCAGTCCTATGCTAATAATTTCTTCTTTCGCAGTTCTGGCTTGTGGGCATCTCTTAAGTCTTGTTGCCTTGTTGTCAAATAAGATTTCAAAAAATTAAACGCAATGTCATTTCTTGCTCTTAGTTTGGCAGCTAGGTCTCAGTCCTATGCTAATAATTTTTTCTCCCGAACCCCTGGCTTGTGGGCATCTCTTAAGGCTTGTTGCCTTGTTGTCAAATAAGATTTCAAAAAATTAAAAGCAATGTCAGTTCTTGCTCTTAGTTTGGCAGCTAGGTCTCAGTCCTATGCTAATAATTTCTTCTGTCGCGATTCTGGCTAGTGGGCATCTCTTAAGGCTTGTTGCCTTGTTGTCAAATAAGATTTCAAAAAATTAAACGCAGTGTCAGTTCTTGCTCCTAGTTTGGAAGCTAGGTCTCAGTCCTATGCTAATAATTTCTTCTCCCGAACCCCTGGATTGTGGGCATCTCATAAGGCTTGTTGCCTTGTTGTCAAATAAGATTTCAAAAAATTAAACGCAGTGTCAGTTCTTGCTCCTAGTTTGGAAGATAGGTCTCAGTCCTATGCTAATAATTTCTTCTCCCGAACCCCTGAATTGTGGCATCTCTTAAGGCTTGTTGCCTTGTTGTCAAATAAGATTTCAAAAAATTAAAGGCAATGTCATTTCATACTCCTAGTTTGGCAGCTAGGTCTCAGTCGTATGCTAATAATTTCTTCTCCCGAACCCCTGGATTGTGGGCATCTCATAAGGCTTGTTGCCTTGTTGTCAAATAAGATTTCAAAAAATTAAACGCAATGTCATTTCATACTCCTAGTTTGGCAGCTAGGTCTCAGTCGTATGCTAATAATTTCTTCTCCCGAACCCCTGGATTGTGGGCATCTCATAAGGCTTGTTGCCTTGTTGTCAAATAAGATTTCAAAAAATTAAAGGCAATGTCATTTCATACTCCTAGTTTGGCAGCTAGGTCTCAGTCGTATGCTAATAATTTCTTCTCCCGAACCCCTGGATTGTGGGCATCTCTTAAGGCTTGTTGCCTTGTTGTCAAATAAGATTTTAAAAAATTAAACACAATGTCATTTCATACTCCTAGTTTGGCAGCTAGGTCTCAGTCGTATGCTAATAATTTCTTCTCCCGAACCCCTGGATTGTGGGCATCTCATAAGGCTTGTTGCCTTGTTGTCAAATAAGATTTCAAAAAATTAAACGCAGTGTCAGTTCTTGCTCCTAGTTTGGAAGCTAGGTCTCAGTCCTATGCTAATAATTTCTTCTCCCGGACCCCTGAATTGTGGGCATCTCTTAAGGCTTGTTGCCTTGTTGTCAAATAAGATTTCAAAAAATTAAAGGCAATGTCATTTCATACTTCTAGTTTGGCAGCTAGGTCTCAGTCCTATGCTAATAATTTCTTCTCCCGAACCCCTGGATTGTGGGCATCTCATAAGGCTTGTTGCCTTGTTGTCAAATAAGATTTCAAAATATTAAATGCAGTTTCAGTTCTTGCTCCTAGTTTGGAAGCTAGGTCTCAGTCCTATGCTAATAACTTCTTCTCCCGAACCCCTGAATTGTGGGCATCTCTTAAGGCTTGTTGCCTTGTTGTCAAATAAGATTTCAAAAAATTAAACGCAATGTCATTTCATACTCCTAGTTTGGCAGCTAGGTCTCAGTCGTATGCTAATAATTTCTTCTCCCGAACTCCTGGATTGTGGGCATCTCATAAGGCTTGTTGCCTTGTTGTCAAATAAGATTTCAAAAAATTAAACGCAGTGTCAGTTCTTGCTCCTAGTTTGGAAGATAGGTCTCAGTCCTATGCTAATAATTTCTTCTCCCGAACCCCTGAATTGTGGCATCTCTTAAGGCTTGTTGCCTTGTTGTCAAATAAGATTTCAAAAAATTAAAGGCAATGTCATTTCATACTCCTAGTTTGGCAGCTAGGTCTCAGTCCTATGCTAATAATTTCTTCTCCCGAACCCCTGGATTGTGGGCATCTCATAAGGCTTGTTGCCTTGTTGTCAAATAAGATTTCAAAAAATTAAACGCAATGTCATTTCATACTCCTAGTTTGGCAGCTAGGTCTCAGTCGTATGCTAATAATTTCTTCTCCCGAACCCCTGGATTGTGGGCATCTCATAAGGCTTGTTGCCTTGTTGTCAAATAAGATTTCAAAAAATTAAACGCAGTGTCAGTTCTTGCTCCTAGTTTGCCAGCCAGCTCTCAGTCCTATGCTAATAATTTCTTCTCCCGAACCCCTGGATTGTGGGCATCTCATAAGGCTTGTTGCCTTGTTGTCAAATAGGATTTCAAAAAATTAAACGCAGTGTCAGTTCTTGCTCCTAGTTTGGAAGCTAGGTCTCAGTCCTATGCTAATAATTTCTTCTCCCGAACCCCTGAATTGTGGCATCTCTTAAGGCTTGTTGCCTTGTTGTCAAATAAGATTTCAAAAAATTAAACGCAATGTCATTTCATACTCCTAGTTTGGCAGCTAGGTCTCAGTCCTATGCTAATAATTTCTTCTCCCGAACCCCTGGATTGTGGGCATCTCTTAAGGCTTGTTGCCTTGTTGTCAAATAAGATTTCAAAAAATTAAACGCAATGTCATTTCATACTCCTAGTTTGGCAGCTAGGTCTCAGTCCTATGCTAATAATTTCTTCTCCCGAACCCCTGGATTGTGGGCATCTCATAAGGCTTGTTGCCTTGTTGTCAAATAAGATTTCAAAATATTAAATGCAGTTTCAGTTCTTGCTCCTAGTTTGGAAGCTAGGTCTCAGTCCTATGCTAATAACTTCTTCTCCCGAACCCCTGAATTGTGGGCATCTCTTAAGGCTTGTTGCCTTGTTGTCAAATAAGATTTCAAAAAATTAAACGCAATGTCATTTCATACTCCTAGTTTGGCAGCTAGGTCTCAGTCGTATGCTAATAATTTCTTCTCCCGAACTCCTGGATTGTGGGCATCTCATAAGGCTTGTTGCCTTGTTGTCAAATAAGATTTCAAAAAATTAAACGCAGTGTCAGTTCTTGCTCCTAGTTTGGAAGATAGGTCTCAGTCCTATGCTAATAATTTCTTCTCCCGAACCCCTGAATTGTGGCATCTCTTAAGGCTTGTTGCCTTGTTGTCAAATAAGATTTCAAAAAATTAAAGGCAATGTCATTTCATACTCCTAGTTTGGCAGCTAGGTCTCAGTCGTATGCTAATAATTTCTTCTCCCGAACCCCTGGATTGTGGGCATCTCATAAGGCTTGTTGCCTTGTTGTCAAATAAGATTTCAAAAAATTAAACGCAATGTCATTTCATACCCCTAGTTTGGCAGCTAGGTCTCAGTCGTATGCTAATAATTTCTTCTCCCGAACTCCTGGATTGTGGGCATCTCATAAGGCTTGTTGCCTTGTTGTCAAATAAGATTTCAAAAAATTAAACGCAGTGTCAGTTCTTGCTCCTAGTTTGGAAGATAGGTCTCAGTCCTATGCTAATAATTTCTTCTCCCGAACCCCTGAATTGTGGCATCTCTTAAGGCTTGTTGCCTTGTTGTCAAATAAGATTTCAAAAAATTAAAGGCAATGTCATTTCATACTCCTAGTTTGGCAGCTAGGTCTCAGTCGTATGCTAATAATTTCTTCTCCCGAACCCCTGGATTGTGGGCATCTCATAAGGCTTGTTGCCTTGTTGTCAAATAAGATTTCAAAAAATTAAACGCAATGTCATTTCATACTCCTAGTTTGGCAGCTAGGTCTCAGTCGTATGCTAATAATTTCTTCTCCCGAACCCCTGGATTGTGGGCATCTCATAAGGCTTGTTGCCTTGTTGTCAAATAAGATTTCAAAAAATTAAACGCAGTGTCAGTTCTTGCTCCTAGTTTGCCAGCCAGCTCTCAGTCCTATGCTAATAATTTCTTCTCCCGAACCCCTGGATTGTGGGCATCTCATAAGGCTTGTTGCCTTGTTGTCAAATAGGATTTCAAAAAATTAAACGCAGTGTCAGTTCTTGCTCCTAGTTTGGAAGCTAGGTCTCAGTCCTATGCTAATAATTTCTTCTCCCGAACCCCTGAATTGTGGCATCTCTTAAGGCTTGTTGCCTTGTTGTCAAATAAGATTTCAAAAAATTAAACGCAATGTCATTTCATACTCCTAGTTTGGCAGCTAGGTCTCAGTCCTATGCTAATAATTTCTTCTCCCGAACCCCTGGATTGTGGGCATCTCTTAAGGCTTGTTGCCTTGTTGTCAAATAAGATTTCAAAAAATTAAACGCAATGTCATTTCATACTCCTAGTTTGGCAGCTAGGTCTCAGTCCTATGCTAATAATTTCTTCTCCCGAACCCCTGGATTGTGGGCATCTCATAAGGCTTGTTGCCTTGTTGTCAAATAAGATTTCAAAATATTAAATGCAGTTTCAGTTCTTGCTCCTAGTTTGGAAGCTAGGTCTCAGTCCTATGCTAATAACTTCTTCTCCCGAACCCCTGAATTGTGGGCATCTCTTAAGGCTTGTTGCCTTGTTGTCAAATAAGATTTCAAAAAATTAAACGCAATGTCATTTCATACTCCTAGTTTGGCAGCTAGGTCTCAGTCGTATGCTAATAATTTCTTCTCCCGAACTCCTGGATTGTGGGCATCTCATAAGGCTTGTTGCCTTGTTGTCAAATAAGATTTCAAAAAATTAAACGCAGTGTCAGTTCTTGCTCCTAGTTTGGAAGATAGGTCTCAGTCCTATGCTAATAATTTCTTCTCCCGAACCCCTGAATTGTGGCATCTCTTAAGGCTTGTTGCCTTGTTGTCAAATAAGATTTCAAAAAATTAAAGGCAATGTCATTTCATACTCCTAGTTTGGCAGCTAGGTCTCAGTCGTATGCTAATAATTTCTTCTCCCGAACCCCTGGATTGTGGGCATCTCATAAGGCTTGTTGCCTTGTTGTCAAATAAGATTTCAAAAAATTAAACGCAATGTCATTTCATACTCCTAGTTTGGCAGCTAGGTCTCAGTCGTATGCTAATAATTTCTTCTCCCGAACCCCTGGATTGTGGGCATCTCATAAGGCTTGTTGCCTTGTTGTCAAATAAGATTTCAAAAAATTAAACGCAGTGTCAGTTCTTGCTCCTAGTTTGCCAGCCAGCTCTCAGTCCTATGCTAATAATTTCTTCTCCCGAACCCCTGGATTGTGGGCATCTCATAAGGCTTGTTGCCTTGTTGTCAAATAGGATTTCAAAAAATTAAACGCAGTGTCAGTTCTTGCTCCTAGTTTGGAAGCTAGGTCTCAGTCCTATGCTAATAATTTCTTCTCCCGAACCCCTGAATTGTGGCATCTCTTAAGGCTTGTTGCCTTGTTGTCAAATAAGATTTCAAAAAATTAAACGCAATGTCATTTCATACTCCTAGTTTGGCAGCTAGGTCTCAGTCCTATGCTAATAATTTCTTCTCCCGAACCCCTGGATTGTGGGCATCTCTTAAGGCTTGTTGCCTTGTTGTCAAATAAGATTTCAAAAAATTAAAGGCAATGTCATTTCATACTCCTAGTTTGGCAGCTAGGTCTCAGTCGTATGCTAATAATTTCTTCTCCCGAACCCCTGGATTGTGGGCATCTCTTAAGGCTTGTTGCCTTGTTGTCAAATAAGATTTTAAAAAATTAAACACAATGTCATTTCATACTCCTAGTTTGGCAGCTAGGTCTCAGTCGTATGCTAATAATTTCTCCTCCCGAACCCCTGGATTGTGGGTATCTCATAAGGCTTGTTGCCTTGTTGTCAAATAAGATTTCAAAAAATTAAACGCAGTGTCAGTTCTTGCTCCTAGTTTGGAAGCTAGGTCTCAGTCCTATGCTAATAATTTCTTCTCCCGGACCCCTGAATTGTGGGCATCTCTTAAGGCTTGTTGCCTTGTTGTCAAATAAGATTTCAAAAAATTAAAGGCAATGTCATTTCATACTTCTAGTTTGGCAGCTAGGTCTCAGTCCTATGCTAATAATTTCTTCTCCCGAACCCCTGGATTGTGGGCATCTCATAAGGCTTGTTGCCTTGTTGTCAAATAAGATTTCAAAATATTAAATGCAGTTTCAGTTCTTGCTCCTAGTTTGGAAGCTAGGTCTCAGTCCTATGCTAATAACTTCTTCTCCCGAACCCCTGAATTGTGGGCATCTCTTAAGGCTTGTTGCCTTGTTGTCAAATAAGATTTCAAAAAATTAAACGCAATGTCATTTCATACTCCTAGTTTGGCAGCTAGGTCTCAGTCGTATGCTAATAATTTCTTCTCCCGAACTCCTGGATTGTGGGCATCTCATAAGGCTTGTTGCCTTGTTGTCAAATAAGATTTCAAAAAATTAAACGCAATGTCAGTTCTTGCTCCTAGTTTGGCAGTTAGGTCTCAGTCCTATGCTAATAATTTCTTCTGCCGCGATTCTGGGTTGTGGACATCACTTAAGTCTTGTTGCCTTGTTAAATAAGATTTCAAAAAATTAAAGGCAATGTCATTTCTTACTCCTAGTTTGCCAGCTAGGTCTCAGTCCTATGCTAATAATTTCTTCTCCCGAACCCCTGGATTGTGGGCATCTCATAAGGCTTGTTGCCTTGTTGTCAAATAAGATTTCAAAAAATTAAACGCAATGTCAGTTCTTGCTCCTAGTTTGGAAGCTAGGTCTCAGTCCTATGCTAATAATTTCTTCTCCCGAACCCCTGAATTGTGGGCATCTCTTAAGGCTTGTTGCCTTGTTGTCAAATAAGATTTCAAAAAATTAAAGGCAATGTCAGTTCTTACTCTTACTTTGGCTGCTAGGTCTCAGTCTTATGCTAATAATTTCTTCTCCCGAACCCCTGGATTGTGGGCATCTCTTAAGGCTTGTTGCCTTGTTGTCAATTAAGATTTCAAAAAATTAAACGCAATGTCAGTTCTTGCTCCTAGTTTGGTAACTATGTCTCAGTCGTATGCTAATAATTTCTTCTACCGCGATTCTGGCTTGTGGGCATCTCTAAAGGCTTGTTGCCTTGTTGTCAATTAAGATTTCTCAAAATTAAATGCAATGTCATTTCTTGCTCCTAGTTTGACAGCTAGGTCTCAGTCCTATGCTAATAATTTCTTCTCCCGAACCCCTGGATTGTGGGCATCTCATAAGGCTTGTTGCCTTATTGCCAAATAAGATTTCAAAAAATTAAACGCAATGTCATTTCTTGCTCCTAGTTTGGCAGCTAGGTCTCAGTCCTATGCTAATAATTTCTTCTCCCGCAATTCTGGATTTGGGCATCTCCTAAGGCTTGTTGCCTTGTTGTCAACTACGGTTTTCAATAAATTAAACGCAATGTCAGTTTTCATCTTTTTTAATCCTGTTCTTTTATTCTTTTATTCTTTTATTCTTCTCTGTTTAATTCTCAATAACGCCTCGTTTGCTTTTTCTGCCTTACTTGGTGTTAAGTAAATAAAAATTGAAACCCTCTTAGCATGTTTCCAAAATAAAAAGCTATCTATTCGAACGAATGTTTGTTATATTATTTTTAATCAGTTGGTAAAAACTTTATGCTTTCATTATTCTTTGTTTGCTCAATGTTTTCTTGGCAACGTGTCTTGCCCAATTCCAACACCACTTCACTGACTGATTTCCCTTTGAAGCCCCACTTCATTTGGTCATAAAACGCCCCCCACCCCCAAAAAATGAAATGGCCCTTCTTCATAATACAAAACTATAGCATGCAGTCGAACAACTTGAGGGCAGAGAAACTCCTCGCATTTATTGACTCAACTATTTTTCATTGTTTCTTTTCTCATAAAAGTGCATTTATCCTGAAATATGCAATAATCACCCGGAAGTCTGGACACTCAGGGCGAGGTATTGGTTAACAGTGCTGGTCTAGTTATACACCAGTTGCCCCATTGAAAAAAAAATATTTTATAACACAAAAGAATGGTTAATATGCTGTAAAATCAATCAACCAAAAAGTCAGGATCTCTCTACAAATATTCCAACAAGACCCATTTTTACAAAACTAAGGAACACAAGTAATATTTTTCCAATGAAATAAACAGAATATATACAAAAATAATTCGTTAGTCGGTGGTCCCTATGCCCAATCTAACATGACAAGTAACGTAAATTAAAAGACCGAAAAACATGTAAAAACCAAAACAGAAAATAAAAAACAAAGTCAAATATTCACTCATTATCAGAGAAGGTTGATTTTGATCATCTAAAAGGATAAAGAATGGTAAACAAGAAACGGAAATGTGGTAAATTATGAAAATAAAAAGTACCAATAAGCTCAATTATAACTAGTGTCACAAAAGAAAGAAAACACTGTTCTATCTTAACTCGGGCTGGGCTGAGAGGTCTTTCGCAGAAATCTAAATCCAGTTAGTGCAGGATGCCAATAAAAGTTAGCATCTAACACACGACACCATCGAATCGTTCATTTACCTTTTACCAACATTCAACGAAAATAATTTCACTTTTCCGATGATCATAACCTTTATAGCATATCTCTATGCAAAAAAAGATTACTTTCCGGCGCCCACCTCAACTCCACGTAACATGCGATATTTTAAGTATTCTGCTTGTTGAACACCTTCCAGAACCCGGACCGCTTTTAACAGATTCCTGGTGTGGTTCGTCTCTTTAGTTACTAAAATATATCCGTTCTTCGGTCATTGCATCCTCCACAAAAACAGATTTACCAGCCGAATAATTTCCGCCGATGAATATGCAAATGTCAAGCAAAGTCCGAGGCATATTTGCTGTTAATGTTGAACAATACAGAGGCTCACTTGATTGCGACTCACTACCGGCTGCGTAAACCCATTTGAAAGTGTATGTTTTCAAATATACATTACGATCAATTTAGTTGCTTCCCAAGTTACATCAAAGGCGAAGTATTGAAAATGTCTAGCTACTTTCAAGAGATCCGCTCACGGACATTTCTACACCTGTCCATAGTATAAAGAGAAGCGAGAGTTGGTACGAATTTTAATGATTAGAGTAGGACACAATATAACAGTTTGATTTCTAAAGTGTCATTGATTATTCTCTTTCATCTCCGTCGATATGTCCGCGTGAAAAGGCCTGCATCTGATTTGAAAACTCCTGTCAAAGGATAGTAATGTGGACATGCTTAGGTAAGACTACCATCTTGCATTTCACATAAAAGCAGGAATTCACATTGAAATCATCGCTATACTACCCAGTCAGAGAGAATCGATTCTCTAACAAGGTACTGGACAATTCTCTTGAAAAATTCCCATTAAAATTGCCTATTCGACTTAAGACGAACAATCTAAAAACAAAGTTTGTACAAACTTGAGAAATCTTGGATCTTTTAATTGCATTAAGAAGAAATACTCTCTCTCTCTCTCTCCATATATATATATATATATATATATATATATATATATATACACACACACAAAAGGTACAATTGTGAAAATTTCAATTTTTGCTTACCTTTGAACAATTTGTTTTTAAGTCACACTTCACGTTCTTTTAAAAAATACTACTGTCGGTTTTAAACAAGAAAAACATGAAGTTGTTGCACGGCTATAAATATAACTTTTAATGATTGTTGCCAAGAAAAAAAAAGAAGAAACTGTAATTATTTTCTGAAAAATGAAGCCTTGTAATGCGTTATAAGAAATACTGCAGACAACGAGAAATATAAAAAGTTTTAGATTAGGCGAGTGATTAATTATTACTAAGAAAAACTATTTTCCATACATTGTTTTTGTATATAAGACTAAGGTAGCGTCTAAATCGAAAGAGGAATTTGTAACGTTATCGGTCCTGACCTGGCATCTCGGCTTACCGCCGTAATGTAGCTTCCCAGAGCGTTTTCACGGTAATTGTTCTGAGGGGTTTTCTTTTTTGTGTAACGTTAATTGCATTGAGAAGAAAAGAAAACAGAAATTATTTTGCATCGGTAGTACTAGATATAATAGTATTTAAATATCTGGGACGACGTATTTCCATCGTTATTAATTTTCTTCATTACTATCTATTGAGGAGTCTCCCCTTTTTATACAAATGGACTCACCCAAGGTATACATGTACTACTACCAGTGAATACCCGAGTGAGTAAGAGTACGTTAAGTCAAGTCGGATAGTAGTAGGAGAACGGTGAGTCGGTCGGTAAAATAACGTAGCGGCAAGAGTCACGGTAACAAGCACATAGACTCAGTAAGTCATACAGCGATACGTCGATACCAAAGACTTTATATATATTTGTCTACTAACCCCGCATTCCTGGAACTACTAACCTGTATTACCATTTTGTATTATTACGTTAATACATTTATTTTCCTATATTCATTCTTGGCGTTTGTTATTATTTGATACCGGATTTCATCCCGGAATCCACAACAGTATCTATTTTATCATATTGTTTAGAAATTATAAAGAACATATTGTGGAGGCGTATTCTTTATCTACGATAAAATACCAGTTCTCTTTTTATCAGCGACGTTAAGCAACGTCGAGCCTGGTCAGTACCTAGATGAATGAACGACGTATGAATATATGTTTCTGAAACGTGTTTTCTTTTTTAAATCTTCTTCTTATATTTGTTGGCATAAACTCCAAGACAATCCAACCAATATCTCGTCAGCGGTCTACCTGGTTGTTTGAATTTGTTTAGCGACATATCAACGCTTTATGGGTTATTTAATGCCGAAACCTAAATATCCCGCACGTAATTTTATGCTTTCAACTACAGATACCTTGTACATAATTTTATACTCGCAGGGGTTAGATCATAAAATGTATTGTTGGTAATTTTACTATAAAAATGTATTTTTATATATTATTTTAATGTTGCATTTATTCTCATTTTGATATATGGCCATTTTATCATAAAAGTGTACACTTGATTTTTTGTTTGGGGCTTAAAACTTTTCCATAGCTGGGACTCTAACAAGTGCTACTTTCCGGGGTCAGGGTAGGCCTGGGAACAACAGCAGTTAACAGGTGCTTCCACGCTCCTTAAAACATTGAATCTCCCGATCAGAAGTATTGCTGCCGAATAGTGGTCTGGGGATCTTCATTGAGTGGCGAAATTTTCAAGATTTTTGTAAATTCGGGACGAAGGCCATGCGAAAGTACATGAACAGAAAATCTGGGTCCTCGTTTTTGTGGTCTCTGCCATATTGGAACATATACTTAATATAGGCGCCGAGCCCATGGACATGTGCAATTTAGAGGGTCATGTCTTACTATTACGGACGAGTAGCCCGAGTTTATGAAATCTTAAACTAGTATAGATCGACTCAGGAAAGTTTCTGACTGGAACATGAGGTCTGGTTTGACCTGGTGAAGATGGTATTCAACTTCTAGAAAGAGCGATTGAAGACCGCCTCACATTTGTCTAAGAGATGCTGAACTTTGGAAGTACTGTTTTGCCGGGTTGGGTTTGTATCTTCTATATTACTTTGATTATTTATCTCGAAGAGAAAATAAAGACAGTATTTTCATCCTACCATATGCACAGAGTTAGGAATGAAAATTCCGTCATTACTTGAAAGACCGACAATTATTAGCGGACGTAATAAACTTATTCTCCGGAAAAACTCTCTTAAGAGACAGATTTTATAAATTTCAATCAATAGTCAGGCTAACTGTTGCGCAAAATGAATGAAATTTCACATAATTATTTTCGTAAAGGTTATAGACACCCAGACTATTTTACCTGTAAATATTTTTATTACATATTACGAAATGTTAAAAATAGCAACACACAGATTTAACAGAGAACTTTATTTATTTTCACCAATAGTTGCTAAGACGATTTACATTCTTTGCCACCGTCAAGTATTAAATCACGAGTTAAAAACATTAATTTATCATCAATTATTAAAAGAAATATACAGGTCTCTGAATATTTTAAACACATCAGGCATAACAGTCTCGGCAAATCCAAAAGTTTCTAAATTATCCTGGGGTTTATTTTAACGGGACCGGTAAAACAAGCTTAAAAGCAGGTTTGTCTATTTTACCGGAACCAACAAAATAGACTCTCCCAATATTTTTAATAAATCCCACACGTAATATTTCGGAGAACATAAAGAAAATGCTTGGGATTTTATTATTTTATTAACGTTTTCCTTAATTCATGGCAAGTGACAATCACTTTCTTTCTGAATTTATGCCGAACATACATACAATATTTAACTAGATAGATAGATAGATAGATAGATAGATAGATAGATAGATAGATAGATAGATAGACGGACATTGAAAATGAGATAGATAGATAGACGTTGAAAGTGAGATAGATAGATAGATAGATAGATAGATAGATAGACGGACATTGAAAATGAGATAGATAGATAGATAGATAGATAGATAGATAGATAGACGGACATTGAAAATGAGATAGATAGATAGATAGATAGATAGACGGACATTGAAAATGAGATAGATAGATAGATAGATAGATAGATAGATAGACGGACATTGAAAATGAGATAGATAGATAGATAGATAGATAGATAGATAGACGGACATTGAAAATGAGATAGATAGATAGACGTTGAAAGTGAGATAGATAGATAGATAGACGGACATTGAAAATGAGATAGATAGATAGATAGATAGATAGACGGACATTGAAAATGAGATAGATAGATAGATAGATAGATAGATAGATAGGTAGATAGACGGACATTGAAAATGAGATAGATAGATAGATAGATAGATAGACGGACATTGAAAATGAGATAGATAGATAGATAGATAGATAGATAGACGGACATTGAAAATGAGATAGATAGATAGATAGATAGATAGATAGATAGACGGACATTGAAAATGAGATAGATAGATAGATAGATAGATAGATAGACGGACATTGAAAATGAGATAGATAGATAGATAGATAGACGGACATTGAAAATTAGATAGATAGATAGATAGACATTGAAAGTGAGATAGATAGATAGATAGATAGATAGATAGATAGATAAAGAAATAAATAGAGAGATAGATAAAGAAAATGAGATAGATAGATATGACAAAATGAAATAGATAGTAGATATGAGAAAGTAAGATAATCAGGCAGACAGACAATTAATATAATACTTGGTCTTATATTAACTTTGACAAAAGTCACATTAATCAAAGATGAAGGAACTGTCTGTAGAATTTTGGTTTCAAAATACGAATAATGACATTTTTTTAATAAATTCTCATGCCTGCCGGAAAATGTAAAATTGGGGAAAAACAATGCTTTGAGCCAACCGTTTGCTTAGAGAAAAGGAAAACGGAATAGTAAATGAACATTGGAAGAATATTAAATTAAATATTACCAAATCATTATTTATGCAAAAAAAAAAAATCGAAATCTTTCACTGCAATACGCCAAGGCAGACCAACTCCGCCATGATGTTTTATTAAGAATAACAAAATTATTTTTCAAACCTTTTCGCTTCGGTATACTGCTACTCGACTTCCAATCGAGTTTTGCACGCAAGAACTTGATTGCGACATAAAGGAGGCTCGTCTCATATTGGATTCTTTTCCAATTTTTTACCCGCCCGTCCCCGATCTCTCTTCTTTGAAGAATGCCGAAACACAGCCTTTCAAAGACAACAGTGATGCGACATTTCCCTTGGTCTCCAACCCATCCATCTTTTTTACGCAGCCCCTCTCCCTTGTTGCAACGCTCAGCATTACAGGGACTTAAAGCAAATACCAAATCCGTTATTTCTGGTCTTGCTTTAATGCTTTTCATCTTGTTTAAGAACTGTGACGACCCCTTGGGGATTGCACACACACACACACACACACACACACACACACACACACACGACTGTGGGCGTTTACAAATAACTAATTATTATTATTATTATTAATACTAGTAGTAGTAGTAGTAGTATATTGCCTGCTTTTAAATGTTTACACCAGATATCAGAATTTAACTATGTCCACCAATTCGTGGGGGAAGAATCCGGCACATTGTCGATTTAACGTCTGTTGCCCATAAGCGTACATATGGATCGAGGAATAAACGAACCTATTCACTGTCAAGCTGGCATCGATATCCGCAAACCCTCCTTTTTCCGAGCTATAGGAAGGTCCTCTCTCAGGGTTAGAATCCCCTCATTAGAAAACCACGAACTGCCTAGCGGCAGAAAAGAAAAAAAGCAAATACTACACTTTGCTACGCCATTTACCCATCTCCCAACGGTGGTAGTATGTGCCTTAAAGTCGATAGGGTGACATGCATACAGACTAAAGCTAAAAATTTCCCAGTCCTTGATACCACTGACAGACTGATATTAGTATGCAATCTCTCTTTCTCTCTCTCTCTCTCTCTCTCTCTCTCTCTATCTATATATATATATATATATATATATATATATATATATATATATATATATGTATATATGAAAAAATATAGTTTTAAGGTGTGCTATATTTATGGGATAAAGTGCTCAATATCAGAGATAAAGCGTATGTAAATATAAATATAAAAGTGAACATTGAAGTCAACACTCAGAGGCGACAGGCTGTTTCCTGTTGGACGCAATGTTTCATGCTGAACGATTGCCTCCAGCATGAAACATTGCGTCCAACAGGAAACAGCTTGTCGCCTCTGAATGTTGACTTCAATGTTCACTTTTATATATATATATATATATATATATATAGCCTGACAGATGCCAACCCTCGCCAATTCTGCTTTTCCTTCTCTTAGACGGGTTGCTACTCAAGGCTAAATAACCCAGTCTGTCCCGCTATTTGCCCATACCTGGGGGGGAAGAAGAGGATCCATACCTTTCACAAGGGTATTAGCACATAAGTGAATGTAATGGATCCGACTGGAATTCGAACTCGGCTCTCCGATTCCTCAATCCGGGCCGCCATCCATGGAGGCACCGTGTAGTAATGGATAGCGGCTCTTATATGGTAAAAATAAATAAAATGGAAACAGTGGAAACGTATCAATTAGCGGTTGTGTATGCAGATTTCAGAACATCTCGAAAAGCTCTATTTCGTCTTTCTTCATAAATGCGTCTGAATTTGAAGAAGGAACCCAGTTAATACTTTCATTTGCTAACAATATTGTTGCTGAATTCTCAGCTTGCCACCCGTAGTCAACGGTGAGCGTAATTTGAGAAATGTGCATGGATCATTAGAGAGAGGGGAAAGGGGGTTTGATATGGCGCGATGCTTAGCAAACTCGTTTTCGTAAAACCGTCTGAAATTAAAATTATTTCGATCCTCTGAGTGTATCCCGATTCATTTGACCTTGTACCTGGACTAAACTAAGCGCAGTAAGTGGTCATTGTAGCGACCTCAGTAATGATTAAGTTTATCGCGTTCTTTTGTTTCCTGAGCCTGTTGAGTACAATCCGGGATGCATCACCACAAATGGCTTTATTAAAAAAAAGAAAAGAATGGGAAAGTAAAATGAAAATGCTCTAAGAAAGAAAGAAAGAAAGAATCAGAAGAAAGAAAGAAAGAAAGAAAGAAAGAAGGAATCAGAAAAGGAAAGAAAGAAAGAATGAGAAAACGAAAAGAAAATGTTATGAAAAACAAAGAGAAAATGAAAAAGAAAATATCTTAAGAAATAAAGAAAGACAAAGAAAGAAAGAAATAGAAAATGAAAAGAAAATGTTAAGAGAGAGAAAGAAAATAAAAAGAAAGAAAGAAAGAGGAAACAATAAGAAAATGATCTTAGAAAGAAAGAAAGAAATGCAAAAGAAAGCAAGAGAAAATGAAAAGAAATTGTGCTTAGAAAGAAAGAAATAGAAAAAAAGGATGAAACAGAAAATGAAAAGAAAATGTTTTAAGAAAGAAAGAATGAAAGAAAGAAAGAAGGAACGAGGAAATGAATTCAAAATGTTATGAGAGAGATAGTGAAAATTAAATGAAAATGTTTTAAGAAAGAAAGAAAGAAAGAGAAAATAGAAAGAAAATGTTACTAGAGGGAAAGAAAAAATGAAAATAAAATGTTATGTGAGAGGAAATGAAAAGAAAAGGTTTTAAGAAAGAAAGAAAAAAGAAATAAAGAAAGAAGATGAAGAGAAATATTTTTAAAAATGCAGAAAGAATGAAAGAATGAAAAAATAAAAATGTTCTAAGAAGGAAAGAAAGATCAGAAGAGAAAATGAAAAAAAGGAAATGAAAAGAGATTGTTCTAAGAACGAAAGAAAAAAACGCAAAGGGGGTGGGAAAGAAGAAAAAATAAAATAAATTGAAAAGACAATGTGTTAAGAAAGAAAGTGAAAGAGAGAAAGGGTAAACAAAAGAAAATAAAATTACGATAATATAAAAAAAGAACACGCCAAATAAAAAGAGAGAAAAGAAATATAGAATAACAACAATGATGAAGATATTAGTGAAAATAAAAAAAAATAACGTCAATGATTTCCAAAGCTGTACAATGATAGTAGGCAATAAGAATTGTCTGTCACAAAATCATAATAAGCTTACCTTCATTGATGCTTATTTAGTAGCTTTTTTACTAAATGTTTACCTAATAAAAGGCCCAAGAGCCATTCAAGATAGATGGTTACTGAATGATGTGATTGTATGGATATAAGCGGATGACGTAAGTGCAGATTATGAGGATATGTAGGATAGATAATTGTTGAAACGAGACTTGAAGAGGTTATGATTATAGTGAATAGATCAGACGTTGCTTAAGGTGTGAATGTGAAGAAATTAGATTCGGAAGATAGTGTTCCATCAGACTTGTAAGGACCTTAATTCAATAGTTCAAACATATAATTTATGAACTCGAACGCCCATCTGTAATCCCAGATGTAGTCATCAGTAACTTCAAATATTATTTTAGTGGGTACCTAAGTTTGTATAGACGCCCTGCAATTTTTTAAATTTTTTTTTATTTTTAACAGTGTGAATTACGTCTACCGGCCTGCTCATTCGAGAAACTTAATACAGAAAATATGCAGACAAGGTGAGCCGTCTATGTGAGAGGAAATGAAAAGAAAAAATGAAAATAAAATGTTATGTGAGAGGAAATGAAAAGAAAATGTTTTAAGAAAGAAAAAAAAAGAAATAAAGACGTAAGTCATATAAATCCAGCGAGAAGATGTATCCTTGTCTTAAGTCCCTTTGTTATGATCAGACCATGGTTTTTCCCTCAAAGAAAAAAGGCAGGTTCGAATTTTATCGTAACGCACATTCTGTTTAAGTTTATGGATTACGCAGGCCAGTAGGAGTAATTAAAAAAAAACATAAAAAACGGGTCGTCTACTCAAACATGGGTATCCACTAAAATAACGCTTGGACCTATTATACCACCTTTAAATAACTCTCAGATGCGAGCCAATTCTTATTATCATTCTCTACAAGTGGATATACACAAGCGTCGATTTGCGTGTTTGTAAGAAATCCGGGGGGTCTGTAAGCTTACAAGTATTTGAAGATAATGTATAGGCTCAAATAAAATTCATCAAAACCATATATCATTCTGAAATTATCTCCATTTTCTTCAGCTGTATCTGGCCTGTCACAACGCCAGACTTTGTCCAGAATTAACTCTTTCAAAACAGGACCAAGCAGTATGATAGACTTATTGCTTTCAGATGATTCGAAGACCTCTTGAACGAAAGAAACGTTTCTTCAAAATGGTAGCCAAGGCTCCGCTTTGGCCTTTCTGTTGCCAAAACATCTTTGTATTCGTTAACGATATTTGCCAATCACGCAAACTTATTTTGGATACGGACATCGTTCTGTTCGACAGGATAACAAATTGAGATCGTCTCCTTGTTTAAAGGAAGGCTAAGCACACTAGTCTCCACTAGACGACAAACTAAGGCAGTGAGCTCAATCTAAAAATAACTCCTTACTCTTGTGGCCTTTTGTCAGACAGAGTTATGTCTATTAAATTAAAAACCGCTTCGTAGTGGAGCAGTTAATGTTATTACTTAAGTCATTACTATTGTTGTAGGTTCAATCCCAACTTACATATATATCTGCAGCAGGTCTAAGAATGATTAATAAACGTATGTTAGATACGCTACGGATTATCCATCCTTCATATGCTGTTTCCATTCAAGACGTTCACATATCTCCACAACGTCCCGTCCTTTGTAGCTCTATACAGTTCTTGCTCCCTTACTATCCCTCAAAGTTTGTGTTCTGCTACCCATTTGCACAAGCTTCTTAGGTAGGTTACTTGATGTCACCCTCTGTACTTCGGTGTTTTAATATGACCCATAAGTGTCAAATTTCTCCAAGCCCTTTTTTCCTCTTTGTATGCCTCGGTGTCCTTCCTTAATCCTGCAGTTTTCATTCTCTCTGATATCAAATCCTTGTTATCTGCATATCCTATGCTTATATGATCGTGTGCGCCAATAATGTATCTTGGTAGGACTTATAGTTTTCTTAGAATCGCTAGATCCTAAAAGTCATATAAATCCAGCGAGAAGATGTATCCTTGTCTTAAGTCCCTGTCTACTTGCATGCACTCGTTCAATTCCTTTTCTGTCCCTATTGGAGTATTCTGTTCCCAGTAAATGTTCTTGATTATTCTAATACCTTTCCCAGCTAAACGAGGTAAAATCGATCTTTGTGTTTTACTTGGTCAAGGTGATATTGCGTTCAAACGCCGGTCCTGGTATGATCAGCGAAGTTAAACAACGTCAAACTTGGTCAGTACCTAGATGGGTGATCACTTGGAAATACCAGGTATTGTAAACTTGGGTGTAAGGGTGGTGTAATGAATAACGGGTCGGAATTGGAAATCGGAGAGCCGAGTTCCTCTTCCAGTCGGATTCGTTATATTCACTTACGCGCAAATACTCTTGGGAAAGGTATGAATTCACCTCTCCTCTCCCCAGCTATGGGTTAATTAGTAGGACTTCTATCAGCAAATGTTATCATCTCAAAAAAAAAATTTATTACAATCTAAAAATATATTCTCGCTTCATATAACCTGCAAAAGATCGATGAACCGTAAAAATCAAATCAATCGAATTTGATCAAATTATTTTGCGTTAGCTATGATACATAGCTATACATCCTTCTGCATTTCTATTGCTCGCTCTGATAGCATTCAGATCATAAGGATGCTATTTTTGTTCCAGCGTCTTTTATAAAGCTGCGTGATTCCAGTGTCATCTGCGTATCTTAGGTTGTTATGCCTTTGTCCACCAATAATGAATCCTGGTAGAACATCTATTTTTCTCGGTTTAGTTTTACTTTAGTGATCTCGCACCCACCTCCCTGATCTCAGATTAGGCTAAATCGAGTAATAAAAGCTAAGAAAAAAATGTTGATCAATACCTTTATTTTTTCTCCCATTTTTAAGGTTACTTGCACTAAATAGTCAGGACTAAACGGAACTGGCGTAACGAGTTCAAATTTCAGCTCTGTTTAAGGAAACTCCAGAAGAAAACATTTCAATAAAAAGTATGCATCCATCTTCCTGTACATGTTTTCATCGGCAAATATTTACAAAATATTACGATGTCTGATGGTGAAGAGTGCAGATGAACTCCTACTTCAACAGACCAATGTCTGATATCGTCTTTACTTGTGCATATAGTTGCAGCATAAAGCTTCTACTCCGACCGTCAAACGTTCGATGGTCAATATCTACATCAATGTATCCTTTATATATCTTTTATTGAATAGGATTATACTTAACTTTCCCTGGTGATTGTTGGTTTGACATAAGGTCAAAATTAACAAGGAGTTGAACAAGCGTACATGAAGCTGGTACCGGAAATTGTCCAGTTCCCTCAGAAATGTTCCTTTTAGGATGCTTTAGACATCAATGATTGACCCCAACCGTATCCATGCTTCCATATGATACGAGAGGAAGTAATGGATAGCGGCTCGGGTTAAGAAATCGGAGATCGGAGTTCGAATTCCAGTCAAAATCCATTACATTCACTAGTTCCCTTGGGAAATGTATGAATCCTCTTCATCTCCCCCAGCTATGGGTAAATAGCAGGAGAGACCGGGTTCTATAGCCTTGGCTTGAGACTAGTTACTCAGATATTCACATTTTAAATGGTGCCAAATTTTGATATATTCAAGTTGGTATAAGCATCTTTCGGGATAATGAACGGCTATAATGAATACAAACTGAGAAGAATAGTACGATAAGGATGTGTTTTCTCACCAGACTTATTTAACCTGCACAGTGTGACGATTCTAAAAAAAATTAATGATTACCCCACTTGTCTACCAAATAACGTCCGCTCCCGGCCTCTAGATGGCGTTGCCGTGTTCGAATTCCAGTCGAATCCATTACATTCACTTAAGTGCTAATACCCTTGGCAAAGGTATGAATCCTCTTCTTCTCCCCCCAGCTATGGGTAAATAGCAGGACAGACCGGGTTCTATAGCGTTGGATGGCAACTGGTCTACCGCAAAAAGAAATTTCAGACTACTGCGGGAAAAAACTCCCTTGTCAGTCATGTATCGAAAGATACATGATCGCCTAAGCATGTATTACGCATGCCACATAACTGAATCGGAGAGCCGAGTTCGAATTCCAATCGGATCCATTACATTCACTTACGTGCTAATACCCTTGGTAAAGTTATGAATCCTCTTCTCCCCCCTCCCCGCCAAGCAATGGGTAAAATAGCAGGACAGACCGGGTTCTATAGCCTTGGATGGCAAGAAGAAATGGCAACCTACTGCGGGTAAAAATCTGCCTGACACAGAACTCATGATATGGGAGATATGAACTTCCCGGAATCTCACTGTTAATGCAAAGGCACCGGACATAGGCATCTAGGTTCCTGATATCGCAAATTAAAATCTGGAGGACTGTCAATGTGGCCATTTTCCGCAATGGTGTGGGATGTATTCACGTGGATTCGTTATGCTAGTCAGCCTAAACACATCTTTGACTGATAACCACAGCACTGCACTGCTTCGTGATCATTTGCACCCATCTATTGGCTGCATATACTCGAACAGCATATGCTCGCAGAGAAATGCACGACGTCATCGAGCCAAATTTGCCTAGAATTGTTTTCAGAAAACCTTCCGGCGACTTCCGTTGAATACTGTAGACACCAACGTTATCCCAATCTGGCATTTATCTGACGTCGTGGAGATGTCTATACGCACGGAAGAACCTTCACCTAGAAATATCAGTGAGCTGCAGAAAGCTATCTAGACGGCATGGCACAACATATCTACAGTTTTTTTGAAAGCGATACTTAAAGCGGCTGGAGTTCACTGGGCGAGTGAAATTATTATTTATTTATTATTTAAAATGTGTTATATTTACAGAGGAATATTACTCAATATTAGAAATAGGGCGCTTATAGATATAAACAGTATGGACGTAAGAATCGAAACTTCCTGAGGACGGTCATTGCAATCTTCAGGCAAAGAAAGAAAGAAAGAAAGAAAGAAAGAAAGACAGAAAAAGAAAATGAAATATTCTAAAAACGAAAAGAAAGAAAAAGAAAATGAAATATTCTAAAAACGAAAAGAAAGAAAGAAAAAGAAAATTAGTAGAAAATGTTCTAAGAAAGAAAGAAAGGAAGAAAGAGAAAATGAAAATGAAATATTCTAAAAATGAAAGTAAAGAAAGAAAAAGAAAATATTCAAAGAAAGAAAGAAAGAAAGAAAGAAAGAAAGAAAGAAAGAAAGAGAAAATGAAAATGAAATATTCTAAAAACGAAAATAAAGAAAGAAAAAGAAAATTAGAAGAAAATGTTCTAAGAAAGAAAGAAAGAAAGACAGAAAGCAAGAAAGAAAGAAAGAAAGAAAGAAAGAAAAAAGAAAGAAAGAAAGAGAAAATGAAAATGAAATATTCTAAAAACGAAAATAAAGAAAGAAAAAGAAAATTAGAAGAAAATGTTCTAAGAAAGAAAGAAAGAAAGAAAGAAAGAGAAAATGAAAAGAAAATATTCTAAGAAAGACAGAAAGAGTAAGAAAATAGTTTTAGAAAGAAAGAAAAAACGAAAAAGAACGCAGAAAAAAAATGTTCATAGAAAGAAAAAACGAAAAAAAAATTCTTAGAAAGAAAGAAAAAAAGAAAGAAAAGGAAAAGAAAATGTTTTAAAAAAAGAAAGAGGAAAAGAAAGGAATACTATTGACAGGTATCCAGCGTATTTTACTATGTCAGTACATATGTTTAGTTTAGTTTTTGCTACTTTTATATATTATTTAAAATATGTTATATTTATAGGGGAAGATGACCCAATATTAAATGCTTATAGATATAAACGGTATAGACTTAAGAATCAAACTTCCCGAGGATTGCCAGTTGTTTCAGACCAAAAAAATTATAGTGATAAAAAGTTAATAGAATCAATTTTATAAGTACAAGTCTAGCACATTGGTGGACACGCCTCCCGAATAAAATCAGCGATATTCCACAGTTATCTTTGGTATAATGAAGTTTGCCTCAGTGTTCTTGATAAGATCCAGAGACGGATATGCAATGTGATTGGCCCTGATCTGTCATCTCGTCTGCAGTCGCTCTCTCACAGACGCGATGTTGCCTCGCTCTGTCTTTTTTACAAATATTTTCACGGTATCTGCTCCGAGGAGCTGCTTTCGCTTGTCCCTAGGCCTCGTGAATTTAAACGTCCTACGAGGCTGGCATCCCGTTCCCACCCCTACACCGTTGAAACTGTTAGATGTAGACGTCTCTTCTACTCCAATAGCTTCATGTCTCGCACATCTCGCCTATGAAACTCCCTTCCCTATTACTGTTTCCCTGACAAATACAATCTCCAACGGTTTAAGTGTAGCGTCAATCGACATCTCCAGTTGCCTTGATCTATCCACTTCCCTTCTCCACATCCTTTCACCTTTCATTCCTATCTGCTTTCGCTCCAAATATTCTGTAACCCCCTTGCCTTGATCGATCCACTATCTTTCTCCACATCCTCCCCTTTACCAATCCTATCTGCTCTTCCTCCAACCCTTCTATAACCCCTTGCGTGATAGTGGCCTCCAGCCTTGCTTGGCGTGATACGCGTAAAAAAAAAAAAAAAAAGTTCTGAAATTATATTTCTATATTAGAACTCGTAACTGAATGTTAGAATGCTATATTAAGATTTATGAGAAACCGGGAAATATTTGGTTTGTGGTCATAATTCAAAAGCCAGGAGCTGAGATTTTCTGGTAGAAAATAGGACTGAACAGTTGTTTTTCTTTTTCAACAACAAACGGTTCAGATCTAAAGTAACACACCCATCGATCTCTGATTAGAAGTGTAGCTATGTTCTACAAACTGGCGATATGCAAATGAGTTAGTTAAAAGAATTCTTAAGTTATGAAAACTAACCTATCCTGTATCGATGATTCAATGCTGCCAATGTCGGCACCTGAGCCATAAACGGGAAAAAGGACAACTTTTTAATAGAATTTCCAAAACTAAAACTATTTACAATTGATTTCCTATCAACGAATTGTGAGTTAAAAATTCCAGTAATTACTGTTTTAATGATATATGATGAAGAGGATAGCACTGTCTACTTTATTGTCTGGAGTCTAATGAGACGGAATCAAGAAAGGTGGGCGGTCACGATGAAACGAGCTTCAAACCTACCCCGTCGAAATCTCCAAATTTACTGTCAACCTTTTCCAACCCTGGCACCATTCGGATGCTATGATTGAATACTTCACTCGAAGGATCAATGAAAGATGAAGCTCCATACATCTAAACATCATAAAATGCTACAATATTAGTCCCCTGGTCCGGGATTACAATAAAAACTGAAAGTCCTCTAATAACGAGACAACAAGCAGAAATACTGTCACAATAGATATTATAACTTGGACCGATTTTAAATGTGAAATAAGTTTTTAGCGTCTAATCATTTTTTTCTTTTTCTTTCAGATTTAACAACTTAAGTCTTTGGCAATTTCAACCATGGAAAGATTAACAATCAAAGCGCGCGAAATGCATTTCTGTTTGGACATCCATTTTCGTAATAGGCTTCGATAACCTTAACACATTGTTTGATTGTTAACCTTACCGTATATATTATATATATATATATGTAATTGCAAAGACTTAAGTTATTAAATCTGAAAAAAATCACGCTTAAAGTTAGTTCACATTTACAATACGTCCAAGTTCTTGGAACACCCTTTATATATATATATATATATATATATATATATATATATATATATATATATATATATATATATATATATATATATATATATATATATATATATATATATATATATGCCGTGCGCCAACGGCTTAGTGGCAGAATCCCCCGACAAAAACCAATTCAATCGTGTTTCGATTCTAACTAGAAGCAACCGGACGTCTAGCCACACTTATGAGATGTGATACAGCGAAACAATCTCCGTGATATATATATATATAATTAAGTAATTCATCGAGTCTAGAAGAAACCTCAACAGAATGTAGAAAGCACTGGACGGCCGTTTCGTCCTATATTTGAGGCTCATCAGCAGTGCGTATCCACTACCGAGAATTGAAACCCGGACAGTTACGTTATAAGGCAATCGTCATACCAACTGTTCCAACGGGCCCCTGATAGCGAATCAGACTCGATATAGCGCCGCTCGATCACATATTCCGTGGTGGAGTTTCTCTTTTACGCATAGGACTCTGCCCCCACGAGCCACGACTACTATCATCAAGCTGCTCCATCTAGAGCATTAGAAGCCGGTTCAAGCAAGGATATACAAGTGATAGAAATTAGGAGGATTTGAAATAATTATAATTAAGTAATTCAGCGAGTATATATACATGATTTCAAAACTTTATTTAATCGTTCTTTTCAAATCTTCCCTTTTTTACGTCTTTCAGTTTCTTGCTATGTTATGTTTTGCATCGATTTATTTTCTAATATTGACACTTTGTCTTCCACACTGTTCTGCGTACGGATTTCTATTTTCTCCCACCTCTAAATCACGTAAATAAACATTTTCTTTTACAGGATTTTATTTTGTTTGCTAACATTTCTTCAGGCACGTCTACACATTTGCAACTCAAAAAATAAAAATATACCATAAAACAATCGTATTCGTTTGTTTCCCTACGAGGGTAAATGCTATGTATGGTCAGTTTAAATGTGGAACATCATACGCTCTTGTGCAGGTAAACGCAAAAATTGCGCAGTCCAACCATTTTTTCCGGGCATCAATCATGTCCCTGACTAGGCTTCATTCATTTCGGACATGTTTCTTGCCTCAAGATGAAATAGGATTCCAACCAAATAACTGGAAATTATTCTAGTTTTGACGTGTATGTTCAAGTAGAATTACAAACTATGCCTGTTCACGGTCCGTAATAATCTTGTGACAATAAAAATTGTGCATTTTGTTAGTCCAAATGTAAAGATGTTAGAAGACTACATGAAAAAAAGTATATGCATATACCGGGTGTAACAGCAAAATTGTCCAATTGTCAGATAAAATCTTAGAAATGATTAAAGATATCTTACTGGAATTCTCCAAGGTTTTTATAACACTATTGAACTCTACTTTGAACAATTAGAATTTATTTAGCTCTAAGTTGAAATGAGGATCCCTCTTGCTGTTGTGACCTCCTGATCCATTTTTCCTCTCTACTTTTTCACTCTTTGTAAAACTTTTTCACCGTTTCCTTGATGATTCTTGAATGGACTTTGACGATAAAAGCCAGAGTATGAATGTTGGTACTATAACTGAAGGCCTGAATGATCATTTTCCTCTCACCATTGCTCAGTTGAGAAGACGTAGTAGAGCTGACACAAAACGTTTTTAACCTGTTCTCTTTCTAGCTCAATAACTCAAAGTTTGTTTTTTTTTCAGTGATTCTTACGACAATTGATGTCAAACTGGATAAACGATAAATAGAAAACTCAATTAGTTTAGTGATTTGTTTTAGACATTAAACATTTTGTGGGATGGACAATTATCCCACACTGTTACGTGATTTTAAAAAAATTGCTGTTATATACATACATATATATATATATATATATATATATGTAAGCAAATGTGTGGATGTAGATCCGACGGTATGATGAAAATGTGGAAAATCTATACGTAACATATTGAGTAATGCCAGCAGACAACATATTACATCCGATGCATGCGTCTATCAGGTGCCCTGCAGAGACTGCAACCTGAGTTATGTAGGCGAGACAGGTAGATCATTGAAATCTCGCATTTCCGAACATAAACGTGACATTCGCCTCGGTAATCTAAGCAGTGCTTTAGTTATACACATAGCCAAATCTGACCACAATTTTGATTTCGACTCTGTGAAGATCTTAAAATATATCCACAATAAGAACCTTAGACAGATTTATGAGGCTGGCATGATAGCCACCTCGCATACAGTAAATAATAGACCTGGTTTCTTTCAGATCGCGAGCTCAGTGGCGAGATTAATGCGTGACAAACGTACCGATAAGCTATAGTTTTAAATAGTCCCCCTCACCTTCCACTTAGGACACAATCTTCTTCCCTGTGCGCAGGTCTTCGTAGTTGCCGCCCACGCGACGCCAGCATATCCGACTCTAAGAAAGAATACTTGACTTTAGAATTTCAGTTTTTCTGTTTCTGACCAGTCCTGTACATATCGTCTCTCCATCAAACTTAAATCTAATATAAATATGTCTCCATTAACCATGTCCCGAAGAAGGTCTATTTGACCGAAACGTCTGACGTCGACAGAATAACAAAAACAAAAACAAAATAAAAACAGTAAACTCATATATTCGGATTTTGCTTTGTCTTTTCCACATTTTCATCATATATATATATATATATGTGTGTGTGTGTGTGTGTGTGTGTGTGTGTGTGTGTGTGTGTGTGTGTGTGTGTGTGTGTAGAATTAATATGAAAAAGTTTTTTTCATTTAACTCCATGTTCGAAATTTCGTGGCTATATAGATATCAGAACAGAGTTGACATTTCTCGAATCCCTTGTACTTTTATTGTGGTATAAGTCTGTTATTTTCCTTTCGCTTGATGAGTGAGAATTGGTTGTTGACTTCTCTTCCTCTCTCTCCCTCTTTTATTTCTTTTTTCTCTTTTATTCTTTCCTCGCCTTCTCCGTTGATCTCGGGTTTATATTATTGTGTTGGCCATTTAATTTAGGTTATGGTTGAATTTTTTGATGTATGTATTTTTGTACAGGTGAGTATTTATGTGTGTGCCTCTGTCTGTGCATGTATGTACGCATACATTCATACAAACACGTATATACTCACCTGCACATGTATGTTTGCGTGTTTGTGTATGTGCGTCTGTGCTTGTGTTGGTGTGTGTATTCGTGTTAACTGTATATGTATTTTAGTGGGTTTTATTATTTAACTTTACTTATTGTTTTTTTGTAATGCAAACGAATACTCGTTGTCACATTCATAATGTTCGTTATAGTAGAGACTTTTTTAATCGTGGATACAACTATAGTAACGCCGTTGAACAATACTGGTGCCAGACGCCTTCGAATAACACTCACACTAATAGTACTCGCTCGAATAGTAATCCGTATAATGATCCGAATAGAGGAATATTATAGTAATAAGTATTTGGATTCCAGTGTACAATGCAGAAATCAATGAGACATATCTATCTAACTATTTTCTCGGCGAAGGGTGGGGAAAGGAAAATTATTAAGGAAGTGCACCAAGCTTTTTGGCTGGCAATGTTCAAAGTGATCCTTCCTGATCAATGCCCAATTGCAGTTGAGCAAGCACAGAATGGCACACAACCACGAAGAAGTCGATATCAATTTCCACAAAGTTTGCAGTTTCACTTGCTCTATGGTACGGATCAAAACAGATTTGCCCACTGAACCTGAGCTGTTGTTAATTCTCAAGAACAAAGATAATGTATAAATCCATTTTCACATTTTTAGGTTTTATTACAGTTCTAATCATCACTTTTTAAACATAAACATTGCCGATGAATGAAGGTAGGTAAAAAAGCGGTGTCATGGGAAAAAAACCCGTCCTTCTTACACTTGTTGCGAGATGAATATCCATGCTAACGTTCCCCTAACATGATGAACGGGTCTTCTCTCAGGTAGGATCCTTGTCTTGAACGTCTGTTGGGACACAAGCTCTCCCCAGACCTCAAGTAGGAATCATATATCCAATCTATTGCTGAATATAGTTGGAAAAAATGGTTAGTTTATTGTACCACGCCAGTAAGTATCTGACACCCCTGTCTACACCCTATATATATTTATAAGAGGCAGATTAGATTAAAAATGGATTATTGTTGCCATATCTGGGTTGGAGCTTCCCACTGCTCGCCTGATAGTATCTAAAGGCGTCTACCCAATCTTTTGGTTGATGAATTATTTCCACCCTCAGACCTCTTTCCTACAGACGAAAAGTCGCGAAACTCTTGTTGCTTTATCGCTATTTTCCATGGCATGTATTCTGACGGGCTATATTTCTTAGTCCTACCGCCCTTGACCTGCCATGCCAAGTACGCAATTCATAATCCAATAGTAAAATGTACCGTATATACCCGTGCATCATGCGACCTTTAAAGACTTTATTTTGAAGCTAATTTGACTACAGTAAATGGATATATAGTTTAGTAAACGGCGTGGCTAGGAACAGCAGTACAGACGCTAATTTTATATCTCGTGTATGATGCGATCCTCTTAGAATTAGATCCAAAATTAGGTCTTCAAACGTCGCATGATACGTGTGTATATACGATAAGTTCTATTGGGGCAGCTTCTTCCCAAGAGTTGCTGCTTTGTCGAACAGACTCCCGGCAGGATTTTTCCCCAATCAACACAATCTTGACCTCTTCAAGTTTAGGGTTAACCGTTATCTTTCCTGCATAGCCCCCCATGAAATTCACATTTTGCTCTTTCTTACGTTCATACAACACCACACAGCAAACCTCTAGCTTGAGTGACTCTTGAACTTGCATTGTGGAAACATTAACATAAAACAGTTCAATCAAAAGTGAAGGGACCGAGGACCTTTAGTCCTCCCAATCTGCAATTCCACGTTTTTGTGTTCATGAAGTAGTAAATTTCAGTCAGTTAAGTACCATACGTGATACATGCTTCGGCGATCATGTCTCTTTCGACTGACTAGCCAGAAGATTTCCAGTAGGCTGTCGTTTCTTCCTGCGGTAGACTGGTTGCAATCCAAGGCTATCGGATCCAGTCTGTCCTGCTATTCTCCCTATAGAGGGAGTGAGGAAGAAATGCATTCATACCTTTCCCAAGGGCATTTGCGTCCCGTAAGTGAATAAAACGAAACCGACTGGAATTCGAAATTTTCGGGTTGTTAATCCCTACATCACAATGCACACCATTCTCTGCTCATAATCTATGAAATGAAAATATTCCCACGAATTAGGATTTGTTTTGAATATTTTGATTAAGTCAGTAGAATTAGAATCCTTATTTTAGTCTTTCCCTACTGTATTCGATTAATACGAGGGGTGCTGAAAAGTTCTCATCTAAAAATCCTTCAAGGTTTTGTTGCTGATTTTTCAAGTGGAAGTTTTTTTTTAGACTATTATGACTGAAAAACCGTGGATAATGTAACAGGAACCCACTCCAGTATAGTTTCCAAATACAATCTTACCATTCATCGATAATAATAAAAGGATGCTGTGGAGAGTTATGATCGCCTGTGTTCTTAAATTATATGGTCAGTCAGTTTAGTTTCATAAGTGATACACGCTTGGGGGATCAGGTCACTTTCGACTCATGACTCGAGGCAGATTGTTTTCTCACAGTAGGTAACCGTTTCTTTCTGCGGTAGACTGGTTGCCAACAGATGCTATAAAACCCAGTCTGTCTTGCTATCAACCTATAGCTGTGGAGAGAACAGATGGCTTCATACTTTTCCCGGGGGTATTTGCGCGAAAGTGAATGTAACTAACCAGACTGGAATTCGAACACAAATCCTTCGATTTCTCATTCCGAAACGATATCCATTACACCGCACATCCCTGTAGCAAAGTTAGTAAACGCTAAAAATAATTCGTGATTGAACATTAAAAGAACAATTACCTTTGGATTTAGATCGGCAGAATAAGGCGAGGTAAAAGAAGAAGAAAAAAATGGAAGTTCCCCTACTTAAATCAGTTAATCGATCAAAACCGCTTCGCTCGAGCTGGTCTGTTACTGAGACAACGGAGTCTTTGATGCCAAACACATCAAAGAACTAAAATTACTTTACCGTTACAAAAGAGAAGCTACACTAGACTTAAATCTTGAAAAATATCATCCAACAAAAATTAACAATGCTGAGAGGCATCACAGGCAACGGAATTAGTGGGTTTATTTTATTTTAGACAAAAAAGACCGACAAAGGCTAAAGAACCCTTGATTCTTGTATCGATATATAGCTGTACCGGGAAGGGAGCTTTTAACTTTACGGCTGAGAACCGAGACCGGAATTTTACCTGATAATACAATTCATTAATTAAGCTAATCTTCCGACAACCTTCGCTGTATACATGTAGTCGAACAAAACTTCGATTTCAATATTATATTCATATATAATGATTGTTATTACTTCTAAGACGAGCATTAAGCCAGGGTCTATCAAGCTTTTCTACCTTGTGACCCATTTTTGATATGGTAGCAATATTCTATTTGTTTTGCCCTTATCTGACTCTGGTAAGAATAAAACATGACGGAAGGAGTTAAATAGTTCCTGAACCGAGAAGTTTCTGTTTTACCAGCATCTTTGAGAATGAATTGAATATAAGACTGAGTCTGAAAGGAACTTAAAACCGAATAAATGTTCAAAGAATAGAACCTCATTGACCATTCTGCCTGAGTGGTGAAAACGTGTGGGCTAAACCAGTATTTCTTAACCTTTTCTTCGTAGTGGTCCATTTTTTGGTGTGAAAAAGAATTCAGGCCCACATAAGGACAAATAGATTACTTGACCCAAAGAGTTGTGAGTTCAGTATCTGGCTACTGCAGTGGTGAGCAAAAACTTGGAGAGTTGACTAAAAGGGAGATAACTGAGACATCCTGAAGAGGCATGGAACGTAAAATTAGAACAATCTATCCCGGTGTGCGAAATAAAGGGTTCAGTTCGAAATCCAATCATCGAAACGTCGTTAATATGGCAATAAAGATGAGGACGACAGTCCGAACAATGTAAATAATTAAAAGTTGGTTTGCAATTAGCAACTATTAAGAAAAGAAAGTATAGTAACTTCAAAAACATTATCAGAGGTAAGGCAAAAGAATCTCATTAACCGTTCTGCGTGACTGGTGAAAACGTGTGGGCTAAACCAGGATTTCTTAATCTTTTCTTCGTAGTGGTCCATTTTTGGTTTCAAAAAGAATTCAGGCCCACATAAGCCCAAATAGATTACAATTTAACATAAAATACATTTTATTTACAAAAGCAAAATGCAGAAGAAAATATAAATTCTGAGAATGACTACACACCTCCTGGTGTCTATCAGCTTGTCATGGTGCACTTCCGTGCCTTGGTTCAGTTTCAGGTGTAAGTCTCTTATCAATCTGCACATCTAGGCCCATTAAAAAAAAATTTCTCAGGCCCACTTTTGGGCCTAAGGTTCCACATTGAGTACGACTGCATTAGACTTTGAAAATCAAGACAGTGGATCTCTCATTTGACAAAATACCGATATATCTGATTACCGCTGGACACCGACTGGGAATCTTCTTTAGCATTCTGAGTCTCAACTTTTGCCAGATACCGGCCGACATAACTATGATAAACGTATGAGCCATCATCATCATCATCATCATCATCAAAACGTCTTCGATTTGAGGTCATGAATTAACATGTTTTCTCATCTTCAGTGGCATTGTACACTGATTCGACAATATTTTGCCAGCCTTCTCTGACCTCTGCGAGTTTGCGGATTCGTCGCAGACCTTCCTTGATTGTAAACTTATCCAAATGATAAATGGGATCTTTGTGCCTTGTTCTTTTAATGTCTCGGTTCAGCGTTGAGAATATCGTGGTTCTTGAATGACCTCTGAACTTTTGAAGTCATTCTTTTCAAAGTAAAACTCTATGGCTTTGTTAGATTGGCATTCTGAATCCATTCTGTTTGTTGACATTGGTATGTTTTTTTTTTCTTGGACTGTGAGTTGTATTACAGAAACAGAGTCTAATACTTTCCAACATTGATGTACATCATTCTTCCATTTACTGTTTACAACGAATCCGTTTCCATAATGTTGGCCATATGTATGATGCATAAACAAAAAGCACACTAAGCAGTAGCAGTCAATTAGTTGGGAAGAACATTGGAACGGTCATGAGTACTATCTTCGCTGGTTATTCATCAGTCATTTGTAGCATATACCAGTCGTTCCTAAGATTAGTAATTAATTCACTCTCTCTCTCTCTCTCTCTCTCTCTCTCTCTCTCTCTCTCTCTCTCTCTCTCTCAGAGGTGTGGAAGAATTAGAAACAGAAACGTTAATAATGAGCGGGAAGAGGAAAGAGTAATCAGGAGAATAGTAGATAGCGATTGATATTGCATTTAAATTTTTGCAGATTAAAATTGGCTGCAAAGCATGGAACCGGAAGATGAGTTCTTGTATGGCTCTAGTAAGTATGTGGTTAACCTGCTATTTTTACAAAAGCCAGTTTAGCCCGAAAATAGATTATCGCTATCTTAACAACTGGAGTTACCCAATTCTCCTTTACCAGTCGTGACAAAAAGCGTTTATGCAAACTTGTTGTGGGTTATTTTCCACCCTACAGCCGCTTTCTTCCAAACGAAATATTGCTAGCCTTCTCGCTACTCTATCATTATTTTCATGGCAGACGTTAAGTTCCACCAGTCCAGATTTTCATTGCTAAAACCTACTATATCATGTACACTGAATCGGGTGGACGGACATTTGTGTCCCGGACAATTGCGTATCTGGACATTTGCGTTCCTAGACAAATGCGTCCCTGGCTGATAGACACCAGGAGGTGTGTAGTTATTAGTCAGAATCTATATTTTCTTCTGCATTTTGCTTTTGTAAATAAAATGTATTTTATGTTACATGTAATCTATTTGGGCTTATGTGGGCCTGAATTCTTTTTGAAACCAAAAATGGACCACTACGAAGAAAAGATTAAAAAATCCTGGTTTAATGGACCACTACGAAGAAAAGATTAAAAAATCCTGGTTTAGCCCACACGTTTTCACCAGTCACGCAGAACGGTTAATGAGGTTCTTTTGCCTTACCTCTGATAATGTTTTTTGAAGTGACTATACTTTCTTTTCTTATGAGTTGCTAATCGCAAACCAACTTTTAATTATTTACATTATTTACATTGTTCGGACTGTTATCCTCATCTTTATTGCCATATTCACGACGTTTCGATGATTGGATTTCGAACTGAACCCTTTATTTCGCACACCGGGATAGATTGTTCTAATTTTACGCCCCATGTCTCTTCAAGATGCCTCAGTTATCTCCCTTTTACTCAACTCTCCAAGTTTTTGCTCACCACTGCCGTAACCAGATACTGAACTCACAACTCTTTGGGTTAAGTCACTGGCTCCAACCAATGCTTTTACCCACTGGGCCATAAACAAGAAGCAGTCCGGAGCGTACAACGACCGAAACGTCGTGAATATGTCAATAAAGTTGAGGGCAACAATCCGAACAATGTAAATAATGTAAATAATTGCACTACCTCATCTCAGAAATACAGACAGAGAACTTTTAATTATTCTAAACAATTATTGTTAATTTTGAAAGAGAAAAACATTTTTAATGAGTTGTCTAACGTAGAAATCTGTACACGAGTACCTTTAATTACTATAAACTAGCAGAAAGTAGTTACTATAAATTTAAAAAAAGAGAGAAAAATTTATTTTTTAAAGCAAGAGAAAATTAAGCTAGCAGTTTCAGTTCACTTCAGCAGTACGTACCACAAAGATCTAAAAGATTCTGGATTTTATAGATTATATTTTTATTTGGAACCAATGGATAATTTCTAAAAATCAAACAGTGGTGAAAAAATATTTGTGTGACGAGGAAAAGTACAGCCACCACTATCATAGGAAAAAAGCTGATGAAACAAAAAAAAATGGGCCCACTAGATTTTTCTCTCATAGGATTTCTTGAATATCCACGCTGATAGACAAAATAAAATACTGTTTTAAAAAATAAACGGAACGTCTATTCAAATGTGAGTATCCATTAGAAATTTCATTTACAGTAAAAAAAAAAATGTCGGTTTAATAAATAAAAATTTATTACTTCTTCAGAAAAAGGTGCGTTAATGTATAAGGATTGAAGAGCTAAACTAGACATGAGTTTATCTTTCATATTTATGTCTCCTAGTCTCTTGAAGGTCACTGGTATTTTTTTTATATATAATTAATCCAAGATGCACGGGTTAAAATGTTAGCTGTAGTTTTCGCTAGTCAAATTGGGAGAACGACAAATCCATGAGATGATAAGTTATATAGAAATGCCTGCATTGTGTGTTTTGCGATAAACCATAAAATCCGGATATTTTAGGGTGATATTCGGTCTATTATCGACAGCTTTCATGTGGTTTTAGTTTTTTTTTTTAATTTATTATGTATTGAAAATGCATTTATTTCAGAATCCCCTACGGTAAATTGACGTCCAGGATCATACAACATGTCTCTGTTACTCTCAAACTTGCTATTAAAATAATGCTGTATGGTTAGAAAAAATAATGATAAAAAAAAATAAAAAGCTGAATGAGACAGGCGAAGTTTAATGTCTAGACCAACTGGACGTCTCAATTTAAATTTAAAAGCAGCGCGTCCCCGTATCTTTAACGTTGACAGTGACAAATAGATAGATATGAAGTGACTGAGATATTAACAGGCATATATATATATGTGTGCGTTATTGCGTATATAAACAGGCTTTATAGTAACAGAGTGACATAGATAGATAGATAGATAGATAGATAGATAGATAAGGACAGGATTAGATAGATAGATAGATAGATAGATAGATAGATAGATAGATAGATAGATAGATAGATAGATAGATAGATATGTGTATATATGAAAAGGCTTAGATACTAACAGTGTGTAAGAAAGAAAGAAAGAAAGAAAGAAAGAAAGAAAGAAAGAAAGAAAGAAAGAAAGAAAGAAACTATATGTAAAATTAAACGTTTCACGCTGGAAAGAGTTCAATTGTTTGGCTATCACTTCTCAGCGTGAAGCTTTTCGTTCCATGTGAACGTCATTTGTTTGTGGTTTTTCTATAGCTTCATTAATATTGATCTATCAATTTATTGATTTTGGGCGCTCTTCTCATAAAAACTGCTTATCAGTAATATTTTTTGAATATTTAGTGGATTCATTGAGCATTTGTTTCACTTACTTATTTATTGTGTGTGTGAGTGAACATTATTGACGCCGTTGTCTCATTAGACCTAACAGCTCGACGTGTAAGATTTGTTAATCTTCATTGATACCAATACACTGCAACACTGTGCAAATTCGCTGTTGCATAGACTATCTTCCTAATTAATCAGGCATTGCGCTTAAAATGTAACATCTGCATAATGCGGCGTGATTGTCTGAATAGGAGGAGAAGCACTAACGCTGGTTCACAATCCCAACATTATATATATATATATATATATATATATATATATATATATATATATAGCAACTAAAAAGTTGCAAATTAAAAAAATGAATGTTTTTTTTGTGAAAGGATTTATTTATATTTATATATATATATATATATATATATATTTGATATTTCAGATCGACCTCGATCTTTCTTCAGAAATAACTGTTTTTAGAGGTTTGTTTACAAGTAGCGTCCGTCGCGAGATGCGGACGTCACGTGATATGCAATGCAACTCTGTTCGAGAGAGAGAGAGTATACATATATATGTAGAGAGAGAAAGAGTTGGAAGGGGAAATATAAATATATACTAATAATAGACATATAAGTATTTCTTATCATTTAAAGACTTTGATGAACAAATATCTATTTATTGTCACTATGAATTTTAGCTATTTTACCATCAGCACTCACTGTGCGCTATTTTATTTTTAAATACATGTATATATACGAGCAGCATGGCCCCGCGTTTTTCGTGCTTGATTCAAAAATCGTACGACTCATACAGCAATCGCTATTACTTGACTTAAAAAATATTTGCCCTTCCTTGCCTTTAAAGGAGTGCCCTTTGACGTGCTGATGTTGCTACATGCCTTACTTCTTGCCTATCTCACACTGCGAATTGTTTCTATGTTCTATAAAATGAACACAAAACGATCAGCTTTAAAAAAGGACTTGTAACTGGAAAAACCGAATGCAAAAAGAATGTTAACAAGAAATACTTTTTCACACCGAAACCAGTTCTCCGGAATCAGAATCAACGTTGAGTTTAGGCAAGCGAATGAGCCAATTGGAGTAAAGTGCCATGCAGATTTAAATTTTTCCCACTTATGACGAATGCAGCTATCGATTTTTTTTGCATGCTAGTTAACATTCGTGTCAGTCATCTGTTGGCTCTCACGCTGGCCAATAGAATCTTCCTGCCTATTCGTGACCGCAAACTACATGAAAACTACCGTAGAAGCTTGAAAAATCGATTATTTCCACTATCGATGGGAGTTGGGAAATGCAACGTCGGTCTTGGCCTTCCACTAACTTGGAGCATGTGCATGTAAATTTTGGTGCAAATCCGTCGAAAATTGTGGACGTGCATTCGTTACACACACACACACACATACATCCTGCCTTTTATAGATAGATAGATAGATAGATAGATAGATAGATAGATAGATAGATAGATAGATAGATAGATAGATAGATAGATAAAGAAAAGTAATAAATAAATGCAAACAAGAAGAAAAGAATGGCAGAAGAAAAAAAAAGAAAGAAAGATAGGATGAACAAAATTAAGTCAACAGAAAGAAAGAAAGAAAGAAAGAAAGAAAGAAAATGATAACCTATAAGGCGAAAAATAAAAACTTAAAAAGTCAGACAGAAAGATAGAAAGAAAGAACGTGCAAAAAGCAAAACGAAAAATAAAATCAAGCAAGAAAGAAAGGAAGAACACAAAAGGCGAACGAAGACGCAACTCGAGTAAACAAGACAGAAAAATGAACCTGAATGTAACTTTTAAAGTATTTCCATTGAAGCGAATTAAATAAAACTCATGTTATGAAAGACAGTCTTTTATTTTCATTTACTTCGAGATTGTCAAAGAGAAGAAGAATCTCATTCTTTTCGCTTCCTTTTCTTTCTTTTCGGTTTTTCACCCCTACCTCCACATTCATCATTATTACTTTAAAACACCTCTCCCTCAGATTACGTTTTTGTTTTCATTCTATTCCTATAAAACCCCTACCCACATTGCACTTTACTTCCACTTGTGCCTTTATCGCTTCGTAGGCTTGATCCATCATTCTGTTTCTCTTTCATCAACCCTTTTGTCAATTAATCAACTAATCCATCCAGCCAGCCATCTGTCTGTCTCTCTGTCTGTCTGTCTCTCTGTCTATCTGTCTGTCTATCTATCTATCTATCTCAGTATATTACTATCTATTTATCTATCTCAATCTGCTAATCTATCTATCTAATTTTTCTTGCAGTCTCTATGTTTATTTCTTTAACTATTTATCCAAAACTATTCATTGCTATCAATCGATCTATTTATCCAGTTCTCTTTCTTTCTTTTTCTTTCTGTTTCCTTTCTTTTTTATCTATTTATCATTCTGATTATATCTATCTATCTATCTATCTATCTATCTATCTATCTATCTAATTTTTCTTGCAGTCTCTACATTAATTTATTAATTTAACTATCCACCCAGTTCTCTTTCTTTCCTTTTCTTTCTGTTTTTTTTTCTATTTTTCTATCACTCTATCTTCCTATCTATCTATCTAGCTAGCTAGATAGATAAATAAATAAATAGATAGATAGATAGATAGATAGATAGATAGATATTTGTCTATTTCATTCTGTTCATATCTATCTATCTGATTTTCCTTGCAGTCTTTCTTTTCCTATATATTTAACTTGTTATGCAAGACTATTCATCGTTCTCTATCTATCTAGTCTTCTTTGTTTTTCTTTCTTTTTTCTTTCTTTCTTTCTTTCTTTCTTTCTATCTCAGTCTCTTCATTATCTATCTACCGACATATGCATCCAATTCAGTTTATTTATCTAAGTATCTATACATATTTTATATATATACGTACTTAATAATCTGTCTATCTATCTCTCTCTCTCTCTCTCTCTCTCTCTCTCTCTCTCTCTCTCTCTCGTCTTCTTTCTCAGCCGTTTCTGTTGGATGTTTCGACATTCATCTTTTAATCTTTGTTCTCTGCTCTCTTTCTCTTTTACTCACTTTCCAATTCTCTTCTAAAACAAAACAACAAAAAAGGCCGTTTTCACGCATGCGCATACTTATTTCCCTCCCGTCCTCCACTAAAACTGACTCATTTGTTGCCCTCATTTCTTCAGTGAGTCAAAACATTTCACATTTAAAAGAAACTAAACTGCTTCAATACTATTGTAAGTGCAATAATGAACGCTAAATTACAACGATCTAACCGCCCCACCAATCTCTCACTTCTCTGTTCCCTCCTTCTCATTCCCCCTCCACCAAATTCCTATCGAATCGGACTTCTCCGTCTTCTACATTCCACGACCTTCTTATAGTGTAGTTATGTGGATAGAAATAGTTAAAGACATCGGCATAGTTATAACTTATAAGGTGACACGTATAAGCTATTCTTGTACGAATGCTGATGAATGGGCTTTAATGGTTTGACGAAATCTTTGCCTTATGCACTCTTTCAAAAGTTATCTCGTGTTAAAATCGATCATCCGAATTTTAAAAAAAAACAGTTGTAATTTCCCTTAAATTGCGTTTGAAAGCAGACCTGCTTTGTCGTGGATTTTGACATAAGTATATGTTCGTCAATCAGTCATAAGTTTATCCAACCGCTATAATGAAGATACGCTACGAGAAAAAAGAGACTACGAGGCATTACGATACCAATGAAGAATAAAATATGGATTTACTAATAGAATAAAACAAAGATCCCCCAGTTATGTAAACAATGTTATAAATTGCGGTATGCTGAAACGAAAGAGTGGATTAGTCTCCGTTAGCTATCAGGATATCATAACGAGATTACTCTCCGCTTGTTATCATGATATCATAACGAGACTACTGTCCGTTATCTATCGTGATATCATAACGAGATTAATGTCCGTTAGCTATCGTAATATCATAATGAGATTACTCTCAGATAGCTATCATATCATAACGAGATTACTCTCCGTTTGTTATGATATCATAACGAAATTACTCTCCGTTATCTATCGTGATATCATAACGAGATTACTGTCCGTTAGCTATCGTGATATCATAACGAGATTACTCTCCGTTATCCATCGTGATATCATAACGAGATTAATGTCCGTTAGCTATCGTGATATCATAACGAGATTACTCTCAGATAGTTATCATAACGAGATTACTCTCCGTTTGTTATCATGATATCATAACAAAATTACTCTCCGTTAGGTATCATGATATCATAACGAGATTACTCTCCGTTAGCTATCATATCATAACGAGATTACTTTCCGCAAGCTATCATTATATCATAACGAGATTACTCTCCGTTAGCTATCGTGATATCATAACAAGATTACTCTCCGTTTGTTTCCATGATGTCATAACGAGATAACTCTCCGTTAGGTATCATGATATGACAACGAGATTAATCTCTGTTTGATATCATGGTGTGAGGGCTAGATTACTCTCCATTAGATATCATGATATACCAATATTATTCTCTGTTAGCTCTCATAATGTGACCACGAGACTACTCTCCGTTAGCTATCCTGATATGACAATGAAACATTTTGTCTCCATATCTCGCGTAAAGTCACAACACAGGAAGAAATTGACTGATGGTCTCCAAAAGAGTATTAATTCAAAGTAGTGCCAAACATCGCTTAAACGTAAATTCGAAACCTGTACAATGATTTTGTTTTCATCCGGACCTACAGTTATATAGATGCTCTGTTTTGAAACATGATTTTTCCACGTCTATATACCGTATATACAGCTATGGTTTTCAATGGATTTTTTCATCCTATATTATTTCTTATTACGAAAGATGCAAAGTTAATTTAATATTTTATAATATAATAACAGAAATTTAATTCAGTCACTGGTCTATTAACCTAGCCTACGTGGCAGAACTGGTAAAGGCTCGTTTCACCTAGAAGAGGGATACAATTTTAACTCAAGTTGGAAACACCATCTTTATTTAGTAGGACATCTCAATCTAGCCCGGTTATTATTAATTCCGGAGTTTAAGATTAAAGTAGCAATTCAAATACGTGTACCCACTAACAATAACGTTTACAGTAAAAAGAAATACAGATATGTGGGCTGAGTGAGCTGTCTAACTTGGTTGATTCTACAAGAATAGCATTTGCTTTATAAACAAGATTAGAATATACATCAACACAGCTTTGAATAATGATGAAATTTACTGTCAGAGGAAACTCAGCTAAATGAGACTCCCTGGCAGAAAACTATAGACAACAAGCAGCCCAAGCGTAACATCAAAAATCACGATGTCACTGACATGTTACGCTTTGAAAGCAAAAGTGGGACTTCCTTTTCCGGACGTGAAAAGCTGATATTTACAATGATGAATCTTCATTAAGCGTGTCATAACCAGATATCAACAATCTGTTTACATTATTGTTGTAACATGCCTACGGGCGATATTGAGTAATGTCCCCATTCACATAAATACAGTAGTAAATACTGTATGTTGGGCTGCAGTTGGATATTCGTCTCCAGCTGTGCTAGTCAAACTATCTTCTCCCCCTGACAGAGAAGATCCCCAGACAAGGCTACGTCTCGAGAAACAGCTACACGACCCTGTGTTATACGAGGTCTACAGGGAATTTTTGACCGAGCCTAGGGGCTCGGATACCCTACATTAAATTCAGCCTTGTGCCACATCTGATTGCGTGGGGGTGGTTGATAGATATCCTGCAGTTAGAGATTCGTCTCCAGATAAGGCTATGTCGAAGCGTAGAGTCTCGTCTCGGGAAACAGCTACCATGTTTTATATTTTTGGCCGAGCCTACGAGCTCAGATACCCCTCATTAAATTCTGCCTTGTGCCATATCTGACCGCAATGTGCGGTTGGTAGATATCCTGCAAATGAAGATTCATTGTGGAATTCACTTGACTTACTTCTAGCAGTTGACTATATCTTCTCCGCGCCGTTGTCGAATCTTATATGTATTGTTCTTGTCCGAAGTATTATCCTTCATTACCAACCTTCGTTTGATTATTCTCTTCAGTACCCTTCTCAATTATTTACATTTTTCACGACGTTTTCGACTTTTATAGCTTCGTCAGGTGATTGGAATATCTAACTGAACCCTTTATTTCGTCCACCGGAAGTGCGTTTTTCTCGTTCTCTTTCTCTTCCGGATCTCAGTTAACTTTGACTCAACTCTACAAGTTTTTGTTCACCACTGCCACAACTCTTTAAATCAAGTCACAGGATCCAACCAACACTTTTATCCACTGGCCTATGTGTCCTTGAGGACATTAATGTATAAAGTTTCGGGATTTATAAACACTTAATGTCTCAGTAATCATTTTTATCAGAGCTCATATTGTTATTATTATTGCTTTTCTCTAGTACTCCATATTAGTGGTTCCCATATTGTATTCATTTCTGTGCTTGGTCGGCTTGGGAGATTTTTGTGGGTTAGCATATTTGCTGATTCCTTAAGTTTTTTTCGTATTTTCCAGTAATGTTCTCTGTCTATTATTTCAACCTTATTTCCGCGGCTGCGAAGGGGCGCATCTATCAGGCTATTGTTCGGACTATCCTTCTCTATGGCTGCGAAACGTGGCCACTTAGAGCGGTTGACCTACGAAGGCTTGAAGTGTTCGACAACGATTGCCTTCGCTCCATTCTACGATGCCGCCGGATCGATGGTGTGCCCACAACCACTCTGTGTCGTCGTCTGAGTCTCAGTCCTCTTCCACCCGTCCTGCTCCAGCGTTGTCTCCGATGGTTCGAGCACTCAGCTCGACACCCGGAGGGAGAGCATCATCCGTGATGTACTTCTCCCTCCTTCTCTTCCTGCCTGGCGAAGACGTGCAGGAAGAGAAGGAGCTGAACACGTGGGCTAGCACGATCAAGGATGACCGAGCGGCACTATCGGGTCCGCATGTAGTTGGTCTTCGACGATGGAATCGCGAGTGGCTCGCCATTTCGTATGACCTGGCTCAGGATCGGCGGGCGTTGGCAGCGATGGTCCGACATGCTGTACTTGCTCGGGAGGAAGCCGGTTCAACCCGACCAGGGTAAAAACCGATACAAGTCAAGTCAAGTCAATTTCAACCTTATCCCACAGATGGGGGTGGTGATCTCCTTTTTACCTCCATATATGGTCAGCTACGCCTGATTTTACTATTTCCTCTCGTGTTATGGCTTTACGATATTCTTGCAGTCTTACCTTAAGTGGGTAGGCTGTTTCTCCCTTATATTTCTTACCACAGCTGCACGGGACGGCGTACACACAGTCCTTAGTCATGATCTTCCTCGGAAGAGGTGTCTGAGAAGTATTAGTCCACTTTTGACGGTCGTCCTGATGTTATATCGACCACAGATCTTTTGTATTTTTCCGATATTCCCTTCACATAGTGTCGGCAGACCGAAGCTGTTTTTTGAGTGTTGTTATCCTCTTGTACCGTTCTATCCCAGTTTGTCGGAGCTTCTGCCATGTACCCAGGGTATTTGTTACGTTGTAGGGTACTGTTTATACTGAGCAATTTCTTGATCATATGTCTCTAGGTCGCCACTTATGACTAGGTGCAAATAGCTGTGGAATCTTATATGTGTTGTTCTTCTCCTAAGTATTATCGTTCATTACCAACCTTCCTTTAATTGTTCTATTCAGTAACCTTCCCTACGTTACAACAGTAAAAATTAAATTTCGAAATTAAATGACCCATAAGGAGATGATCTGCCGCTAAACAAACAAACAAGATCGAAAAGCGTAACGGTTTTAGAACGAGACAAGTTTATGAATAGGTCAAGATTAAGCGTGTATATATCCATCTTCATCCTCACTCGAACGGAATGCGATACAAGGAGGACCCTTAAAGTGGGAATAGCAAGGATATATGGGAACTGATCAAAATCTCATGTTCCCCCTAGCATTTTAACCTGGGTGAGGCCTCGGCGTCAGGAATTAACTCGAGCCTTCTTTTGTAAGAAAGGTACTTCATATGAAGAAATTCTTATCGGAGTGTCGTTTTTCCAAAATATTCACCAATTCTCTTGTCCAAGGTAGAAGGTGACAAATCTGGCAATGAGGGTAAAGGCGGAGCTATGCATTTATGCCTTCCTGAATAGGTTTTACAGTTAAGTGAACATAACAATACAGACCTAAGCAGCCATTCGAATGTTGTTTGTCGGTTCCTTGCAGATAGATAGATAGATAGATAGATAGATAGATAGATAGATAGATAGATAGATAGATAGATAGATAGATAGATAGATAGATAGATAGATATGAAAAGGCTGACATAGATAGATAGATAGATAGATAGATAGATAGATAGATAGATAGATAGATAGATAGATAGATATGAAAAGGTTGACATAGATAGATAGATAGATAGATAGATAGATATGAAAAGGCTGACATAGATAGATAGATAGATAGATAGATAGATAGATAGATAGATAGATAGATAGATATGAAAAGGCTGACATAGATAGATAGATAGATAGATATGAAAAGGCTGACATAGATAGATAGATAGATAGATAGATAGGAAAAGGTTGACATAGATAGATAGATAGATAAATAGATAGATATGAAAAGGCTGACATAGATAGATATAAAAAGACTGAAATAGATAGATATGTAAAGATAGATATAAAAAGACTGAAATAGATAGATAGATAGATAGATAGATAGATAGATAGATAGATAGATAGATAGATAGATAACAAACATTCATGTGGATCAACACTGCATGATGAATGTCAGTTTCACGTCTCAGGCACACACATTTCCAAAGTTTCTCCACGAAACGAATATAGATACACACTAGCAAATTACATTCACGTTTATTCTCGCCGCTTAATTCAGCTAATAATATTTATCCATATATGCACTTACCTATGTACATGCACTGATGAAAATTAAAATTGCAATATTCAGAATCCATGTTCTCAAATTACTCTATGTTAAACATACTGGTAATATAGCAGAATAACTGTAATTAATCACCAATATAGATCGATACGTGTACAGATTCCGAAAGAGTGTTTGTCTAAACAGTACTCAGACACTGTATGTATACATTCTAACTTCCTCTTGGAGCCTGTCTTCCCCCACTTATTGCAATTATGCAGATGCCATTCTGGGATGCATTATTCTCCGCCCAGAGACACATGGGGAAAACAGCCTAGTCGATTAAAATGTTGGTTCGTGAATTCGATGAAACTGTCATTTCGCGTTCAATCCCAGAACCGGGTAGTACAGATCTAAACTCAGTGAAAACGTGGGGGGCAATAACTGAGCACTATTAAGATAAGAAGAAAAGGAGATATTCCCTAGACATGGAAAAAAAAACGAGAAAAACTTTATCAGGATCGGCAAACACCTGAGGAAGGTCGGCAAGCTCAATGGTCCAGGCTTTGTGATAACTATAAGATTAGAATTATTGTTCGCGTTTAAATAATTATTCTACGCCTTTTGCAAAAAAAAAATTATGAGTGATAGGTCTAAATAAATATCAGATCTCGTTCTGTCATGTCCCATATAGGTTCAATATTTGATTGCCCCAGCATGTTACAAAGCACGGGACCCCACAGGAAGGCATTATTCTGCTGCAACATCGCATACACGATTGGTGTGTTAATGTTTAACGTTCTTTCTACAGACAAAGTCATTGAACAAGTGTGTCGTTCCCCAGGTCTACGTTGCACACACAACGTGCACTACAGATCGCCAGTCGATACCTCAGGAGACACTGGCGCAAGACTAGTGGAATAGCCTATTTACATTATTCGGACTATTGTCCTCATCTTTGTCGCCATATTTATTACAACGTTTCGATCGTTGTACGCTCCGGCCTTTTTCAGGGGTTTGGAATGTCGAACTGAAACCTTTATTTCGCTCACTGGGGTAGACTGTTCCACGTGCCATGTTTAATGGATATCAGTTATCAGTTATCTCCTGTTAATTCTCCTCTCCAAGTTCTCCACTACCTTAACCGGGTATTGAACTCAAAGTCTTCGGGTCCTGTCACTGGATCTAACCAACGCCTTTATCCACTGTGCCATGTGTCCTGGACATAAACCCCAGTGAATAATGTAAATAGTGTACATAATACCTCGTTTCTGAAATACAGACAGATACTACTGGAATAGCGTGTAACGGTGTTGCGGAGTAAATTCGCGGGTGAAAATGATCATTCACTCATGGTATCTTAATTCCAATTGTATGAAATATATATATATATATATATATATATATATATATATATATATATATATATATATATATATATATATATATATATATATATATATATATATATATATATATATATATATATATATATATATATATATCATTCAATTTCCCCCGCAAATTTTAACTTGAAAATTCGCGGGTGAAATAGATAGATAGATAGATAGATAGATAGATATTTCATTCAACTGGAATTAAGATACCATTATTATTTAAAATTCGTGGGTGAAAATGATCATTCACTGATGGTATCTTAATTCCAATTGTATGAAATAATTTTCTTTATTTAATGAAAATAAACATTGAGCGCTCTTTGCGAATCAGTTTTAACATTTAATATTCTATATTGTGTTACTAGGATTCTCTTGGATTATACTAACGGATTACTACCCATATATATATATATATATATATATATATATATATATAGTCTTAAGATGGGCTATATTTATGGGATAAAGTGCTCAATATCAGAGATAGAGCGTGTGTAAATATAAAAGTGAACATAGAAGTCAACACTTACAGGCGACAGTCTGTTTGATGCTAGATGCAATCGTCAGGCCACGAAAATAAAAATTAAAATTAAAAATAAAAATAAATAAAAACAAGCAAAATAATTTAACCCAAATAAATAAATAAACAAATAAACTACTTCCGGTAAAATAACCGCCAAAGTAGAGTACCACTGACCCGTATATATAAATAGCCGAGAAAAATAACAGCACTCGTGGCCTGACGATTGCATCTATCATGAAACAGACTGTCGCCTTTAAGTGTTGACTTCTATGTTCACTTTTATATATATATATATATATATATATATATATATATATATATATATATATATATATATATATATATATATATAAATAAAAAGGAAAGAACAGTAAGATATAAAATCCGGTGTTCTTATAGATATTTTTATTTTTACACAATAGTGCTCTATGTAAATTTGTCTTTGGTTTAATAACAAAATTAAATTCAGGGGCTTTAGCTTCCATTTCTGAAACATGGTCATCACTATGTAGCGGTAAAACCATATTTTAAATCTATTAATTTATAATATATATATATATATATATATATATATATATATATATATATATATAAACCCTCACCAAGTGTCAAAAAAAGCATGACACCCATCGTTATATTTACCTGCAAATTCTATCAACCTCTACCTTATACAGGCTATTCAGCTTTTGGACGTGATGTAATGATAAGTAAGCTTTTCTTGCTCGAATAATTACAAATGCGTTCGATCCTCACTAAGCGCTCCAAGCGTTCTGCATTCAAATCTAGGCTATGCTTAGTAAAGCGCCATTATGCAGGCTATTGACAAACTACACCCTGCGGCAAAATGATCAGGCACTTTTGTAGGTTTTAATAAAAGCGGAGTAAAGAACGAAATATGTGTTTTTATTTCCGAAATGTACATATAATGCCATTTCTGTTTCCGTACATTTTTAGTTGCTAACGTGAACTGTATTTGCGAGCACCGCGCTTTCATTGTGGAGCCGTCTATCAAGAACAACAAATCGGTAACTGCAACACGAAGATCGTTGGCCCGCTCGATCACCTAATTTGAAACCATGAGATATTTGTTTTTTCTGTAGGGATACCTGAAATCAAACGTATACACTCATCATACTCGATCTTTTGAATAATTAAAAGATTCCAGTATCTGTCTATATTTCTGAGATGAGGTATTATGTACACTATTTACATTATTCGGACTATTGTCCTCATCTCTGTCGCCATCTCAAAGTTATCCACCACATTTTCCATGTATTGAACTCACATTCTTTGGGTCCTGTCACTGGATCTAACTAACGCCTTTATCCACTGTGTCCTTGAGGAATTAACATATTTATTACAACGTTTCTGCCGTTGTAGCCTCCGGCCTTCTTACAACAACAGAAATTGCAATATGAGCTCTGTTCAAAACATAAAATGATAACACCAAAAATTGCAATATGAGCACTGGTAAAAAAATGGTTGCTGAAGACATTAGGTTTATAATACCCAGAAATTCATACACATGTCCTCAAGGACACATGGAACTCAGTGGATAAAGGCGTTAGTTAGATCCAGTAACAGTACCAAAACAGTGTGAGTTCAATACCCGGTTAAGGCAGTGGAGAACTTGGAGAGGGGAATTAACAGTTCAAATAACTGATAACTGGCATCCATTAAACATGTCACGTGGAACTAGAACAGTCTACCCTAGTGAGCGAAATAAAGGGTTCAGTTCGATATTCCAAACACCTGAAGAAGGCCGGAGAGTACAACGGACGAAATTTTGTGATAAACATGGCGACAAAGATGAGGACAATAGTCTGAATAATGTAAATAGTGTAAAAGAATCCATTCGTCAAGAAATTGCTGCCATTCCACATGAAATGACCCGTCGAGTTATGGACACCCTTCGTGAACGCCTTCGACAGTGCAGAGAAAGTAACGGCACCCACTTGACTGATTTCATTTTTAAAAGAAAACAAAATACAGGGTCGCCCGAAACTGTTATTACCTCTACATAATATAATTTTCCATTTCAGATGGTTGACACAACAGCCTCTACACGAAAATGATGGTGCTCATGCAGACCTTCTCGATGTGTCTCGTCAATGGAAGTGGGTAAACTGAGTCCAGTACATACGCTTAGTATGACTGTATTATTTGTACCTATATTTTTCTCATTGCTTTTTGGTAGGGGGGTGACAAGACTTACGGACCACCTTGTTCATTGTGAAAATAAAAACACATTTTTCGCTCTTTACTCTATTTGCTTTTCTCAAACCTAGAAAGGTGTCAGATCATTTTGCCGCACCCTGTATAGATATATACATGTGTGTCGTCGATTGGCCACCTCGAGGTGGTGTAATGGTTAGTAAGCTGGTCTCGCTAGAACAATTACGACTGATCGATCCTCACTAGGTGCCCCATACTTTCGGCCTTGTGCCACATCTCAGCTACGCTTGGAAAACAACTACATACGTGTTGTCGGCTGGGCACCTCGAGGTGGTGTAATGGTTAGCAAGCTTGTCTCGCTAGAACAATTACGACTGGGTAGTGAGTTCGATCCTCACTAGGTGCCCCATACTTTCGGCCTTGTGCCACATCTAAGCTACGCTTGTAAAATAGCTACATGTGTGTTGTCGATTACACACCTCATACGAATACTTGTAGGTGTATGAATATTGTCATTCAAGCATAAGCGTTATCTCGTTCTCTTCTTTCTTCTTGTCTTCCAACTTGTAATATTTCATTCAATACGCCCATTCATAGATCTCCTACGCTATTTATTGCTGCTTCATGTGTGGGTATAATCTAGAAACGGACATACAGCAATTTTTTCTCATATCTTCGGTGGCTGGAATATGCATATTTCTTTTTAGCTATTTACTAATCATAGCTTAGATTTTGGCTCCTGTCTACTCGTGTGGATCGAACTCACTACTCAATAGTAACAATCTGTGAGAAACAATGAAGTGTTCTGAGGCTTTTATATCAAGATCAATCAACTCCAATAGATTTTTTATTTTTCTTTATACTTACATTTTAGGCTTACGGCCACATTGGAACCCCCGTTCCCGTATGATCACCGAAGTTAAGCAACGTCAAGCATTGTCAGTACCTTGATGGGTGACTACTTGGGAATAACACGTGCTGTAAACTTGGATGTGCGGATGGTGTAATGGATAATAGCCCTGAATTATTAATTGCAGTACAAAGTTTCAATTCCCAATATGGTTTCATCGTATTCACTTACGCGAAAATACTCTTGAAGATATGAGTACAGCCCTGCTCCCCTTAGCTATGGGTTAATTAGTAAGACCTGTATCACTAAACCATTATTATCGCAACAAAGAAAGATTCTTACAATCTAAAACTATTTTCCTGCTTTGAATAACCCGCAAAGGGTTGATAAGCCGTAAAAATGGAACCAATCATGTGGGATAATTGAATCCTTTTTCGAGGCGTTTATTTTTTTAAATTTTTTTTTCTATATTTTATCATTTTCTTACAAATTTATTCTTGTAAAATTTACCCAACCAGAATCTCAAATTTTCAAACGCCATTTTTAAAAGTAAATCGTACGTCCCCAATGTTTTTGTTTTTTTTAAGCTTTTCACCCCAAGCAAGGGGTTACAGAAGGTTTGGAGGAAGAGCAGATAGGAGTGGTAAAGGAGAGGATGTGGAGAAATATAGTGGATCAATGAAGGCAAGGGGGTTACAGAAGATTTGGAGCGAGAGCAGATAGGAATGAAAGTTGAAAGGATGTGGAGAAGGGAAGTGGATAGATCAAGGCAACTGGAGATGTTGATTGACGTTACACTTAAATAGTTGGAGATTATATTTGTCAGGGAAACGGGAATAAGAAAGGCGAAAGGTGCGAGACATGAAGCTATTGGAGTAGAAGAGACGTCTACATCTAACAGTTTCAACAGTGAAGGAGTGGGTTATAACTGATTTCAAATTAAAGCAGTAATATGTACGGTCTGAGCCTGCCTATTTTTTTTTAAATTACAATCTGAGAGATTCGTTCATCTCGCAATATCAGAAATTATATCCCTCCCCCCGCGCTGTTGTTTCATTTATTGCGCGACTTGTTCTACTTACGGCTTTGTTTGTAACCACCTTCGCCACGATTCTCCCTCCTGTAACTCTCCCTTCGCAATTCTCCTCGCCTTCCACCCCCACACCTCCAATCTTTCAATATTACAATCTTTCAACTTCCTCCTTGCATTTAAAGCCTAATCTCTCTACTACACGCACCCACTTCTGCGAGCGAATCCAGCTTGCTGCAGTCGCCTTATCTCGTGCGTTTGCGATCATTCTGCGTGTTGTTTGCGTCTCAGCGTTCCGAAAGAAATTCGCTTCTTCCACTTGTACGAACGCGCTATAAAAGACAGACAGACCGACTGCTTGTTGCTACGAATGACAATATAAACGAACGAAAACTGCGATTTTATAATGAGCTACTTTTTCGCGGCAACAACTCTCTCTCTCTCTCTCTCTCTCTCTCTCTCTCTATATATATATATATATATATATATATATATATATATATACTTTAGAAATCTGTAGATCACTTGAATCTGTTGTTTTTAACCTTACGGCTTCCTCAGGCGATTTTTATCAAATGGCCTCTCAATGCTTTAATTTAAAAAAAAAATAATGAACGCTACATTATATATTTTTAAATAAATAAACAAACACATGACGTTAGGTGTGATAGAAAGGGAGGAGGAGGATTTGAAGATGGATTGAGAAAAAGAAGGGGGAAGAGAAGAAAAGCAAGGGTATTATAAATGTATCGCTGGATGGGGCAATTGAAATGTTTTTTTTTCTAGCGTCATATGTGCTTAAGAGAATTTTTTTAAATATGTAAGCAAGGACTCAAGACTCCGAACATCTGGTTCAAAAGGGTCTTTAGATTTTCTTATATGATTACATATATTATTTTATTTATTTTTGTATTTTTTCAGGATGTGAATTTTTCGTGAGGTAAAAAAAATGTTAGACGAAACGACTAAGCTTAATATATCTCTCTTTCTCCCCTCTCTCTCTCTCTCTCTCTCTCTCTATATATATATATATATATATATATATATATATATATATATATATATATATATATATATATATATATATATGTATATAGACATATATATATATATATATATATACATATATATATATATATATATATATATAGTTTATTGTACGCTATATTCAAGTGCTCTATATCAGGGACAGAGCGCATGATGTATATATAAAAGAGTACATTGAGGTCAACACTAACCGGTGACAGTCTGTGTCATGTTTAAATGTAATCGTCAGGCCGGATAATTGCGGTTAATGATTAAGCAGATATTTGCGCGCGCGCACACACACACACACCTATATATATATATATATATATATATATATATATATATATATATATATATATATATATATATATATATATATATATCTCCATGTTCTGTTAAAAACGATTGATAAGTTACTGCTATTAAGCTTTTTATTTATTTTTTCTAATACACGCGAACGTATCAGCAAGATGAATTTTCACTTAGAAATAACATAAAGAAATACAATACCCCATGTCGACCCGAACAAGAAAATCAAATTATCTATTAAAAAAATTTAAAGCAGCTAACCTTATCATCCAAAATAACAACACACCTGCAAAATCGAAACTACAAAGAACCAACATTATTTACGATTTCAAATGACCCTTAGGGAATTGTGTTTCTGATCAAACCAACACACATAAATACTTACATCGGTCACGCTACTACATATTCATTCAGACGACTTACGTTGTACCTATCCGACAAAAGAAAGCTTTATTAGGACTCATTTAAACATACACAAAACATACCAGACACTATCCGAAACATACTAGTAGAAAATAATAACCTCATCCACATGCAAAAAAAAAAGATTAAAAATTATGGATGCCCTAATAATAGAGAAAAAAAAACTCAGTAACATTAACTATGAACACGGCCTAAATGTGCTGATCGTGTTTGGATAATTCTAGATACGTACATAACACAACCTAAACAAAAAAATAAAAGTACAGCCGAAAGCGCTTTGACATGCAGAACATTTGGACAGTTTTTATACATTTTGCGTCCAGAAAAGAAAACACTTGTACTAACTCAAGAAAAATTAATTAAAAAGATTAATTACAGTACCTTGCCAGTCGTCTTTAATGAAACTTGTATAAAAGAGGGATTGATTGATACACAATTATCAAGTATATATATATATATATATATATATATATATATATATATATATATATATATATATATATATATATAAAGGAAAATAGAGAGTAGGAAAAAATTGTATGCAGTTTTAACCGGCGCGTTTCGTCCACTGCGTATTTTTCAAAGCGAAAAACGAAATGAATTTATTTAAACAAGGTATCTATAAGCTAAACCAAAACGTTGTTAGCTACTAGAAGAATTTAGAATCGCTGATACATATTCATTGGCTCGATTGAAAATTTACCTTATTTGCTTTTTTATGTTTGAAGAGAATATTTTCACATGTGGAAATATTGCTTGGATTGTTGTGTTGATGGATTCAACGGTTTTCTTTTGATTTCTTGATATATTTGTTTATGTATGTTGGATTGGGAGAGTAGTGATTCTGTTTGGAAAGTTGAGATTGGGGAAGAGCCTGGGCGTAGATTAATATTTGGTTAATATTCAATGGCGGCACGCTCGTAGATTTTCCTTCTGAGTCAATTATTTTCATTTTTTATAAGAGTAGCATTTTTAAAATCAAAATTGTGGTTGAATTTATTTCTATGTGTAACCAGTGCTTTTCAAATTGTTATTTATAAGGTGCCTTTTATGTTCATGATGTTTTTTTTTTATTTCTGCATGTTTCTCCAATGTATTGTGAGGAACAGTTTTGACAATTGATTATACATATGCCTGTTTCTGGAATATTATTGTTATGGGTGTTTTAGATCTGATTATATCCATAATCGTTTTAGAAGTGGTTGTCATTATTTGTATGTTGTTTGGCCGTGATAGGTTGTTCTAGATAGTAGACGTTACGGAATTGGTCGTTAGTATTATGTATGTTCTTGTATAATTTATTAAAATGGATGATGTTTTTATTTTTGTTGCCATTGTATATCTTGTATGCTTTTCTTCTTGAGTTGGGGATGAAGTGACATGAATATTGTAGGTTTTTGAATGTGTTTCCTATGTATGTTTTTAAATCGGATTTAATTTTAGAGGAGTGGTTTGAATAGAAGCTGAACAGGTCGTTTTGTTGGTAGCTTTTCTATAAAGGTCAAAACTAAGATCCTTATTGTTTTGTGTAACATTATATCTTGGAAGTGAAGAGTGTGGTTGATTTCAGTTTCAAAGATGAAATGTATTGTAGGGTCAACCTTGTTAAGTTGGTTGACAAGATCTGTTAAATTATTATTTTGTGGATATATTAGTAATGAGTCGACTATGGATCTGTGTTTCTCAAAACCTGAGTTTGGAAGTAAAATTTTTATAGTATATGTGTGTGTAATATGACATAATTAAGCAACAAGAATTCATTAAAATAGGCTTTGCTAAATTCAATAGACAACTGTTTACTTTTTATTGTATTTTCCATATTCCAAATAAGATGGGATACCTCGGCATCTAAATTGTGGATAAACTGTTTGAAATTCATTTCTGTTCTGTTGAAGTACATTCGTTCATCTCAGTCATTACCAAGAACTGGGTTTTGCCAGTGCTGTAGGCAATATTTTGTTGGCTATATTTCCTTTAATTAAAGTAATTTCCGCATTTGGATTCCGGAATAGAAGAAAAGCCAAATTAACTACGAAGAAGAAAGTTCTGTCTATATTTCTGAGATGAGGTATTATGTACACTATTTACATTGTTCGGGCTATTTTCCTCATCTTTGTCGCCATATTTATTACAACTTTTCGGACGTTGTACGCTCCGGCCTTCTTAATAACAACAAAAATTGCAATATGAGCTCTGGTAAAAATATATAAATATAACAGCATAAATTGCAATATGAGCACTGGGCAAAAAATAAAGACAATAGGTTTATAATACCCAGAAATTTATACAAAGATGTCCTCAAGGACACATGGCACAGTGGATAAAGGCGTTAGTTAGATCCAGTGACAAAGTGTGAGTTCAATACCCGGTTAAAGCAGTGGAGAACTTGGAGAGGAGAATTAACAAATCAGATAACTGACAACTGATATCCATTAAAACGTGGAATTAGAACAGTCTACCCCAGTGAGCGAAATAAAGGGGTGAGCGAAAAAAAAAGGTTCAGTTCGACATTCCAACCACCTGACGAAGTCCGGAGCGTACAACGGCCGAAACATTGTAATAAATATGGCGACAAAGTCCGAATAATGTACGGAAAAAAAGTTTTCAATAACCAAAAAAAAAAAAAAAGATCAACACAATAAGTCAAATTAATAATAGGTAAACTATCATTGCCTTACATTGAAACGCCGGTTCTTGACCGGTCAGCTGATCTGTATCTAGATGGATGACAGCTTGGGAATACCAGCTGCTGTAAGCTTGGATGCGTGCGAGTGGTGTAATGGAAAGAGTAATTGAATTCCAGTCGGGTTTATTATATTCACTTCCGCGCAAAGGCGATCATGAATCGAAAAGAGGCATGATCGGCCAGGCGTATCACATCCGCCCCTATCAACACGCATTCGGCTAGCGCGGAAATGGTAGTTCTTGTCTGTGGAATCAAACAGACAAGAACTACCATTTGCAGTTCATCATGAATACCTCAAATAGCATTTTTAGACATTTCACTTATTATCGAAACTGCCTTTCATAATATTCTTTAAATCATTGTGTTTCGCTTTTTCTGTTGTAAACTAAAAATTCTAGAGTTGTCTAATGAGTGTTCATGGCTACAAAATTTAGTGATTTTCGTCTCCCAAAAGATCAATTTTTATAATTTTCTATCCAAATATTCTAGAGGGAAATATGACCAATATACTATCTGCTAAAAGATCCTTGCAGAAGTCCTTCTAGAGAGTTGTGGGCAATGGTCCGACATGTTTAAGTAGTTTTCGTTTAGTAATGCTTCCATCAACGAAGAAAGATCCGTAAACGCTTGCTAATAACGGCGCCATTGACTCGAGGGAAATTTATCGATTGTTTCTGTGGGGGTTCTCAGTCATTACCAAGAACTGGGTTTTGCCAGTGCTGTAGGCAATATTTTGTTGGCTATATTTCCTTTAATTAAAGTAACTTCCGCATTTTCGTTATTGTTCGCTTTTTTAGATAATTTCTCCCCCAATGAATGCAGGGATGCCACTGGTAAATAGGGAGTTACAGGGGGTGAAAGTGAGAGAAAAGACTGAGTAAATAGTGAATTGAGGAAAGGAAAAAAAATGGGTAAATTTGCAACTTACGCCCCGGAAACCAATTGTAATGAAAATATCCATTTTTGTGTCAATTTTCATCCTTATGTCGAAAATAACAATAAAGGTTTGTGAAAATGTACCGTTTAGGAGTTATCGATAATATAATTTGGGCCTTATTCGCGTCTAGTCTGTCCGCCATTACTAACGTTGTAACAATACGTTTACCTAGGCGCGGAAGCTTACTTAGATAACGGCCTTTTTACTGATAATTCTATCTTGTTACACGTCTCGATTTTTGCGCAAAATCAAAAGAAGTCTTTTAAAAGCCCCAAATTTAATAACAACAAAATTTGAACCTTAAAATTGTTTATGTTATTATTAAGTCCTTTCTTGCATCATTTCCTTTAAAAAAAGCATTTTTTGTTTTATCTTGTAATTTTTATTTATCTTTTAATTTCAATTTTGTTTTTGGCTTGTAATTTTGATATTTCTTCAAGTATTTTTTTTCTTTTTTTTAATGATATATTTGGAATAGCGAGGCTTTTCTTGTTTGGTTCCTTTTTAAATTTCGCGTATTCATTTTAAATTAAAGTTCGCGCATTGCGTGCGTAATAATCAAGACAAGTAAGCTTCCGTGCATGACTTCTGGAGGCAAACGTATGTAAACAAAACCAGTAATGGCGGCCGGGCTGTAGCCACGAAGCGAATGAGGCAGAACTTTTATTGTCAATAACTCCTAAACGGTATATTTCCGCAAACTTTTATTCCTATTTTCGAAATAAGCATGCATATTTACATCAGAATGGAAATTTTAATAACAATTAGTTTCCGGGGCTTAATATGCAAATTTACCAAAAGATGAACGGGATTCAAGAAGATAGCTATTTCAGTTATATACGGCGGGACCCAGATGCCAATCTAGAAGTACGATTTGTTAAGATAAAGAAGTCATTCTATCGAATTTTGTTTTTCTTCTATTTTTTATTTCAAAATTATGTCCTCTTTTATTTACACTATTTACATTGTCCGGACTATTGTCCTCATCTTTGTTGCCATATTCACAACGTTGAGAAGCCCTTGAGGTAGTTCAATCAAGTGACTTGACCCAAAGAGTTGTGAGTTCAATACCAGCCTACACCTGAGGTAAACAAAAAACGGGGAGAGTTGTGTTAAAGGGAGATAACTGATTCTTAGACATTCAGAAAATGCATGACACGTGGAAATAGATCAATCTACCCTGGTGGACCAAATAAAGGGTTCAGTTCAAAATTCTAATCACCTGGAGAAAACCGGAGCTTACAACGGCCGGAACGTCGTGACTACGGCAACAAAGATGAGGACAACAGTCCAAACAATGTATATCGTGTAAATAATTACAATACCTCTCAGAAACATAGACAGATAATGTCCGGTTTTATTATGCAAGTTGCTAATTGCATTAAGAAGACGAAGGATTTCCTTATAAAAGAGCACCACACCCTGAAATATGTTGATGATAATGTTTGCTTCATAGTAAACACAGGCCTTAAACTGCTAGACATGAGCGAGTGAAAAAAAATAATTCCCCTTTCACTGCTTTCTTCCTCACTGACAATATTTGTTAACATTCTTCTTCTTCTTCTTCTTCTTCTTCTTCTTCTTCTTCTTCTTCTTCTTCTTCTTCTTCTTCTTCTTCTTCTTTGTTGTAACCTAGAAAAGATTACTAAATGAAAAATAACCAAAACGGACGTTGGAAATGAAATAGTAATCTTTATAACATCAACAAAATACAATACTCGCCAGCGGCGTGAAGTAGGTAAACCACTGCTAGTGGTGGACCCACATAGACAGCATATTACGATATTTACCTGCCTCCCCGCGAGATAGGATGCGGCACAAGGCCAAATTTAATGTGGGAAACTCCAAGGCGGTGGGCTCGGGCAAAAATTGCCCGTAGACCCCGCATACGCGGGATCGGGTATCTGTCTACCTCTCCGGACGAGACTCTGCCGTTAGACATAGACTCATTCGGGTTCCTCTCTGCCCAAAGGCAGAGAGTTCGACACGGCAAGAGCTTCCCACGCTGACAGTTCACGCTGTCAGCTTAGGCAACATATTGCCCCCCCCCCACACCACTCACAATAGTGTCCAACGTATTTATGAGGATTGGGACATACCCATTAATGTTCATAGGTACGTTATATAACATTCTTCTTTGTGCTGCGTTCCTTTAGGTCATCGATGATAATAGCTCTCCACAACTTCTTATCCCTTGTGGCTCTTAGCTGCCTTCCACTACAACTCTTTCCCTCGCGAGGATTAGGTTTTCCAAGTCCTCCTTTCTCTTTATGTGTTCAAAGAAATTCAACTGTCTTTTCTGATTCTGAATATGTGTTCTTGTTGCCATTTTCTATGAGTCTTCCTTGTTGCTTACTCGCTTCGTCCATGGAATTTTCAGTAGAACCAAATTTCTGCAGCCTCTAAATCTTTTCCTCATTCGTGGGGAGATTTTCCTGCATTCACTATCATATAAGAGGGCCGATATCACATTGCAATCCAGCACTCTTAATTCGTTAGTTTTTCGTTTCTTAGAACCCTGCTAAGCATTTGGAGTGCTTCTGTCGCTAGTCCAATGCATTTTCGGATCTCGGGGTCACCTTTTCCATCCTCCATTAAAACGCTTCTCAGTTATTTAAGCTTTTGCACCTCCTTCACGTTTATGTCTCCAATTTGTAACTCGAATCTTAGTGGGTTTTTTTTTCTGATTCATCATACTTCATGTATTCCTGCAGTTAATGGTTAGTCGTTTTTTCTCGCTTTCTTCTACCACCCTGTCTAGGAGGTCCTGTTATTTTCTTTCCGAATCAGCTATTAACACAGTGTCAACTGCATATCTTATATTGTTGAGATTGCGTCTGCCAGTAATGATCCTGATAGGGTATCCAGTTCTTTTAGAATCGCTTCTTGTCTCACGCCTCTTTCTATCATTGTGTAGTTACACATTTCTTTTTTCTATCCGTATCCAGGCGGTTTGGTCCCAGTATGAGTTCATATGTTCTGGATTTGAGGAGCGTGAAACCCCCTCTTAATTGCTGGTGTTCCTAGGTCCACTCTGACCCGGGGTGGTAGCACATGGTAGGGTACCTGCTATGGGCAAATAGTTAACTATTACCAGCAATACTTTTCTGAAAAAGATTATTACCAACAATACAATTTTCAAGGAAAAATATTACAAGAAACAGATTTTTGACAAAAAATATTACAAGCAATAAAAAATTTTGTCGTTATTAGATAACCCATTGACGTTGACATGCCGTAAAACAAAATAAACCAAACCAATCTAAACCAAAGAATATATATTTTATTCATACGAATCTATCCTAAATATGTTATCGGCATTAAATAACCCATTGAGGTTGATATGCCGTAAAACAAAATAAGCCAAACCAAAAATAGATCTACTTCTCCCGGGCAGTTCAAATAGATCCATGTGCCGTACCTTGTCAAACGCTTTTGCTTAATCTATAAAACATAAATGCACATACCTCTCTCTCTCTCTCTCTCTTTCTCTCTCTTTTGCTCTCTCTCACTCTCTCTCTTTTGCTCTCTCTCTCTTTCTTTCTCTCTCTCTCTCTCTCTCTCTCTCTCTCTGTTCTTGTCTCATTTCCGGCTAAATCTTGTATATCTCATGTATTACTTCTGTGATCTTGTCGATGCCGAAATCGTTTAAGGCTGAGAGCATTCCTGTTACGATCCCATCAGATCCGGAAGTTTTGCTCCTGTTTACTTTTCCCAATGATCATCTTACTTCATCTTTTAGTATTTCTGGCACTTCGCTAGTTTTCAGCGCAGGTTTCATTCTCGTATCGCGAAAAGCTCGTTTGACATATTCGATCCAGCTTTGGGGTATTTTTCTTTCTTTATTATTATTAATGATCCTTCCTTTGATTTTATACAGCCTTTCGGTTGCTTTCACCTTTCTTGCTGTTAATTCTTTTATTCTCTTGTGCATATTTGCTGCATTTGTCTTGCGCCTTCTCCCATTCCTCTTTAGCCTGTCCATATTTGTTTTAAATAGTGTCCGGTATTCTTTTCCATTCCATCGCATTGATGTCTCTTTTTCATTATCTCTAGAATGTCTATTGTCATCCATTCGCTTTTATCTTGTCTACTTTTCTTTACAATGATATCGTTCGCCGACCTCACTAATGTTTCCTTCAGCATGTCCCACTTTGATTTTGTATTCACGTTCCGGTTATATTCTTTTATAACACTGTTGTTGTACGCTTCCTTGCAACTTGGGTCCTTTGGGTGTCTGCTATAATGCAGTTTAGGCGTTGCATTGGTCTTCTTTATTTTTCCGTAGTTTTACTCTGACCTAACACTTAACAGGAAGATGGTCGCTCCCATTATCGGCACTTGGATATTGCTTGCAATGTAGAACTCCGTGTAGGAACAAATTGTGGATAGATACGTCCAGAGGCGTCTTGGGTGCTCCTGGAACCAGGTGTTGATGATTACTTGATCGCTTGGTGTGCACAACTGGGCCCATATTTCACCGGACTCATTTCCGGATACAAATCGCAATTTGCAGACTATTTAGTCATTTATCCTTGACCTCGTCTAGAGAGTTATTAAATGTTATAGCATCTTCCTACAAAGAAAAACATCCAATTCAGATAACTGTGTTTAGCAAACCAACTTTTTTTAAATATATATATATATCTATATATATATATATATATATATATATATATATATATATATATATATATATATATATATATATTAAGAGCAACTGTTATCATCAGTGGGTAGGAGCGGGAAATTAAAATTACGTATTTTAAGTGTCATTATTTTTTGATAACTAAATCGAATGTGGCGAAACGCATCAAATCATGTGACAGCAACGTGTAATAATAATATTTGTATATCTATTCAAAAATGCGACACACACACACGCATACATACACACACACACATACACACACACACGCACACACATATATATATATATATATATATATATATATATAATCAAATTCAAAAATTCCCCATATGAATGGCCTTTTCGCTCTGCAAGAACTTGTCAACACTGTGATGACAAGCTCTTGCGGAAGAAAATGGCCATTCAGATTGGGTATTTTTCAATTTCATTTGTTTGTAATTGATATATATATATATATATATATATATATATATATATATATATATATATATATATATGCTCTGTAATAAATACATTGAGCTCTATTTGTGGATCAGTCGCAATATTTTATATTATTAGGATTCACTTGCATTACATACACACAGACTTTTACACACACACACATACACACACACACATATATATATATCCATACATATATATATATATATATATATATATATATATATATATATATATATATATATACATATAGTCAAACCTAATGAGCCAGACACACCTACCAAGGTTTCACTTAGGCAGATCGTCAGGGTAGTTACCTATATTTATATATACATATAGTTACCTATATTTATATATACATATATATATATACAATATTTAAAAGCATATTTGTGCTTAAAAACATTGACATATGTAATGACGCTTGTTTTGCTGTTTATTACAAAAGATAGTCAAATATTTTTCATAAAATGAAAACAAAGAACGTTTCTATAGCAATAATGGATGGATAATTTGAATCTGCAAATAAGGAAAAGAAGCGAGGAGGGAAAGAAAAAGAGAAAAAGTAGCCGAAGAAGAGTGGAAGAAGCAGAAGAGAAGTAAAAGGAAAGCGAATGAAAGACGTAAAAATAATGAATAGCACAGGAAAAGAAGTGCGAAAGAAAAAAGAAGCTGCAGAAAAGATTTAGCAGAATATACAATTAAGAAATAGGAAGATTTTGCTGAAAAATACAATTACGAAATAGGAAGATTTTGCTGAAAAATACAATTAAGAAATAGGAAGATTTTGCTGAAAAATACAATTAAGAAATAGGAAGATTTTGCTGAAAAATACAATTAAGAAATAGGAAGATTTTGCTGAAAAATACAATTACGAAATAGGAAGATTTTGCTGAAAAATACAATTACGAAATAGGAAGATTTTGCTGAAAAATACAATTACGAAATAGGAAGATTTTGCTGAAAAATACAATTACGAAATAGGAAGATTTTGCTGAAAAATACAATTACGAAATAGGAAGATTTTGCTGAAAAATACAATTAGGAAACAGGGAGATTTTGCCGAACACACAATTAAGAAACGGGAAGCTTTTTCTTAACATGCAATTAAGAAAAAGGATGATTTTGCTGAACATATAATTAAAAAGTAGGAAGATTTTGCTGAAAATATAATTAAGTAACAGGAAGATTTTACTGAACATATAGTTAAAAAGTAGGAATATTTTGCTGGATATACAATTAAAAAATGGGTAGATTTTACTGAACATACATGTAAAAAGTAGGAAGATTTAACTGATCATACAGTTAAGAAACAGAAAGATATTACAGATCATACAATTAAAAAGCATGAACATTTTGCTGAAAATACAATTATGAAACAGGAATATTTTTCTGAATATACTATTAAAAGTAGGAATATTTTGTTGAATATACAATTAAGGAAAATGAAGATTTTGCTGAAGATACAATTAAAAATAGAAAGATTTTGCTAAACATGTAATTAAGAAACTGCAATATATTTATGGCACTGCAGAAGAATGCTGAGAATACCACAGAGAACGTTTTCGGAACGAGGGAATTTTAAAGAAAAGAGGAAAAGAAGCATACTTTCTTTAGAATTATAAGGGGACTGTTGAAATGTCTGGAACGTATAATAATGAAATTGTGCTCGGAAACTTTGGCACTCACAGGACATATTAAGGACAAGAAATGTCTTTTTTCTTTTTTACTACTTTTTCTGACTTTAAATAATCTGCAAAAGATTGATAATCGCCATAAAATATTTTTTAGATTGTAAGATTTTTTTTTCGAGATAATAATATTTTTGTGATGCAAATCTTACTAATTAACCCATAGCTGGAGGAGAAGAGGTGGATTCCTAAGTTTCCCATATGTATTTACCCGTAAGTGTATATAACAAACCCAAAGGGAATTTGAACTCGGCTCTTTGATTAACAATTCCGTGCCATTACCCATTACACCACCCGCACATCGAAGCTTACAGCAGCTGGTATTCCACAGGGGTCGCTTAATTTTGGTGATCGCAGGGGAATCGGGGTTTCAATGTGATCTGTTCGTAAGCCTTGAAGACAAGTGGAGCATAGTAAAACAGCGAGTAACCTAACTAAAGAGCTTGTGAAAATGGATGGCAGAACAGGGAATGGTAGCGGTATTTGAGGAACAAACATTGCTGAGAGCTACAACGGAAATGAGTTTGGGGAGAGGCTTGATCGCTCATTTCCTGAAAAGAAATCACACGAAGGTTGGTAATGAACATTAAAAATTAAATCATTGTCTCCATTCACATGAATACAGTAGTAAATACTGTATGTTGGTCTGCAGTTCGAGATTCGTCTCCAACTGTGTTGGCCAAACTCTCTATGGCTATGTCGAGGTTCAGAGTCTCGTCTCTGGAAACAGCTACCCGACTCCGTTTATACGTGGTCTACGGGGAATTTGGGGGCAAGCCTACGGGCTCGGATACCCCACATTGAATTCGGCATTGTGCCACATCTGATTGCATGGGACGGTTGGAGGATATCCTGCAGTTGGAAATTCATTGTGGAATTCACTTGACTCACTTCTAACAGTTGACTACTTCTTCTACGCGCCTCTGGCGAATCTTATATGTGCTGTTCTTGTCCTAAGTATTAATGTTCATTACCAACCTTCGTGTGATTATTCTATTCAGTTACCTACCCTAGGTTACAAGAATGATAAAAGTTCGATTGAACAAAACCGGACGTTTTTGTATTTTTTGTATAGAATTACATGCCGTGAATGGTATTTACCTTTTGTAATTTTTTAATTTTTTTATTTAGTTTATTTTTTAATTTTATTATTAATTTTTCTTTTCTTTTTTTTTTTTTTGGTGTGTGTGTGTGTGAGGGGGTTAAAATAGCTCTCGTTCTGCCAAACGATAACGAAAGTAGAATTCGTACTTGAGTATCAATGTTTCGAAAAGAGAATAAAATTTCTTAGGATATATGAAGATATAAACATAAATAGCTGAAAAAATATATTTAAACAGTTAATATTATCATTACCATGCTATATAGGAACAAAGAAATCGTTAATATTACCATTGTCATGCAATATAAAAACAAGGGTACGGTTAATATTACCATTACACTGAAATATAGGAAAACCGAAACGTTTAATATTACCATTACAATGCTATATAGGAATAAAAAAGGATGTCAATATTACCATGCAATATAATGAAATGCTTAATAATTACCATTACCATGCAATATAGGAACAAAGAAACGGTTAAAACTACAATTACAATAACATAAAGGAACAAAGAAATGGTTAAATTACCATTCAATATAGGAACAAAGGAATTAAAATAATCATTCACTAATTCAATATAGGAACAAAAATACAGTTAAATTACAATTCAATATAGTAACAAAATATTAGTTAAAATTATCATTACCGTTCAATATAGGAATAAGGAATCGGTTAAAAATACCATTTTCATGTAATATAGAAAAAAAGAAACAGTTAAAATTACAATTACCATTCTATATAAGAAGAAAGAAGTGATTAAAATTACCATTACTATGCAATATAGGAACAAAGAAGTGGTTAAAATTACCATTACCATTCTAATATAGGAACAAGGAATCGTTGAAAATTGTCATTATCATGCACTATAGTAACAAAGAAATGGATAAAATTACCATTACTATGCAATATAGGAACAAAGAAGTGGTTAAAATTACCATTACCATTCTAATATAGGAACAAAGAATAGTTAAAAATTATCATTGTCATGCACTATAGAAACAAAGAAATGGATAAAATTACCATTACCATGCTATATAGGAACAAAGAAGTGGTTAAAATTACCATTACCATTCTAATATAGGAACAAGGAATCGTTGAAAATTGTCATTACCATGCACTATAGAAACAAAGAAATGAATAAAATTACCATTACCATGCTATATAGGAACAAAGAAGTGGTTACAATTACCATTACCATTCTAATATAGGAACAAGGTATCGTTGAAAATTTTCATTACCATGCACTATAGAAACAAAGAAATGGATAGAATTACCATTACCATGCAATATAGGAACAACAGGAATGCGTTTTTCTTTCTTTTTCGCTAATATTTATTCATTATAATTTTCTTCTGTAAACATATAAGCATAAGTATCCGATAAAAGTAAATCTAAATACACAGGAGACTCATTTATAATTGGACAAATTTCATTTCTAAAGCTAAACGCTTTTTATATGCCCTGTCCCTTCAGGACTTAAGCGAATCGGGGCACTCAAGAGATTTATTTTCTTTGTTATTTGTGAATTACTATGACTTCTTGGCAAAGATAATAGAGTGGTTTGCCGTTGTCTTCTCCCAGGTTTGAATTTAGAGTAGCCCTTCTAGCACAATTTCCGCAGAGAATACTATTGCATAAAATATGTCTATCTAGAAAGTAGATTTATTCGTATCGCTAAAAATCCTCGCTAGCAAAGAGAGAAGCATTTTTATAACAGCGATAAGAACTCCACATTTAGCTGAGAAAACGCTAAAATTATCGTTTTGGTTATTGGCACTGGTTCTTGAAATTCAGGATAGATTCGTTTCTACTCGTAAGTGTAACAGGATACATAAATTGTTTTGGTTCAGCCGTGATGTTCTGAAAATAATAAAATATTTTAACTAACATCTATATCCGAGACAAGCCTTTGAGCGTTTAATCTCCGTTACAAGTGGAATATGTGCTTCTCGTTTGATCATTCCAGATGGTCTGGATCAAATTTAATGTCAGTGAGAAAACTAACGTTCTAGGAAGAGTTGATCTGTAGTGATCACAATATGAACTGAGCTTATCTTACTAGACACCAATATATATTTTGAACTCAGTGTCACACCAGAGTATCAGTGAAGTCAGATGCATCAGCTGGTTGACCTGTAAAATACAGATTTGCAGACGTAGTACAACTGGATAGTCCAAAGGTATATAAGCATTCCACCCTAGAGGGAAAAGACCGAGAGTGTTTTACATCCACGCGGGAATATCTACGTTCGAAGAAAGACCACAAATCCACACACCCTCACGCCGATATTAATTGACGATGTCCCGTGGTGAATAAACAATAATTTTACGTGTGGTAGATTTAATAAAATACAATAAAATTACGCACAAAGGGAACACTCAGTGCGACTCAAACTCAGCAGTAGTGGCTTGTGTTACTATTTTAGTGGCCACCGATATGAGGGCGTACCGTTTGAACATCGCAAAAGGGGAGCAACTCACCAGCAACAGCTTGTGAGACTAGCTTCCAAAGACTTATTCTACGACAGGCATTAAAGCAAATTCTTACTTATACAAGTTCGGTAACAATCGCTTCGCTGACGTTAAGATGATCAAATTTCAATACAAGTTGCTTGTCCGTTTACGATACTGTATTTATTAAATTTAAATACAGGGTCATAAAAATGACTTCAGATGACTGCATATTTCGCCTTATACTCTTTTCATGTTTCCCAGGATTTGTCAAACGAAAAGCGTAATTAGCCTTCGCGGCACAGATACCCATACAATTTCACTTAAATTATTTGGTTTGCTTTTTTTTTTTGGTTTTACGGCGTATCAACCTCAATGGGTTATTTAATGCTGAAAAGATTTTTATTGCTGGTAATATTTTTTAAAAAAATGTACTGCAGGTATTTCTTTTTTCAAAAATGTATAGCTAGTAATAAAACCTATTTTTATAATATCATAATGTTTTGACCAAAGTTTTGGGGTTAACTATTTGCCAATAGCTGGGACCCTAACAGGTGCTACCACCACGAATCAGGATGGAATTGGGATCACTAGCAATTCAGTGTTGGTTCCACACTCCTCAAAACCTCCAAATCAGAGGCCTTCCTGCTTAATACAGTTTAAAGGACGACTCATTGGAGAAGGGAGTCTCACACTGCAAAGATGCAGACGGCGTATTCTGAAGCCCCGACCGACAGGGCATATTCAAATTGTGCATTGATACTTTAAATTCAACCTACACCTCAGGTGGAACTCGTACATAATATACATCACTAAAGATGCGGGGAGAAAATGGTCAGCTCCACGTACCGCTCCGGTAATTACCTGACTTCTTCTGCTATCATCTACTTTTTCAAGAGTCACTTCAGGCCAAAAGATGGGTATTGTTGCCATATATGCGCAGGAACTGCTCAGTTTTCATTTTCCAATTTTCATCTCAATAGAGTTCGACCGTCCTGGGTATGACGATAAACTACATCCGCGTCCTGGGTAAGAGGATAAACTACGTCCAACAGCGACGCCTCTGATCAGGAGGTTTTTAGGAGCGTGGAACCACCTCTTAATTGCTGGTGTTTCCAGGTCCAACCTGATCCGGGGTGGTATCACCTGTTAGGGTCTCAGCTATGGGCAAATAGTTAACCCCCAAACTGGGGTCAAAACACTATGAAAGTGTAAAAATATGTATTAATACCAAAAATACTTTGTAAAAAAAAATCATTACCGGCAATACATGATTAAGAAAAAAATTTTTTACCGGCAATACTTTTTTGAAAAAAAAAATACCAGAAATAGAATTTTTAAAAGAAAAAATATTACTAGCAATACATGTTTGAAAACAAATATTACCAGCAATAAAAATATTACCAGCAATAAAAACACTATGCCATGTGTCACACATGGCACTGTTTTTATTACTGGTAAATTTTTATTGCTGGTATAATTTTATTTTTTTGCACAGTGGATAAAGGGGTTAGTTAGATCCAGTGACAGAACCCAAAGAGTGTGAGTTCAATACCTGGTCAAGGCGGTGGAGAACTTGGAGAGGTGAATTAACAGGTGATAACTGATAACTGACATCCATTAGACATGGCACGTGGAACTAGAACATACTACTCCAGCGAGCGAAATAAAGGGTTCAGTTCGACATTCCAACCACCTGAAGAAGGCCGGAGCGTACAACGGCCGAAACGTTGTAATAAATATGGCAACAAAGATGAGGACGATAGTCCGAACCATGTAAATAGTGTGCATAATAGCAAATCTTAGAAATATATATATATATAATAAAAATCTTGTCGGAATTAAATAACCCATTGAGATTGATATACCGTAAAACAAACCAAACCAAACTAATAGAGTTCCAAGGCGTCTCCTCTTCCTTGTGTGCGACAAGTTATTTTCAACCCTACAACCAGTTTATCACAGACAAACGTCGTAAGCCTCTCGCTGCTATTTCCATGGAAAGTGTTCAGACGAACTGCAATCCTTTGTTCCCACAGTTCGAACCACACTCATTCTTTTCGTCTTCCAACGGTGTGATGTAAGTTCCACTAAGCATCTTCTTCTCCCGAACCACTGCTTTGTGAAAACGATTCTCTCTCTCTCTCTCTCTCTCTCTCTCTCTCTCTCTCTCTCTCTCTCTCTCTCTCTCTCTCTCTCTGTCTCTGTCTCTGTCTGTCTGTCTGTCTGTCTGTCTCTCTCTCTCTCTCTCTCTCTCTCTCTCTCTCTCTCTCTGATCCTAACCTATACAAGTCCAGGGTTAAGCGTTATCTTTCCCACATATCCGCATAAACTGTGCCTCTACCTTGAGTGGCTCCTGCCTGGGCGTGTATATTTTAATTGGTATTTGGTTGATTTTGCTTGGCGGCATATCAACCTCTATCGGCTATTTAATGCCGAAATATAAATATACTGCACGTAATTTTATACTTTCAACTCCAGATATTTTGTACAAAATTTTATACTTTCAGAGTAATGGTATTTTTTTTAGATATATATTTTGCAGATTGTTGTTAAGGATTTTAATACTTTTTAGTGTTGCATTGATTGCCATCTTACTATGAAAATGTATTGTTAATTTTAATAGAAAAATGTACTGTTGATTTTTGGGCGGGGGCGGAGTTCATTATTTGCCCATAGCTGGGACCCTAATATTTGCTACCACCTGCGTGTCAGGGTGGACCTGGGAACGATAGTAATTAAGAGACGGTTCCACGCTCCTCAAAATCTCCAGTCAGACGCCTTGCTACCGGATGTAGTTTATCGTCATACCCAGGACGATATTTTAATTGAATGACGGACCTAAAAATATTCATATAAAATTTGAAAAGCTTTAAAAATAAATCTGTTAATATAAGAATAAGATTTTATCGATTTTTTAAATCAATATAATATAAATTTGGAGACAAGAAAAAATTTTGAGCCGTAAAAAATAGATAATTGTAATTATCTATTTTTTACGGGTCAATTTTTTTTTCTTGTCTCCAAACTTATGATTTTATTGACAAGCACCGGGTAAGGGTTGTCCAGTTTGGGTGGAAAAAAGTGTATTATTCCAATGGGTAATTTTAAATGGCATAAACACATATTAGTTACTCAGAACACAAGACATATGTATATGTATTGCATAACGGTATGTGTAGTTTGATGGACAGAAAATTAGGTAGTATTTTATAATAGAGATTAGCTTTGTCGAAATCTCACCGAGAATCGAGACAGCTAGCAATGACTTGCGGGACTGTTTTCATTTTCTTTTAATGTCTGTCTATATTTCTGAGATTAAATTTTATACCTCATCTCATACAACTTTAAATGAATGACTTGAAGTGTGATTCAGATTTGAAGAACAAATTTATCTCGGTGGGCTTGGACACATTTTTATCAGTATTTCTTCCCAAAGTACCCTAAATTGACAGCCCTTGCAGCAAAGGTTTTGTGCATGTTCGGAACTACCTACCGTTGTGAACAAGTTTTTTCTGTAATGAGCATCAACAAAACAAAGCTGTGCTCAAGGCTCACAAATAAACACCGAAATGGTGTCCTGAAATTGGCTGCTACTCAGGCTATTGATGCACTTGTAAAGGAAAAAAGATAAGTTTCAGTAACATAATGAAAATAAATGATAAAGAATGATAAAAGTGTTTTAAATTTGTTAGAGTTTTGGGGTACGTTATATACTAGTGAGCCAACCAAAATGAGCTGACTCGTTTTATAGTTCACCAATAGAAGATTTCCAATGAGAAAGCTCAAAATATTCAATTCGACGTGTATAAAGGCAGCCATGTTCTTTTTCCAAATATTCACTGCCAACCCCCGAGACCTTCGAAGACTGAAGCTGCTGCTGTTATTGGCAATATAATCAGATCTAGTAGAGTGTCTGACTCGTGAGTATTAATCTTTAACGTTGTTTCATTAAACAGATTACCTACTGCGCTGGATTCTATATTTATAGACTACGACGAACATGGTCAACAAAAATATCTTACTTCTTAATTTATAAATTGTATACATTTACAAGGCAGTGTGATAACTCGATCTTCTTTAATAGTCCCCACTTTCATTTGTTCAATGTTTTGCAAAAAAAAAAAAAACATTCTTTAAACCTGAACATTGTCAAAATGTACTTTTTAAAACTAAAACGAAATGACAATTTTGAAATAGCTATTTATATGCTCTTATGCCACGATTTTACTGTTCAGGCCCGCTTGAGATCAAATTGGTTTGATGTATGGCCCGTGAACTAAAATGAGTTTGACACCCCTGATTTACACTAATTCTTTGTTGTCATATTCACGATGTTTATGCCATTGTACGCTCCGGCCTTCTTCAGGTGATTTGAATTTCCAACCGAACCATTTATTTCATCCACCGAGGTAGATTATTCTAGTTCCACGTGCCACCCCTCTTCTGGATATCACAGTTTAAGTTATTTCCATTTAATAATTCAGCTCTTCAAGTTTTTTGTTCACCTCTGCTGTGGCCAGGGATTGAACTCCCAACTCTAAGGGTCAATTCATTGGATTACTTCGACCAAAAGCTATTCTTCAATGGAGCATGTGTCGAATCACCTGCAAAAAAAAAACGGAACGTACAACGGACGAAACGTCGTGAATATGACAACAAAAATGAATCCAAACATTATAAATAATGTAAATGATTTTCTTTTATTTAAAAGAAATGTCTTTTCAGGATTTTGGCGATCATGGCTCTCCAAAGGTGCCTTTTCTTTATTACCTCTGAATTACCATAACTTCTTGGAGAGATTTTCCGGCGCCTTCTCCACTGTTTTAAATTCGAATCAATCTTTATCCTTGACCACCCAAGGCTAGAGATCGCGTTCTATCTGGTTATTTAATCTATATCGGGGGACGGAGACAATATGGATTCAAGCCTATCTCAATAGTATTAACACGAACACATGCCGAAGCGGCTTCGGATAAACTAATACGTTGAATCTGTTTTTCCTATGTATAACTGTCAATAGCTGTGTGTAAATTTTTAGAATCAGTCGAGCTTAATGAAAATACAGTGTAACCCGGATATAAGAGAGTTGTCGGGGCCGGAGAAGAAGTATCTTATATCCGGGTTTCTCTTATATCCGGATTTGGTCTATTATATATACATTAACACAGGCTCTAATTTGGGACCAGAGAAAATCTCTCTTATATCCGGGTTTCTCTTATATCCGGGTCTCTTATATCCGGGTTACACTGTATAAGACGCAGACCAAAAGTACCAAAGGTGTGTCGGTTTTGCTTGCATAAAACTTCGATATATGCAAATCGTATATCCGGAAGTAAGAGAAATAAGGTTCCACAGATACGATACGATAGACCGAATATGCGAGCAACAACGAAGCTTTGGAGAAAAGGGAAACAAAAATGAAATTAATACATCATCAAGAAAAAACAGTAGAGATTTCTGGGGAAATGAGGAAAGAAGGCTTGGGAAATCTGATACTTACGAGACAGAGGGTAAGAGAGACAGACGAAAAAAACGCAATATCCACTTAGTGAGCCTGACAACGTTTATTAAGAGCTAGAAGGGACAGGAAGTTGTGGAGAGCCATGATCGCCTACGTCATGAGGGGGACAAGGTACACAGAGAAGATATATGATAAATTCTGTATCATTCAGTATTGTAAGTAAAAGAAAAATAGACGAGTGAAATAATTAATTTTTATTCCTGAAAAAAAAAAATAATTAAATTTTACAAGTATTTTAATTTATATTCCCGAAAAAAAAAATGATTAAATTTTACAAGTAAATTAAAGCAATTTACTTGTAAAATTTAATCATTTTTTTTAAATTTTTTTTTTCGTCTCGATCACTTTTTCCACTGAGGTTGCGTAGCGGTGTCTCCTCATATAGTGGAACCGGCGATCTGAGTTCAAATTTCGACCAGGGCCGTTGCATATATTTTTTTCCCGAAATGCTCTAAAGAAAGACAGGAATCCATCTATTCTTCTCCAGCTATGAGCAGGGTAGACTGAGCTGTTTAGCCTTGCTTGGCAACAACTCTGGATGGATTACTTTGAAGTTGGAACCGTGGAGAAGGCAACGGAAAACCCGTCCACTATCTTTCCCAAGAAGTCATGAAAAGATGTCTGTAGTGAGCCTTGATTACCTATATCTGGAATGGATGCGGCTTTTTTTGTTTACAGTGATGTTCACCCTGAACAATGTCCGAAAGCCACTCGAGCTAGAGGGTTACAGAATAAGAGGTACAGTTTATGCGGATATGTGGGGAAGATAACGATTAATTCTAGATTTAAACAGGTTAAGATTGTTATGATAAAGCGTACACTATTACTAGCCTTGTTTGGTAAGCAGTCTATGTGAAGGGTTACTCTGAATGCAAACCGGTTGGATGTAGGGATAGCAAGCCCCACTCCTTAAAATTCACTTACTACTGAAACCACAGCAGCACCTAGCGTGGTGAGGCTGTGGCTGTATATTCCACAGGGATTCTACAGGATCATGAAAGAAGGGTAGATAGGCGCCAAGATAGCTGCATACGCACAAAATTCGATGCGAGTTTTCATGAAAGAATCAGAATGAAGGTGTGAGAGAGATTTTCGTAAAAAAAAACATGCATGGATATCAAAAGTTGAGACAAATGTTTAACACACTTAAAGTCTGCCACAAGGCCTCGATATAATTGGATGATTGTAGGTAAAAGAAAAAAAAATTTTTTTTAAAGAGCGGGGGGGGGGACATTGCACAAAGAGATTGGAGAAGAAGATGAAAAAGGTAGCAGCAATGAAAACACTGAAAGGAAGAGATAAAGAAAAGCGAAGACTGAAAACGCCGGTTCGTAACGGCGTCAATGCTGTTAAAAGCGTCGGTCGGGCGGTCGGTCGGTCGGTCGGTCGGGCGGGCGAGTAACTCTCAGAGGGTAATGCAGCAGCGTGCAACACAGCCGCTACAACAGAGGCGCGTCGTTTTCACTTCTCCGGCGTAGAGGAGAGCGAAATTTAAAGGCGGGTCCGCTATTAAACAAGACTGGCGAAAGAAAGTGACGAAGAAAGGGAGAAGTGCCAAAACTCCGACGGAAGTAAGGGGAGGTGTCGAAAGAAAAAGAGAAAGAAAAAAAAGAGAGAAAAAACGGAAGAGAAAAGAGAGGCCGTACAACTAAATAAATAAAAGAAGTGAGGGGTACAAAGAAAGAAAGAAAGAAAGAAAGAAAGAAAGAAAGAAAGAAAGAAAGAAAGAAAGAAAGAAAGAAAGAAAAGCGAAACGCAAGAACCACCCAACATGTCAAGTATGGATTGTGTCTGGGGATAAATTGGAATTGGTCAAATTACTACCAGGAACTTCATTTTGAAATTGGTCTAAAACAATATCAGGCAGGTCTGTCATTTGGAGTAGCATATACTTGAAACAAAACACGATTTCAAAATATCAGATACAGGGAATAAGTTGTTAAGAACGCAGGGAAAAGAATTCGATGAACCAGAGATTGGTCGCCGACTCACAAAACCAAAACTAACTGGAAATACGTAAAAGGGATTTTTTTACTGTTTACAAAAGAAAGAAGCAAGCAAAAGATCGAACGCCACGCGAAAAGAAAATATTACCACGACTTTATTTCTGTCCTTTCACAGCCACAAATACTACCTCCAGTAGTAAGAGCAATAAATCCCAGAGGATCAATATATATATATATATATATATATGTATGTATGTATGTATTTCAGGTGCATTCCCCTACTTTCATTCTAGAAAACGCGCTCATTTCATACCAAACGCATGTACATTTCACCACAAACATTCAGATGTAACAAGAGGGTCGTTTCAGATAGATTTTTCTTTTAAAATTGAAAAATCCAATTCTCCCGACAAATAAGTGGATTTTAAAAAAACAAGGCAAAGAGAACAACAAAATCGGTGCTTGTATCCCAGCTACCGAGCTGTATCGACATCACAGAGCAGAGTAATCTCACCTACACGTGCGAACGTGTAGACGCTTACTACTAGCATCGGTAAACTTTTGCAATCACAGGCCTCAAAATTACAAAAACAACCATCGCATAAACAAAGGCATTTATCTCATCATCAATAGTTCGAGGCGAATCTATTACAGCTCAACCAAACCTATTTCAATCATTTTTTGTTTCCTTTTTTTTTAAAAAAAAAAAAAAAAAAAAAAAAAAAATTGATGCGTACAGAAAAGGTAAAGAAAAACACAAGCTCGCGTCAGGCACACACGCCCGCACATGCACAAATAAGCACAGGCACACACGCACACACACGCAGAAATAAACAGACACACACAAAGGTAAGCTAAAAACAACAAAAGCCCAATATTTTCAGATGTGCTTCAACGAGCAAATTAACGTAGATCTCATTAAAATTATTTAAAAGCTAATACATATATATATATATATATATATATATATATATATATATAATGGCCAGTCTATAATCATTACCTGAAGATTATGTGCATCCTATCGTTGAGGGATAATATGTATATTTATTAATACATACTTAATAGGTCTGTTATATTACATCGGACACACACACGCACACACATACATCTCTCTCTCTCTCTCTCTCTCTCTATATATATATATATATATATATATGCTTGTAAAGCAAAGTGAGAGACGTGTATTTATAAATATTTACAACGAGAAATACCGATATTAACACTAATATTAATGCAGTGCTCAAATTATTTTTGTGTGTGTTTATATACGCTGTTTTGATTGATTTTTTAAGTTTCCTGTTGGCGACATGTTCCCTTGACTACATTGATAGTAATATTTGAGAATTATAAATTTTCTTATATTTCTGCGACCGTTCTCTTTGTTACTAAGTGACCTTCGTTAAATGTTGACTGTAATCGCCGTCAACTCGACTGTCATTTCTGTTTAAAATGATTGAATGTCAACGTTTGTTCCGGGTGTAAAATAATATTATTTAAAAAAACAAAACAAAACTATACATACTTACATACACCCTTATATACCTAAATACATACATCTATTTCTCTCTCTCTCTCTCTCGCTCTCTGTCTATCAACCTATATATATATATATATATATATATATATATATATATATATATATATATATATATATATATATATGTCTGAGTGAAAACCCGAGGTTTGATATCATTTAAATTGGAGAAACTTCAAAGGTAATAACATTGTAGAAGCAGTTATATACCAAAAGTTTATTGACAGCAATCACTCAGATGTAACAAATTAAGTGTGTACTACTAATACTACTACTAATACAGATACTACTACTACTACTACTACTAAGACAAAAAATAATAGTTTCAGAATCACATCTCAAAATATAAACAAATGGTAACTTATTGATTTTGCTATTCATATCAATTTTTTTCGTGACCAAAAACATTCAAACGCTCACGTTTATATTCACAAACATATATACATATATAGATATATCTATCAGTATATAAATATATATTCGTATATAAATTCAGCATATATATATATATATATATATATATATAT
>OZ038490.1:79848866-79861366 GCA_964036315.1 Acanthosepion esculentum | reverse complement strand
TGACGCGTACACGGATGGTTGATTCCTTAAACATCTATCACAGATAATGGTCGAGGGATAGATAGATAGATAGATAGATAGATAGATAGATAGATAGATAGATAGATAGATAGATAGATAGATACATACATACATACATACATACATAAATAAGAAAGAATGGACTGAGATAGATAGATAGATAGATAGATAGATAGATAGATAGATAGATAGATAGATAAGAAAGAATGGACTGAGATAGATAGATAGATAGATAGATAGATAGATAGATAGATAGATAGATAGATAGATAGATAGATAAGAAAGAATGGATTGAGATAGATAGATAAGAAAGAATGGACTGAGATAGATAGATAGATAGATAGATAGATAGATAGATAGATAGATAGATAGATAGATAGATAGATAAGAAAGAATGGACTGAAATAGATAGATAGATAGATAGATAGATAGATAGATAGATAGATAGATAGATAGATAGATAGATAGATGTAAATGCAAGTATGTCTATACCTCCCTCGACCCTTTTAGGAAAAATAATTTTAATTATTCTTCGTTAGTTCACTGGCTTACCAGCTTTTTCTTTCAGCTTTTTCTGAATGTTAATAACTATTTATTTATTTATTACTTTTTCTAACCTGAAATTGCTGCACCCACCAGATTTGCTTTTCCACCCACAATAAAGAGGTGGGCGTGAAATGTATACGAATCTGAAGCATGTGTTTATCTTCATCTTGTTCTTGATGTCAACAATCGCCTTCTGAGTCAAGATCGCCCGAAATGTGGAAATTTCGCTCAGGGGCTCCAAATGTTCCACAACGAAATACGCACGAAATACATAAAAGATATTCATTCATATAAAAAGGCTAGAAATTAGCTCCCTGTTTTACTATTCGGAAATCAACATGACTACATCGATAGATGCGTGGACAAATTCGTTTTTTTTTTCTCATTTATTCACATCCATAATGCTATATGTATATCTTTCTATACCTACATACATCGACTAATACACACACACACATATATATATATATATATATATATACTACACACACATATATATAGATAAACACATACATACGCACACACATATATATAGGGTGTGATGGCTAAATTGTCGCTATTTTATATTTTTACTTTCGCGCATGCGCGTGATTTCGTTTTGATTTTATCGACTGCACAATATAGTAGGGTCACTTGGTCACTCTTTGTAAGAAAAAGAGCACCATGATGCAAATAACACCGCCAGAAATTTGGTAACTCCATGCTGCACTGCTTGGCATTCGTGCCAGAAGCTCCAATACGAACATTTCAGAGTGTTTGGGTGTCAATCCGAGGACAGTGCAGAGGATTGGGAAAGCGTTGGATGAGTCTAATGGTGATTACGAATGTATGGCAGCTCAGAAAACCCGCTCTGATCTTTCTGATAAGAAAAGTACTCCCGAATTTGTTGGTGAGGGTCTCAGACTCAACACGGAGGCCTACATCAAGAGACCTTGACGAAGTAATGCTGCCCGGGTTCAAGAGGGTGGCTACTGGAAAACAGGACTCTGCACCATGTAAAACAAGCAGGAGAACCTAATCATGGCTGCGATGACATCACCCCTTACGTATAGCCACTTAACTCCCCGGAATGCAATCCCATTGATTATTTTGAGTGAGGTGCAGTTGAGCGAGAGACCAATAAATCTCTTTGTAAGACCAACGATGAACTGAAGGCAAGGATTATGGCAGCATTCACCAACTTAAACAAAGAGACCGTCCAGAAGGGTTGCAGGAGATTCCGAAGTCTTCTGGAGGTCATGGCTGAGGCCAGTGGTGATTTTACCGAATAAATTTACTATTAGGTATTTCAAGATATATTTGTGTAATTTTGATAAATATATCTGTTAAAATGCCATGTCAGTGTTATTTTCATTTTTTGCGTAATTTTGACGACAATTTATTCATCGCACCCACTATATTTAAGTAAATGTCTGATACCACAAAACTTATCCAGAGTTTTAAACAGAGAAAACCGCATATTTTATCCCGAAAAGGTGAGCTTTCTTCGGCCGTTTCTCATTAAAGTTTTACTCGTCGACAACGATTCTTCTGATGAGGTCTTAGACGAAAAAATGTTTACCTTTCTGAAAAAATATGCGTTTTGTCTGTTTAAATGAAAGTTTAAATATATGAAGTGAACATTGAAGTCAACTCTCAGAGGCGACAGGCTGTTTCATTCTAGACGCAATCGTCAGGCCTCCTGACGATTGCGCCTAGCATGAAAGAGTCTGTCGACTTCAATGTTCACTTTTATATTTATATTTACATACGCTCTATCTCTGATATTGAGCACTTTATCCCATAAATATAGCACACCTTAAAACTATATTTCTTCATATATATATATATATATATATATATATATATATATATAAATGTATGTATGTATGTATGACATTCCTCTCTTTTGTTTTAAACAGTGGAATAAAGATGAATGTCTACTGAAACACGTCTTCATTTTTTATGGCTCGTCTGGACCTAGGCGATCACGACTCTCCAGAAATTCCTGTTCCTTGTAGATCTTAAGAATATATATATATTTTTTATTATAGTACCAAATCTCTAATCTTATATCTATTACATAAGCTGTTCCCATCTGTTTATCCTGCTTTCTATATTTCCTCTGAGTGTCAAATTCGTCAGGCCCTCTTTCCTCATAGGTACAGTGCGTATGCACCTACAGCCATATAAGATACGTCTCCCCCAAATGTTCACTCTCTCTTTCTGATTCTAAGTATTAGTGTCCTTTTTGTATCCATTTTCCTTAAAATTTCCTCCAACTGGTCGATATGTTTCTTTTTTGTTTATCTAGCTTTTGTAAGTTAATTACAGCCAGATAATATTTGACATTGAAGATTTTTTTTGGAGATAATAACGATTTAAAAGTCCTACTAATTAACCTATAGTTTATAGAGAGAAGATGTATATTCAATAAAATCTAGTTACCCGTAATTGAATATAACGAACCCGACTGGAATTAGAACGCTGCCCTCAAATTCAGAGCCGTTAACCGTTACACCACCCACACTTAAATGCTGACAGCAGCTGGTCTTCCCCCATCTAGGTATTGATCAGGCTCGCGTTACATAACTTCCGTCATCGTACGAAACCAGTGCTTCAACGTGATATATATATATATATATATATATATATATATATATATATATATATATATATATATATTCAACAAGGAAATTATTTGTACAACCATCAATTTTTAATATTTTTATCTATTTTTCAGAAATTCAATTTTCAGAACAATAGGTTAAATACATCAAATTTGACAGGCAAATTATGCAAAATAGGAAATGACAAAATTATTTGTACAGTAGGAAAAATAGAAAAAATTGAACAATTTTCACAATATTATTAGTCAATAACATAGCCTCTCATCTTTATAACTTGCTGCAATTGTTTTCTAAAGTTTTTGATGAGATTTGAACAAGTTTTTTTTGGTGGGGGGATTTTATTCCATTTTTCGATGGTTACACGTTCTGATTCCTGAATGTTTTTTGGTGACCGTCGATTTATTCGAACTTTCAATTCTTGCCATAGATTTTCAATAGGATTCAAATCAGGACTCATTGGAGGCCTGGGCAAAACTGCAATTTTCTTTTTCTGATGCCACGCAATCACTGATTTAGATGTATGTTTGTGATCATGATCTTGCTGGAAAGTAAATCCCCGACATAGATGAAGATTTTGCGCTGATAGTTGTAGATTTTCATCCATTATTTTGATATAGACTACATATTTCATTATTACTCTTACTGAAATTAATTGCCCAGTCCCCCTTGAGCTAAAATAACCTCAAAACATCACCGAGCCGCCTCCATGTTTTAATGTTGTCACTGCGTTCCATGGGAGCAAAACTTCACTTTTCTTTTGCCAAATCTTCTGTACATCATTATGTCCAAAAAGGTCAGTTTTTTTTCATCACTCCATGGTACATGGTACTTGTTCCCAAAAGCAATCTTCTTTGTCTAAGAACATTTTGGCAAAATTAAACCGAGAACAATGTAACATGGTTTTTGGAGAGGGGGTTCGTCATTGTCGGTTTTCATACAACCCATTTCTATTTAAACAACTTTGTATTTTGCAAGTACTTACGCTGATAACCATCTTATCCAAACTTTTGGCGATGTATTTTAGAACAACACTTGGGTTTATATTAACCTCACGACACAGTTTTCGTGCAGTTTCCGGTGACAATTTGGATTTTTTGTTCTACGCCTAGGCAAATTCTCTATCGTGCTAAACTGCGTATAACGGACTGTATTGTAGATCTAGGGATAGCTAACCGGTTTGAAGTATCGCCGTACCTATTTCCCGACTTGTGGAAGTTAATAATTCTCTATCTCAAGTCATCGCTTAGCACCTTTGTTTTCCCATTCGTGTTGTTAACGTAATAACAATGGTAACACACTATGCACCACGCGATAATCTTTGCTGGAATTATCACTAATATTCTCCTTAATAAATAGTCTAGAAGCTCCCACCTATAAAATAATTATGAAAATTACTTATACTTACACGAATAAATCAATTTAAAACGATATTTTCTTGTGTACGAATAATTTTGTCTTCTCCTATTTTGCATAATTCGCCTGTCAAATTTACTGTATTTCACCTATTGTCCTGAAAGTTAGGCATCATATTCCTTTTTTGTGCTTATTAACATAAGGCATCATACGGGCATCAGATTCTGAGATGTGTATAAAAATATTCAAAATTGATGGGTGTACGAATAATTTCGCCGTTTACTATATACATATATATATATACGTATATGCTGACGGAAAATAAAAATGCAACATTCTGCTAGAAGATATTCTGATAATATTTCAAAGTCTTCGGCAGGTGACGCATATTGCCATAAGGTTCAGCATCCCAAAAGAGTTCAGTGCGTGTAGGTTTAATGTCACAGATTAACACATGTTACTTGTGCGCCATCGAGGGATTAGATTGTCATTTCGGGCAACTGTTGTGCTTGTTTGGACGTGATGCATTGGGGATACTTCAGTTTTGGCAACAATAATTAAATGCGTCTTGCCCCATTCACAGACCATATTCTAGACGATTACATAGTAGAGATCTTGAAAAAAAATTGATGTATTATAATGACGTCAATGGTATGCTTTCACAATTTCTACAGCACAGACCAGAGAAAATGTGGCTCCAAGAATACCAAGAACTGTTGCAGGACTATGGGCGCGCACAGCTTTCGCCAAGCTTCGACTTATAACACATCACCGTCATACCCGTGTCTGCTTTAAATGACGCGCTGTAGTGTCCAAGGATGAAAATAGGATGCTGTATTCAGTCAATTTGCGTGTGGGACATCAAAAGTTGGGGCGACATTCCCAAAGCGTATATACCCACGATATACAGACCTAACACTTTGGGATCATGGTGTAGGTTGCCATATGATACAACTCTCGGTTGCGTATTTTGGAGGAACATTCAACTGTGTCACGTACATCTATCGAATTCAGCGGTTTCTGCTGTCATTCCTGCAACACTAAGACAATACGTTGTTTCTGCTGAATAATCCCTGCCCTCATTATACTTGTGTTAATGATCATGTCCCGAAAGGTATTCGACAGCTTCCCCTGACCGGCACATTCGCCTTACCTGTCCCTTATTAAACAATCATGGAACACGGTAAGACGGCGCAGTTGCATCATTTCATATCTGTCAGCATTTGTCTTATATCTTGAGCTCTACTTGCTGAATGGAGGTAATTAATTTGTATATTTAGCTTCGAAAAATATAAGGACCTACATCTCTTGATGCATCGCATCAACAGCTGCAAGATGCGTGCAAGAAACGGAACACGGTCACGTGTCTTGTAAGGCTGTAGGTGCACATGCACTTCAACTATGACAGCGTTCAGAAGACGGTTTAGCAACACAGATTCCTCTTCAGACCAGTTGTTCTTCTCTTAGATTGGCTGCCACCCAAGTCTATATAACCAAGTGTGACCTACCATTTCACTGACAGGAAAGGGAACGGAAGGTTTCACGTCTTTCCGAAGGGTACTTGTTCGAAAGTGAACACATCACACTAGCATAGATATTGATCTTGACTCGCCAATTCTACATTCCCCGCCGATAGCCGTTAAAGTACTCTTCGCATTAAGTGGTCATCTCATATATATATATATATATATATATATATATATATATATATATATATTACAAACACAGAGATATATAATATATATATATATATAGACATTTTTTATATATTTAACGTTCTTTTTATAGATACAAGTATTTAAGCAAATGCTCTGTTTATAATAAACAGTATTAAATACTTGTATCTCTAAAAAGAACGTTAAATATATAAAAAATGTCTTTAATAAATTATGTCCAATTCAAAAATGTATATATATATATATATATATATATATATATATATATATATAATTTAAATTTTATTTGCTCTACTATGTATTGAGCACTCTTTCCCTTTTAACAATAGTATTTTTTGGTTACTGAAATTTATTCCGTATAGACCAATCCTATACATGGGTATATATGAAGAAGGCCGGAGATACAACGTCCGAAACGTTGTAATAAATATGGCAACAAAGATGAGGACAATAATCTAAATAATGAATGTAAATAGTGTACATAACACCTCATCACAGAAATATAGACACACACACACACACACACACACACACACACACACACACATATATATATATATATATATATATATATATATATATATATATATATATATATATATATATATATACTGGACTCTCTCGTCGGTTTCTACGTATGTGGGTCAATCAGCTCAGTTTTTAGAATAAACAACCAGACTACCGGCAGATAACATTTAATTAAAACAAACCACACTTTTTGGAATAGCCGAATACAAAGAAGTGGTGCACAGTATGCGGCTAGTTTGAATTATGAATTGTCCTTCTCCTAGACCATTCGCCATCCAAAGCTATAGGATTCAGTATGTCCTGCTATTTACACATAGCTGGCGGGGAGAGAAATATCCATACCTTTTACAAGGTAACTAGCACGTAAGTGAATGTCATCAACTCGAATGCTTTCAGATTCCTCAATCTGTGCCTCCCCCACACACACACGCGCACATACATATTTGTTATACATATATATATATATATATATATATATATATATATATATATATGTGTGTGTGTGTGTGTGTGTGTGTGTGTGTGTGTGTGTGTGTGTGTGTGTGTGTGTGTGTGATATAACGATATTCAAGATATCATCATTCTTGGCAGATTTGATATTGTTACAGTGTGGGACAGCCAAAACACATATGGCCTGAAAGGCTGGTCACTGGTGAATTATGGGTAATACGATCTGTTGTATTATCTTCACGGTTATTGCGTAGACGGTGACACTTATGTTTCAAATATTTCTAGAGGCTACTGAGTAGAAATTATTGTCTATCATAATCCACCACTGACCAGTATACAAATATTGAACCAACGCACAACACACATAGCGTGAAAATTGAACTGATGCATGAAACAGGAAATCGACGCTTGTTGGCCTCAGTGTCCCCGTTTATATTTACATACGCTCTGTATCTGATATCGAGTACTTACCCATAAATATACCATACGTTAAATCTATATCATCATATGCATATATATGTAACAACAAAATTGCTCAAATCGTGTTGCAGCATGCCATCCCACAAAATGTTTAATATCTAAAAAAAAAAAACACTAAACTGAGTTTCTTTTTCCAGGTTTTCAGATTAGGCGTTTAACTATCTTTAGACCATTTGTCGTAAGAATCACTGAAAAACTCTTTTGAGTTATTTAGCTAGAAAGAGAACAGGTTAAAATCGTTTTGTATCAGCGCCACTGTCTTCCCAAATAAGCAATGGTGAGACGAAAAAAGAATTCACACCTTCAGTATCAACATTCATACTCTGACTTCCAGCTTCAAAGTCCATTCAAGAACCATCAAAAGAACGGTGAATAATTTAAAAAAAGAATGAAACGTAGGGTGGAAAACTGGATCAGGAGGTCGCAACAGAAACATGGATCATCAGTTCAACTTACAGCTAAAGAGATAAGACTTTTGGCAAGAGGAAAAGAGGAGTTCCGACTATGACAGTCCAAGAGTGCAGTGGAGAAAAAAATTGTACGTGAAACGTGTAAGGCAGCTTGTTACTCCAGGACAGAAAGTTAGTAAGTTAGAGGGAGCGAAGATCATCTTAAGTAATTTGGAAAATGATGATATATATATATTCAGTCCTTCATGAGCTTCCGATTGATTAAGGATGAACATATCATTTTCGTTCATGATCGATTTCATCATGATCCTTGTTAAACTTGGAGAGTAAAGTCCAATAGTCTTATAAAAGCCTTGGAGAATTCCAATAACATATCTTTAGTCATTTATAAGATACAACGGTTTAAATCTTAATCTAAAGATTGAACAATTTTGCTGTTACACCTGGTATATATGCATGAAAATATGATTAAATTTATACATCGTTAATATATATATATATATATATATATATATGATAAAACGTATGCTTTTTGTTAATCCTTACGCACACGCGAGCACATATGCATATATATATATATATATATATATATATATATATATATATATATATATATATATACAAACGTATTTATATATATATATATATATATATATATAGAATTCTCTCGCTTCCTGAATGACGTTGTTGTTTGTGTGCACACACATGAATACACCCACTCACATTCTCACATTAAATACGTGTACAAATAGAATCATTCTAATTAGAGGGCTTAATCAGATACTCAGCGGACAGTTTGAAGGTAAGAGGAAAAACGCATAACCTACCGGGCTAGCTTGAGCAAATGATGATATACGACCGAGTTATTTCAATATGTCCATTGTCCATACCATTTTGTCTTCTTGCTTTCGCTCCTAAACCCTATTCTGCCACGCATATCCAAAAGCTAGTTACGGAGGTTATGCGTTGATTTCCTCCGTCCCCGTTGCCTTCCACCCCTCCGGTGAGTATCAAACCTACCAAACCCATTTTTCTCATCATGCGCCTTAGAAATTTAGACGGTCAGTATAAGTGTCCTTTTTCTTTCCGTTTTCCATAAAACATTGTACAGGTTCTGGATTATTCTAATCCTCTTCCCAAATATGCCAAGGTTACCTAGCAGTTCCAACAGCTCTTTGTGGCGTACTTTATCAAGCGCTTTTGCATAATCTATAAAGCCCAGTTACACATCCTTTTACATTTTTTCCCGTTTAAGCCGAGTAAAATGAATCTAGCATCTTAAAAGACGTATCGTATCTATGCCTTTCTCGTAAATGGGATAAACAGCTAAAACTTTGTGAAGACATGCACACCGTTCTGTCTAAGCCTTTTCATCATTAATCAGCGTATTTTACAACATTTCGGTTACCGTTGTGGCTCATGTTGACATTCTAGATGAAATAGTGCAATGGCTTGCTGATTCCTTTTGCGCCACGGAATGTGGAGGCTACCCTCTCCCTTTTCTCGGACGTTAAAGTGGCTAGACCTACATGGCAGCAGGTGGTTTGCATTCAGATTTTTCCTTCTCCTAGACTTGTTTGCCCATAGCTGGGGAAAGAGATAGATTCCTACCTTTCACAAGGGTATTAGTACATAAGTGAATGTAATGAACGCGGCTGAAATTCGAACTCGGCTCTCCGATTCCTCAGTTCGAGCCTCTATCCATTAATCCAGCGTTCTCCCATTTATAATAATAAATTGACAATATCAATCGTCCCGAATTAATAAACAAAAATTTGTGAAAACCCTTTAAATATTTTATACAGGAAACTTGAAAATGACTCCAACAGTAAACTCGAAAATATATTCAAAATATTCAGAGACGAATTCTATTGGCAGATGCTCAAAAAATCGCAAGCTTTTTAATTTATATTTATTTTAAATTTGTTTATTTTTAAAAGGGCATCATTTTATAGTAATTGCCATCTGGCTCCAGGTGGAGTAATGGATAGCGGCTCGGATTGAGGAATCGAAGATCCGAGTTCGAATTCTCGTCGAATCCATTACGTTCGCTTACGTGCTAATAGCCTTGAGAGATGTACGAATCCCCATCAGCTATGGGTAAATAGCAGGAAAGACCGGGTTCTATAGCCTTGAACGTCAACTGGTCTATCGCAGAAAGAAATAGCAACATACTGCGGAAAAAATCTGCCTCGTCAGTCACGTATCGAAGGATAAATGATCGCCTAAGCGTGTATCACGCATGTCACATAACTGACTGACAGCTGACTTGTCACTTCAAATCTCTAAGAAAATGATTTTCTTTAGTGTTCCATCTGCTATCTTGTCTATGCAGAAATCGTCAAAGCATCTTTGTTACAATTCCGTCTGGCCCTGCCACTTTGTTTCTGTTCAATTTTCCCAGTGCTAATTCCACGTCTGATTTTAATATTTCCGGTCCGTCTATATTTCTGTGTATTGCCGGTTGTTCTCCTTCGTTGTGGAAGATTTCTCCAATATATTCATTCTATTTCTGAAGTCTTCTCTATTTCTCTAAAATCAACATTCTGTTCTTGGATTTTATCTATCCTATTGACGAGCATGTCTTTTCTCCTGTTGTCTTATTTTTTTATTTTTTTTTTTTGTACATACCTGCTTTATCTGTAATACGAATTCTTTCTATTTCCTCACGGATGAAGAGGAGACGTTAAGTGGCAGAAATATAGTTTTAGAGGATGCTGAGGATACAATGGACTGAACATGTGAGCCAAAATCTATTTAGTGAGAAAGGCGGAACAAGGTTATGGGGAAGTAACTAAAAGATAAAATTTATTAAGATCTACAAAGGACTGGATATTGTGGAGAGCCATGATCGCCTATGTCCTGAAGAGACACGGCACATAGAAGAAGTGGTTCATAAATATTGTTGATCCTGGAGTAAGATACGACTACCAATTCATTTTGTGTAGCTAGTATTTGACTGCAATAAAAGTACTCATATACATAATCTCGGGCTCATATCTCATAAATCTCAGGCCTTACTGTGACTTTTCTCTTCTTCAGGACGTAGGCGTTCTTAACTATCCACAACTTCCTATAGTTTATACCTCTTAGTAATGTTCGCTTTTTTACTTTCCCTCCTATTTTCCTGTTCACTCATCTACTCACACGAGTTCATCGGCCCCTTTTGACTTCGATATGTCCTGTGCGTAACAAATTCTCCAAGCCCTCTTTCCTCATTTGTGAATTAAAAGATGTCAACATTTTCTGACTCTAAGTATAAGTGTCCTTTTTTTATTTACACTATTCGGTCTATTGTCCTCATCTTTGTTGTGGTTATCACAACGTTTCGGCCGTTGCACTTTCCGGCCTTCATCAGGTGTATATCGGTCCGTGTCACCTACATTATTTAATCTACTGGGTAGAGTGTTCTCGTTCCACTGACCATGTCTTGGATATAGTCTAGCTCGTATTTCAAGTATTGCTTGGTTATTTCTCACCCTGTTTCTATTGAGTCTAAGTAAATGCCACCAGTCCCAGGGATTGAACTCGCAATTCCTATGTCACTAAATCCACGCTTGAATCCACTCGGCTACTGTACCGGGCAGTTTGTACTTGGACTCAGTGGAAACAGGGCGTGCACTAACTGAAAATAAATCTCTAATATGTGAGGGAATGCTTAAAAGTTCCCAGTCCGACACCCCTGTGTCCTTGAGTCTGTATAGCCACTCAAAAAACCTCGAAATTAATTAAGTATATAATATGTAATGCTCGTCCATGTGTGTGCGTGCTGTTATAATGTAAAACTGTGACATCAGGCAAATGTCGTTCCAGCATTTAGATCTAGAAGGATGTGTCTTATATCTTGCCCAACTTAACGGTTCGTGCCTAATCGAGGAAAACTAATTAGTGAATTTATCTTTGAAAATCTTTTTTTTTCTTTTTTTAATATGTCTGTTTGTTTGTATTTTTTTATTTTTAAATTCTGGCTTTCCTAATCTTTTTTATTGCTTTCATAAATATATTATTAGAATAGTCATCTGCTTCTCAGAAAGTGGTTGCGTAACGATCTTAGCATTTAGATCACAGTTCCCGAGTAAAGGGAAATAAGCAATGTGGACATGTTAACGCCCTATTTTTAAATCTAAATTTTTATTTTTGAATTTTTTAAAAAGTTTTGTTCACAAAAATTCTGAAAATGGTTTGTTTTGTTTAATAATAGATTTATTTGTTGAATTTAAAGGAAAAAGAAACCTTCGATCAGTAAAAACAAACACAGAAATGTGATTATTATCACATTATCATTTCGCCACTAGGCCTACATAATGTATAAACGACTAATGACAGGTTTAAATTTTTTTATTAAATGTTCACTGAGTTAAAGGCCCAAGATTCAGTCAAGGTAGAGGTTTGTTGAAGGAAGTTGAGAGATATGACATCAGAAGAGA
>OZ038490.1:79826366-79838866 GCA_964036315.1 Acanthosepion esculentum | reverse complement strand
TGAAATAATTACGCCAAACTGATTAATTTTTCAGGCGATTTAGAGCTGAGTTCGAATTCCAGTTGAGTTCGTTATATTCACTTACGCACAAATACCCTTAGGAAAGGTATGAATCCATCTCTTCTCCCCAACTATGGGTTAAATAGCAGAACAGACAGAATTCTTTACCCTTGGTTGGCAACCAGTCTACCACAGAAAAAATGGCAACCTACTGCAGGAAAAATCTTCTGCCTCTTCGTCTAAGTGTGTATCACGCGTGGCACTTAACTGACTGATGTCCATGTGTGTTAATCCAAAAACTAGAGAATTTCTCGCACTTTTTGCTTCTGGAACTCTCTTCCGCCATCTTGCTTTCCAGTTAAGGTTGATCTTCAAAAATTTAAATGCAATGTTAATCGTTTTCTTCTGTTTTTTCAATCCCTGTTCTTTTATAGATCTCTCATTAATAATGCTTTATTTTTCTTATATTCTCTCACATTTAAGTCTTAGTCGTTTTATTTAATTGTTAAGCTTTTATTTATTATTTTTTTTAAAAATCATCCTATATAAAGAGATGTAGATGAAACAGTATAGGCAAAGAAATAAAAACTTTTTTTAAACGGTAGACTTTTGCAATAAATGTACAGGTTGATCATGATTCATTACGTTCTGTTTTTTAAATCATCAAAATTTAATTTTTACAATTTTCGTATCAATGATTTTTTTCATTTTAACCCACATTAATTGGGGTTAATTACCTGCCTCTGTTTTATTTACTTGATGCTTTTTTCTTATTTACTTTCATAACAAATTAATCGGGGTTCATGAGAGGTCTTGCAGAAAATAGCTTATGGCCAGAAGTCTGGTCCTGACATTTCAATAGGAAATTTCTTCTTTTCTTTTCGAATTCTTTTATTTCTTTAGTTGTCAACGTTCTACAAGCTCTAATCAACACCGCGTTCAGCATCTCACCTCGTACGGTCTTCTTTCAGATAAGTAATATGGCTTTCATTTTTCTAATTCAACTGTTGGTGCTTGCTGAAAAAGTCTATCAAGCTTTAGGTAAGAACAGCGAAGCTCGGAATGTGACTTTCGATATCTGTAAGGCATTTGACATATTTTGGTATATTGGTCTTCTCTACAAATTGGAAGGTAATGGTATTTTTTTATCTTGAATGGCCACTCTTCTAGGTCTTTTTGCATCGAGGCAGATGTTCAGCAGGGCTCTCCTCTTGGCCCTACGTTTTCCTAATTTTCATCATCGACCCTCCTGATGGTATTAGTTCTCAACTCGGTATCTATGCTGATGACACGACATTTTGTTCATGCGTGAACGGTTCGATAAGGTCAAATTGGAATCTGATCTATAAAATGATTTTCATTCTGTTGTTAACTGGGGCAAGTAATGGCTTGTTAATTTTAATGCCACCAAAGCAAAGAGAACTCTTTTATCTTCTATCAGCATAGAGTGTTTTCTTATATTCTTTTACCCTTGCTTAGGATGAAATGATTTTTTAAAATGTTTTATCGAACTAATGATGAAAGAAGGCCTAGAGAATTGAACACGGGCAGGACATATTAAAGGTAAAAGACTCAGGAGAAAACAACAAGTTACCAACTTAATGAGCTTGTAAGAATACAAGGCAAATCAAGTACAAAGTGTCAAAAATACTTAGAGCAACAAAAGATAGAAACTTATCGAGAGGTATGATCGCCGACAACCCTGAGAGCACTTGGCTCATAAAAGAAGAAGACTTATTTAATTTCTTTCTTTCTTTCTTTTACTGTAATTTTATTTTTTTACATTTTTTCTTTACTTTTAATTCATTTCAATATCTGTCAATATTTCGGAGATAAGGTATTTTCATTGTCATGCCTCTTCCGAATGTTTCAGTTATTTCCCTTTAACTCAATTCACCAAGTTTTTGATCACCACTGCAGTAGCCAGGTATTGAACTCACAACTCTTTGGGTCAACTCACTGAATCCAGCCGACGCTTTTACCTACTAGGCGACTGGAACTAGAATAATCAACTCCGGTGCCCGAAATTCAGTTTGAAATTCCAATCACTTGAAAAATACCGGAGCGTACAACGGCCGAAACGACGCGAATATGACAATAAAGATGAGGACAATAGTTATGTGCCATGCGTGATACGAGGCAGATTATTCCCGCAGTAGGTTGCCATTTCTTTCTGCGGTAGACCAGTTGCCATCTAAGGCTATATAACCCGGTCTGTCCTGCCATTAACCCATAGCTGAGGGGAGAACAAGAGGATTCATACCTTTCTCAAGAGTATTAGCACGCAAGTGAATGTAATGGATTTGACTGGAATTCGAATTTGGCGCTCTGATTCCTCAATCCGAGCCGCTATACAAAATGTAAATAATCTAAATAATTCATTTCATTTTTATTACTATTTTATTATTATTTCTCTCCAAATTATTTTTTCAATCTTCGTTTTCCCTTCTTTTTGTTTTTCATTCTTAATTTCTTTCAGTTTCAGTCTTTGTTTATTCTTTCTGTTTCCAAACTTTTATTCTCCTTCTTCAATCTCTTTCATTCATCTAAACCATTGTCTTTCGTTCTTAGTATAAATGCTAATACAAACCAACATATCACATTAGTGTTGCAAACGCAGCAAATAGACAAATAAGTCATTCAATTAATACATCTACACTTAAACCTGGTGCGGCAACTATTGAAATTGTTTTACTTTTGACAAAACCTTTAGCGCACACACAAAACATCGATTTATATACCTAGGAAAAATAAAAAAAAGATAACCTACTTAAATACATCAGTTCGAATGCTCCCAGTCAAGGCTGACAATGGGTGTAATTATTGAGATTTCCGAATTACATGCGCTGTTGTCATCTAAACAATGGGCCCTCGAAGAGAATGCTGATTCAGTGATTGATCATAGACTCCATTGACTCAACAAGATCAATATCTATCTGCACTTTCCGTCTCTCAGATACTCACATATACACGCACTCACTCACTCTCTCTCTCTCTATATATATATATTTATAGAAATATATATATATATACATATATATATATGCACACACACACATACATATATATATATATATATATATATATATAGAGAGAGAGAGAGAGAGAGAGAGAGAGAGAGAGAGAGATTGAAAGAGAATCCGAAAGAAAAGTAAGAACGTGTATGGATATTGTAATACTAAATTTATTCAGACATCACGAGATTAATACAAGTTAACTTTGGACTCTATAATCAGAAAGAAGCCTTTAGCTCCCAAACATTTATTATTAGGGCAAACTACTGCTTGGGCAACGTTGACCAAAGTGTCCAATGAGATTACTGCATATCATTTTAAATTTCTTGTCTAAGAGCCGCCAATATAGTCGGTTTTCCGACATACACCAACATCCTACTTTAAACAGTGTTGTTGCAATTTAATAAAACTATGGAAGCCAAGTGTGTATACATTATTTGGCGGACTGTATATATACAAATATATATATATATATCAGTCAGTTATGTGCCATGCGTGATACACACTTAGGCGATCATGTATCTTTCGATACAGATTTTTTTTCCCGCAGTAGGTTGCTATTGCTTTCTGCGGTAGACCAGTTGCCATCCAAGGCTATAGAACTCGGTCTGTCCTGCTATTTACCCATAGCTGGAGGGCGAAGGAGAGGATTCATACCTTTCCCAAGGGTATGGGCAAATGAATGTAATGGATTTGACTGGAATTCCAACTCGGCTCTCCGATTCCTCAATCCATTACTCCAACGTGACTCCATATATATATATATATATATATATATATATATATATATATATATATAAGTGAACATAGAAGTCAACACTTAGAGGCGACAGTCTGTTTCATGCTAGTGCAATCGTCAGGCAACTGACGATTGCACTGACCATTTCCTGACGATTGCACTAGCAGGAAACAGACTGTCGCCTCTAAGTGTTGACTTCTATGTTCACTTATATATTTACACACGCTCTATCTCTGATATTGAGCACTTTATCCCATAAATATAGCACACTTTAAGACTATATTTCTTCATATATGTATATATATATATATATATATATATATATATATATATATATATATATATATAGCTTAAAATCCACCATATTGGCAGGCATTTAAGCTAGCCTGATCTTGATAGAGCCTTAATCACAATAAGTAGGGAGAAGTAAAATGCGATAGGCAACAATAAACTGCAGTAAAACTCAAAACTGATTTCTGCATTTACGTATTGCATTAATATTTAAGTTTACCTTTTACAAATTCAACGATAATTTTTTTCTATCGCCACTTAGACAATTTGATGTACGTAGGTCCTCAACGTCCGTAAAAACAATTATTTTTATTTAATGTGTGACGTTCGCTGAATTTCGCAGTTAATTTCAATAATTCCCGAAGTATTTTCCTACTCATAATAATTGTTAAATCACTTAAAAAATCGCCGAAAACAATCGCAGTAATGAAAACTGGGAATCCAAAATTTCAGGATTGTTGGTCCGGATCCGTCCAGGAATGTTACCATTATGTACGCTATCTATCCTGGACTTCACAACTTCCTCCAACACCTCCTAATAGACAGAAATATTGACCATTAAACCCTGAGTAAAGAAGCGAGGAGGCATGAAATCTCACCCATTGCTAATGTTGGTTTGCAGCTCAGACCAAATACCAGGTTCGTTCTCGGGTTGCTGCTTTTTCCAATCAAATCCTTGTGGCTTAAAAATAACTCTTTGCCCAGATCGTCACCCACGAAATAAAATTATGAATCGGACGTAGTAAGAAGCAAATTTTATTCAGTTGTAACTTTCTGCGGTAGACAAGCGAGGCAGAGGAGAAACGAGGTGTTGAGAGGTGGACAGTCTAACGGGCGTCTTCCTTTCGTATCCTGGTGAGGGGCTCTCTTTGTTTTCGGCGCTAGTCAACATTGTCTTATGGAAAATAGCTTCCTTTGTCTCGTCGTCCTTGTCTAAATATGTAATTTATCAAGACCCAAAATCTGGCTTCAGTGTCCCCACTTTGTCAGGATCGTTTGACATGTTTCTTCTGAGGTCCACTTCACTTAGTTGAGAATCATCAAAACAATTTTCCTTTCTGTCACATCTTTCATATATTTCATTTTAACAAGGTATCAGCTGACACTGATATCGCTACACTTGGAACTTGGTATGCCTGACTCTTGGAACCACAGTTGGGTCTCTTCATGTCATTATCTGTTATTCTTTCAGTTTAGCTTTTGATTCTGATCAAGGTTTTCTTATCAGAGCAAAAACCAAAGTATTTCAGCCTCTTGATATTTTAGCAAATTGCGCAAGTGCTTCACCCGGATCAAATGATTCTCTCTTGTCTCTTCTGACAATCTGACCTCTCGCAACCATTTGTACTGGATGCCCTCGTTCACAACTCTCCTGATCGTGTACTCTGACACCTTGAGGTCCTTTGCAGTGGCTCTGATTGACTTTCTGGGTCTCCTATCGATTATTTTCTATTTTGTACAAAGTTAGGTGTTGTGATGCTATCAGGAGCCTTATCACGCGTTTTGCTTTTAGCTGCAGCTATTGCATTCCCGTCATCTGATTCCAACTCCTTTTCTACTTTGGTAAAGAGTCTGGCAAAATTCAAGAAGCGAGTTATCTCCGTATCACTATGCTGAGATTACAAGGCAACGATTAGAAGGAATAAGAAAACATGCTTTTCATTTGCTCATCCATTTTCATTCCTGACATTATTTATCTGAAAAGAGGATTTAATAATAAAAAAGTTAGAAGGCAGAAATATAGAAAGCCGTGTCCCCAAAAAGGCTAAAGTTCTCAGTGTGTATATATATATATATATATATATATATATATATATATATATATATATATATATATATATATATATATATATATATATATATTGCACGTGCTTACTTTGACAGGACCGAGTCTGTCTGATTATCAGATAATAATTGTAAAATAGAAAAATTGCCCAATTGTTAGATTAGTTTGAACCGTTGTATCTTAGAAATGATTGCAGATATCTCACTAGAATTCTCTGAGTTTTTATAACACGATGGGATTCTACTTTGATCAATAAGAATGTATCTTACTCTAAGTTGAAATAAATGATCCCTTTTCCTGTTGTGACCTCCTGATCCAATTTTCCACTCTACTGTTCCCTCTTTTTTAAACTTATTCACCATTCTCAGGATGATTCTTGAATGGATTTGAAGATGGAAGCCAGAATATGAATGTTGATACCGTTACTGAAGGCCTGAATGATCTTTTGACTCTCCCCAATGCTCATTTGGGAAGACATAGTGTATCTGACACAAAACGATTTTAACCTTTTCTTTTTCTAGCTGAATATCTCGAAGGGTTTCTCAGTAATTCTTACGAAAAATGGTGTTATAATAAATAGATCTGAAAATATGTAATATATTTGGAAAATTTTGCTGTTACATCCGGTATATATATATATATATATATATATATATATATATATATATATATATATAGGATAATTTTATATATATAGATAATTAAATATATATATATATATATATATATGCGTGTGTGCGTGTGTGTGTGTGTGCGTGCGTGTGTGTGTGTGTGTGTGTGCGTGTGTGTGTGTGTCGTTGTCACACAATTGTGAGCAAGATCACCTTGCAAACCAATTCAGTAATTTCGATTCTAAATGGCTGCTCCGGTTTTTGGCCTTATGTCAGACTAAATTTATACTAAAAATACAAAATACTAAAAGCCGAAGTTCTATGATGTGTGCCTCCGTAATTCCAAAAAGGAAGTTGAAAAATTCATTCGGTCTGATTTTCCGATGTCTGGTATCAGGGTTTTGAGTTTTGATCCAGTGGTTAAAAGCCCACAAATACTTTCGGCATTAGAAGATTATGTTCATATACATTTATCTATCAGTCATTCTGTTAAGCTCTGTAGGATAATGCCCCAAAGAACTGATCAACCACGCTTTTCTTTTTATATTTCTGACTTGACCCTTGAAATATTCAGTGATTACTGTGATGAACACCAACGCTTCATGCTTTACTTTTGTGACATGTTTTTTTTTTAATATATTGTTATACTTGCCAGTTTATTTTGCCATTGATGAAAATCTGACAGAGGACGGTAAATACGACACTGAGATCCGTAGATGTATTGGGATGGCCAAGGGCGCATTCCAAAATCTGGGCAGAGTATTGCGAGACTTAACGAAGAAAACAATACTGAGCTGTTACGTGACATGTGTCCTTCTTTACGGCAGCGAATGTTGGACGATTTCCTCAAAGATGAAGAAGAGACTCGAGATGTGGTTCTACAGAAGGATGCTAAGGATATCATGGACTGAGCGTATGAGCAAAGATGAGGTCTTGGAGAGGATGCAAACACAGAGGAGACTTATACTTGACATCAGGAAAAAGCAGCTGAAGTTTCTGGGACACATAATGAAGAAGGAGGGCCTGGAGAATCTGATAATCACGGGTCGAATAGAGGGAAAACCACATGATATACCTAGTGGGCTTAAGCAAGTGAATGACAGAACGAGGTCTGGGGGAGGTGGCAGAGGGAAGTAACTTGTTGTGAGCTGCAAAGGATAGAGAGAGATGGAGAGACATGATCGCCTACGTCCTGAAAGGACACGGTACATAGAAAGAAAGAAGAATCAAAATGCTCTTTTGCATACATGCCTAACTGATTTACAGTAATGCCTGAAATCACATTAGTTATTTTAGCTATACTTAAAACTAGGTACATTAAACTTTATAACATTTTTTACAGATTATTTCTAACGCAAATACAAATAAAGTTATAAATTTTTAAGGTGCACACGAACTTTATGGACACCCTGTACATATATTTGTATGTGTATGAGAGGGGTGCGTGTGAAGTCACCTTCTGACGTGAAATTGATAGCCATTATATAATTTTAATTTATACGTCCACATTGTTTATATATACAAACGTTTTATCCCAGCTGTTGACTACTATCCCGATTAATATAGATATTTCTTTTATTATTATTATTATTATTATTATTATTATTATTATTATTATTATTATTATTATTATGTTGGATTTCTGTTGTATACACATTTCCTTCTGGGTCCCAGTCATAGACGTAAAGTCAGAAATGGCTTCAAGACATTTACCACTGATCATTTTTTGTAAAAAACAACAAAAAAAAACCCTCAGATCACACACATTTTATGTAGATAAAACTATTCAATGTGTGAGCTGTACTTGTGAGTACAATTTAATTGTTATTATTATTTTTTATCATTATTATTATTATTATTATTATTATTATTTCCTTTGATATCTGGCGTTTACACATTTCATTCCGGGTCCCGCCCAGGGACCTAAGGTTAGAAATGGCATCATGACACTTTCCACTGCAAAAAAAAAAATAATTACATAGATAAAGCCCTTCGTAAAGTGTGGGCTGTACTTGTCAGAACAATTTTTTGTATCTCTTTGAGGCATGGACTTCCAGGGATCCCTTCAATCAGCCTCCTGGAATCTTTTCCAACCAGTCAAAGGGCTCCAACTACAACAGGAATTGTTGATGTTCCCATGTGCCACATTTTTTAGATTTCTATTTCAAGGTCCTTGTATTTTGACAGTTTTTCGAATATCTTCAAAGACACATTGCAGTCTGCAGGGACTGCCATATCAATAAGGAGGCACTTATTTTGTTTGTGGTCTTTAATAACAATGTCTGGGCGGTTGGCTTTGATTATTATTATTATTATTATTATTATTACTATCATTATTATTTGGTGGTGTCATACATTGACATAGTCAATGGAAATTCTATTCTGAGGCACGGTTTCAACAAGGTTTCTCACAACTAAGGAACATTTGGGAGATTTCTCACAGAGCAGTTATGGCAGTTATTTTTAAGTCTGCGATCTAATTGTAATAATAACAATAATAATAATAATTATTATTATTATTATTATTATTATTATTATTATTATATTCAGTTTTTTTCTGAATTCCTTGTTCATGCAATCCGTTTTACCTGAGATCTTTTTTTACACAAAGGTCTTGGACGTATTACTCTGAGATCATTTTTTCCAAATATATAAGTGGTACTCAAGTGCACAATATTTCGTATCTCAAATATTAAAAGGTTTCCAGCGTTTTTATTAATGCGTGTACTTAATGCTTAAACCATTCCTTGTGCTCATCTTATTATTGGAATAGTGGTTGCCTTTAAATGTCACAATCTTGCAATTTCTACATGCTGAAAATAAATGAACGCAAGTTTTTAAAACATTATAATGCAAAGTAAGCAATTATGAAAACAACATATATTTTGAAAGTAACGGGTAGTAACAAATAGGAGAAAGGGTTTTTCTTGTAGTATTAAATAGCAGAACACTTATGGTCTTATTTAGCTATTTTTATTGTCCATAATAGGGAAATTTTGCCGACTGCTTTTCAGTGACGGAAAGGGTGGAATGAGTAACAGAAAGTCTCCAATCATCACATTCACAGACCAACTTTTCTCCCAGACTACAATTGTCACACTGAAGAATTTTGGAGGGACACGTTTCATTTTTAGCAAGAAATTTCGGATCTTCGATAATTGTCTGATTCGTCAATTCACGGACCACAACAAAAGGCTTCACCACAACACACTTTTACCTTATTTTGCGTGATTTTGGATCGCCTACTGAACCTATCAAATATATCTTATTTCAGCATAATAATTATAATAATACGAGATATATAATTTTCGAAATAATATAAATACGATATATTTCCAACAACACGTGCGATTATTGTCTTTCAGATAGATCTTTTTTTTTTAATCCCAGTCATTAACTTTAACTTATTCTACAGTATTTTACGCATATTTTTATGGCAGAACATAAAATGCCTGAGAAAGAGATCAACTCATTCCGTACGAACATTACACCTGAATAAGGCCGTCGTATCAACCGAAACATTATGTTTAAAATTCCAAAAGCACAAACATGTGAGTCAATTTGTCTAGTGGGGTTGGCGATATTAGAAACTATTTTACTTGTATTTTTTTACAGGTTGTTGTATCAATATTCATTCAGTTTTCTCTATAATGCAATTAGACGTTGTTAAACTGATGGGTAGCGAAACAAACGTATATTTGTCGCACTCCTCTTCAGAAGAAAGTGTTGGGTAATTTACCATGTCTTTGAAAATCCATATATGTATCCCCTACATATCAGTAAATTTACCTATCCATTAAATACATCGATAATTGATTATTTCAATTCCACTATAACGAATCCAGCTTCCAATATTGTATTTATAAACGATTTATTCAAACACATTGATTTGTACTCATGTAAATGTTCATACGGCTTACGGCTATATCACATTAAAACACCATTTTCCAACCGATCATTGAAGTTAAGCAACGTCGAGTTTGGTCAGTAGCTAGGCCGTTCAGTACCACTTAATAATACCCGGTGCTGTATGCGTGAATGTGTGCGTGTGGTGTAATGGTTAATGGTTCGAAATAAGAAATCGGAGAGCAGAGTTCGAATTCCAGTCTTGTTTGTTACGAAAAAAATACCCTTGGGCAATCATGAATCGAAAAAGGTGTCACATTTGCCCCAAACAACACGTATTGGGCCAGTGCGGTTGGGTAATGGCCCATTCCTCTATATAAATCTGAAGAAGACGTATACCCCAAAAATGACCTTCTAGCTGAAAAACTCAATTAATAAATGGTTTTTCAGTGTTTCTTACGACGAATGGTGTTAAGATGGCTAAACGTCTTATCTGAAAACCTGCCAAAAAGAATTTCATGTAGTTTAGTGTTGCTTTAAATATTAAATATATATATGTGTGTGTGTGTGTGTGTGTGTGTGTTTGTGTGTGTGTGTGTGTGTGTGTGTGTGTGTGTGTGTGTATGTGTGTTCGCTGTGTATTTCTTGATAAAATCTAAAGAAAGATCTGCAATGTTATTGGTCCTGAACTGGCATCTCGACTCCAGTTACTTTCCCACCACCGTAACGTAGCTTCCTTGTTCTTTTCTATAAATATTTTCATAGCAGCTGTTCTCATGAGCTTTCATCTTTGATACATAGGTTTCACGAATTTCAGCGCAGTACTAGATTGGAAGCTAGGTCTCATCATTTTACAGTTGAAATGATTAGATGTAGCCGTAAGTTCTATGCTAGCAGTTTCTTCTCTCCCACAACTCGCTGGTGGAACTCTCTTTCTGGTTCTTGCTATCCAGTAAACTTTGGTCTTCAAAAATTATATGCAATGTCAATCATTATCTTCTTAATTCTCATTCTTTTATTGTTCCCTCTCCTGGATACTTTTCTCAGATTCTTTCACACTCAGTAACTCCTTGAGCTTTAGCGGCTTTATAGACTCCGGTTGAAATAATTATTTTTATATTTATTTAAAAAATGCAGTATCCCATATATTTGAATCGACTTATATATCAATATGGCCTAGGGCACCTTGACGTGGTGTAATGGCTATAAAGTTTGTCTTGCTAGATCAATTACGAATAAGTAGTGAGTTCGATCCTCAGTGGGTGCCCCGTACTTTCGGCCATGTGCCACATCGAAGCCGGGCTTAGAAAATTGGGCACCTCGAGGTGGTCCAATGGTTAGCAAGCTTATCTCGCTAGAACAATTACGTCTGAGTAGTGAGTTCGATCCTCACTGGGTGCCCCTTACTTTCGGCCTTGTGCCACATCCAAGCGTAGCTTGGAAAATCACTATGTTAATATGGCCTCCTTAACTTTCTGTAATTTTCATCAGTTTTTCAACCATTGCTTTTGATAGTTTATCGTTTGTTTCGACTTTAACGCTGTTACAACAAATTTTATTGTTTTCGTTTTCTTTTCCGTCCTTATCTACGTTTCGTTTTTTTTATAAAACTTATATTTTCTCTTGGATTAATTGGAAATATTCAGTTTTGCATAACCGGAAGAGGCATTGTTTTGTATGAATATATATTTAATTTTTAAGTTTTTTTTTTCTTGTAATCTGTGCCATTCAAAAAACATTGTCCAAGAACTTACAGTAATTCTCAGCATTTACATTGATTTCATCACCAATTTTGCCTACAACGTGATTTTACTCACTATATTAGTAAAACAAATCATTACTCACGCCTTCTTATTTTACAAGTCATGATGATTAACTCTTTCCATAAACGACCCTGAATGCCACGATAGTGTCATGGATAGCGGCTCAGAATGAGAACACGAGTTCGAAACCCAGACGAGCTCGTTACAGTCACTTAGGCACAAATAGCCTTGAGAAAGAATACATCTATTCTACTCCTAGATATGGGCTAAACAGTAGGACTTGTGTCAGGAAAATAAATCATTTTTATCTCCAGAAAGAATTGTTAAATTTGCAAAAAAATATTATTCAAAATATTTTTTGACTTTAAATAACATACAATTGGTTGATAAGCCGTAAACAAAAACAAAAAAATCAGCCATGAAAGACACAAACTTTCCTCCAACCATCAC
>OZ038490.1:79783866-79821366 GCA_964036315.1 Acanthosepion esculentum | reverse complement strand
AGAACACACAGGGGTCATTAAAAGATAAAAATATAGATATCTTTCTCACCCTTTCTAGGAACAGTCTTAATTGTTTTATTGCCCTACACACAGAACTTTTTCACTGCCAGTTAAAGGAATACATTTGGGTTACTAAAACATACAAAAAGAGAATGCCTAATATCGAGATTATTTAACATCGAAAAATGTTAGAAAAATTAATTCCTTTAAATAATATGTGGAAATATTCACTCTTTGCCTAATGAATGTCACGAGGCCGGAAACACGTGTAACAAAATTATACAAAATAAAGCATAATGTATTTTTTTTTTAAATCCACATTACAACCAAAACATTTGCGGTTTCTCTCTTCTTTTTAATATACACACTTTTCTCTCGTTGGAATTATTATAACCTCTTACATTTATATATATATATATATATATATATATATATATATATATATATATATATATATATATGTAAATCTGTTTAAACTTGGTGGGTGAAAAAAACTGAATACCAGAATTTTAAAATAAATTGGCATCCGAGGAAAAATGGAAATGAAAAAGAAAACACCAGAAATCTATGATATATATATATATATATATATATATATATATATATATATATATATATATATATATATATATATATATATTAACATCTGTAACAGCAAAATTGTCCAATTGTTAGATTAAGCTCTGAATCGTTGTATCTTTGAAATGATTAAAGATATCTTACTGGAATTTCCCGATGTTTTTATTACACTATTGGACTATAAGCAATAAGAATGTAAGTTTATCAGAAGTATCAGGATGAAATCGATCATAAACGAAAATGACATGTTCATCATTAACTAATCATAGTTATAACAAAAAAAAAGTGTAAGAAATCAGCTTACTTTCGGATCTGAAGGTGAATTTGCTTTGCAGTCATCTACGATTTTATAGATGTTTCGTAACCCAACCCGGCGGATCTGAGCCTAGAACAGTTCGGGGACTTTAAGTTAGGAAATCACGTCATGTGGTATTATTTGACTCCGCAAATTCTTAGAATTTGTAGTGGCTTAACTATGGCTAGAACTGTGTTGTAGCATACCGACGGAAGATAATGGTTATGTCCCCATTCGCATAAATAGTAGTAAATACTGTATGTTGGTCAGCAGTTAAGAGATTCAGACGAAGCTATATCGAATGGCAGGCTCTTCACGGGAAACAGCTATCCAACCCCGTTTTATACGGGGCCTACGGGGAATTTTTGACCAAGCCTACGGGCTCTTATGCCCCACATTAAATTCGGCCTTGCGCTACATCTGACCGCGTGGGGCTGTTTGTAGATATTCTGCTGTTGGAGATTCATTGTGGAATCCACTTGACTCTCTTCTAGCAGTTGACTACTTCATCTACGCGCTGCTGGCGAAACTTATATATGTTGTTTCTGCCCAAAGTATTATCGTTCATTACCAACCTTCGTGTGATTATTCTATTCCATAACGTTCATTAGGTTTCAACAAAATCTATGTGACATAATTCTCCCGCTAATTTTGACTTGAAACCAATGAATTTTTTGTTCTGATCGCATGCTCCACCCAGCAGAATTAATATTGTAGATATTATATAATATAATATTATATTATTTAATATTATATTATATAATATTATATTATATAATGTTATGTTATATTATATGATATATTATATATTATATTATATAATATATTTTATTATACAATATTTTATAATATATTATATAATATATAATATAATATTATATAATATATTATATATTATATTATATAATAGTATATCATATAATATGTTTTATTATATAATGTTATATTGTATATTATATTATATTATATTACATTATGTAATATTATATTAATATTATAGCTGTAACAGGATCAAATATGAAAAATGAGCCAGAAATTATTAGCCTGTGTATAATAGTAGAATGTTTTAAGATCTCAAATATTCTTAATGATATTCTCTTATTTCTGTTACTTTTTGCCACAAGGCTTAACACACTTTCATACGATCGTTATATTTGCTCTGATCAGAAATATCTAATCAACGTCGAGCAGAGATTCGCTTTCCTTTCATGAAAATACCTTACCAATTAGTCCGCGATGGCCACTCAGCAAAAGTCATTTAAATTTAGTCATCTGACTATATTCTGTATTTTTCCAAACACAATACATTATATGAAGCAACTGAAGATTATGAGGATATATAGACTAGATAACAATACCTTAAGTGGTTAAAACTGTACTGATTGGAAAGCGAGACTGGAAAGTGAAGATCAGGCAGCTCCTGTTCACACATGGTACCAATACTCCATTTGTGGTATGACCTGACTAAGGTAAAGATGAAGCTTAAAACGAGGAGACAGTTACTTTCTGATGTATCACAGACATCGGACTATTTTTCAGTATTTTTACCGCTGGATTGTATGTATGATGTCCACGTTTGATCTGGGGTGAACCTCAGTACCCATTAGACGTTCTAGGCGAGGAGACTCATTGTCAGTACAACTACGCATCATGAGGGGAGAAAGTTCAGAGTATTTTCGGTGATAGAGGAACCAATTCGCCTAAAGTAAATCATTAGATAGAGAGATATGTAGATGTTTCTATGTTCTTTGAATTGAGATATTGAAACCGATACGTACAGGACATGAGGTCCGTTAATGGTTACGATAGGAATCTTTTTTTATTAAGTACAGAACTGACTATGACCGAAGCATAAAAATCTGTTGGTCTGCTTTTGATCTCTTATTTTTGTTTTGCTTCTCTGCGCCTAACCGAATTCCCGAACTTTTCCATTTTCTCTGCCCAAATATATATATATATATATATATATATATATATATATATATATATATATATATATATATATATATATATATATGATCCTTGTTTTTAATAATTATAAGCTGTATACGGTCTTTTTTTTAATACGCAAGTACTTTCAGCTGTACATTCAGTCATCCTCGGGTATGGAAATTATTTTGTTTTTAGTAAAATCCAGGTAGCATATTTCGATTCGCATTTAATTTTTCGTCTCGGATGTTACCTGGATTTTATTAAAAACAAATTAATTTTCATGCATGAGGATGACTGAATGTATAGTTGAAAGTACTTGCGTATTAAAAAAGACCTTATACAGATTATAATATATATATATATATATATATATATATATATATATATATATATATATATATATATATATATTTGGATAACAAGAGGAAGCAATTAAATCCACTACTTTTTTCTGAAAATCTTTTTCTCGCCCACTAATCCTTAGCTTCCATCTTTTATTCATTCAGTTCTTCCACGTCTTATGGGTATAGAACTGGTGCGATAGTGATATGCAAAAACAGGGGACTTCTCTGCTTACATTAATCTACTAATACCTTTAGTTCACAATTTTTCTTAAGAAATGAAGGTATAAGAGACCTTTTAAAAATTGTCAGAAGTTCAAAGAAGGTTAATAACAATTATCAATAATTATTTTTATTTATGAAACAAAAGCTAATTATCTTGAAAAACATTTAAACCATGCAGTGCACGCGTTTCCTCCGTGGACTCTTCGTCATGAGCATCCATGTGCACACAGTGGTATGACCAGTTATACCCCCCCCCCCACTTCGATCGATGGCTCTCGTCTCTCTGTTTGCATACACACAGCAAAGCTTTATACATATAAGGAATCGGACGCAGGGGATTGAGCTTGGCAATTAGCGGGTGCGTAGGCAGTTATTTGATGCTTGGTACCCAATTGCAACGCCCGAGTTCAAGGAATTTAGAAACAGCGACTCAGCTAATGAACGCTCGGGAAATAACAACGTCATTGAAACCGTAGTCGAAAACATCAGATATGGAAATTGTGACATTCATACGACCTGATGTGTTACAAAATTATCCGCTCGACTCTTCCCCGACCATTTCCACCGTGCAAAATTAATTCTGACACGCTCTCTATTTGCCATTTGCATGTCGTAATCTTTCCCACACTAGACTCTCATACAATAAGCTATTCCCTGATACTATCCTTTTTTTTTTTTACTCTTTCGCTGATCATGTATTCTCAGGCTCCATTCCTTCGGTAATGAAGCCAGCAGAAAGATTTCAGTTGCCAGAACGCACGTACTAAATAACCTAATTGTTCGCTGCTGATTATCCATTCCCGGATCGACTGATTTTGATTGTGCAATTGCAATTTTTAGAATAGATTTGGATGGATCATCTACCAAATACTTCCTTTTTGTATATATCCATTTTTTTATCTATTTTTGATCGCAGGGTTCAGGAGGTCGTTTTTAGATTATACGACCGTTTAATGAGTAGTATGGATTAGAAATAAAGAATTAGGTTCCAAATAGATATGAAATCTCATCTCATATCCATAGAAGCACGAGGAAGATGGCTTACTGATTTGATATCAGAGCTCTATCAGCAGATGAAATTCAAATCTCGTCTTACAGCTACGCTCTTCTTTAAAAGCAACATATTGTTTGTTTACCACTAGTTGTAGTAGACATAATAGTTTTAGATTTTGGAAAATCTGTTATTAAGTATTATTATTATTTTTGAGAGAGTGGCAAGCCAATAAAGTGACGCTGGGGTGCAAATATCAATCAGTTAAATGTGATAAGTGATACACGCTTCAGTGATCATGCTTCTTTCGATTCAGGCAGAAAAACTTCCCGCAGTAGTTTTCCATTTCTTTATGCGTAGAGTACAAAAACAATTCTGTCCTGCTATTTAAACGATAAACTGAGGGGAGAAGAGATGGATTCATACCTTTTTCAAGTGTATTTGCGCGTAAGTGAATGTAACGGACCCGACTGTAAATTCGAACTCGGCTCTCCGATTTCTCATTCCGAGCCCTTTATCCATTACACCGCAACGCGACTCCTCATGGCACCCAGTCTGATAAGAGCATGCCAGGCACATGCTCCACAGCCAAATGTATGATATATGGAAGACATCCTTTGTTTAAAAAAACAAAACAGTGCATAATTTTAAATATGGGGCACATTTAGAAAGTGCTTGACGTCGGGTAACCCAACCCGCTCAGATGAACTCCGACTGATGGTGTTCACAAGTAGTTAGATATGACACCGAAGTTATTATGGCTACCTCCCACTTCAAACTTAAAAACAAAACGCTGGCTATTATGCTCATTCAGACAGTGTCGTGCCCCAGGGAACATGCCCAACAGCTTATTATCAGAATATTGACAACACAATACAATGGTAATACTGAGCAAGATATTAACTGTAGCCCATCCACATTCACCAAGATAAAATACATAAACCTTAATAACTTCAATAAATTAAGATCAGAAGCCATGATATCTGTGCCTGGTTCAAGATATTTTCATTATTATTATTAGTTGTAGCAGTAGTCGTGTGTGTGTGTGTGTGTGTGTGTGTGTGTGTGTGTGTGTGTGTGTGTGTGTGTGTGTGTGTGTTGGTGCAATGGATATCGGCTCGGAGTGAGAATTTGGAGAGCCGAGTTCGAACTCGTTAGATTCACTTAGGCACAAATACCAGTGGAAAAATTATGAATCCATCTCTTCTCCCTCCCTCCTCCAGTAATGAGTTGAATAGCAGGAGGGAGTGGGTTCTTTAGCCTTGGATGGCAACCTACTGCGGGAAAAAAAATCTACCTCGTCAGTCATGTACTGAAAGATACATGATCGTCCAAAAGTGTATCACGTATGGCACTTAACTGACTGGCTGAGCAGTCTTTTTGCATAGCTTATCGGATGTTATTATTATTGTTAGGTTTTCCACTGATTGAATAACAAGCTACTCCCTTTAGCCTTAGGTAACCAGTACTTTCAGATTTCTCGAACTGTGCCAATCCAAAAAGCCTTCCGAATCACATAAATAACTTACTGGCAAATCTATTGCTTTCAATCAATGGGCTATAAACTCTGACACTGTCATTAATGCTCCGATTACAAATGGTACAATCTCTACCTTTTTGGCAATTTCAAAGTCTCTGGTATCGAATGGCCAAGCAACGTCACTAAGGTAACAAGCTAAGTCTTTCCCGAGAATAACTATATACATTAAATGGTTGTTATATAGGAATAAAGTGTCGTTGCCGACACTAGATTCTGAAAACAGATCACCAGAGAGCAAACACAGACGATCTCATTTTGAATAAGTAGATTACTCGATGGTAAAGGAAATGTAAATATGGTAATTAGTGTGGCGTGTAACTGATCACTATTTCTATTCTATCCTCTATTACTATACAAATCGCTATTCTCTATACTATTCACTATACTATTTCACTATACTGATCACTACACGGATCACTATTCGATGGTTAGTTTCCGAGCGAGTATAAATCAAGCAAGTTCTATTAGCGCGAGTGCTGTTCGAAGGCGTCTGACACCAGTATTGTTCAACGGCGTTACTATAGTTGTATCTGCGATTACAAATCTCTACTACAACGAGCATTACAAAAGTGACAATGAGTATTCGTTGACATTACAAAAGTGGCAACGAGTGTTCGTTGACATCACAAAAACGGTCAAAGCAACAAACTACGAAAAAAACAGTACGAAAGATTAACAGTAATCCAGAGGTCAACGGAGAAGTCGAGGAAAGAAGAATAAATAAATAAGCTGAAAGAAATGGAAGGAGAAGAAAAGAAGTCAACAACCACGTAATATGACACCCAAGAAACGAAAAAGGAAAAATAGTACACTCACAACACAATATATATGTACAGAAAAATCGAGAAATATCAGCAAAATAGTCCAATTCCGCTCCGAAGAGTAATCACATGTCTATGCGACCACGAAACTCCGAAGTCAGCATGATTTGTTAAGTGAAAAAAAAATTCATATTAATTCTATTAACGATCTATATTGAAAACTCTACCACAAATGCCTTTCTATCAGCAAACTACTGGAAAATTAGCGATTTTTGGCTTCAAGACTAACATCACACACACAAACATATATATATATATATATATATATATATATATATATATATATATATATATAACATCACACACACAAACATATATATATATATATATATATATATATATATATATATATATATATATAATAGAAATTTTTAGGAGGATTTGATAATTATTATTAAGTAATTCATTGAGTCTGAAACAAACCTCAACAGAATGCAGAAAGCACTGGACGGTCGTTTCGTCCTATATTTGGGACTCATCAGCAGTGCGTATCCACTACCGAGAATTGAAACCCTACGAACTGCTCCAACAGGCCTCGATGACGAAGAGGTAGCAAATCAGATTCAATATAGCGCCGCTCGCTCACATATTCCGTGGTGTAAATCAACTGGAATTCTCTGTAACCATAGGACTGTGCCCCCAGGAGCCACGACTACTATCACCAAGCCGCTCAAACTGAAGCATTAGAAGCCGGACCAAGCAATGATATACACATGATAGAAATGGTTAGGAGGATTTGATAATTATAATTAAGTAATTCATTGAGTCTGTATTGAGGCGTGGATGTTCAATGATTTTGACCGCTTGAATCTTCAGTTCCATTAAACATATTACCTTTTCATCATCGATAACATTCGACGGTCTATAATTATACTATTTATCTGCAGGCCGAAATCCAAACTTTTAACTAAGTTTCCCGTGTGAAACTGCAGCCAATTTGTCATGTCTCCAATTTTTTAGAAATTTCTATGCAAACATGGAACCTTACGATACTGCATATTCAAGAGTTCTACTTGCTTTCCACGCGCAATCTGCCTGCCGATGAAATGTCATCTTTGTCCGCATATTTTCTGAGTATTCTTGTTTTAATCGCTTCATCCTAAGATTCAATTAACAACCTTGCTATTTTCTTTTTTTTATTATTATTCGTTTGAGATCCTCTACGACGTGTTTCAGTCATACAATGGGGATCATATTTTAGCTCCTACCGAGAGCTTAAAATCAATCCTTAGCATATGAACTGTTCCAAGCTGCACCACCACATGCGTACTCCCTAGGTAGTCAGGTATCCCTGAGGATTAGTATTAGTATTTGTTTGGGATCCTTTAAGACTCCTGGGTGTTTCTGCCGTGTAATGAGGACCTACAGTATAGAAAAGGACACTTACCTCAACATATGAGCTGTTCCAAGTAGCACTGATATCTGCACACTTCCGAGATGGTTAGGTGTCCACGAATATTATTATGGGATTCTCTCCGACTCTTAGGTGTTTCAGTCGTGTCATGAGGGTTATATCTTAGCTCCTACCGAGAGTGTAGATGCAACATATTCCTCAGCATATGAGCTGTACCAAGTAGCTCTGGCATCTGCACACTCTCTAGGTGGTCAGGTATCCCAAAGATTATCATTGTTATTATTTGTTTGATATCCTTTACGACTCTTTTTTTAGTTGCGCAATAAGCGTCATATCTTATCTAAGGTATCCCAAAAGATGATGATGATGATGATGATGATGATGATGATGATGATGATGATGATGATGATGATGATTATCATAATTATTATTATTATTTGTGTATGTTATGTTTCCTGCTTTGTATCCTGTACAGCCGGGTCCAAACTATAGTGCTTAAGCCCTATTTTTGAATTGTTACTTAATTGATAGCACATTTCTTAGTATATGGTGTGTTTCTAGTAGGGAAATCTTCCCGGCAACCTGTATGTTGATGTTATCTGGGAAACTGTTAGTAAAGCTGTCCATTCCTTTTCTCACAAGGCCCAGATCTTCGATTACTATTGTTGTAGTCTCAGTTTTCATTCCGCTCATCCTGTAAATTTCGACCTCTAGGTCTTTATATTTGGACAATTTCTAGATAATATTCATTGTGGTGTTTCTCTCAAATGCTATTACTATGTCAATACGCATACACTTCCTGAATTTCTCGTCTTTTATGATAAATATCAGGTTTGTTGGCTTTTATGTCCCTGTCATCGGCATGTTATTTTGTGTAACTGTGTCTAGTTGGTGCTCATACCATCTCTCAGTGGTTTCGATTTTGTGCTCCTTGCATATCTTCCAGTTCACATATCTCACTACCTTGTTACGTCTGTGGATATATTCATTGTTGAGAGTTCCGGACATCCTGAAATAATATGTTCGAGAGTTCCATATTTTATTCAAATCCTGCATTTATTATTATTATCATTATTATTATTATTATTATTATTATTATTATTATTATTATTATTATTATTATTTTATTTCCTTTGATATCTGGCGTTTACACATTTCTTTCCGGGTCCCGCCCAGGGACCTAAGGTTAGAAATGGCATCATGACACTTTCCACTGGAAAAAAAAAAAAAAAAAAAAAAAATTACATAGATAAAGCCCTTCGTAAAGTGTGGGCTGTACTTGTCAGAACAATTTTTTGTATCTCTTTGAGGCATGGACTTCCAGGGATCCCTTCAATCAGCCTACTGGAATCTTTTCCAACCAGTCCAAGGGCTCCAACTACAACAGGAATTGTTGATGTTCCCATGTGCCACATTTTTGAGATTTCGATTATTATTATTATTATTATTATTATTATTATTATTATTATTATTATTATTATTATTATTATCATTATTATTATTATCATTATTATTATTATTATTATCATTATTATTATTATCATTATTATTATTATTATTATTATTATTATTATTATTATTATTATAGTTTCAAATTCATCTTAATTTCTTAAATTTGGATGATTTTTATTACAGATATCATATCGTTTTTATTTTATTATTTAGAAAGCAAGAAGAAAGCATTAGCTTGTTTTGCCTGGTACCTCGACTACATTAATTTCAGCGTTCTACTAGACTTTTATTACAGATATCATATCGTTTTTATTCTGGACCGTCAGGCAAGCAGAATGAATAAAAAATAGTTTCTTTCTAGATTTGAACTCACATCTCAGACTTCTGGGTACTCGTCTAACATGATGATATCACCAGAGGAAATTACAAATAGATACGTTAATTTTTTTTTTTTTACTCATAATGCTGACAACCGCTGTAGAAAGTAAAAACAGCCTGAACACTGCACTAAAATGCAACGGAAATGAAATGAAGTGAAAGCAAGACGCACAAAATTTAATAATGGCCACGCTTCATCTAAGAAACGTCGGACGTTTTTCTAAATCACTTTGACTCTTAATTTCAACACGTCTTAACGGTAGCCCTTCGAGAAAGAAATATTAAATGTATTAAGGTCGAAACGTTTTCTAGTCAGTTCTATTCCCTGTGATGCAGCCATCCTTTATCGTCAGGCGATGAGTGCAAGGGCGAAGAGCGTCCATTTTTCTATTTTGTTTCCTTTTATAACTTTATAACTTAAATTTTTCAACATTTCTTTAAAATCATTTTTTTTTTAATCTGAATTTATTTTTATTTCGATTTTTTCATAAACATTATTTTTAATTAAAATATTTTTATAAAGGAATTGCAAAATCTTATTTTTTACATATTTATTGTTTCTCTTTATAATTTTGCAAATGATTCAGCTGTGTTTATTCGATTTAATAATTTCAAAAATTATATCTGCATTTCGTTCGGGCATACTTTCTGATCATGTGTTTAAATGTGTATACGCATAACGACATCGCCTATACACACGGATAGAAACATGGGTCTACATGTACGCATGCCTATATGCACACATACACACCGGTTTTTCAAATAAGCTGGAATAATAAGGTTCGCCAGCCCATCACAGCCTTAAGCGAGTTTAATGATTTTCACTGGAAAAGAACTTTAGTGTTCAGCTGCCCTGTTTTTTCTCGTTTTATTACTTGTTTTTAATTTCCGTCCAGCACTTTTCTCACTTTGTCTTCCCCTTTTCTTTTTTCAGGTTCTTTCTTTCTTTCTTTCTTTCTTTCTTTCTTTCTTTAGTTCTCACAGTTTTCCTCCCTTATTTCTTTATTACATTCTTTTAATTTTATTTGCTGCTTCCGTGGCTTAATTCGATCGTAAACATGACAAAAAAATGTATAAGTTTGTTCGAGGCACTGGAACAAGAAATGCTATTTTTGTGGTCAGAATACTATCAAAGTGAGCAATGCAAATGCAGAAAAACCTACTCATATCCCTCACAGATTATGAAAAAGCATTTGATAAGATACTACATGAAGATCTGCTTGATTGATTTATATGGGAAAATATTTTAATAATTCGTAAACTTTACTGGGCACAAATGTCCTGCGTGCGGACAGAGAACGAGTCCAGTCAATACAGACTAATAGAAAGCGAATTGAGACAACAATCACTTGATTTATTTAAACTATACAGCAACATGAGCGCAAGAGAATAAAAAGATCTACCAGGATTTAATATTCACTAATATAATCTTAACAACATAAGTTATGCATATGAAAAAGCTTTGACGGTAGATTCATAAAATAGTAAAAGGAAAACAAGAAGAAAGCATTAGCTTTTTTTTTTTGCCTGGTACCTCGACTACATTAATTTCAGCGTGCTACTAGATTTGCAGCTAGGTTTCACCGTTTTATTATCGAACTAGCTAGATGCAACCGCCACTTCTACTCTAGCACTCACACGTTCCCCCTTTGGAACTCCTGATTTCTTGCTTCCCTGACAACTACAATCTTACCAACTACAATCTTTTAAAAATGTTTAAATGCAACGTCAGTCGCTATCTTCTGTCTTCGTGAATCCTGTTCCACTTTTACCCTTTCCTCAATCCTCCCCATTGTCAGTCTTTTTATTCGCTTTCACTTTTACTTTCACTTTCACTCTTTAAGTGTTAAAATATTGCTGAAGCATCTCTGCACAGATGAAAAAGAAACTTAAAACGATAGAAATGTGGTCCTACAAAAGGATGCTGAGAATACCATGGACGGAAAGTTTGGGCAACGATGAAACTTTAGAGAAAATAAAAACAAAAAGACATTTATACTTAACATTAGAAGAAAGAGCTGAAATTTCTAGGGCACATGATGAGGTAAAAGCGCCTAGCAAATTTGACACTCACAGGACATACTGAACTCAAATGGACAAAGGAAAACTATGCATACCGTACCTTCCGAGCTTGTAAGAATGGATGACAGAACAAGGTTTAGGAGAGATAACAAAAAGTCTTAAAAATTTCTATGAGCTACAAAGGACAGGAAATTGTGGAAAGCCATAATTGTCAACGACCTGAAGAGACACAGCAAAGAAGAAGAAGAAGAAGAAGAAGAAGAAGAAGAACAAGAACAAGAACAAGAACAAGAACAAGAACAAGAAGAAAATAATGACACAGAGAATTGAAGTGGGAGAACTGAGTTCAAACTCCGACTGGGATAGCTTCTGTCCACTACGTATTAATGCTCTTGAAGAAAACGCGGATATATTTCTCCCTATAAATAAATAACAGGCCAAGTACTAAACACTGATAAACAAACAAAATAATAAAATATTAACTTCAAGAATGTATTATTATTTCATCTCTGTTGTATCTTTTAGTCGCTTGATTCCATAGATCTGGGCTTGGAATGTTTTCCTCCATCTACAGAGCGCATGAAATACAAGCAGTTGTCGGCTCAGCAAGCTTTCCTTCTCCACGCGATCAATGTTTTGCAGCTTTGTATCCGTATTCTCACAAGTGTTGCCATATAATCCTCAGAGTGTCCTAAGGACTACAGTTACTAATTTCATCTCAGGTCTTACACCTGGTCAAAAGTGGGTATGACATCAAAGCAATTGTGATTTTAATTTTGTCTTCTTAATACACTAACTGACAAAAGAAAACGGATCAATCTATGTTATTATTTAATCCATAGTGACGGAAGATGAAATGAATTCACACCTTTACCAATGTTCAAGGTGTACGCAAAACTGTTTCATCTGGAATTTGAACTCGTCAGTTTCATTTTCAGTGCTGAAATCTTTCCGATTTTACCTGCATTCTTTAAACGACATAATTCTTTTGCAGATGGATTTTGTAATCAGTAAATGGCGTTTCTGTTGGCCAGTAAGACATTTTGATTTTTCGGATGTGATTTTTTATTTACTTGACTTTTCTTGATGCGCCTCCGGTAGAGATGTACGCGCGGTAAGATTGGTGAGTGTAGGTGGAGGGTGCTCTTGAGGTTCACTTTCATTAACCTCAATTTCCTGCGTAATAATCAAATCTTATATAATTAACGGTATTAAAAATGAATAAATAGACAAATCGATTTCACTAAAAGAAAAGCTCTAGCCATCTCTTTTTAAATGAACGAATATTAAATTCCGGTTTCGCGTTCACTTATTGAAGTACAGGCAAATTAAAGACGCATCCCGATTTAACTATCACAGCCTCACGTGATTGGAATGATTTGCATTGAAAAAATAGCTTAGTATTTTTTGGAATTAATTATTATTATTATTATTATTATTATTATTATTATTATTATTATTATTATTATAAATGCTTCTCTTTTTCCCTTTTTTTCAACCTTTTGTCCTATACTGAATTAAATTGTCTTTCTTGAGATATTTTCATTTTCCTATCTTTGTCTTTCAATTTCATTTATGTTCATGCTTTTTCCTTTCTGTCTTCCCAATAGCTTTCTTCTTCTTTCTCTTCTTCTTCTTCTCCTTGCTTGATTTTGTCTTAATAACTTTAATTAATCATCCAAATTACACGGTCCGATAATTTTATTACAATCGTCTCCGCCTCCTTCCAATGTCTTCGATCAATTAATTTTGTTTCTTTTCAATCACGAATTTTTTTAATTTTTTTTTTTTTATGTTAATGTTTTTCATTTCTTCACTCATAATTCTTTCGGACTTTTTTCACGTTATCTAGACTTTTTTCCTTCATTTTTCTTTCTTTATTTTATTTCCTTCTTTGTTACTTTCTTTTTTTCTTTAATTCTTTATTTTCTTCATTTTCTTTCTTTTACTTCTCCTTTTCTTTCTTCCTGTAATTAATATTCTTTTTTTACTCTTTCCTTTTGAAACTTTATTTCTTTCATTTTTCCTTTCTTTTCATTTTCCATTTTCTTTTCGATTTTCTTTCCAGATTCCCCCACTTTAGTTTCACTTTCTTTCTTTCTTTCATTCTTTCACACCGTATTTCTTTCTTTCACACCGTATTTATATTATCTTTTGTCTATCTTGTCTGTATTCTCTCATTTTAATTTCTAATTCTTTCTCTCATTTTCCTTCTCTCTTTCTTTCTCTTTTGTCCTTCTCTCTTTCTTCCCTCTTTCCTTCTGTCTTTCTGCATTTTAGTTTTTAGCTTTCTACTTACTTATAACTATTTTTGTCTTTCTTTAATTCATTGGTTTTTGTGATTTTTTCTTATTTTCTTCTTCATCCTCATGTCGTCATTTCTTTTGTCTTTCTTTTTGTAGACGTTTTTCGTTCTTCATTTCGTATCTTTTCCACATTTTTATTTATTTCATCACTTTTTTTCTTTTCTTTTGCACTTTTTCTCATTTATTTCCATAATTTTTCGGCTGTTCACCTTAAAACGTTACGATGCAAGCCTGATAAATATTCAAAATGTTCTGTGTGGGCCCGTAACAATGTTGGAAACCCTCCAAATACATGATGATTTTCTTTCTTTCTCCTTTATTTTCTTTTTTATACCTTTACTTTCTTCGTGCTTTTTCCCCCCACTGCATTTTGTATTCTCTTTCTTTTTCTTTCCCGGTTTTTCCTTCTATTTATTTCCTTTTCCTCTTCCATCTTCTTTCGTTATTCTCTTTGTTTTGTTTTTTTCTCTTTTCCCTTTCTTTCTCTTTATTTATTTGCTTTTTCTTTTCGGTTGGTTTCTCTTCTTCTTCCTTCATTACATTTATTCTTCTCTTTTCTTTCTCTTTATACTATTTTCTTATTCATTATTTCTTTCTTTTGCACTTTGGATTTATTTCCTTTCATTTTTTTTCTCGTCGTCCTTTATTTCATTCATTCTTCTTTTCTTTTTTTATTTTTATGTCCTTTTCTCTTTCTTTCTTTCTTTCTTTCTCTTTATGTTGTAACCTAAGAGTTACTGAATGAGGAATAACCAAAATGGAGGTTGGAAATGAAATGGTAGTCTTTATAACATCAACAAAATAAAATACTCGCTAACGGCATGAAGTAGGTAAACCACTGCATGTGGTGGACTACGTAGACACCATGTCACCCCCACTTACAATGGTGTCCAACGTATTTATGAGGATTGGGACATACCCATTAGTGTTTATAGGTACGGCATATAACACTTTATAAACATCATTGTTTCTTTGCACTCTTTTCCTCTTATTCATCTGTTGCATTCATTCTTCACTTTTATTTACAGTTTTTCTTTCTTCCTCTTTTGCTTTATTTCCTTTTTTCTTTCTTTGGTATTTCACTATTTATTTTCATAGACAAACACACACAAATATCGTGTAACACCAAAATTGTCCTATTGTTAGATTAAACTTTGAACCGTTGTATCTTAGAAAAATTAAAGATAACTTATTGGAATTCTCCGGGAGTTTTATAACATTATTGGAATCTATTATGAGCAAGAATGTATAATTACTCTCTAGGCTTAACAGAAGTATCGGGATCCTAAACAAAAATGACATGTTCATCATTAATTAATCAAAGCTAAGGATCAGAAGCTCATTAAGTATTGAAATAAAGTTCAAATATATATATATATATATATATATATATATATATATATATATATATATATATATTATTTCAGGATTATTTTCCAATTTATTCAAGATGATCTTCGCTCTCTCTAACCTTCTAACTTTATGTCCTGGAGTAACAAGTTGCCTCACATCTTTCACGTAAGATTTTATTTTCAAGTCTTTTTTCTAGGCTCTTTGGACTGTCATAGATGAAACTCCTCTCTGATGTGCCAAACGTCGTATGAACTGAGTTGGCCCTTTTCTAACTGTACATAAAAGGGAATTATAAAGTCATCTACAAGTATGGCAACAAAGTTCTTTGATGTTTTTAGCGGCAAAGTTCTATATGGGAGGTACTAAATTAAAATACTACAATTAAAAAATCTTTAAAAAGGTTTTTTTCTTTTTAAATCTTTTAACATCGGTTACCTTTCTTGCATGGAGATAAAACGGTAGTTTGAATTTGTTATGTTGGCTCAGAACACATCCATAGATGTGCAGCTCCTGAAGATGGTCTCAGATGAGACTGAAAGTACGTGGGAAAATAGGGATCATTTGAGGGAAGATTTTGTAATTTTTTTAATCAATTTTCTACAGCCATCAAGAAAATGATTCGTGGACATGTGAAGATTGAAACTAAAATAGACATAATACGTTTAAATTATTTAACCAAACATGTTTGAATGGAAATATGCTGCCCATATATATATATATATATATATATATATATATATATATATATATATGAAGAAATATAATCTTAAAGTGTGCTATATTTATGGGATAAAGTGCTCAATATCAGAGATATAGCGTGTGTAAATATAAAAGTGAACATAGAAGTCAACACTTAGAGGCGACAGTCTGTTTCATGCTAGATGCAATCGTCAGGCCACGAGTGCTGTTATTTTCCTCGGCTATTCATATATACGGGACAGTGGTGCATTGTGGGTAGTCTATTTTGGAAAATATTTTACCGGTAGTCGTTTATTTGTTTATTTGTGTCAAATTATTTTGCTTGTTTTTATTTAATATATTTTTGTTTTTTATCCTTTATATTTATTTTATTTTTATTTTTTATTTTGATCGGTGTTTTTATTAACGTAGTAAAAATTTGTTTATATAGCTTATTGTGGGTAGTCTATTATGGCGGCTATTTTACCGGAAGTCGTTTATTTGTTTATTTATTTGGGTCAAATTAATTATTATATATATATACATGGTGGGGTAAACATTCAGATGTAAATAAAATATATCTGTAAACAAAAACGATATGAATAAAGCATTCTTCAATATCTCTTTTCGTACTCTGAAAACATTCGTTATATATATATAGGATGCCTAAAAGTATTAGAATATTACCTCTTCCTTAAATTAACCAATTCTTAACTCTTCCATGAGCTCTTAAATGGCTTCCTAGACCCTTCATTTATATGCAGCATATAAGTACGATATTGTCTCTAAACACGGTCTGCTATAGGATAATATAGCCAGTATATGATTTGGCATTAAATAAAAACACAAACCATGTTAATTTTAGCTAATTATATAGGTCTCTGAATTCGGCCGTTCAAAAAGTGTGTTTCGTTCTGGACAAAGCTTTCACCACTATAATGAAATCATATGTGCTGGTATCTTACTAGGAACTGAGCTGCTTGACCCTCATGTCGAATACGACAGGAGAGTGTCCACCATATATATATATATATATATATATATATATATATATATATATATATATAATTAGTTTTCTGTTTATACGCTATTTTTAGAGATATGATGTATTTAAGCAAATGCACTGTTTTTTTTATTAAACATTATTAATAACATTTACCTGCCTGAATGTTCGAGAAATTTCGTAGAAAACATACGCTTTCCGACAGGAATTGAACCAGCAACCCTAACGGGAAACGTCATTTGACCTGATGTGCTGTTTACCATTCAACCACAGAGAAGCGTCTACGAAATTCAAAACTATATTACCTGAAGAAGGCCGCAGCTTACAACGGTCGAAACGTTGTTAATATGCTAATAAATACGAGGACAATAGTCCGAATAATGTAAATAGTATAAATAGTTAAAATACCTAATCTAATATAGACACATTTTGCACCATGTTACCGTTTCTTGTAATGTTTTCACATCACCTACATTTTTATCACTTATTCAGTGATGATATGTAAATTCCACCTGCACATCTTCTCTCCGCTAACCGCAGTTTTGTGCAACCGACTCTCAAAAGTATGCTTCCTCAATTACTACAGTCTGAACCTGTTCAAGTCGAGGGTTAACCGCTATCTTACCTACATATCCCTAAAAACCATATCGCTTACTTTATAACAATCTACCTCGTGTAGTTTTGGGGTCTTGTATGTAAAACAAAATTTAAAGAATGAGCTACAATACAATATTATCCTTATATATGATATTTTATTACTGTACCCTGCAAAAACACCAACTCGATCTCTTGTAAAAACTTAGTGTTTCTGTGAATTGCTGTTGAGAAAAATCTGATCTATGGGACACATGCCACAGTTGGGAATCTTTCTTAGCAATTGAAGTATTTGCATATTTTTCATGATTGCCAGGGATTGATCTTCAAACCCATGTATAAGTTCAGGGTATTAAATGCTGATTTTCAACGCGGGCTGATAATCCCGAGAAAGACTGAAACATGAATGTCTTACATTTTGTTCCTGTTTGTTTTTGCGTAAGACTTCTAAAATTATTTTTAAAAGTAATATCTATTTGAAGACTTTACCTGAAGAATTCCCAGCGTAGAAACGTACCCCGACTCCAGTTAATTTCGAATCAGTTTTCGGCAATTTTAAAAAACTGATATCCGAGTAATCTGTTTCATAGAAATTCTCCTTACATTGCATTTTTTTTTGTGATAGCCATTGCGACGAAGTAGTCAAAAATATATTGAGAAAAAGACTGATGACATTTCTCCATATTTCGTTTAGCTTAGTATGGCAGAAGACTGTATGTGAGAAAAAAATCTGTTCCTGCTTTATTAGAAAACAGAGACAAGGTCGAGGACAAACCATCAGAACTTAAAAGAGACAAACAGAAAATTGGCTGTCTGAACTCGGAAACCACAGAGCAAATTATCAAGAGAGAATCATGAACAGACAGAAGAAAATAACCTCGAAAACACATTGTGATTATCAGTTAAAGAAACGACACAAAGATTTGCGTATTTCATTCTACAATTATATGAGCCGTACAGAAACTTATGAATCTGCGTACGCGCATGCGTGCATTGATTCTTAATACTGTTTGACAGGTAATCGATGATGTCATGTATATTTTGCCCCGCACATTGTTGTCTTATTTTAAGCCACGCTTAGAAGCCAATGAATAATGTAAGATAGATAAGAGAAATAAAATGGCGGAGGAAATTTATGGACCGTTTCTTTTCAGAAGATCTGATCCTTTCATATATTTATGAAAACACATCCGCCAAAAGAATGTACTTCCGGGCTTTTAGCTAAGCTACCCCTGTTGAGTATTGTTCGATAGTCAATGAATATTTAACACAGTCTTTTGGTTTTTCCTATTTCCTGAAACATTCTACGGTCTTATTGCTTGTCGATGGAATCGAGACATTTACCTTAGAAGATATCATGAGTGGATAGAAATAAACAAAAATTAAGAATTAAATTATTATTGCCGCCTTCACAACGTGTAAAATAGGCGTATCAGTACGATAACGAATAATAATAAATATATTAACGCTATTATGTTGTTACGACTTATTTTAGTTCACTGATGAAAAAGATATTTTTTTTAATATAAAATGATTTGGTAACTCCTTCTCTCATAGTAATTCATATTGTCATGGTAATATAAAATTTTATGGCAATTGCTCTGATGGGATTTCCTCTTTCGACTTTACGAATTTAAACGCAGTACTGGGTTGTCAGCTAGGTCTCATCACTTTATAGTTGAAATGGCGGGATGTAAACGTACGTTCAATGCTAACAGTTTCTTCTCTTGCTCTTCATAATTGCTGAACTCTCGTCCGGCCTCTCGCTTCCTGGTCAATTTTGATCTTCAAAACTTTAACTGCAATGTCTATCGTTATCTTCGGTCTTCTTAATTCCATGTTCTTTTATTGTTTTTCTTTTTTTTTCTCATATTCTTCCACGCTCAGTAAGCGATTATGTCTTTATTGCCTTACCTAAAAAAAATTCAAATTCCAAATTAGTTTTTTTTGCGTTCTCTTCACTCTAATTACTTTTGGAAATGCATAAATACGTCTCTTCTCTCCACAGATATGGGTTAAATAACAGTGTAGACCGCGCTTTCTTGCTTTGGCTGGCAAATAGTCCAAGCATTAAAACGCTTAATTCTAAACCGTCGAGAAGGCAATGGGAAACAACACCGCCTAATTCTTAAGAATGCATGCCAATTCACAAATAAAAAAGAAAATGAATCTACGGAGAGCCATGATCGCCCACATCCTAAAAGCAAATGCCTAAATCAAATTTTCCTCGCCGAGTTCTTTACCCGATATTTCCGATGCTCGTTGCCTACTCACTGCCGTAGATTGACGGTTTAAGTATGTATATAGCTGGCCACTCGTATTCGAGGATACCCGTCTACAAGGACGGCTATCCAATCCCTATTCAAGACGCTCGCTCAGGCACATTTGTGTTTATTCAGCACCCACAGGTGGGCTCTATTATACTTAATTACAATTTCTGGGAAAGAGAGTCTTATCTAGCGTGATCAACAATTTAAACAATGCCAGCACGCTCAAGCCTTCGGCCACGATGACTTGTAACTTCGTGCTAGCACTGCTATCGACGACACCGGAAGGGTTCCGTCTACCCAATTTCTCTCACAAGACTTGGGTCAACCTTTGGTATGGTTTCCATGCACTTTCCAAAGGTGCCGCACGCCGGGATCGACCCCTCCAGACCGATAACATCAGAAAGTCTCCTTCCTGACAAATCGACCATGATAAGATTCGAACCCGGGTCTCATGGTGAGAACCCGGGTTTGAATCAAAACGTTCTAACCTTTCGGCCACGTGTCCATATACGGTTTAAGTAAGACTGAAATAAAAAGCAATTCCAAAATTAAGTGAGGTGTAAATATTAGTCAAAATCTGTACAAATATCAACAAAAACATTTACTTTTTGCTCATATTCTGCCCCATTCTTCTGCAAGGATTTGTCTTCCGCAATCTTTTTTTTCGCTTTCAATCCTTTATTATTCTTTATACGATTTATAGAAGTATATAAACGGCATCTGCATATTTAGTCTATAAATGAAGCAAGTAAACAAATACAAAAAATGACATGGGATTTACCGACAGCTTTCAAAAATGTCTCTGTTAGAATGGTGACGTTCTGCCATACAGTTAAAAAATGGAAAAATAAGAAGATTGGTTTAAGTCCCTTGATTCTGCACCGGGGAAACCAAGTACAAGTCATGTTATCAACAGTGCACACAACCTCTCGGTAATGTCGAATACGATAATAGATAATAGTTTATTTCCTTTTTTTGATATTTCTTTGACGAACTCTTGAGAAATGAATAACTTACATTTTTGCATACTTAAATAATAAAATAAAGAAAAATGTAGAAACAAGTATACTAAATTACTATTTTAGTACCAAGTCCTTATTTATGGATAATAGTTTTCTTCGGCACGAAATTGGATCAATTTTGGTCAAAAAATTACGAAATAGCAACCCTGGAAATCCTGAACTGCAAGACAGTTTTTTAGGGTTTTTTGTTTTTTTAAATCTTTGTACGATGATGAGACACCCAACTCAGAATTTTTTTATTGGTTTCAAAATGCAATTTTTAATGTATGCAAAAAGATATGAATTAATATATTTTGAGTTTGAATAAATATCTTGGTTTCTGTTTATAAAAAGAAACTCTCTTGAGTACTATTTATTTAAAATTTTTCCCTGTGTATCTTTTTTAACTTTTTTCTTCACAATTTTACTCAGGACTTCAAACTACTGAAGTTGAGCAGATAGCGCAGAAGTAGAAAAAAAATAAACAACTAAAAATGATGATGAAAGTAAAATTAATAGTCAAAAATTAATAATAATGATTAATATTGCTTCATCTAATAAAATGAAATAAAAAATCATACTAATTATTTGTTTCTTGATGACTTTCCAAGTCTCGATCATCTTAATGAGTCTATCTCTATTGTCCCCTCCTTAAGCTAAATATATCCATCATGCACACCTTAGGCCAAATTATCTCTATTGTGCCCTCCTCAGACTAAATACCTCCATTCTGCCCTCCTTAAAAAAATTATCATCATTATGCCCTCATTAGGTTAAATTATTTCCACTGTGCCCTTCTTAGGCTAAATATCTCCATCGTGTTCTCTTTAGGCTGAATATTTCCATTGAGTTCCCCTTAGGATAAATATCTCGATTGTACCCTCCTTACGCTAAATATCTCCATTGTGTTCTCCTTAGGCTGAATATTTCCATTGAGTTCCCCTTAGGATAAATATCTCGACTGTACCCTCCTTACGCTAAATATCTCCATCGTGTTCTCCTTAGGCAGAATATTTCCATTGAGTTCCCCTTAGGATAAATATCTCGATTGTACCCTCCTTACGCTAAATATCTCCATCGTGTTCTCCTTAGGCTGAATATTTCCATTGAGTTCCCCTTAGGATAAATATCTCGATTCTACCCTCCTTACGCTAAATATCTCCATCGTGTTCTCCTTAGGCTGAATATTTCCATTGAGTTCCCCTTAGGATAAATATCTCGATTCTACCCTCCTTACGCTAAATATCTCCATCGTGTTCTCCTTAGGCTGAATATTTCCATTGAGTTCCCCTTAGGATAAATATCTCGACTGTACCCTCCTTACGCTAAATATCTCCATTGTGTTCTCCTTAGGGTAAATTATTTCCACTGTGCCGTTCTTAGGCTATATATCTCCATTGTGTTCTCCTTAGGCTGAATATTTCCATTGAGTTCCCCTTAGGATAAATATCTCGATTGTACCCTCCTTACGCTAAATATCTCCATCGTGTTCTCCTTAGGCTGAATATTTCCATTGAGTTCCCCTTAGGATAAATATCTCGATTCTACCCTCCTTACGCTAAATATCTCCATCGTGTTCTCCTTAGGCTGAATATTTCCATTGAGTTCCCCTTAGGATAAATATCTCGATTCTACCCTCCTTACGCTAAATATCTCCATCGTGTTCTCCTTAGGCTGAATATTTCCATTGAGTTCCCCTTAGGATAAATATCTCGATTCTACCCTCCTTACGCTAAATATCTCCATCGTGTTCTCCTTAGGCTGAATATTTCCATTGAGTTCCCCTTAGGATAAATATCTCGACTGTACCCTCCTTACGCTAAATATCTCCATTGTGTTCTCCTTAGGGTAAATTATTTCCACTGTGCCGTTCTTAGGCTATATATCTCCATTGTGTTCTCCTTAGGCTGAATATTTCCATTGAGTTCCCCTTAGGATAAATATCTCGATTCTACCCTCCTTACGCTAAATATCTCCATCGTGTTCTCCTTAGGCTGAATATTTCCATTGAGTTCCCCTTAGGATAAATATCTCGATTCTACCCTCCTTACGCTAAATATCTCCATCGTGTTCTCCTTAGGCTGAATATTTCCATTGTGTTCCCCTTAGGATAAATATCTCGACTGTACCCTCCTTACGCTAAATATCTCCATTGTGTTCTCCTTAGGGTAAATTATTTCCACTGTGCCGTTCTTAGGCTATATATCTCCATTGTGTTCTCCTTAGGCTGAATATTTCCATTGAGTTCCCCTTAGGATAAATATCTCGATTGTACCCTCCTTACGCTAAATATCTCCATCGTGTTCTCCTTAGGCTGAATATTTCCATTGAGTTCCCCTTAGGATAAATATCTCGATTCTACCCTCCTTACGCTAAATATCTCCATCGTCTTCTCCTTAGGCTGAATATTTCCATTATGTTCTCCTTAGGGTAAATTATTTCCACTGTGCCGTTCTTAGGCTATATATCTCCATTGTGTTCTCCTTGGGCTGAATATTTCCATTGAGTTCCCCTTAGGATAAATATATCGATTGTACCCTCCTTGCGCTAAATATCTCCATTGTGTTCTCCCTAAGCTAAAAATCTCCATTTTGCACCCCCATTGGATAAATGTCTCCATTGTACCCTCTTTAACTAAAATAGTTTTCAGTTTTTATTACACTAATATTGGTTATCTTTTCGCGACATCAACATCATTCACGTTCCTGTGTTGAAACGAATAGTGATTGTTTATATCACTGGCAGAGACCTCACAGAGTAAGCCAATTAATAGTCAACGCAAACATAATTTTGCTAACTTGTTATTCTTCGGCTGTTTTATTCACACAACTTACTGCCGTAGATCAAAAAATAATTTAAAAAATCAACAACTGAATAATTAAGATTGAAATAAATACTATATAGATAAAAAGTATTTTAATGATTGAAATACTTCATCTCATAAAAATAATTTACTATACAATACTTGAGCTAATTTCGCATTAGACACTCCTGCACTTTCTAGCCGTCATCCACATTAATGTGACATTCAACTTTTCATTATTTCGAAAAGATACCTAAGTTTTATTTTCAACTATAGACTAGAACATGAGTTTCATTCTTGAATATACAGCTGTAAATTGATACCAAAGAAAAGATTTTTGAGAAACGTCTACCCAATTATTTCTTATTAATCTAATGTATTTTCTTGATTTATCGTCTGCTTTCAAAGATTCACTTTAGATGAGAACACTCAGTGTATTGGGTTTTTTTTTTATCGCGGATGCACTGAGAATCTAACCTACAGAATGATCCAGCATATCCTATTGAAATTATTGTTATTCTTATCTCGATGAAGGTAAATGACATTTCGTGAATTAATTCCAGCCACAGAAGTTTTCATCAAAAGGGTAAACGTCATTTCGTGACACACCTGGTAAGATCACGGCATATATTTAAATATTTTATACATTGTTTCAATGTTTTTGTGACAAAATGCGAATTGCTCTCCGGAAAAAAAAACACACACATTTTATTTTCTGCAGAAAAAGCACATAGTTTGAAGAAGTTCGATTGGTATTTATTAAATAATAAAAAAAAGTCCAGATCTCGTTAACAGAGTCTGCATATACCAGGTGGTATCGGAAAATGTTCGGAGTATACGTCTCATGACTGTGTCAGAAAGTGTTCATCTTGTACGTGCTGCGATTGTGTCTGGAAGCGTTTGGATTGAATGTAACCTGAATGTATCGGAAAGTTTTTGACCTGTACGTATCGTGATTGCATTGGGAAGTTCAGATACGCGTGAAGCTCAATTAGACCAGCCTAATCGTACTATGGTTTGCTTACAAATTATTACTTTATATCGGAACGGTGGGCTGTTTCCGAATAAACAATATTGTTTTACGAAGGAACTGTGTATATTTCTAGGGCCAGATTAGTATCAACGAACTTTGCGCGTTCAAATACGGCCACCATTAAAATAAAATCGTAATTTGCAATAAAATCGCAAAATTTCACATGTCATTCTATATTTAATCATTGCAATGAATAAATATTTGACGTATTCGTTTAATAAATCCTTTCTAAGATATCACAGATGATATACACAATTAATTTTATTAAATCAAATTTTTGGCAGTTACTCTTACAATAATATTAATCACTAACAAGGTTTTCTGTGTTCATCTATGGGACCATATTGATATCAGTTTCTTCCCAAAAACATTTTTATGATTATTTATCAATCAAACATATATATATATATATATATATATATATATATATATATATATATATATATATATATATATATATATATGTCAAAGTATAGGATTGGTGTACACGGAATAAATTCCAATAACCAACAAATACTCAATACAGAGTAGAGAAAATATAACATAAATATATTATAAAAAATCAACACGTGTCTTAACAAGTAGAGGATTTTGAATGTATGATCATTCACCACCATCACTTGATAAGACACCTGAAGCGTTGAAACAAAAGGGCGTTTGTACTGATTTTATAACATATTTATGTTATAATTTTCGAACAAATAATTAAACATACATATATATATACACACATATATATATATATATATATATATATATATATATATATATATATATATATATATATATATATATATATATATATATATATGACTAAGGGTTTGAATTCCACTAGTACGCAGAGGGTTACAGGGAGTGAAAGTGAGACAAAAGCCTGGCTACAGGGGGGAGTTTGAGGAAAGTATAAAACATGAACAAGAAAATATAATATGACGATTGACGTTGCATTTAAATTTTTGAAGAGTCTATCCATCAGGGAAGCAAATAAACAAATGGTGTTCCACAGGCTAGAAGTGAGAGAAAAGCAACTGTTGGAGTATACGTGGCGGGGTTACATTTAACTATTTCAACAGTAAAAGGGTGGGATGTAGATGCCAATCTTAGTCAGGGCACCAAGGAAAAAAGATAGTCAGGGAAGTTGCCATGAAAATAGTTGTAGGAAATACTTTCTGGCACGACACAGTGATCCAACATTCCTTGCAGTAAATGTAGTCGTTACACTTCAAGTAAATTGAAAAAAATGAGGCCAAGAAGGCGCACTGTGTTGCTCTCCAGGAGTATAGCCTCAGCCATGCTCATGGCAGACAGAAAAGTTTCTTTATTGTGCTTAAAGGAGAGCAGTTTCGTTGTGACGGCATTAAAATTTACGAGCCATTCCTTCCCCCAGTTAACCACTGACTGGAGGTCATTTTCAAGAGCAGCAGACAGGTTAACTTTGACACAGGAGTAAATCGTAGTGTCATCTGCATAAACGTATGATTGGGAACTGGTGGCATCAGGAAGATCATTGCTGAAGATCAGAAACAGCGTAGGACTAAGTATAGATACTTTGTGGACACTCGCATTCGTGTGAAAGGATCTGGAAGCGATCCTGTTCAAAACGACCTTCATTTCACGATTTGATAGGAACGATTGGATTAAATCAAAAATTCTTCTTGTAATACCGCAGCCCTGGAGCTTCGGGATATCTAGAGCCACTGCTCGAGTTTCGCTGTTATTATCACGAGCTTGATGTATATATTCAGTGATGGCCGTTAACACATCAACGGTAGATATGGAAAAACGGAAGCCATATTCTTTGTCAGAGAGTTTATATTTAACGTTCTTGGCCATTTTCGTTGTTTATAGTACTGCTTGTAAGGAAAGTGTGTTGAGTGTGGTTTTGTCACCACCGAGGTTTTTGGTTGAAGACAACATTCCCCAGGTGCTATAACCGCCATAAGCTTTTATTTTAATTTTTATTGTGTTCGAACAAATGTTTTCTTTTATGAACACAGAGTGTGTAGAAACTGTCCAAATAAATTCCTCAATGACATCATTATCCCATACATACCCACTAATTACAGCATCACATCCACACACGAATTCCTCCAAAAAAGTACAAAACCAACCCAAGGTATCTTAGCGTCACTCGGTAAATGTTGAAAATTTATTCACAAACGTTCTCGTTGATAAAACCATTAACATAAACCATTATCCTTAATTCCGTCTGCACAAATAATTCTATTCCACCACCATCCATCAAACTAAATGTTCCTAAAACAAATTGTTAAATGCATGCACAACCAAAGTCCCCTTCTACAACCATAATGGCAACATCTACCCCAAATTAATAATATAATAATTATGGGAATCCGCTCGACCCGTGCTTCTCCAATTAATTCATCTCGAATGTAGAAACCATGATATATAAACAGGTCAGTAAACCTAAAATATATTTCCGCTACGTAGACGATATTTTTAATTTAGCAAAAAACTCAAAAGAAATAGATACTCTCAAAACCACACTTGAAAATCACTATCCTTAACTTTACCTACGAACTAAGTCAAAAAATAAACTCCTATTATTAGACGCATCGTAGAATACAGTAACGACACATTCACCACCTCATTGTATAAAAACCTCACTATCTGAAACTCTTGCCACCTTAATTTTAAGGTCGAATGCCCACTCAAATACAAAATAGCAGTGATAAAAAAACATCCTAACGTGAATACACTAGAATTCCTCCTCTCGCCTTTTTTTCCTTAATGAACTCAACAATGCAAACCAGACATTAGTTAACAATGGTTTCCCTAATCACATCATCGACTACCAGATTAGACTATTTCTTTCCAAAGCAAATAATAACGATACAGACAAAAATAATAGCATAAATATCTCCTACAAAAGCCAAATGCACATCAAATATAAACAATATGAAATATCATAAAGAAATACACTACCCCAGTTGATTCGAACAAAAACTTAAATTAATTATCTATTAAAAAAAAATAAAACAGCTGACATTATTTTCAAAAAGAACAACACACCTGCAAAATCAAAACTACAAAGAACAAACATTATTTACAAAACTCATAATTAATCGGTCACGCTACTACATGCCTATCCAGACGACTTACGTTACACCTGTCCGACCCCAGCTCCATTAGAACTCATTTAAACACACACACACAAACCTACCAGACTACTTCCGAAACAGACTAGGAGAAAATACAAGCATAATAACCTCTTCGACATGTAAAAAAGATTTAAAATAATGGAAGCCTTAATAATAAAAAAGGAAATGTCGACACTCAGTAATATTAACGACGAAGACAGCTACAATGTGTTGATTGTGTTCGGAAAATAAAACACCCCTATAACTTTAGATACATATACACAACCCATACATCCAATAAAAAAATAAAATCATCCTTGTTAATGACTAAAAGTATAGGCGAAAAATTGTAGGAAATTTGTAGTTGAAAAACAGTAATTTAAATTTGCTAACCAGAGGTTTCCTCTGTAGCTAAATGTTATAGCACGCCAGGCTATGTGACGGTCGCGTGAAAGATACAGGTTCGATTCGTATCGGAGTACACATATCTACTATGAGATTTCTCGGACATTCGGGCCGTTAAAAGTTATTAATACTGTTTATTATAAACAAAGCATTTACTTAAATATTCGTATCTATAAAAATAACGTATGAAGAGATAATATAGTAAAATAATTGTCGGATTTACTCAATTTCATAACACACACACGTATATATAATTATAAAACAGTTATTTGTCAGATTTGAATTAGACCAGGAAACAAAAAAGGGCTCCATATCCGTATAATTAAAATAAAAATTTAACATACGGAGCATTTGAATTTAAACACACCTAATGTTTATATATATATAACTTTTTCATACAAATGCGTTCCTTGATCTTTATATCAAGGTATATATGGATATATTATTTCGTAACTTGTATGTATACACAGTGGTAACTTGCAGGGAAAATGTCATTAAGTTTTCAAATTGTGAATTTGGCAACACTCTAAAATAAGCTTACCACTTGCTATGTAATGAAATGTACGTACGCATATATACAGGGATTGGACAAAATAATTGGATCAGGTGCAAATTCCACTCCTATATTTCAAAGACCTATTATATTAAGAACTTTAGCTAAAACTTCGTAATCACAGGTTATATCTATTGTAAATACTTTTATTTATCTAATTTACTGTTTTTGGCTTATTCATTTTTAGAATTTAGTAATTTAAGCTAAATGTGCGACCTCTCTGAGTTCGAAAATGCGCATATTGTTGGAGCTCGCATGGCAGGAGCCTTTTCACTAAGGTTGCTAAACTGTTTGGTTTTTCAAGAGTTACCATATCAAGAACTATGACGCAATTCAAGAAACAGAGTAAAAAACCCTAGCAAGCATAGCAATTCGGGCCAGACTTGCAAATTTACTGACAGGAACCGACGTGCATCGAAACGCAATGTGGCTAAAATCATCGGACTACTGCGGCCAAAGTGACTGCTGATTTGAATAATCATCTGAATAGTCCAGTTTCTACTAAAACTGTTCATCGTGAGCTCCATAAGGCTGGATATCATGGAAGAGCTGCCGTAAGGAAACCTCTTCTTTCCACTCGCAACATTCAGAAGTGGTTGAAGTGGTGCAGAGATCACAATGTCTGGTCTGCAGACCAATGGAAGCAATTCATATTCTCAGACGAGTCCAGTTTTTCTCTTTTCCCAACTTCAGGGCAAGTTTATGTGTGGAGGCAGCCCAAAGAAACTTACAACCCTGAGTGCCTTCTTCCAACAGTGAAGCATGGAGGTGAATCAGTGATAGTTTGGGCCGCTATATGATGGAAATATCTCGGTCCAATAGTTTCACTGCGTGGTAGAATCAGCAGCAAAGATTACCTGAACATTTTGGGTGATCATGTTCATCCAATGCCCCAGACTTTATCCCCTGATGGTGACTGCATCTTCCAAGACGATAATGCTCCAATACATTCCGCTTGAGTGGTTAAGAATTGGTATGAAGAGCATGGAAGTGATCTAGAACACATAGAGTGGCCTCCCCAATCTCCAGATATCAATATTATAAAACATTTGTGGTGCATTTTGGAGCAACAAGTTAGGAGCCGCTATCCTCCACCGTCGTGTCTTAAAGAGCTAGAGCAGGTGTTAATGGAAGAATGGCTGAAAATTCCTCTGGATGAAGTCAGGAAGCTATATGATTCCATTCCTAGACGTATTAAAGCTGTATGTGAGGCTAGAGGAGGACCAACTCCATATTGAATAAACTTTCTTTGAATTTAACTAGTGTTTTAATAATTTTGTCCTACCCCTGTATATATATATATATATATATATATACTTCCAACAGAAAACAATTTCGTAATATCCCTCAGATTAAAGATTGTTTGTTAATGAAGAAATTTATGATGGTTCACAAATGCTGTTTGGTGGTGCTGTGCTGAAAACTCTTACATCCTTTCGCTAGTTTCGGCTAATAAATTACTAAGATACATCCCCCCTTTTGCAGTACTTATCGGTTGAATTCAGCAAAATATGTTTGATACATAATATATATTAATATATATATATATATATACATATATATATATATACATATATATATATATATATATATATATATATATATATATATATATATATATACGTGTGTGTGCGTTTGTGTTTGTGTGTGTGTAGTCTATTTCCTGCCTTACTGTAATGTTCTAGTCCTTCAAGCACACTGTCAACTGTCGGTGATGACCTCAGTGTCCACTTTTATACTTACATATGGTCTACCCTGATATTGAGGACTTTCACCCATTTAATGAAGCACACCTTAAAATATATATGTATTCAACAATATTCATGTTTCATTAAAAATGACTGACAAGATACTTCTGTTAAGTCTTCATTTCTTGTATGCAAAGAGATTTCTTTTGCGATTTGATAAGTGGAGAAATTGACCAGTAAAAAACTTAACTACAACATCTTGTCAGTCACGTTTTGCAAAACGTATATATATATATATATATATATATATATATATATATATATATATATAGAAATCGGTGGCCCGATGATTGCATCTAGCATGAAACAGACTGTTGCCTCTAAGTGTTGACTTCTATGTTCACTTTTATATTTACACTCGCTCTATCTCTGATATTGAGCACTTTATCCCATAAATATAGCACACTTTAAGACTATATTTCTTCATATATATATATATATATATATATATATATATATATATATGTATGTATGTATGTATGTGTGTGTGTATGTATGTGTGTGTGTGTCTTTAAGGGTATTTTTTCTAGCAGATATTCTTCCTGTAAGTGGAATTCTGCCAAATTCTTTCGCTGATTTCCTTCTCAGGCTCAAACGCTATTAAAGAGATTTTTTATTATTATTATTATTTTAGAAGTTCTCTTTGCGGTTAATTCGGATCTTAAATTTTTGGCGAGTTATCAAAGTAAGCATTTAAGAAATCCCTCCTTCGTTTATGCAACAGGGTCGCCTGAGGTTTCCGACTCTTCCAGATTTCTTTGCTGATCTCAAAAATTCCAACGTCTTCGAAGAGTTATTGTTTTTCCTGCAATTGTAACCGACGCAAAAGGCTGAAGCCGTAGATCCTCTTCTTTATTTCTATGAGTAACAAAAGAAAAAGAATAACTTCAAAGATGACCGTGCTGCCCCCAAAAAAATTAAGAAAATTTTATTTTAATCACATATAAGACCTGTCGGTGTACATTCCTGAGAAATATTGTAATTATTTACACTATTTACATTATTCGGACTGTTGTCCTCATCTTTGTTGACACGACAATCCGGCCGTTGTACGCTCCGGCCTTCTTCTTTTAATGTATTTATTGAATATATTGTATTCTTCGCCGAAAGAGTCCAAACACTTGTCCGTGAGCGAAGGTCATCATATCTATCCGCCATCAGATAGGAAAAAAATAGTTGGAGGCAGAGATAGAAAATATGAAATATTGTGAAAAACAAAAATTCAATAAGGGTAGAAATAACTTATACTGAGATACCCGGAAGAGGCATGACATGTGGAACTAGAAAAATCTACTCCGGTGTACTAAATAAAGGGTTCAGTTCAAAATTCCAATCAACTGAAGAAGGCCAGAGCGTACAACGGCCGAAACGTGGTAAATATGTCAACAAATATGAGACACAACAGTCCCAACAATGTAAATTATGTAAATAGTTATAAGTCGCAGTTTCTATCATCTAGTTTTAAATAGTCTCTAGTCGGTTCTTTGACTATTTTTGCCAGTTTACTTCAAAATGGTTGAAGCTCCCGAAGGATGGCGTCTGAATTCCGAACGACATTCCGTTCGAAGTTCCTGCTTAAATTCCCCAAGCATTTTGGGTAGCGCCTTGTGTAATTAACTCGACAGAGAAATGATTTGCACCTTCTGCTCTAAAGATTATTCTTTGAGTTTCTTCATTTGTCAACTTTCATTCTAACAAAACTATTTCGATTGTAAATTATAATCCATTAGCAAATTCACCAATTTAGATTTTGTTAAATCTGAAACAAGCAAAGGACATAGACATTCACAGAAATTAATCTTGCTACCCCGTCGTTGACTTCTCTTCCTCTTATGGGGAAATGATTTCTTTCAATGTTTATTAATTCTTTCTTAACTTATTTTCTTGAGGCAGTCGACGACATTCAAATTAACACCATGAAATTGAGCCAACAAGCATTGTTATTGCTAGAACTATACACATCCGTCTCCCAAAACTATGTAAATTCTTTTCAAGCCCAAATTCCTCTTCCTCTATGTGCAGTGTTCCTTCAGTCTTTGAATGACCATGGTTTTCGACAACTTCCTCTCCTTTTTAAACATTTCACCCCAAGAAAGACGACAATGCCACTAAGGCGATGAGCCAAATCAGACGAAGCAATTTCAATATATCTGAGCTGCCCAATCCTAACTTTCTAGTCTTAACTGAGATCAGAAGCGTTTGCGCGACCTTGTGGGTGATGAATTTATTTTTCACCCTGCAACCCCATTGCTAGCCTCTCACTACTCTCTCGCCATTTTCATCACAAATGTTCAGGCGAACTACATTCCTTTGTTCCACCAATTCAAGCCTTCACAACTATGACCCACGATGGCGCGTACACGTCGTCGACTCCTACTTTTTCCCTTATTTTTTCATTGGTAAGTAGGGAGTACCACTCAGTTTCCTCTCCAGATATGCTACTACGAAATGGTCTCCTTGTCTTTCTCGATCACTACTTTATTCGAATCTAAGGTCAACCGTTATCTATCCTACATATCCCCAGAGAATGTACGCACTGACAACCGCATTTAGTAATTCTCTATCTTGAGTGGCTCATCAGTTATCTCTAATACCCGGTTAAGGCAGTGGAGAACTTTAGGGGAATTAACAGGAGATAACTGATAACTGACATCCATTAAACATGGCACGTGGAAGTAGAATAGTCTCCCCCAGTGAGTGAAATAAAGGGTTCAGTTCGACATTCCAACCACCAGAAGAAGGCCGGAGCGTACAAAGGTCGAAACGTTGTGGTAAATATGTCAGCGAAGATGAGGACAATAACCCAATAATGTAAATAGTGTAAAAAAGGACTAATGGATAAAGTCCAAACAATTATTTTTAAGACGTTTTTTTTATAATGTGTGACGTTATTTGTTAACATTATAATAGGACAGAGCGTACAACGGCTGAAACGTTGTAATAAATATGGCGACAAAGATGGGGCCAATAGTCCGAATAATGTAAAAACCTTAATTTCTGCGTTTGCATATCTTTATGCCCACCAAAAATAATTCCCGGCGTAAATGCCAACCATCTTAAGTTCACCTCGCTGTATACGTTATATGCAGCCGGTGAAATGATACATACGCCCATTACACTCTTTTCTGTTTTTTTTTTAAATACTTTCTCAATACATTATTTCGTATCCGTATTCAGGCTGCTGGTTTCCAGTAAAAGTTCTGGATTATTCTAATATGTGATGTAATGGATAGTGGCTCGGAACGAGAAAATGGAGAGCCGTGTTCGAATTCCAGTCAGGTTCGTTGCATTCACATACGTGCAAATATATTTGAGAATGGTATGAATCCATCTCCCCATATATGGATTAAATAGTAGTACTTGTATCTTTAAAATCATTGTTATTCTCTCAAAAAAAACTTTGTTAACGCAATATTCGTTCGTAAAAAAAACATTATTCTTACAATCCAAATTATGATTCGACTTTAAATGACCCGCAAAGGGTTGATAAGCCGTAAAAACAAATCAGTCAATCAATCCCGAACAAATCAAGTTTTCCCAAGATCATCGTCACTACCACCAACATCATCATCATTGCCACTACCATCATCATCATCATCATCATCATCATCGCCACCACCGACATCATCATCATCACCAACACTATCATCATCATCGCCACTACCGCCATTATCGTCATCATTATCATCATCATTAATAAACAGATCAGTCAATTAATTCCCCCCAAAATCAATTTTCCCAACATCATCATCACTACCACAGATATCATCATCATCACCACTACCACCATTATCACCATTACCAACATCAGCACCACTGACATCATCAACATCAACACCACCATCATTATCATCATCACAATCATCACCACCGCCACACTATTTCGCATTGAAGGCACGCTGCAAATCGGTGTCATTTCTCTTCTTCCAAAAGCACCAGTTGATGCTCATCATTTCTATTTAGGTTTCTCAGAAATATCCACGCTTCTATTTTGAAATGTTTTCCGAGCTTCTTGTTAAGCTTTTCAACGGTTAACTTGCCCAATGTAAATCTGGTGCAAGAATATTCAAGACGATTCCTAAAAGTTTGAAATTACCTTAAGTCCGATCCCTGGTCTCCTTGACACTCTTTCATTAATTGCCACAAATGTCTTTTTTAATATCTGCTATGATGGGAAGAGAGACAGGCTCCATAAGGTCTACTTGCACAAGATAAACTACACATATATGAACACATCTCCTGCTTTTTGGTCAGGTGCTCAGCGACCCTCCGACTGCACCCGGCCATTGAACTGATGATTATGTGGAATTTGATGCAATATATGTTGTTAAATTTCTTTAAATTTACATTAGTTAAACTTAAAATTGTGACATGAATCAAATTCTGTTACTAAACTAAAAGCAATAGCTACATAATTGCAATCAGCTGAAGCACCATTTTGCATATTTCCGTACGTCAAAAACTGGCATTAATCCGGCCTGAATATATCTCCAGGAGTTTTAGCACGATTCTTTTCTTTCTATGTGCCGTGTCCTTTCAGGACGTAGGCGATCATGGCTCTCCACCTACCTCTATCGCTTGCAGCTCTCAACAAGTTCCTTCCCTCTGTCACCTCCCTCAGACAACGTTCTGTCATCCACTTGCTTAAGACCACTAGGTATGTCATGCGCTGTTTTCCCTTGTCTAGCTTTCCCTCTATTCGATCCGTGAGTATCAGATTCTCCAGGTCCACCTTCCTTATTATGTGTCCCAGTAACTTCAGCTGTCCCTTCTTGATGTTAAGTATGATCCCCCTCCATGTTTTCATTTTCTCTAAGATCTCATCGTTGCTCACACGCTTGGTTCATGATAACCTTAGCATCGTTCTGTAGAACTACATCTCCGTCGCCTCGTGTCTCTTCTTCATCCAACATTCACTGTCGTAAAGAAGGACAGATGTCATGTAATAGCTCAATATTCTTTTCTTCGTTACCAAAGAAATCCTCCTGTCTCGCAATACTCTGCACAGATCTTAGAATGCGTTCTAGGCCATCCCAATACATCAACGGATCTCAATGTCGTATTTACCGCCCTCTGTCAGAACGCTTGCCAGATTTTCATCAATGGCAAATTAAACTGGCAAGTGTAACAATATATTTAAAAAAAATGTTACAAAAGTAAAGCACGAAGCGTTGGTGTTCATAACAATAATCACTGAATATTTCAAGGGTTAAGGTTTAGCACGATACAAAACAAAAAAAATAAGACCATATTCAGGCTTACTTTTCTTTCGATAACGATTGAAAAGCAAGTCTACCATTCGTCCGTGCATTGAATGCATTTGCCTCACCTAGTTTGATGCTTCAGCTACCTATCCAGCGTTTCTTGACAAACTCCAAAGAAGAATCTGTCATATTATTGGTTCTGACTTTACATCTCGGTTTCTGTCACTTCCCACCGCCGTAATGTAGCTGCCCTGTGGCTTTTCTTCAAATATTTTCATGGTAATTGTTCTGATGAACTTTCACCGTTCGTTAGTTGTTTTTGTTTAGCATATCAACAACTCTATGGATCATTTAATGCCAAAATCTAAATATTTTGTACACAATTTTATACGTTCAGGGCACACATATATTTAGATATATAGGTTGAAGATAAAATGTATTGCTGGTAATTCTACTACAAAAAACGTATTTTTATAATACTTTAGTGACGTACTGATTTTCGTTTTGCTATAAAAATGTATTACAACTGGTCATATTCTTTTGTAAATATATTACTGATATCTTTACCATAATGTATTTTTGTAATTGGTGAATCACCAAACATCAAAACACTATTTTCCCATAGCTGGGACCCTAAAAAATGCTACCACCTCGAGTCAGGGTGAATGACAGCAAATAAAAGTTGGCTCGACTCTCCTCAAAACCTCCAAATCTCTCGATCGGGCCCTTATGCAGGATGTAGGTTATCGCCATACCCAGGACTAATTCTCATTGGTTCCTCGTCTTTAAGAATTTAAGAATACTAGATTGACAGCTTTACTACTGAAATTGCTAGGTGAAACCAACCGTAAGTTTTATGCTCATAGTTTCTTCTACCCTGTGGAAATATATTCAGGCTTCTTGCTTTCCTGCTAACTACGACCTTTAAAAAATTAAAATGCAGGATCAAACGTCTTTATATGTCTTTTTGAATTCAGTTCTTTTATTGTCCTTTCTACTCAATAATGTTTTCTCTGTCTCTTTCACTCACAATCGCCATTTGTATTTTAGTGGTTTTACAACCTTGCTACGGGTGAAATGATAAAAAAAGGCTTGCTAAAAATTAGCTATGATGTTGGCGATTCGGGTGTTGTCTGGGTTTGACATAATGGCAGCAAAGATGGAGATACGTCCTTGAATGTTCGTTAATAATGTCTTGCGTTTCTCGGCGTCATTTTTTCTTATAAAAGTGAACACGGCATTGATGACTGTTATTATTAGAAGATTATTAAATATAATTATAAGACTAATGATGAAGATTATTCCGATAATCAGCGCTTTGAAGAAGAATAAAGGCAATACCGCCGAGATTGAAATTATGACTATCAGGATGGTTCCTTTTTGTCAGCTGGGGTGCAGCTGAGGTTATTTGGGAGAGAAGATAATTCTAATTTCTTTTATACTGCTAAAGGCATCTACCGTAGAACCTTATCTATCTTGGAAATCCGTAGTGTCAAACGTGAGCGATAGATGACGCCT
>OZ038490.1:79646366-79778866 GCA_964036315.1 Acanthosepion esculentum | reverse complement strand
AAATCATGCAAAATATTGGTCAAAAGTAGATGTCCTAAGTTACTATGCTTAGCATAGACTGACAGAGAGTACTATTTAAGTATCGAATCTATCATATTAACAAATATGCGAGAAGGATGTTTTCTAAATATTGCACAAAATTAGGAGTTCTAAGTAGACATTTAGTAAATTTAGTTTTGATTAACAAACAGTACAACAATTAAAGCACACTGTGAGGATAGTGTTCTCTCGAATAACAGTTTATTACAGTAATAAAGCCAAATTTAATATATAAATGAACGAGGTTCCATCTTAATATATAAATGAACGGTCTGGTAGTAATGTTTTCTGGTGATCACTCGATGGTAGCGCTCTAAGGTTAATCATTCCAGAAGCCATAGCAGGAAAGTAGTGTGCATGCCTGGGTGTTTAAGTAAATTGCTTTTAGCTAAATTACACACCGAAACTTTAAAAAAAAAAAGATTCTTAACACATTCATTGCTACGATACATACTTTAACTTTTATTTACTGATATCGATATTTTTGCTAGAGTTATCATTAAAAATTGCCATATATGTCTACTTATAATTCATTTTAGGAAAGAAAATTAACTTTACTAATAGATTCATTGCGATCTTGAATATCCGAACCTTTATATCATTCTATCTCTGTTTTGTTTTTTTATTATTTGCCATAAGAAAGTTCTATACACTGTTACTTAGAATTCATTTATGGAAAATAATATTTAATTTATTTAACCATAAACATGGCGCCAATGTATGTTCACCAGTTGCGTTCTTCTTGCTTTCTCTCTCTCTCTCTCTCCCCTCTCTTTCTCTCTCTCTTTAAGTCTCTATTTCTCTCTTTCACTCTATCTTTCTTTATTTCCCCCTCTCTCTTTCCCTCTCTCTCTCTTTCCCTCTCTTTCTCTCTCTCTTTCTTTCCCCTCTCTCTCCGTAGTACCATGTGCAGACAGGTAGTTTTTTATCCAAAAAATAACTCTACGAGTCAAGGTAAATTAATAATAACTTTTTTGTCGTAGTTATTTAATAAATGTATGTAAACTTTTCGGAAAAAAAAACAGTTCTCATGTACTGAGAATCTTTTCATACAGTTAAGATGTACACGTCTTCAACATTTTCTGCAGGATTTTTATTTATATGAGTTCATAGCATCGCTACTCGGACAGTCATCAGAATATATACTCATTGATTCTGTAGCCGCACATCTCAAGCATGTTGCAGTTTTGATTCAATTAATGACATTTTTGGAGCCTTTGATCCAACAGTGGATTTTGAATAGAGCAAAACAAGCAATAACCTAAAAGTCTAACGCTGTAGAATTTCCCATCCCACCTCTGTGATCTTTTACTGAGTCGCATTTGCAACTTGAAGACTGGTGTTGTCCTACAATAAAATCAACGAGCAAATTTCCTCTTAAGAAGAAAGCTATTTTCTCTTCTTATAAAGCCGCTGAAAAATGTTGTTTTTTTTTAGACCAGCCACACAAACTCTTTATAGACATTGTTAAATTTCATCGTGTTCTTGAAATTTTGGTTGATACATCAACTGCCGGATTTGTATGAATATTCCTTCCGTCTTGTAATCAAAAGCTTGACTTTTTTTAATCCTTTCCCCCCAAACAATGCAATAAAGCCACTAAGAAGCAAGGGGCTATTGAATGTGAGAGAATATGAGAAAAAGAAAATATTAACGAGAGAGAGAGAGCAATAACTGAACACGTATTAAGAAGACAGAAGATAATGATTCACATTACATTTAACTGAAAAGCAAAAGGTCTTAAGAGAGTTTATAGCGTTGCAGTTCAGACTAGACACCAGGTTCGTTCTCAGGGTTCACCTTCTTCCAAACAAATTCTCGTGGCTTAAAAATAATCCTTCGAACAGTTTTTTACCCACGAATTAAGACCATGAGAATTTCTAGCGTCGAGATTTTATTTTCGGGTTGCAATCTACTGCTATAAACAAGTGAAGTCGAGATGAAGTACTGAACTGTCTAGCTGACGTCTTCCCTTTCCCGTCAATGCGAGTTTATCTTCTCGCCACTCCGCGTCACTCTGCCCTTTTAGCTGGTACTAGCCCCTATCTTATAGAAGACATTGTTCTTTGGTTTGTCATCTTGGTCTAAAAATGTAATTTATCCTTATTCAGTTACCGACTTTGTCCGAGCCGCTTGCCATTACTTGTGAGGTCCACTTCACTTAGCTGATAATCTTCGGGAAAATAAATGCCTGAATCCATTTTTGTAACAGGTCAGCAAGATATCAGCTGACACTGATATCGCTACAAGTTCTACAAACGATAAGCGCGAGAGAAGAAACTGTTAGCATAGAACGTACGGTTACTTCTAGCCATTTCAACTGAAAAATCATGAGACCTTGCCACCAATCGCTTAAATTCATAAAGTTTAAGAACTGATTTCAGTTAGATATTTTTTGGTTAATCCCAGATCAAATATCACACCAGGACTTAAAGATTCAAAGAATGCTTGTGAATATCAATCCTGATATGAGGGGGTGTTTCCCGATTCGAAGTGATAGATCGACTGCACATTTGTAGAAATATTTTGTTTATATTAAGATTGAAAAACTTGTCTAAGTAATTACTTTTGTTTGGCCATGTTTAAATATAATCTCCCTGAAGCTTAAGTAATATTTGAAAGCAATTAAAAATATTGAATAAGGATATTTACATCTTGAATAAAATTTTAGTGTCTTCCTCTTCTGTAACGAGATTGTCCAACATCTATCACCATAGAAAAGCATGGGTATAACTGGGCAGTTTAGCAATATTCCGACATATTCCTTTGCCTTAACACTTTCGGACACGATAGCCCAGATTTACCAATAATGGCACAGTGTTTACTTCAACCACCTCCCCTCTATACTTCCTGTCGATATTAAATTTTTCCAAATGGCCTTTCTTCATAAGGTGCCCCAGAAATTTCAAAAGGGGCATAGATTTTTAATAAAGGTAGTTTCGTATTGAATCGATTTATGTTGTGCGGCTTTTTTTAGTTATTTAAAGCCGAAATATATTTTGGGTATATTTTTTTAAAATTGCGATTAAATAATTAGTGCCAAACTAAACTAAGCTCCGGAAAGAGCAACACTACATTAGATTACTTTGCCTACTCTGTCGTTGATAAATTTGGTTTCTTGATTGACTTTCTTTCCAGTTATCTCACAAGGATATTTAGTTTTGTTTTTTAAGAATAACAATGATTTTCTTTTTTTTAGTTTTATTTTTAACCGATAGCGGGCGGAAAGATGTTACACTTATCCTTTGATGGGAAAACTTAACATGTATAAATAACTAAATATTAACTTTAAAGCGCCTCGCTTTTGTTTCATTTTTACCAAAATTGTTGAATTGATCCAATACTGATTAATCAGTTTGATCCTCAGACGGTGCCCCAAACCAGTGCCAAACTAAACTAAGCTCAGAAAAGAGCAACGCTACATTAGATTACTTTGCCCACTCTGTCATTGATAAATTTAGTTTCTTGATTGACTTTCTTTCCAGTTATCTCACAAGGAAATCCGCCACTTTTCCCCGATTTGACAGCATTGATACGCTGCTCAGATTCTGTGGTCTCTAGCTTTTCACTCGTCCATTTTGATCTCTCTAAGTCAAAAACTGTTTAAATTTTTGAAGATCAAAGTTGACCGAGAAACAAGAAGCCGAAAGAGGGTTCTGCAAGTAAGAAATGTGAGAGAAGAAACTGTTAGCATAGAACTTACGGTTGCATCTAACCATCCCAACTATAAAAGGATGAGACCGCCCCCAGTCTGGTAATGCGCTTAAATTTTTAAAAGTCTAGATACAATAGAGGAAAGTTCGTCAGAACAATTACCATGAAAGTATTTATGGAAAAGACACAGGGAAGCTACGTCACGGCGGTGGGTGAGGAACTGAAGCCGAGATGCCAAGTCAGGACCAATAACATGACAGATTCTTCTATGGATTTTTATCCAGAATCACTAAATATATAATACGAGCACAAGACTATATGTTGCAGCAATATTCAAAGCAAGGGAGAATGGTAAACTTGTAAATATGAAAGATAGATTCGGGCGAGAAAAATTGTCTCGGACGACATAGTGAAACAACTTTCTAATCAGCAGACTTAACAATTGATTCAATACACTCTTTCAAATTCATACCAGTCCGAGAAGTCACCATGAGTCACTCCCCTGGGGGTGGGGGTAGCATCAGCCATGCTTCTAACACCGTCACGCTTTCTGATTAATATCTATTAATATTGCCCCCACCCACAAAATAAATCAAGTATCCCAGGCAATTCAAGTAGATCTTTGTCTCGTAGCTTATCAAATACTCCTAATACAGTAAATTCTTTTATATATTTGGAAGTTGCTTTTTTTTCCTTCTTTTAAATATCTAACTCTGATTTTCATATAAAGATGCGTCTTGTACGCTGATAGATAAGATACTTTTTCAAGCGTGTATCTTACCTAGAATAATTAACCAAGGATTTTCCAATTAATTCAGTTTTATAAAAAAAAAAAGTTGCGATATTTAATCACTTCCCTTGGGCACCTCGAGGTGGTGCAATGGTTAGCAAGCGTGTCTCGATAGCGCAATAACGGCTGACTAGTGAGTTCGATCCTTATGAGGTAACTCATACTTTCGGTCTTGTGCCACATCAAACCTACGCTTGGAAAATCACTATTTAATTGCTTTCCCACCAATTTTTTGTGGGGAAAATTTCATTTTCAGACGATTTTTTTTCGCATTTGTTTTTTTAATAAAGTTACTAAGAAACTGGGGCACATTGAAGTACCCGAGCGGTGAATAGGCCCTCTACCAGACGTAGGAGTTAACAATTGGGTAGTTTGGTTGGTTTGTTTTGTTTTACGGCATATCAACCTCAATTGGTTATTTAATGCCGACAAGATTTTTTATTGCTGGTAATATTTTCTTTCAAAATAAACTATAGTTGGTAATATCTTTTTTTTTTTTTCTAAAAATGTATTGTTGGTAATAATTTTTTCACAAACTAATTCTGGTATGTATTAAAACCTATTTTTACACTTTCATAGTGTTTTGACCCCAGTTTGGGTGTCAACTATTTGCCCATAGCTGGGACCCTAACAGTTGCTACCACCCCGGGTCAGGGTGGACGTGGGAGCATCAGCAATTAAGAGGTGGTTCCACGCTCCTCAAAACCTCCTGATCAGATGCCTTGATGTAGTTTATCGTCTTACCCAGGACACGGATGTAGTTTGCCGTCATATCCAGGACGGAGTTAAAAATTGGACGCGTTTCACGCTCAGAAAAGCGTTAAAAGAATCAACATAAACACGTCTATAGCTTGTTTTTCAATGTTATGTTTTAGACGTGTTTAACGGTCTTTATCACTTAATTTAGTCTACGTTTAGTCTACACCGGAGAAGATGTTAACAATATATGCTTTGTTTTAGGCTCGTCTTCTCCTCGTGTTCTTAACGGTCTTTATCCCGGCTTGCTGAGCTTAGAGGGAAATTTATAGACATGCACTTTGCCTTTAGTATTGTTATTACGTCTAAACTTCGATTGATTCCTTTCAGCTGATACTGTCTGAAGTTAGGTCGTTATGGGAGAGTGCTATGCCGAACTGATGTTCTTTTATCAACACAGAATGCTGTTGACGAGATATTATATCGAAATATGGGGAAATTGATTCATAGCTTTCCCAATTGTAAAGTAAATGTGACAACAATTATGTCTTTTGTGCTCATAAACGTTTTACTAGAGTCTATGTCTCGAGTCTAAGTTGAGTTTTAACCGCTTCATTACAACTGATGTGATAAATGTCAGGTCTAAGATGTTTTTACTATAGCAATGTGTTATAAAGGAATAAAGTGTCGCTGCCGACACTGCAGTTTGAACAATGACCACCAGAGTACAAACGCAGGCGATCCCATTTCTAATAATTATACTACATGATGGCAAAGAATATATATATATGGGAATTAGCGTGCCGTCTAATTGATTACACTTACTGTACTATCCTTTATTACTATACGGATCACTCTGGTGACCATGTTCACCATAGTCTATGAATATAGAATCCAGCGCAGTACGTAATCTGTTCAATGAAACAACGTTAAAGATTAACACTCACGAGTCAGACACTCTACTGAATCTGACTAGATCGCCAATACCACCAGCAGCTGTTCCGTAATTCTTCAGTCTTCGATATCAAAGGCTGGCAGTGAATATTCCGGAAAAAACATGGCCGCCTTTATACACGTTGCATAGAATATTTTGAGCCTTCTGATTGGTTAACACTTCTATTGGTGAACTATAAAATGAGTCAGCTCATTTTGGCTGGCTCACTAGTATTCCAAGGTACGGAAAAACTCCAACACACTCTTTCTACACTATTCTCTATCCCTATACTATTTCTCTATACTTATCCTTATACGCATTACTATTCGGATCCCTATTCGGTGGTTACTATTCAAGCGAGTATTAGTTGGGTGGTTGTTTTTGTTTAGCGGCATATAAACACCTCTATGGGTTATTTAATGCCGAAACATAACTATTTCTAAGGCAATTGTAAGCCTTAAGATAAAATATATTGTTGATCATTTTTCTATAAAAAGGTATTGTTGGTTATTTTGCTATAAAATATATTGTTGGTATTTCTACTATAAAAGGAAATGCTGGTCTGTTTGCTTTGTTTCTGGTTTGGTTTATTTAACGACATATCAACACCTTATGGGTCATTAATGCCGAAATTTAATTTTGGTGGGAAAGCTCTGGTAATTTCCTTTTCTAATAATGTATTGATAGCAATTTACTCAGTTATGTGCCATGCGTGATACACGTTTAAGCGATCAGGTACCTTTCGATACATGACTGACGAGGCAGATTTTTTCCCACAGTGGGTTTTCATTTCTTTCTGTGGTAGACCAGTTGCCATCCAAGATTATAGAACCCAGTCTGTCCTGCAATTTACCCATAGAAGAGGATTCATACTCAATGTACTAATACACTTGGGAAAGGTATGAATCCTCCTCTTCGACTGGAATTTGAACTCGGCTCTCCGATTCCTCCTCATAGCAATTTACTACAAAAATGTATTTTTATACTTTTATAATGTTTTGATCCGAGTTTGGAGGTTCACCATTTACCCATAGCTGGGACCCTAACAGGTGCTACTACACCGGATAAGGGTGGACTTGGGAACAACAGCAACTACGAGGTGGTTCCACACTCCTCAAAACCTCGCGATCAGAGGCTTTGCTGCCGGATGTAGTTTATCGTCATACCCTGGACTGATGACGCCGTATAAAAATGTACTGGAATGTCTAGGGTGGTCCGAAAGTTTTGACACCCCCTAACAAAAAGTAATGAGAATACAGCAATACAATGCGCATGTACTGGATACAGTTTATTCACTTTCATTCACGCTGTCACACATCGAGGTCTGTATGAACACTATCGTTTTCGTGTTAGCTATCTGAAATAGAAAATTGCTTTGTTTAGGGGTGACAAAACTTTCGGACCACCCTGCAGATAACCGTAAAGAAACGGGGTGTCGGAACTTTAAGTTTAACCATGAAGCAGTCGATACGCAAGTCGATAAATTTATGCGAATGTCTAGGTTATTTTTGCTGACAAAAAGATTAAACTGATTGGAATTGAAAGTTTATTTTATATCTTGATTTTTTTTCGTCTGTTGTTTTTATTTTTCAGTATTCGTTTTTTTTCTTTTGTAATTATTCCATTCATTTTTGACGCATATAATGTCGAGCTGTCGCTGTTTCTATCGTTTTTTTTTGTTTGTTTTTTTTTTTTCGCTTGAACAATTTCCGACGGCAAGCTGACGAAGAACGTATTCTTGAACGCCCACCTCATTGAGGAATTACGCAGTGGGTTTATTGCTCTCAACGCACGCAAATCCGTGTTCTTATGAACATGGATGTCTGCAGTTGAAACCGTCGACAACACTCGAAGTGACACGCTGGTGAAAACCGCCGAAACTTTTCTTGCAAATAAATCATCTCGCACAAGGATTAAAATAAGCTTAGCTTCTCGCGTCCCAACATATTGTCACGCAGCGGAGCATATTCCCATCCCTGTTCGCAAAAATACAAAGAAGCCAATAGACATGGATTTAAAATTGCTACCCACTCTCTGTAAGCCGCTTGCCAAATGAATAAACTATTCAAACTAATAATCGTTCAGAATATTCACACAAACCTTGAATAGTATGTAGATATGTTGTCTTCTTCTATGTACCGTACACATTAAGGACGTTGGAAATAACGACTCTCTACAATTTCCTGTCCTAAGTAGCTCTTAGTAAATCTTTTCATTCTGTTGTCTGTATTAATACCTGTTCTGCCATCCATTGACACAAGCTCGTTAGGTAGGTTATTCGCTGCTTTACTCTGTCTCTCCTGCCTCAATATGTCCTGTGGGGGTCAAATTTTCCAAGACAATTCAGCTGCCTCTTTATGTCTTCTTGCAATTGATGTTTAGACCATTCTTCTTGCTTTCATTCACTATTTTGTGTAATTTCCGTTTTGGTTCTGCTATCAACACTGTTATCGACATATCTTATAATAATGTATCCTGATAGGGCTTCTAATTTGATCAGAATCGCCTCGCTGTATAGATTGAATAAATCCGGTGAGAAGACACATCCTTGTCTTACATCCCTTTCTATTTTTGCATGTTTACTGGATTTATTTTCTATCCGTATGCAGTCAATATAGGTCCCGGATTATTCTAATATCCTTCCAAATATGTAATTGTTACCTAGCAGTTCAAACAGTTCTTTGTGACATACTTTATCAATCACTTTTGCATAACCGATAAAAATAGGTAAGTTATTCGCTGCTTTCTTCTGTCTCTCTTGCTCTCAGTATGTCCTGTGGGGGGTCAAATGTTCCAAGAAAATTCAGCTGCATCTTTGCGATATTAAGTATCCTTTTTGATTTGATTGTCTCTAAAACTTCGTCGTTGTTCACACGTTTCAGTCTATAGTATTCTCAGCATCCTTCTGTAGAACCACATTTCTATCAGCTCAATTTTTTTTTTCTTCATCTGTGAAGAGATTCACTGCCACATAGAAGGACTGATATTATATAAAATTTCAGTCCTCTTTGTTTCTAACGGAATTTTCCTGTTTCTTAATACTTTGCTTAGCTTTTGGATCTTCTTAGTAGAGACCAGAAAAGATAATCTTAATAAAAAACAAAAATAGTTAGATCTAACCGTAGGCTCTATTTTCATAGATTCTTCAGTATCTGTCTATATTCCTGATTTGAGGTATTATGTGCATTATTTACATTATTCGGACTATTGTCCCTATCTTTGTCGCCATATTTATTACAACGTTTCGGCCGTTGTACGCTCCAGCCTTCTTCCTCAATGACACATGGCACAGTTGATAAAGGCGTTAGTTAGATCCAGTGACAGGACCCAAAGGGTGTGAGTTCAGTACCTGGTTAAGGCGGTGGAGAATTTGGAGAGGGGAATTAACAGGAGATAACTGATAACTGACATCCATTAGACATGGAACGTGGAACTAGAACTGTCTACCCTAGTGAGCGAAATAAAGGGTTCAGTTCGACATTCTAACCACCTGAAGAAGGCCGGAGCGTACAACGGCCGAAACGTTGTAATAAATATGGCGACAAAGATGAGGACAATAGTCCGAATAATGTAAATAGTGTAATAGTTTCTTATCTCGCACTTTCGAACTCTTCACCTGTGGAACTCTCTTCAGGTTTTTTGCTATGGTATCTTCTTCTTCTTCTTCTTCTTCTTCTTCTTCTTCTTCTTCTTCTTCTTCTTCTTCTTTCCTTCTTCTTCTTCTTCTACTACTACTACTACTACTACTCTTTTTTCTACTTCTACTTTTCTTCTCTTTCTTCTACTTCTACTTTTCTTCTTCTACTTTTCTTCTTCTTCTTCTTCTTCTTCTTCTTCTTCTTCTTCTTCTTCTTCTTCTTCCACGATGGTGTGTTCCAAAAGCATATGGCCGATCATAGCTCTCCACAATTTCCTGTTCTTTGAAGATCTTAGTAAATTGCTTTTTCCTATAACTCCTAATCTTCAAAATTTTAAATGCAACGTCAATCGCCATCTCCTGCCTTCCTGAATCGTGTTCCTTTAGTCTTCATTCTCGTCACTAACGGATTTTCTTTCACTCTCAGTAACCCCTTGCGTCTTAATGGCTTTACCGTCTTGATTAGGATGAAATGATTTTAACAAATCTTGTCAACCTGAATTATAACGCCTGTACAATTATCTAGATATGCGCGTGTCAAGGTGTTTAGAAGGGTAGAAGTCCGACCGTGAGACCCGAGTTCGGATTTCAGTATGGTTGATTTACATTATCCTGACAATTCTGGGCGTAGATTTAATATTTGGAAAATATTAATCTTTTCCAGGCTTTTTTTCCCTATTTCATTTTCCTCACAGAATTACTACTCTCCCAAAAAAACGCACACAACTATATAAAAAACTCAAAAGAAAATAGTTGAATCCGTCAACACAATAATAAAAACAATATTTCCACACATTCTTGACAGTACTTGACGTAATTTTCAGTTGACAATATGAATATAATAGCGTTTTCTAAATTGTCCAGTTGTTAAGGACATTTTTTGTTAATTAGTTCGTTTTAATAAATTCATTTCGTTTTTGCCTTGAAAATATCCATGTTGGACGAAACGCGTCGGCTAATATTACAGTTTTCCTATTGTCTTTTACATTTATAAATATTGTCTTTTTCTACCGGTTAACATAAAAGAGAATTTTTCCATACATATATATATATATATATATATATATATATATATATATATATATATATATATATATATATATATATATATAATAAAAGTTCAGCTTTATGGCATGCTATATTTATGGGATAAAGTGCTCAACACCAGGGACAGAGTGTATGTAAATATAAGATATATAATGGACATTGAGATCAACACCCAGCGGCGACGGTTAGCTTCATGCTTAAGTATATTTTTCAGATCTGAATATTGCTTTTAAGTTTGTAACAGACTGCCGCCGCTGAGTGTTGAACTCAGTGTCCACTTTTATATATATATATATATATATATATATATAGTTGCGTTGGTGTGAGTTTGTGACCCTGGGCTTCACGCCTTTTGCGATCGTCAGACAAACTGATTAATTTTGAAATTTTGGATTTATTTATGGTTGCGTAAATTGTGTTTTATGGTAGTGGGAGGAAAAATAGCCGTACGATCGTCACTCATACGTACGCAGACAGACATAGACGCACGTTACGCATTGCAGCTCACACAAACATAAACATATATTAACAGTGTGGGACTGTGTGTATATGCGCATCCATGGGTCGTTGAGTGCATATGTACGCAACTGGTCACTGTATGTTGGAATTGTGTAGCGAATTCTTTTCCAAGATCGTTCGTCTATTTTGCATATATATATATATATACATATATATATATATATATATATATATATATATATATATATATATATATATATATATATATATATATATTTAGCGAGAGAGATTACTACTTAACCTAGAAAATATTTAGTACTCATAAGGTTTTGTTTTTTTTGTTGTTTTTTCCTCATCCTTTAATTTCCCCCTTATATTATATCTCGGTAATCTATTGTTTTTAACATCGGTCGTTGATAATAATTTTTCTTATCAACTTCTTTGTTTTATACTGCCAACGATTATTTATCTGAAGAAGTGTCGACCGAAAGCACCTTAAATTGCCCATTTTTTTAAACGAGACACTTTTGTATCTATTTTAACAATAAAATGGAAAATATGATCCTTATATTTAAATCAATTTTGATTCGGTGTTGCAGTAAAAAGAACCTGTTTATATATACATATATATATATATATATATATATATATAAACAATAAAATAAAATAAAAAACAAATGAAAACTACAAACATAAGTTCATTTTCTCCACCAAGACATTAATTTCTGTACTTCACTGCTACCAGCAAGCAGAAAATTATTTTTCTCCTGATGATGGCCATTTCGGCCGAAACTAGTCAAGTAATCTAAATGAAATAATAATAAAAACGAAGGAATATTAATATACAACCCAGTGTGTCTGATGATTTTAATTTTTTAATATTTTTTATTGTTCAAAACATATATATATATATATATATATATATATATATATATATATATATATATACATATACATATATATATATACATATACATATATATATATATACATATATATATATATATACATATATATATATATATATATATATATATATATATATATATATATATATATATATATATATATATATATATATATATATATAGCCAGAGAGAGGGAGTGTCTCCGTGTGTGTGTGTATGTGTGTGTGGACATAAAGAATGCGTGAATATCAGTTTCATGTCTATAAATGTTTACATTTTTTGTATCTGAAATCTTCCAGCATATTGTAAATTTGAAACAATATATTTATATCTTATTTATTACTATAAACGTTATTTTAGTGGATATGCATGTTTGAGTAGACTTCCCTGTTTATTTATTTTTTTAAAAGGTGTAATTAACGTCTAACGGCTTAGATCATCGAAAAGCCTATTAAAGAAAATGTGCCCATCGACAAAGCATTCACATATCTTGGAAATTACCTTCCTGCCAGGGGTGCCTTTACCGTCCCAGCCACGGAGGTCTTTATAGCAAGACTTACAGAACATTGCTGCTAGTGAGCTCAAACACTTGTTTTGTAAACTAAGTTTTATAAACAGTGATGTATTGTGGGTTAGAAGATTGTGTTGCGCCAATGTTCGAAGTGAGGATGTCCTAATTGCCTTGAGAATCAACATTCGGTGCCATGACTAGTATTTCCGCTTAATACCATTGACTCAATGAATATATGTAAAATAATCAATCTTAGCATACACAATGCAAACCATATATATATATATATATATATATATATATATGGTTCGAAATAAGACGAATATACGTGTATACAATACTTTCGCGTGTCTGCTTAGTCTGACAGTTAATTTTTTTATAATGTCTAATCGTCTAAGACCGGAGAAAGCATACATTTTCGTTCCCACGAAATTCGGTAGACAATTTTACACTCTCGTGTGGGTGGAGTGTTTTTCTATGTCTGCGAGAAAGAAAGAAACAAAGAATTTCGAGTGGGTGTGAAAAGTCGATCCCTTATCAATAATACTTATCGCTAGCATGACACGTCTAATAAATCTATATTTCCAACATGACAGGAAACATGGAAAAGTAGTGATAGATAGATAGATAGATAGATAGATAGATAGATAGATAGATAGATAGATATGAGCAGACTAGATAAATAGATATGAACAGAGTAGATAGATATGAACAGAGTAGATAGATAGATAGATAGATAGATAGATAGATAGATAGATAGATAGATAGATAGATATGAACAGACTAGATAGATAGATATGAACAGACTAGATAGATAGATATGAACAGAGTAGATAGATATGAACAGAGTAGATAGATAGATAGATAGATAGATAGATATGAACAGACTAGATAGATAGATAGATAGATAGATATGAACAGAGTAGCTAGATATGAACAGAGTAGATAGATATATAGATAGATAGATAGTGAGTGAGTGAGTGAGTGAGTGAGTGAGTGAGTGAGTGAGAGGGAGGAAGCGAGAATAAATCAGTTTCATATATTCTATAGGAATTGGTAAATACTTAGATACATATAAGCAAATAAATACGTATATATACTTTGGATATAAGATATATATGCATGTATATATATATATATATATATATATATATATATATATATATATATATATATATATATATATATATATATATGAACATACATACTTAAAGAAACATTCATAAATACACAGACACACACACACACACATATACATACTTCTGTTCGCACAAAAAGCTAGTGGATATGAATTTTAAGCTACTACCCACGCTCTGTTTCCATGTCTGTAACTCGCTTGCTAAAACAATATACTATTCAGATTAGCAATCGTTCGGGATATTTACTCGAACTTTGAAGTCAGATTGGTATGCATGACTAGTAACCAGAAAAGAAAATCTTTGAAAGGCAGAACAGCTAGATTCAACCGTGAGTTCTATTCTACTATTTCATTTCTTGAACTTCTCGCCTGTGGAACAAAGAGAGATATACATTATATATATAGGATACAGGTTCGATTCCTGTCGGTGGGCGAATATTTTCTATGGAAATGTCTCGGACATTCAGGTCGGTAAATATTATTAATACTGTTTATTATAAACAGAGCATTTACTTAAATATCTGTATCTATAAGAAGAATGTATAAACATAAAAATGTCTTAAAATATATATATACATATATCCTGGTCACGGCACCCATAAAGAATCTTTTGCGTTCTGCATAGGCTTTAAGTCCCAACGTTACTACAAGAAAAGCGATTTCTTTTGTTTCTTCATTTTATTAGGAAGTGGTGGCAGCTTGGGTTCTAAGAGGCATCGGGAGGAATGACGTCCCGGGAACACATGTCGCGCGTTGGCTCAGCGCCCCTACGCGGGGGATCTAAGCCGGTCGCTAACCTGTGTGTGGGAGTCGTATCGATCCTTCAAAATTCTTGTGGCCCTTGAATTTGCGCCGTTTTGGAATTATTTCCAAAACAATTGCAAGGGCAATCCATCACTTTCAGAATACCACACTCACAAGACACGCCGACCGATCGCTAAACATTCTGTAACATTATACGGGGTGTAGCAAAAATACTTTTACAAAGTTTGGGGGTGGGTTCCTCACACCAAAACAAGAATAAAAGTCCACATAAACACATGTCTGCAAATCCGTCGTCTTTGAGTTATTAATTGTTGTGGGGCTCTCCCCTTTTACACAAGATGGACTCGTCTAAAGTATACTTATACTGACAGAGTTGGAGTCAGGGTGAGAGATACGCAGAGATACGTGAGATAAGGCTGAGATATACAGAGTCCGCAGAGAGAGAGAGAGAGAGAGAGATAATTACGGCTTCACTTACAGAGACTTGTAAATATACTTTCTACTAACCCGCATTCCTGGATTACTAATGTTCATTTCAAGTTTGTATTCTTACGTTCAATACACTTATTTTCCTATTTCAATTATGGGCGTTGTTTAATTATTTGTGTGGGATTCCATCCCCGGAATCCACAACATTAAGTTTTAATGAAGTTTACGATAGATGTCGCTGTGTTGTAATGTAGACTAGGTTACATTTGTCATTCGTGCACATTTGTGGCTAGTCTTGTGGAAGTTTTCCATTTAACAATGGCAGGATATTCATATCGTGAGCAGATAGATATGATTTTTAAATTCGGCCACGCAAATGGTAATAAATGCGAGGCTTCACGCCTGTATCAGACTGCGTTTCCAGACAGAATCATCCAACCGTTGCTGCTTTTTATCGTCACGTTTCTGGGACAGAATGCTTGCCACCACAAACTATGGATCGAGGAAGACCGAGCTCCCCCTCGTACGCCTGACCATATGCTGTCAGAGACGATCCAGATATCAGTACACGTCAAGTGGCCCTAGCATGTCGTGTTGGAGTTTTGGGGTACCTTGGTTTATTAGTGAGCCAGCCAAAATGAGCTGACTCATTTTATAGTTCACCAATAGAAGCGTTAACCAATCAGAAGGCTCAAAATATTCTATGCAACGTGTATAAAGGCGGCCATGTTTTTTCCGGAATATTCACTGCCAGCCTTTGATATCGAAGACTGAAGAATTACGGAACAGCTGCTGGTGGTATTGGCGATATAGTCAGATTCAGTAGAGTGTCTGACTCGTGAGTTTTAATCTTTAACGTTGTTTCATTGAACAGATTACGTACTGCTCTATAATCATAGACTATGGTGAACATGGTCAACATGTCGTACATCTCATAGTATCGCATCGTGGGTACTTCAAGATCAGCTCCTGTGTCCGTATCATTCGGAACATTTGCCGGGTCTTTCGCCCTCTGATCACTCATCACGAAAGAACTTTTGCCGCTGATGAATTATCGTACAGATACCAGATCATTGTTTGTCTCTTCTATCTTCTTTCCTAATGAGGCAACATTTGGAATAGTTGGAATAACAAATTTACACAAACAAAATTTGTGTGCGGATGGGAAACCTCATGGTACAATACAGGGTAGACACTGGCATCAATTTATGGTAAATGTGTGGGCTGTAAATGTATATGACTGTCTGGGCATTTTACCTGGTTTTAGTGTCAGGAACCCGCCGCCAAAGTTTGTAAAAGTATATATATATATATATATATATATATATATATTGTGTATTTAGGTTGCAATCCTTCAATTATGCATGTTTCATTAAAAACGATAGACAAGTTACTACGGGTAAGAAACTGTTCAAATGTCCAAATATTCTATAGTTGCGAGCATGTGGACATTTCTACACACTCTGTGTCCAAAAAAAGAAAGTTCTTGTTCGAACACAAGAAAAATAAAAGCTTAACCGTAGTAACTTGTCTGTCGTTTTTAGTGAAACATGCATATATATATATATATATATATATATATATATATATATATATATATATATATATATGTGTGTGTGTGTGTGTGTGTGTGTCCACATGCCCGCAACTATACAATATTTGGACATTTGAACAGTTTCTACACACTCTGTGTCCAAAAAAGAAAGCTCTTGTTCGAACACAAGAAAAATTAAATAAAAAGCTTAACCGTAGTAACTTGTCTGTCGTTTTTAGTGAAACATGCATATATATATGTGTGTGTGTGTGTGTGTGTGTGTGTGTGTGTGTGTGTGTGTGTGTGTGTGTGTGTGTGTCGATACGCCCTTACAGAAACAACTATAAATAGATACACATGCTTACACGGACATAGCGAGAGACGAAGATAATAGGTGAGAGCGAATGTTAACAGAGGCAGAGAATGGCTCGTAAATTTTAACGCCTCTAAACCAAAACTACTTTCATTTAATCTCCACAGAGTTTTGTGATGTCAACGAGGACTTGTTGCCACTTTTGTAATGTCAACGAATACTCGTTGTCACTTTCGTAATGCTCGTTGTAGTAGAGACGTTGTAATAACGCCGTTAAACAATGCTGGTGTCAGACGCCTTTGTAGGTGCGATGAATTGTAATGTACGCCGTTAAACAATACTGGTGTCAGACGCCTTTGAATAACACTCGCACTAATAGCACTTGCTCGATATTACTCGCTCGAACAGTAATCCGTATAGTGATCCGAATAGTGAAATAGTATAGTGAAGAGAATAGAGAATAGCGGTCCGTTTAGTAATAGAGGACAGAGTAGAAATAGCGATCCGTATAGTATAGAGGATAGACTAGACATAGCGACTATTTAAACCACGTGACTTCCTATATATGCATTTTTCTCTGATCACGTGATGCACTTAATTCAATAATAGGATCGCCTGCGATTTATGTTCAAACTTAAATGTCGGCAGCGACACTTTATTCCTATATAAAACAGAAAACTATATTTTGCCTTCCAACTGCATGGCTGATGTCAGCCTCCAGCAGAGCCGCTCTTTGTAGCTTCTTGGGCTCACGTTTTATACTGATATCAAGTGAAGTGATTATATTGAATCAATCGCTATTTCTACTGTTAGGATTGTTGGTGCACTATGTAGCGCCAGTCATTTTTTTCTCGTCAAAATCCACCTTACACGTAAATCTATCATTCGTCCGTATATTGGAGTTTGCAGTCGTAACTGGTCTGGTGCTCATACTATTATCACGAGATTCTTGAAAAAATCTAAAGAATTGTCTACAATGTAACCGAACCCGGCATGACATATCGACTTCAGTCACTTTTCCGCCGCGATGACGTGGCTTCGCACTGTATTTTCTACAAATATTTTCATGGCAATTGTTCTGATGTGCTCTCCTCCTCGGTGCCTGAACTGCCTGAATTTAAACGTACTACTGTATTAGCAAATAGTTCTCACTGTTTTACTGTAGAACTAGCTCGAGGCAACCGTATATTCTATTCTAATAGTTTCTTTTCTTGCACTTCTCGCCTGTGGAACCCCTCGCGATTTCGTGTTTTCATCGCACCTACAACGTTCATAAATTTAAATACCTTTTTTTCTCCCTGAAACCTGTTCTTTTACTCTCCTTCCTCGAATGTCTTCTCTTTCTCAAGCACTCCCAGTAACCTCTTGCGTCTTAGTGGCAATATCGCCTTCCTTGGAGTGAAAAAAGGTAATAAATAATCATAAGAAGATTCTCTTAGCCTGACTAGCTTTATTGAATGATGAGTTTGTTTTTTTACTGATTATCAACCTTTAAAGATGCGATGAAAACACGAAAAAAGCATTTTTGTAGATATAATAACGATTTACTGATACTAGTTGTACTAATTAACCCATAACTGGGGGACATGAAGTGGGTGTGTACATCTCACAAGGCTATTTACGCGTAAGTGGTCATAAAGAACCTGACTGGAATTGGAACTCGGCTCTCCGAAGTCCAAAACCAAGCCGATATCCATCACACCAGCCGCATATCCAAACTCAAATCGTCTGGTATTCCCAACAGGTCACTCATCTAGATAATGATCAGGCTCAACGTTGCTTAACTTCGATGATCTTATGAGAACCCTGACCAGCTTTAGTTTGAATAAAATACTCATATATGCACACATATAGATAAAGATAAAGAAATAAATATATAAATAAGTATTACGTCTAGTTTTTGTTTTATTTCGGGGCGGGGGGGTCACCTACAAAATGTTAAATTCTCATCTTGAAAAAAATAACTAAAACGTAAATTTGAATGAAGATTAACTAGCTAAATAAAACGTAATGAAAAATCAGAGAAAATTACTTTTTCGTATAAAAATTTCGTACAAAATCACACCCACTACGATTCTTTTTAATGCCTTGTCTCTTAAGCCTTTTGCCTGTCTATATTTTTGCTATTCTTGCTGATTTAAAATAATAGCCGAGGAACATTATTAGAAAAGATCATTTTAGTTAAATTAATTATCTGCTGTTCCTGTGTGTACAATTTGATTTCATTCTGAATTGCATTGATTCATATCAATTTAATAATATTTCAATAGGTCAAGAGAGAACAAAAGAATTGTAAGACATTGTAAATCAGATAGAGAACGCATTTATAAAAATGAACTGATTGGTACGATATATCATAGATAGATAGATAGATAGATAGATAGATAGATAGATAGATAGATAGATAGATAGATAGATAGATAGGAACTGAGTGAGATGAGGGATACGAACACACTAAAATAGATAGATAGATAGATAGATAGATAGATAGATAGATAGATAGATAGATAGATAGATAGATAGATAGATAGATAGATAGATAGGAACTGGGTGAGATGAGGGATACGAACACACTAAAATAGATAGATAGATAGATAGATAGATAGATAGATAGATAGATAGATAGATAGATAGATAGATAGGAACTGAGTGAGATGAGGGATACGAACACACTAAAATAGATAGATAGATAGATAGATAGATAGATAGATAGATAGATAGATAGATAGATAGATAGATAGGAACTGGGTGAGATGAGGGATACGAACACACTAAAATAGATAGATAGATAGATAGATAGATAGATAGATAGATAGATAGATAGATAGATAGATAGATAGATAGATAGATAGAAACTGAGTGTAATGATGGATACCAACATACTGAAATAGATAGATAGATAGATAGATAGATAGATAGATAGATAGATAGATTAAAGTAAAGAGGTTTCGGTGTTAGATATAGTTCGTATTGACCATACTATATGGAGTCAAGGTTGTGGGCACTGACAGAAGTCTTCACGTGCGTGCTTACAACCTGCCTGCCAGGTCGGTAAGGAGTTAGGCTAAGGTGGACCGGGGTTGGACGTCAAGAGAAAATCATATTGGTTGTTCTGACAAGAACAAGGCGAGCGAAGCAAATGTATTATGACTCGTGCACGATTTCCTATCGATTCGGAGCGTCCTGGCTGGAACAGTGACTCACATGCAGACGGTATCGCCAGATATCGCTTCCGTTATTATAGAAAGGCAGAGAAGTTAAGACGAAGTTAGAATAGAGGGGGTTGTCAGGAAGAGAAGAAAGAGGACGAAAGAGAAGTTGTTTATAAGATGGGTTAGAGTGAGAGGAGACTCTCTGAGTGAGAAATCAAAAATAAAAGTGTGGGCTTCTAAAGAGAGTTGATGTAGACGGAGAGTTGAATTAAGAGATGGAAAAAACAATTTGATTTCTTAAAGAGAGTTGAAGTTGGAGGAGTTTAAACGAGAAAGTCAAATAAACGTGTGCGTTTTTTTTTTTTTTTTGTTTTTTAAGAGAATTAAAGTAGATGTAGGGGGAGAATACAGGCGAGCAAGACAGAGAGAGAGAGAGAGAGATAACAAAAACATGTTGGTTTATAAAAAAAGGAAAGAAAAAATAACTCTTTTGCGCTAGAGGAAGAAAAGTCGAATAACTATTAGAGAAGATCGACCGATTAGGGAAAAGTAATTGTTGATTGGTGGACTATAATGATGGTGGAAATACTAAGCGAAAAGACAGAAAAGCAAGAAAGAACGTCAGGACAAAGACAATGCCAAATAGATTTTAAAAATAGACTAATGGAGAAAAAGACCCTGAGAAGAAAGAGAGATAAAGAAGGACACAAATAAAGTAATATATTGTCGCCCCCAGAAATTGAATGAATAAAGGCAAAGAGAATCTAAAACAATAACGAAAATGTGTAGTTAAGAACGTAGGTAGAAAAAAGAAAGAAAGAAAGAAAGAAAATCAAAACGGAATACAGCGAAAAATAAAGAAAGAAATTAAATGTTTTCATTTATTTATTAATTTTTCTCTGCATTCCGTTAGATTTTCTCTTCATTCTACTCAGAGAACTGAGAAAAAAGAAAAGAAAAGAAAGAAAAATAATAAAAAATTATAATACATTAAAAGACAGTGTCTTGGAAAGAAAGAAAGAAAGAAAGAAAGAAAGAAAGAAAGAAAGAAAGAAAGAAAAGGAAAAGAAAGAAAAATAATACATTAAAAGACAAAGAAAGAAAGAAAGAAAGAAAGATATTAAAATATTAATAAACCAATGGATGATAATGAAAGAATCAATCCATATCCTCCTGGCGTTAATTTACGCTAACACCTTCTTTTTAATTTTTCCATATATTGAAATAATTTTCCTTAAAGTTCGTATTTTTTTAATACTTGCAAAATTTCCAACATATTTCAGTAAAACTTTCACTTTCCAAATGCCTTACACCTTTTTAACTTTCACTTTCACTTTCCAAAATTATAATTAATATTTCATTTTCCGAAGCTATAATTAATTAAAAAAAAGTTAGTAATTAATATTTTAGATATATGAAAAAAATGAGTCAACAGTTTAAACTGAAACCAGGAGGATATGGGTTAAATAATGAGGCAGTAGGTATAAAATATTTATCAAATTTCTATCTCGCAATGAAAGGAAAATGTCGATAAATATTAGAATGTACAACCTAAGCAGTTCGTTAAGAACACGGGCGGCTGGATGAAAATCAGTTTAGTGTGAAAAGAATGAGAAAGAGGTAAGTATAAATGGGTGAAGGAAAGAATAACAAGATGAAGAAACAGGTACGGGTGAGTAAAAGGATGCAATCTGTAGATAGAGAAAGAATGAGCGCAAAGGAATTGAGAGAATATTTGAAAAAGTTTACAAATTACAATGAGAAAGGTGAGAGTAAAGGAAGAGAATAAAGATGAGGAACATTTAGGCGAGAGTAAAGAATGTGACAAAGAACGAGAGAGGAAAAAAGAGAAGAAAAGGAGAATGATTATGGAAGGAAGAAAGGCGATTGGTGGAAATTAAAAATAGAGGGCAAGCGATAAAGAAGTGAAAAGAAAGGGCAAGTCAAAAAGGCCGCTATCTAATACCCCACCCGCACAGAAAGAGTAAGGCCTTAAGAAAGACGTGCAAACAGTGCAGAAAAGGGCATTGTAAGTTACGAAAGAGATAAAGAAAAAGAAAGAGCTTATAGAAACAATTGAAGATTAATGCGGTTGATTAAATTAGGAGTATGTGTGTAAAGGAATTGATAATGTGTAAGAAAGAGAAGCAGAAAAATGTGAAGATTCGAGATTGAATGTCCGCCATTTTGGAGCAAGGAATTGAAAAAAAAAAAAACGAAAAAAATGAGCGATTGGTTCAGATACGTAAAAATGGTATAATGGCCAGATTTAAATATATAAATAATTATTACGGCTTTTTTTACCGGTAAAATTTTACTTTCTTATATTCTGATGTTTTCTTTTGACAAAAAAGTAAAGACCAATTAGCTAAATAAAAAACATGACGCATCATCGGAAATTAATTTTTCGAACAACGTTAAAAATCAAGCCCAACTCGGGTCGTTATAATGTAGGTACCTCCACTGAATTTTCGATACCTAAGTTTTAACATTAAATTAAAACGGGTAACTGTTTTGCAAAAAAAATTGATGATTTACTTTCTCCAAAGAGTCCTGTTTTTAACTAATAAAATAATCGCCCCTTTAAAAATTTAATTTCTCGAAATTTCATGAAATTATGTAAGTGGGTGGTAACATACATAAAAAAATGTTTTTTACTAAGATATTCTAAAAAGAAAAATTTAAAAAATAAATTCATTCATTTCTGAATATGTCCTGAAAGTATCATTAATATGTGACAATTATTTGAATTTTGTAAGAATTTCCAAATAAATGTGTTTTTCACCGAAAAAAAAAAGCCAAAAAACACCTAACCTTTATCTTTGGTACGCCGCTGACGTAAAAAAGACAAGATTTTTAGCCAAAATTTACAACGCGCTACAAAGGATTAAAAGATTTCAAAAAATAATAAAAATACTTCGGTCTTTCCTCATAACATAAACATTTTGATGACAAAACTTTGTTTTTATTGAGTATGAGGCCCTTTTTTTCATCACGCTATGCTGTTTTTTACACGACCAAGTGGAGTTACCTAGTTTAAATTTTTTGTCTCTTGCGCCTTTTTACCCGTCCATATTTCTATTTTTGTTGATTTAGAATAATAGCTGAGGAACGTTGTTAGAAAAGTTTCATGACAATTTAATATTTTGGAGTAAGGAATTGAAAGAGCAAAAAAAAAAAGAAAAGAAAAAAGAGCGACTGGTTCAGATGCGTAAAAATGATATAATGACCAGATTTAAATCTATAAATGGTAATGAATGGTCAGATTTAAATCTATTAATAGTACAGTGGCCAGATGTAATACATAAGTGGTATAATGTGCAGATGAAATTCTTTTTCCCTAGATATTATACAATTTATGAGTTCCATTTGAGGTCTGGAGTGAACTTGGATCCCAACAGACGTTTGAAGCAAGAAGTGTGTAATTGAAAGAGCAACCAATAGTAATTATTAGCTAATCACTGTTTACTGAGGCTTGGTTAACGACCCTGTGCTGTTAAGCAGAGCTATGATTCTTCTCATTTTAGATGGGAGAAGTTGCTCAGCTCTGGGGATTCCTACCCTGCGACAGCACCTTCCTCATCACACTAAAAAGGTTGGATCGGTGTTATACCGATCCCAACGTGACAGTGGTCGCGGGGGCTAAGCAAAAATTATTTTTTCTCCTTGACCCATATGTATAAGTATGCGTACGACTCTCCCCGCGTTAAAACGAACTTGTGTTACATCCTTGGAGGGGAGGCCGGGTAAATATACCTGGCTGTGGCTTGCTAATGCTCAGGCTCTTTCTTTTCAGAGATGAGCTATGGTTTATGCTGCAAAAAACGCTTAATGTGCCTTAAGTAGAGGTTCTGGGAGAGAATGCATAAACTAGCGTTGTCAGTAGAGGACATGTCCACTAAACTCACACTCTCTGTTGCGATGACTTTCGACAATCACCACTTAACAATTTCACTCATAGCGTTTGATTCAACTCGTGTTATGTTTTTTTTCTTTTCTTAAACGGACAGAGCGCTGGGGGCATTTTTACAAGCCAATCATATCAGGCTCAACCCCTTCATAAACTCGGCTCTCATTGCCGAGATGCTAACGTTCTAACTCAGCTAAGCTCCCACTATGTGGAAGATATTTCTTGATAATTTCTAGAATTGTGCAGTAAATTCCGTGAAGAATTCTTCCTGAGTTTAATGTACTGCTGTACACGAATTAGTTCTATATAAGCAACTCGTCGGGCACCTCGAGGCGGTGTAATAATTAGCAAGCTTGTCTCGCTAGAACAATTACGACTGAGTAGTGAGTTCGATCCTCACTGAGTGCCCCAAACATTCGACCTTGTGCCACATCAAAGCTAAGCTTGGAAAATCATTAGGGCACCTCGAGGCGGTGTAATGGTTAGCAAGCTTGTCTCGCTAGAACAATTACGACTGAGAAGTGAGTTTGATCCTCACTGAGTGCCCCAAACATTCGACCATGTGCCACATCTAGGCTTGGAAAATCGCTATAAGCAACTCGTTTCTAAGCAACTATACTCGACACCGTTGAAAGATGATGGTTGTGATGAAACGAAGTCACACGTCTCAAATTTCGCTAAATCTGAAGCAACTCCACAATGGCGTCAGTGTGGCCTAAGCAACTAATGAAATGAAAATAAAGAAAACGTAAAACTAAAATGTCTTACTAAATACTTTATTTTATACTGTTTTCAAGAATTCTATTAGTTTATTTATGTTAAAATGTCTTTTTATTTATTGTCGGAGTTATCTCCTCCTAAATTCTGACACCGCCACTTGGTGGAACTATCCCTAAACTATAAATACATGAGTATACCTCTTTCTCTCTCTCTCTCCCTCTCTCTCTGTCTCTGTCTCTGTCTCTGTCTCTCTCTCTCTCTCTTTCATTCTTTCATTTACAGCGAACATGTAAGCTCTTGCAGAAAATATAGCGTTCCCGCTTGTGGGAAACACCATGATACATACACACACGCGCGCGCACACGCACGTACGTACGAACATTGACTCACGCATTTCATCGAACACAAACTTTACATTTGTTACACATACACATTATTGTTTTTGTAATTTGTATCCATTTGTTTGTTAATACACATCTTATTATTTATATATATATATATAGATATATATATCTTGGTTGTTTTCTTTTACATTTCTTTTGGTTGGACTCATCTTCAGCCCGCTATTTTTGTAGGGGACTTTATTTCAGGAGACCACACGTGTTTAATTTCACAACGCGTATTAAACCCACGGTCCGCTATATTATTTATTAAACCTCAGTATAAAAATCCAAGCAAATTCATTAATAATTCTTGCGATAAATAAAACCAATCGAGTAATGATTGAAATCCTATTTTGCTTATAAAAAAATATTTCCTACAATCCCGAGTTAAATCAGCTGCATATATAAAATACAATGTGTAGCACTATGTGTGAATCTTAATGTACTTTCCATTCGATTTTTAGAATTGAACCACTAGACTTCCCACACAAATGATTTCATTATAATGGCGATGACTTTGATAGAACAAGCAACAATTTTCGGAACAAAACTGATAATAGAGAAATATTACTGAATGTGACACGAAGCCTCCAAACGGCCTGTCTCGACTTTGAATTCAAATATTTTTCTCCTAGACTGCTTACCCGCCAATGCTAGAGAGATCAATCTCTTCTGTTCTTTAAATAATCGATGGAGTAAAATCAATTACTGGCCCTCTCAAGATACAGCAATAGAAGGAACTTTTATCATAGAACTTACGGTTACATGTATCCATATCAACTGCAAAATGATGAAACCCTGCCGTGAATCTAGTTCTGCGATTAAATTCGTAAACTCTGGGGACCATAACTGAAAGTTCATAAGAAGAATTACCGTGGAAGTATTTATAGAAACTATACAGGAAAGCTAGTTTACGACGGTGAGAAAGGAACTGAAGCCGAGATGCCAGGTCAGGACCAATAACATTTCAGATTCTTCTTTGGATTTTATCAAGAATCTCTAAATATATAACAGCAGCAGCAGTCCAGATGCGACAGTATTCAAAGCAAGGATAAAAGTCAGACTTCAAAATATGTAAGATAAATTCTGGCGAAAAACTTGTTAAAGCATTTTCACATTATTAGCCAAGTTAATGATAAATCCTCAGCTTGCCATTATCAAATCTGAATTGGAGTCGTTCAGGCGTTTCAGCAAACTTCTCAGTTCGGTTGTATTTGCTGGTCATTTTAAAAATTTCCACCGTCTTTTTCTTTCTTTCTTTCTTTCTTTCTTTCTTTCTTTGTGCTCTGAAGCTATTAAATATTTCTCTTTATCATCCTGATCGTCCATTTTAAAGCTTCAAACTTGAAACAACTTGAAGCTCCGAAATTCATACAAATGACGGCTATTTGTCTGCATCGGCGCATAAAGAATTAACTTTCTTCCTAACTGCGCAGATTTATGTTGCCATCATTCAACATATAAATCTTTAGATTCCAATAAGTATTCCGGTTATTATTTTGTTTTTATGATGTGTAAGCAAGGTTATCCGATCATTTTAATAGTAAGTTTACGACAGTTACTTTTAAATCACTATCTGTACATTTTTAAAATGATATCGAGGAATTGTAGATTACTGATTGTTTCAGTTTCATAAGTAAATTCTATTGGAGGTTCGGTAATATTAAAATAATTTATAAGATCAGCTAATATTTATTGACGAGGTATAAAGCATATCGGAAATATGCAGATTGCTTAGGTAGACTATTTTGCAAAACACCTGTGCATGGAAATTCAAAGAAAAGGCAAGCGGAAACATCTATAAGAAACTCGGAAAGTTCCTGACAACAAGTTCTTAAATAAATAAAATATATAAAAAGTAAAAGAAAAAATCGTCTCGTAAAATCCAAAATTATTCTTTCCCTAATAAAAGAAAAAAATATGAAAAGTTTTCCAACTCATCGCAAAACCAATTCCGACAATAATTTTTTATAAACAGAAATTGGAATTGCTGTTAGGATCGCCTCTTAGCGGTATTTTAGATTGTCCTTTCTTAGAAATTCTAGAGACTAGTCCTTTCCAAAATAGTTTACCTGAACAATGAACATATTTCCAATATAATGATGATGCTTTATTGAAATATCCAGGCAAGGAAATTTGGCTCTCTGTGCCGCGCCAGGAAATTTTTCCTGCCGGAGTCGATCCTTCAAATCTACAAATCAACCATTCGACCTTGCATGAAGTATTTCTGCCACATATGGTCTGAAGCCCCTTCTGCTTGTCTCAATGTCCTTGATAAAATCCAGAAACGGATATGCAATGTAATTGGCCCTGATCTGGCATCTCGTCTGCAGTCGCTCTCTCACAAACGTGCCGTAGCCTCCTTCTGTCTTTTTTACAAATACTTTCATGGTAACTGCTCCGATGAGCTGCTTTCGCTGGTTCCCAGACTTCATGAATTTAAGCGTTCAACTAGGCTGGCATCTCGCTCTCACCGTTCCACTGTCGAAACTGTTAAATGTAGCCGTCTCTTCTACTCCAATAGCTTCATGTCTCGCACTTCTCGCCAGACTTCCCAGACTTCATGAATTTAAGCGTTCAACTAGGCTGGCATCTCGCTCTCACCGTTCCACTGTCGAAACTGTTAAATGTAGCCGTCTCTTCTACTCCAATAGCTTCATGTCTCGCACTTCCAGTAACAGACCCAAAAAGAGTGTGAGTTCAATACCCGGTTCAGGCAGTGGAGAACTTTCAGAGGGAAAAATTACCAGGAGATAACTGATAACTGACATCCATCAAACATGGCTCGTGGAACTAGAACAGTCTACCCCAGTGATCGAAATAAAGGGTTCGGTTCGAAATTCCAACCACCTGAAGAAGGCCGTAGCGTACAACGGCCGAAACGTTGTGACAAATATGGCGACAAAGATGAGGACAATAGTCCGAATAATGTAAATACTGTACATAATACCTCATCTCAGAAATATAGACAGATGTATGAATATATATATATATATATATTAAGACATTTTTTATGATTATACGTTTTAAGTAAATGCTCTGTTTATATTAATCAGTATTAACAACATTTACCGGCCTGAATGCCCGAGAAAGTTTCATAGAAAATATGCGTCCTCCGACAGAAATCGAACCTGTATCCTATACGGAACTGTCATATAGCCTGACGTGCTTTTACCGATTGAGCCACAGAGAAGCGTTTCGGTTAGCAAGGTAGATTTTAACTGTTTTTAAACCACAATTCTCCCTGATTTTCTCTCATACATTCATATCTGCTCGATGCGTATCCAAATGTTAACAAATGACGTCACACATTATAAAAAAACGTCTTAAAAATAATTGTCGGACTTTATCCATTTTTTTTTTTTACAGCATTTACATTATTCGGGTTATTGTCCTCATCTTTGTTGACATATTTATCACAACGTTTCGACCTTTGTACGCTCCGGCCTTCTTCTGGTGGTTGGAATGTCGAACTGAACCCTTTATTTCGCTCGCTGGTGTAGACTGTTCTAGTTCCACGTGCCATGTTTAATGGATGTCAGTTATCAGTTATCTCCTGTTAATTCCCTTCTCCGAGGTCTCCATCGCCTTAACCAGGTATTGAACTCACACTCTTTGTGTCCTGTCACTGGATCTAACTAACGCATTTATCCACTGTGTCATGTGTCCTTGAGACATGACACGTGGATTTAGACAAAGTGTACCCCAGCGAACAAAATAAAGGGTTCAGTTTGACATTCCAACCACCTGAAGAAGGGCGGAGCGTACAACGGCTGAAACCTTGTGATAAATATGGCAACAAAGATTAGGACAATAGTCCGAATAATGTAAATCGGGTACATATTAGGTTGGTGCAAAAATAATGTCGTTTTTTGACGTTCAAGATCATGTCAAAAAACGACATTATTTTTGCACCAACCTAATAATACCTCATCTCAGAAATATAGACAGATAGTTTGTTTTTGTAATAATTTACAGTGTCGGGCGCAACTTTAGGTTTAATTTCCTTGTGTTCTATTCAAAATGTGTCATAACTGTTCCATACACTGAGGTATTTGAAGTGTTTGGTATTTTCTAATTCCACATAGTGAATTTTTATGATGGATTCAGGGTATGCGCCATCACTGCTTTCATTCCAATTCCATATCATAGTTTGTTTTGGAAAGACACATCTTCATTCCGACGTCCTGTAACACTTGGTAGAGGATGTGCTAAGATCAGTCTTATCCCAACTATGATTACCAATGCAATCGGCATAACCCCAACATCATGAGTACATTGGCCTCAAGAGTCAAAGCAGGATCGTTGTCTTCTTTAGTTGATCCTTTTGGGATGTGGTATGGAATGCTTAAATTATCAGTGCCCATCTCTTCATATCTATGGCTACGGATGCACAGGGCATAATCCAAGAGAATATTAAATAGACTGGCGCTCGCATTTTCTCTTTGACGTACTCCGCATGAGATTTGAAATGCTTCGTATTGGAATACTCGCCAGACATTTAAGATTTTGTGGACCGATAAACTTCTTCTATTAGATCGATTCAATCAGTGAATTCGTAACTTGGAAGGCCTTTTCTAATGGATGAAAAAAGGGACTCTCTATTGGTGTGATCATATGCGGCTGCCAGGTCAACATACAGGTATATAATTTCCTACTAGAGAAATATGAAATTTCCTAGAGTTCTTTGATGATATATACGCCATCATTAGATCTCCTATCAAAACGAAAACAAAACAGAGTCGTGAGGAGTAGACTTTTATAAAACTGTAAGTGCCAAATATTCATTAATACTTTTAACATGATGGATCTACTTGTTAGTTTCTTGTATGAATTCATTCCACTCAGGATTGTAGTTCCACGGAGATATCTTTTGCACTCTAGGTATTCTTGAAATGGTCTCAAGTATTTCACTTAATGAAGATACAGTAACGTTATCTGATTCCTGTATGTTTTCTTCAAGATTTATGGATGTCAATTTGAACTCGAATGTATTACTGGATTCTAAAATGACCCGTTTATTTTTTAAAAAGCTTGGATGTTATATGTCGATGTTTTTAAAGGGTTATGTGAGCAGAAACGAACTATTTTGCTGGCTGGTATTACAAGTAGTCTGTGATCAGATTCAATGTAGGACTTGTATACTCTAACATCTGTTACAAACTGCCTAATCCAAGATATAGAGATGCTGAAATCAATAACTTTTTTCGTTACGTTATCTGGGTTCTGTCATGTCATGCAGTGTTTGATTGGATTGTCGAAATAATTTGTTAAGGATGAAATATCGGTGCTATTATAGTTTGATATCTAGCGAGGTATTTGCGACCGATCAAAAATGACGATGCGGTCATTATTGCTGGAAAATGCACAGGAGAAACGATGACCTGTTTACTGTTATTTTTTTTAAAATGACATTAAATCACTTTACAAACATTAAAATAAGTATTTGATGATTTTTTTTTGTTGAGTTATAAAATATTGTTAATGATTTTTAATACATAACCAGTTCACTGCCTTTAACCTTAACTCCTAACCCTAACCCCTAACCTTAACCCTCATACTTCCAAGAAGTGGTAAATATCATACCATAGCAGAAAATGAATAGTAGATATCATACTATAGTAAAAAATGGACGCTAGATAGTGATTTTCCAAGCGAAGCTTAAATGTGACAAAAGATCGAAAGTAGGGGGCACCCACTGACGATCGAACTCACTACACAGTCGCAATTGTTCTAGCGAGATAAGCTTGCTAACCATTTCACCGCCCCGAGGTGCTATATATATTTATAATTTGTTATGGCGGTCACTTCTTATATATATATATATATATATATATATATATATATATATATATATATATATATATATATATATATATATATATATATATATATATATATATATATGAAGAAATAAGTCTTAAGATGTGCTATATTGATGGGGTAAAGTGTTCAATATCAGAGATAGAGCCTGTGCAAATATAAAAGTGAACATTGAAGTCAACACTTAGAGGCGACAGGCTGTTTCATGCTAGGCGCAATCGTCAGACCATATATATATATACATATATATATATATATACACACACGAGTAGAGATAAAACAGGAATACATATATGGAAAGTTATATGAAATCTCTCTATCTATCTTAGTCTATTCATATCTATCTATTGTCCTCATCTTTGTTGTCATATTTATTACAACGTTTCGGCCGTTGTACTCTCCGGCCTTCTACAGATGGTTCGAATTGTGAGAAAAGGGAGATCACCGCCCTCTGTGGGATCAGGTTGAAATCATTGACAAAGAACACCATTGGAAACTTAAGCAATCAGTACATATGCTAGGCCGCAAAACTCTTCTGGGCCGACCACGCATAGAAATGAATACGATATGGGAACGAGTAATAAGATGTGCCAGAGAAAAGCGATGATAACAAAAAAATTGCAATATGAGCTCTGGTAAAAACATGTAATGATAACAGCAAAAATTGCAATATGAGCACTGGTAAAAATGGTTGCTGAAGACATTACGGTTTATAATACACAGAAATTCATAGACAGTGGATAAAGGCGTTAGTTAGATCCAGTGACAGGACCCCAAAAATGTGAGTTCAATGCCCGGTTAAGGCAGTGGAGAACTTGGAAAGGGTAATTAACAGGAGATAAGTGATAACTGACATCTATTAAACATGGCACGTGGAACTAGAACAGTCTACCCCAGTGGGCGGAATAAAGGGTTCAGTTCGACATCCCAACCACCTGAAGAAGGCCGGAGCGTACAACGGCCGAAACGTTGTAATAAATATGGCAACAAAGATGAGGAATATAGTCCGAATAATGTAATGTATACATTTTATGTTCTATTTTTATTTATTTTTGTTTTGGTTTACTTTTCTAATATGAAAAGTTCACTTAATCCTGTGTAGAAGGCCAGTGCTGCTTTGGATCAACATTTATAAACTCTTTCTATTAACGCAATTGTTCAAGAAAATAGGTTCTTCAATTCAGTAACTGTCATTGCACTTTCCACTGACGATTGAGGCTTCCTTCTTCATCTTCTGACTGAAGTGGTGTGGTACGTCAACATCTGGATGATACCATTATTTTCTCTTTCATTGATAAGTATCGAAAACTATCCACCATTAAAAAAAAATGATCTTCAGAACCTTTTATTCACGCCATAAAAACAAAATACGAAATAATTATCGACTTCTATTTGGAAGCACTCTGTGAACCTCAATTTTCAGATGGCGGAGAAAAATGCATTGAAAATGCTTTTAAACTACTTCCATATCCTAATTAATTCATATATAATTCCCATCGTAAAACTCAGCGGATTAGATTAGAAAAGTGTCTATCCCAAATTTAAAATCCCATAAATATTTCATTAAGTGTTTTTGATAAAACATGGCTAAGACACTGTATTCTAAGAAACAGCGGATATACAAACTCACTAGAATACAACAACGAAAATAATACAAACAAAAACAAGAGAAAAAGAAATTTGGTTCGATCCACGCGATAACAATATAATAAAAACAAAAATAGGCAATACATTCTTCAATCTAATTGACACACAGTTTTCTAACAACAGCAAATTATCAAAAATTATCAATAAAAATAAGACCAAATTTAGTTACTGCTGCATGAATACCATTGAAATAATTATGAAGCAAATTTTTTTTAAAATCATACTCAGCAAAATTAATAGCATTAGTAATGACGACCAGCAGAATAACACCATCAAATGTAACTGTAGAAACAAAGAAAACTGTCCACTTAATAACAAATATGTAACGAATAACATAATATACAAAGCTACCGTAACTAATAAGATTAACACAGAGGAAAAGTTCATATGAAGTACTATAGATAGAAAACCCCAAAAGAAAGATATAACAAAACCCCATCAAAATTAAAAAAAAAACAAAATCAAATGGGAAACCATAAAAAGGGCAGCACTATACAGCATTAGTCATAGTGCTGATTGTAACATCAATCAGCCGATAAATTTTATATTCTATCAATCTTGTGTGTATATATATATATATATATATATATATATATATATATATATATATATATATATATATATATATGTGTGTGTGTGTGTGTGTGTGTAATTGTTTATATACCAGAAGAATATTAGGAAAATAAATGACAAAGTAGAAAAACGTATAGTCTAGCCAATTGCATTTAATTTCCTTTTCTTTTTTATAACTTTTGTTATTAAGTATCCCACATCGTGATAATATCAGATCTGCTACAAAGGTGAAATGTAAGAATTTAGACGCAAAATTACTGTGGATACTCTAGCAATTATATATATATGTGTGTGGGGGGTGTATGTCTGTGTGTGTTAAGGAACTAGCGATAAATAAATATATATATTTTTTTTTTTTGTTATCCACAGACAGACTGTTTCGCTGTTTCACAGCTCATCAGTGTGGTTAGACGTCCAGTTGCCTCTAGCTAGGATCGAAACCCGACTGAATTTGCGTCAGTCGGAACTTCTCCCACTAAGCCGTCAGCATACGGTACGGGATGAAGGTGAATAGTGTAACACTTTTATCTATTTGTATATATATTTGTATAATACATTTCACAAAATCTACAGATAGTACATCCTGTTACGCGTCATTGTTTGCTTCCTCAGAAGTCAAATCAACCACAGGATCAAACCTTGAGGCTTACATGGCTTCGGTGTGAGCAAGAACACAAATTTCTACGTCTACGCGACCAGTTAGACTATTCTAAAGACATCGTATTATTTTAATCCTCTACCTCACCTCTACTCTCGCCTCGTTTTTACTGCGTTCGACACAAGACGATAACCAGACCGCGTAAAAACAAATACGATACTAGGACACCCAATTAGGCTCTGAGTTTTGACAAGAGAACCGAGGATCCATACTTTGATCCCAGGTGGAGATTTCAGATTTTTTTGATTTTGTTTTTCTTCCACCGGCAGGGATAACAATTTTTTTTTTCATCAAAACGAAAAATACAACTTTTGTCTTACAAGCTTGAAGCAAGCAAAATACGGCTCATTTTCATCAAGACCACACGAGAAAATACCATTCAAACACCATGAAATCAACTCCATATTCAACTTTCAACAGCATTGTTTCTCTCGGTGAAATAATTCCAAAGGCGGCTCATTGACCTTTCTCGCTCTTCAAAGGTGTTAACACAAGCAACTAAGAAATCTGCAAGTACAATTTAATAATACAAGAAGATAGCTGCGTCACTGAGAAAAATCGGCAATAACAACAGATATCTTAAAATTCTCGCAAGCATGTATATCGAATCGCAGTAGCAATTTCACAAACATCAGCTCAACAACTTTCGACGCTTCTTCTATTAAAGTTTTGTGTGCCAACATCATCAACGTACAGCAAATAAACCAGGCCCTCCCGATAAAATCAATTAAACGTGGCGCATTGGACAACAGGATTTTAATACCAACCGCTGAACACTATTTTTCCAAAATACTGACATATCTTCCAGGGCGTGCTACGACTCAGACACAGTGGTAAACAATTATATATCATATTGATGACACAGTACATCAGACAAGTACATTTTCGTCGACATGATTAAACACACATTGCAACCACTCTGTTCGACTCTTATTATTTTCAGCCCACGAGCGACAAAACGCGAACTTTATGGATATACGAGCAGAATAAAATTCTCCCTATCTAGAAGGGAGTATTGCGGAGTTGCCCCACTTATTTTACAAGAAAAAACCGCCGCTAGAGGATGCTTCCTATAAATAGGGAGTAACATTCTGTTCTCTCTCTCTCTCTCTCTTTCTCTCTCTCTCTCTCTCTCTCTCTCTCTCTCTCTCTTCGCTTTTTTCTCTAGCTTTCAGATGTAGGTCGCACGTAGATAAGAACGCTGCCACGGAAGTGCGTTTGCTTCCCTTGTTGACTTTTGAACTCTCTCACACATATGCATATATACACATGTGTCTATCACCCACACTTGTTACACTACGTTAATATTAATCGTTCAGTAACACGCAACAATAGTCTATTGTCTATTTATACGTTGTTGTTTTTTTGTTAATACATATTTAGCCTTTGTTTTTATATATATAGTTTTCGTGTTACTTTGTACGTTTATTACCTGGACTCACATTTCGAGTCCGCGATTTTTCTTGTGGTATAAATATTCATAGAGAAACGTATTTTCCACCTATACACTTGACAAGAATACGCCCGCAACATTTTATACCATTAAATCATTTTCCACGGATACTATGCTACTTTTGGAGAAACAAATACTGATCTTTGTATATGATCGACTTACACATTAATAAGAGTCTTTTAGCTTTGTGTGCGTGTTTAAATGATTTCTAATGGAGATGTGGTCGGATAGGTTTAACGTAAGTCGTCTGGATAGGCATGTAGTAGTGTGGCCAATGTAATTATTTTTTAATTCACTTTGATCAGGAACCACATTAAAGATATACATCCGAAACATACTAGTAGAAAATACAAGCATAATAACCTCATCCACATGTGGAAAAATGATTAAAACTATTAGAAGCCCTAATAATAAAAAAGAAAAAGTCAACGCTCAATAACATTAACTACAAACATGGCCAGAATGTGTTGACTGTGTTTGGAAAATAAAACATCCCTATTACTCTAGATATAAAATCACAACCCATACATTCAGTTAAAAAGTAAACATAATATCGTCCTTGATAATGGATAAAGGTATAGCCGAAAACGCTCGGAAATGCCGAACATTTGGACAGTTTTTATACACTTTTTGTCCAGGAAAGAAATCACCTTAATCGCAGTACTTTGTCAGTCGTCTTTAACGAAACACACACACATACACAGATATATATATATATATATATATATATATATATATATATATATATATATATATATATATGTGTGTGTGTGTGTGTGTGTGTATTTGTCTCTAAATCACCCCCTCCCTTTTAAGACATTTTTCGAATAAATGTTCTTCCCCAACCCTCCCCGTTGTTGTTGTTGTTGTTGTTTTTGGTTTTTGGTTTTTTGTCTTTGGTCACGTGGTTTTGGTCTTTTGTTTATTGACTATAAGTATACCGTTTCCTTTCTTTTACCTCTCTAGCCGGCCTTCCCTGACGATCCGCTTAGCTGAAACATTGGTAGGTTTGTCTTGCTCTCTTGGCTTAACTATATATATATATATATATATATATATATATATATATATATATATATATATATATATATATATATATCAAAAGTGTACATTGAAGTCAACATCCTGAGGTGACAGTCTGTTTCAATCTAACCGCACATGATTTGTAGATTTGCGTTTAGCATGAAATAGACTGTCGCCACTGGATGTTGATTTCAATGTCCACTTTTATATTTACATACGCTCTATCCCTGTATATTACCAATTCCTGACTGGTAGCGATAATTCCAATGAGGATATATTAATCCAGAAAGAAACTACACAGCATTATAATGATAATTAACAGGAAGAGAAAGCAAGAGAGAAGAGAAGAAAGAGGAAGAAAGAAAAACAACAGAGAAAGTTCTTTTTAAAATATGAAATAGAGGAACAGAGGGGAAGAGAGAGTGTGTAAAGGAAGTGAAAGGATAAAGGAAGAAATGAATGGATAGTAGTAAAAATAAAATAGAACGACCATCTAGTATATCAGTCTTATCATATATAAGAAAATATGCGTCCACCGACAGGAATCGAACCTGTATTCTATACGTAACCGTTATATAGCAAGACGTGCTTTTACCGATTTCGCCAGAGAGGGGCGTTCGGTTAGGAAAGTCGATTTTACTGCTTTTAAACTACAATCTTCCATGATTCTCTCACGTACATTCATATCTGCTAAATGCGTATCCAAAGGTAAACAAATGAGGTCACACATTATGAAATGGACAAAATTCGACAATTATTTTTAAGACATTTTTATGTTTATACATTATTTTTTATAGATACAAATATTTAAGTAAATGCTCTGTTTATAATAAACAGTATTAACAACATTTACTGGCCTGAATGAAAATTTCTCGGACATTCAAGCCAGTAAATGTTGTTCATACTGTTTATTATAAACAGTTCATATATATATATATATATATATATATATATATATATATATATATATATATATATATATATATATATATATATATATATATATATATATATGGTCTTTTATGTTAGAGAATGTAATCTGTTAACAACCTGATCTCACCTACTTACCACTCACATATTTCGTTATAAAAAATGGAATATCTCATTAGTAAATAGGGGAAATCAGGCTCCGTGGCCGATAACTATATAAAGTCGCTTCTTGTTTTTTATCATTATTATTATAAATAGTGATAGTAATAGTAGCTGTAATATTAGTTGCAATTGTAAGATAAGTATGTAGATGTAACATTTATGGATTATAGATTAAACGAAACTATTATACTTATGTTTTACGGTTCGTTTATTTTTATCTAAGCAGCCACTTGTAAATGGCCTAAATTTTCTTAACCTTTTCGTCTTTATTAAATCAATTCTTTCAAGATTTTCTTTCTCGTTCTTCATGTCATGTATTGATTTATTTTACCAATCTCAGCCTAGCCCGACACAAAGTCAGCGATGTGAGGTACCCACTGAGGATTGAACTCGCTGCAGTCGTAATTGTTTAAGAAAGTCCATTGATAGCCATTACTTCACGGAGTGGAGCACAGTATTCTTATTTAATGAGACCTTTTTTTTTTAATGAGCCCTGCTTAGACTCTAATTTGAAAGCTTGGTGGGCGGGGGAGTGAGAGAGAAAGAGAAAGAGAGTATTAACAGCTAATCCTCCAAGTTCGATGAAACTGTCATGAAAATCCAGATTTTGAATTCGTGGATTTTTTCCTCGGTGTCCAACGTCGACTTATGACGCACGTTAGCAGATATGCGACTATCACAACCACCATAGCTATCCAATAGCAAATATCCTAAGATTTTCAGTAATAATAATAACGGCTGCCCGTCTCCGAGTATGCCTGTCTGCTAGGTCGGCTAGCCAATCCCTGTTCCAGACACCGACTCAGGCACATCTAGTTTGTGTAACACCCACAGAACCCTCTGGTTTATACTGCAACTATACCGAGCGGGTTTTATTTACCGTTTCTCGGGGAGGTCGTATTGTCAACAGTTTGAACAAGACCAATGAGCTCAGACCAGCGGTCACAATGAGTTTGTGCTATCAGAATTTCTGTACTCATTATCATTTTCTGAGGTTTTCTAGTTCTGGCACAAGGCTACAAACCTGCAGTAGCTGGTGATGATATATGATTCTCGGAGAGGGCGTATTGTCAACAGTTTGAACAGGACCAATGAGCCCAGACCAGCGGTCACAATGATTTTGTGCTATCAGAATTTCTGTACGCATTATCATTTTCTGAGGTTTTCTAGTTCTGGCACAAGGCTACAAACCTGCAGTACCTGTTGATGATATAATAGTAAAGACCTAGAAGATTAATTGACTAAGCCATAATTCAATGGCGCGGAGATCCAATGATAAACCTTTCTAGGTGAGGTACAAGGGGAATTTGGAGAATAATAAGATAGATTATGTTTAACTAATTTTTCAGCTAAGTAGTCTTTGAAAATCATCATTTGAAAATATTAACTTTTATTTTGATTTGAATGACGCTCCCTACTAGCGTTTGGAAACGCGCAGTTCAACTGCTATGGCGGGCCTGAGGCATGTATTCGTATATTGTATAGTGACTTTTGGAGTATCACGTGTGCACAGAAAAGTATGGTTCGAAGAGAAAAAAGGTAAAGTGGATCTTTATTCTTTAACAACGACAACAACAAAAAAAACTTCCTGTTGTTTGGTTATCTATTTATAAACCATATCTGCATTTTACATCACTTGCGAGGAACGTTCCTACTTTTTTGTGTAATTCAAGGCCAAAAATGTATGGCACCCTAGGAAAAAAACTGTATATCGATTTCTCATACTCGAAATAAGAGAAAATCTCTTGATTTCTATAACGATCATTAAAAGATGAATTTTGCATAAGCTCCGATTGTAGGACTTGTTTTGGTCATGTATTTATTTGTACTGTTTTGAAATTTTCTTCTTTCTTTTCTCCATGTGTGCGTGCGCATGTAACGGACGTACATTAATGGCTGCGTGCTGGGGGAAAAACAGCAAACTACTTTACATCCGATATTGCGAGAACTTCTCTCATTATCTTGAATATAGATTTGGAATTTAATTGGGTGTTTTAAAGGCTACTAGGATAGATAGATAGATAGATAGATAGATAGATAGATAGATAGATAGATATGAATAGACTGATATACATATGAATAGACTGAGATAGATAGATAGATAGATAGATAGATAGATAGATAGATAGATAGATATGAACGGAATGAGATAGATAGACAGATACATAGATATGAATAGACTGAGATAGATAGATAGATAGATAGATATGAATAGACTGATATACATATGAATAGACTGAGATAGATAGATAGATAGATAGATAGATAGATAGGAATAGACTGAGATACATATGAATATAGATAGATAGATAGATAGATAGATAGATAGATAGATAGATAGATAGATAGATAGATAGATAGATTTGCATCACACAGACAAGATGTTAATATGCTCTTTTCTATCTTGAAAGATTAGGCTGAATGCTTTCAAGCTTCAAAATAAGAATAGCAGCATTTTCTTGTTGCTGTCGATGCAAATAAGCTTGTAATAGGAGAGTCGTTTGTTCAAGTACTCACTGTTTTCGCCGTCAACCACTATAACACAAATCCTTTTATTCGAAGCTATCCGGCGATAAGGCAGCATTTAAGGATATCTGCATTTACACCTTTTGTGTGATGTGAATACAAGTAGAATCATAATTCGAAAACGTTTCCATTTTTTAGTGATAAAAACCCTGAGGCAGTATCTAATTGAATTCATACGCAACAGTCTTTCTCTGACCTTATACTCTGTCTCACTCCCTTTATATATATATATATATATATATATATATATATATATATATATATATATACATATATATATATATATATATATATATATATATATATATATATATATATATATATATATTTAACGACATTTTTATGTTTAACATTAGTTTTATAGATATAACTATTTAAGTAAGTGAAAGATTTATGGAAGATTGAAGTTTATAACCAGTAAATTCGACCTTGCCAACCGATCGATCCTTAGTGGCCGAAACGGTTAAGGCACGTCAGGTTATATGACGGTTCCGTACAGGATACTGGTTCGAATCTTGTCGAGGACGAATATTTTCTATGAAGATTTCTCGGACATTCAAGCCGGTAAATGTTATTTAATACTGTTTATTATAAACAGAGCATTTACTTAAATACTTGTATCTATAAAAGGAATGTTAAACATAAAAATGTCTTTAAATAATTGTCGGACTTTGTCCATTTTATAATATATATATATATATATATATATATATATATATAGCATAGAATAGAAATTCAAAATTACCCCATTCGAATAGCTATTTTTGCCCACAAAGGCTTACTTAGAGGCCTTGTCAACACAGAGGTGTGAAGAAATAAAATAAGATAGGAGATTAAAAATTAAACGTTTAAATAGTAGAAGAAGAAGGAGAAGAAGTAATATCTGTATCTATAAAAGGCAGGATGTGTGTGTGTGTATGTGTGTGTGTGTGTGTGTGTGTGTGTGTGTGTGTGTAACGAATGCACGGCTACAATTTCCGACGGATTTGCACCAAAATTTACATGCACATGCTCCAAGTTAATAAAAAAGCCAAGACCAACTTTGCATTTCCCAACTCCCATCAATAGTGGAAATAATCGATTTTTTCATGCTTATACGGTAGTTTTCATGTATTTTGCAGCCATTTTCTACTGGCCAGAGCGAGAGCCAACAGCTGACTGACACGAATGTTAACTAGCATTCTAGCATGCAAAAGAAGTCGATAGCTGCATTCGACACAAGTGGGAAAAATTTTAATCTGCATGGCACTTTACTCCAATTGGCTCATTTCCTTGCTTAAACTCAACGTTGATTCTGATTCTGCAGAACTGGGTTGGGTGTGGAAAATATTTGTTGTTAACATTCTTTTTTCATTCGGTTTATTCAGTTACGAGTCCTTTTTTAAAGCTGATCGTTTTGTGTTCATTTTGTTTAGTTCTTTTTTTGTAACAGATTTAATGTTTAGTATAGAGCTTAGAAAAAATTCGCAGTGTGAAATAGGCAAGAAGTAAGCCATGTAGCAACATCAGCACGGCAAAGGGCACTCCTTTAAAGGCAAGGAAGGGCAAAATTATTTTAAGTCAAGTGATAACGATTGCTGTATGAGTCGTACGATTTTTTAATCAAGCACGGGCAACGCCGGGCCATGCTGCTAGTATTATATATATATATATTACAATAAGGTTCATTTTGTACATGGCTCGGGGACCTATCGAAATAGAGGGTTACGTTAAGGTGCATTTTATAAGGGATAACTAGTTTTTGTTCTAATCGGGGAAACATCCTCTTGGGGTTCTGTTCCACAGAGCAGTGGTTCGTGGAAAGAAGTTGTTCAGTGGAACTTTTCTTCTCACCGATATAATACAGAGAGAATGTAGGTGGTTTGCTATGTAAGTGTTTTGGCAGGTCCAACCCTGAAGGTCAGACATGGTGGGACCAGGAGATGCTGTTTGCCCGTGAACTTTCCATCGTAGTAACGATAGTTCAGTGAGAGGCTCACCACATCCGGCCTGTGCGAGAGATGTTGGTGGGTGGAAAATAATTCGTCACATACAAGGACTCGGCTACCCTTCTGAACTCTATCGATATATATATATATATATATATATATATATATAAGTTACGAAAAACTTGGTAATCCGTATGGGTAGTCCCAGGGAGGATAAAATCCTGAGAGCTCAATGTAAATTCAGAGCTAATAATTTAAAGAAAAACAGACCACTTTAAGGCTCCATGAAATAATTTATTTCACCATAGACCTTATATTGTCATCCACAGACAGACTGTTTCGCTGTAGCACAGCTCATCAGTGTGGCCAGACGCGTCCAGTCGCCCCTAGCTAGGATCGAAACCCGACTGAATTGGCGTCAGTCAAGGATTGTACCACTAAGCCGTTGGCGCACGTCAGAGACAAAGGTGAATTTAACCGTATTTATTTTTAGATAAACACAGTGACTGACAGAACTCGACTCGATTTAACGAAGAGTCTTGCATTATTAGTCGTAATAGTCACTGTTTACAAAACCACACTTATGTCTCACTGTGTAGTGAGTTCGATTCTCACTGGATTCCCCCTACTTTCGGCCTTGTGCCACATCTAAGCTATGCTGAGAAAATCGCTCTCTCTCTCTCTCTCTACATATATATATATATATATATATATATATATATATATATATATATATATATACATATTAAATTCGCAACGATATTTTTTATATTAAGACCCCATTTTTCTTTGTGCTATTCTCGAATAATTTGAGAGTTGTATTAAATAGCATTAAATTTCATTTTTCATTTTTTTCTTTCAACAATCTTCGGATATATACGCTTGAATTAAGGAATAACGTGGCAAGCTGAGATCATGTCTTTCAAAAAAGAGCTCGGAAATTGCGCTTATAAAATCTGCGATTTCTAAGGATATAAACTGCTATTTTTTTTTTCTTTCACAATACTTTCCTTCATTTTTCTTTCTTTCTTCCCTTCTTTGCTCCTTCTTTCTTTCATTCTTCCTTTCTTTCATTCTTTCATTCTTTCTTTACTATTTCTTTCTTTCTTTCTTTCTTTTTCTTTCCCGTCTCTCTCTTTCACTCGACTCCTAAACGTTCGGGATTTTTGCCACGACGCCTCGATGGCTGAGTAATGTGAAGTCTTATAATGGGATTGAAGTTTATCTCAATAAAGCTAAGAAAAAACATTTCCTATCAGTGGTTATTCAAATTAAGTGTTAAATGCACGATCAAAATCACCTGATATACACACACACATATATATATATATATATATATATATATATATATATATATATATATATATATATATATATATATATATATATATATATATATATATATTATATATATATATATATATATATGTGTGTGTGTGTGTTTAGTGTATTGGGGTTATGCTGTTACACGATTTGGACAATTTTTCTGTTACACCTGGTATATATATATATATATATATATATATATATATATATATATATATATGTGTGTGTGTGTGCGGCTATATGATAATATATATGTAAATTCATATGCGAAATGTATATGTATATCTCATATAAATTATGCTTTACACGTATATCCAAATGTAGCTTTCTTAAAAATACCAAGATGAGGAAAATACAATCATTTCTCCATGGTACTGAAGACATTAATATTACTGATAATGACCAGAAATTATCAAAAAGGTTTCTTCTGTGCGCCTTGCTCTTCAGGGCGTCGGCGATTATGGCCCTCCACCACCTCCTACTCCTTGTAGTTTTTTCTTTTTCTCATACTTCGCACCCCTCCATTCCATGATACGTTGACCCAAGCATATCAAGTAGGTTGCCCTCTGCCATCCCCTGTCCCATGACCTTCGATATATCCTGTGTGTGGCGAATTCTCCTTCTTCATTATTCGCCCCAGAAATTTCAGCTGTCACTTTCTGATTCTAAGAGTCTTATTTATTTCTATTTGTCTTAAGAATTATACGTTACTTAGGCGCTTCGTCCATGGTATTCTCAGCATCCTACTGTAGAACTATATCTCTGTTGCCTCCACTCTTTTTGTCATCTGTGAGGAGATTGCCAGGTGTCCACTGCCATGAAATGTGAACATTTGACAGTTTCTCCACAAACTTGATCTGGATGGGCAATAGATTTTTAATATTTACAATGTTTTCCCGTCGGTGGCGGTGTATGAGGATCAGACAGCTTAAACAAGTGATTCACTTATGAATTTTGGGCGACAATCTTAAGTGGCACAAGATCCGCAAGTCATTTGCAAAGGAGGCCGCATATGGAGCAAGAGTGAGAATTGTGGAATGAGGTCATTGTTAGATTGGCTGACCTTTTAGATCTTGTTCTTGCTTCTTGAAGACGATTCAGACTAAAACACGTTTATCTCCATTCTACCGGCTCCAAGGTTAAGCGCTCGAGGGTGTTATGAGGTATATTGACAGCTGACAAGTTGCTCTTCAGCTTACATATATATATATATATATATATATATATATATATATATATATATATATTATGCGAATCATTCATACGAAAATCAGATAATGAAGTTAATGATATAAATATAATACATTTATATCATTAACTTCATTATCTGCTTTTCGTATGAATGATTCGCGTAATATAAATTGAACTTGCACCACATAATTGATATATATATATATATATATATATATATATATATATATATATATATATATATATATATATATATATATATACCAATTGAGAGGGAGTGTGCAAAATAACGATGACCAACCCAGTGCCGTGCTAACTTGATCCCGTTGACGCGTACTGATATCGTTATTGAAGAGAGTTCGTATATATAATACTCCACATATATCTTCATGGACGCTTTGTTCAGTTTTAGAAATTCATTTTAAACTTAAAAAATTATAATTAAAAAATAAAGAGTTTGGGTATAAAAAAACTTAATTACAAATTATCTGATGATACGTGATGAAAAATAAATTACACATTTGATCGACGAACTGTCAAGGATTACTCAGACCTTCCAAAGTTTACACAAAAATATTGTACTTTTGAAGTAAACATAATTTTGGTTGTAAGCATGTAACATTTGTGGAGATAATATACGGATATATTTCCATGCATGTTTATAAATTGTGCACTGTTCAATTATTAACAACGAAACTATTTTAAATTACAAAATTGTACTTGGATTAAACGAAAATTACTTACAGTATAATACATATTACTTATAATATATTCCTTCTTGTCATCAATTATAACGGTACGAGCACACTAATATATATATATATATATATATATATATATATATATATATATATATATATATATATATATATATATATATATATATATAAGTTGTAATCTTATAAATATAAGAAATTATACTCGTCCAGAAAATCTTAGGTGCCTTGATTTGTGAGTAAACAAACCAATAGAAAAGGGAAAAAACTGGTACAAAAAAACAAAGAATAGAGACCATGTACGTCAGCCGAAAATAATCGTCTAGCATCCAAGTTCAGGGTCCAAAGAAAAAAAAACGATACGAGTAAGTAAAATAACTAAATAAAGTGTTCGATACGCTAAGTAGAGCAAACCTAAGTTAAACCTAAAGAGCCAGACAAACCTAAAGAGCCAGACAAACCTAAAATAGTTTGCTGTTTGTCTGGCTCTTTAGGTTTAACTTATATATATATATATATTTAGTCTGGCTCTTTAGGTTTAACTTATATATATATATATATATATACATATATATATAAGTTAAACCTAAAGAGCCAGACAAACAGTAAACAAGTTTAGGTTTGTCTTTTTGTATGAATGATTCATGTAATATACATATATATATATATATATATATATATATATATATATATATATATATATATATATATATATATATATATATAGTCGAACCTAGTGTGCCAGACAAACCTACCAAAGTTTCACCTAAGCGGATCGTCGTTTGTATTGAGCGCTTTTTGTTAATTGTTTTCTCGTGTCGGGGTTTTTTCTTTGGGCCTTGAACCTATATCTGTGCGATTATTTTCGACAGACTTTCATGTTCCTGGCTCTTTCTTTTTTTAAAACCTTTTTTTCCTTCAAGATTGATTTGATTATTGGCAAATCAAGAATTCGAAACTTTTTCGAGAGGAGTATAGTTACCTATATATATATATATATATATATATATATATATATATATATATATGGACGTCAAGTATCTTAGTGGCTCAGTGATAGCATTCCCACCATGAGACCAGTGTTCGAATTTCACCATCTTTGATTTGTTATGGCGGTGACTTCTTATTATCCACTGGGGATACTATCCCCGTACACCTCACCTTTGTGAAGTGCTTGTAAACCCTAACCTATAATTACCCAAGCCTCGTGAATGAAATGTGTTGATAATTGTGTTAGCTAAAGTTACAAGTCCATCGTCGCCGATAGCTTGAACGTACTGGCTTTGCTCAAACCTATAACGCCAAATTATCTGCTCTCTCCCAGAAACTGTAACTAAGGTCTGCTCAGAATATTAGAATAGGTTTGCATTGAGGTTGTTGAACAAATACAATGCGCCTGTAACACATATTAACTAGCTATGCTAGTGTTATGTACTAAAGCCTTTTATTGTAATTTAATAATTTATTCTTTTAGAATATCCGCTTGGGGGTCTCATATTTAAATCAGCTTATATCAGGCTAGATCTGTTTTAGATCTTACCAGAGATCAGTTCTGAAGTAAAATAAGTAAATTATCCCAGCTGACCTGAAAGTGCTAACAAAGATGATGAATCAGTTATGGAACGAACATTTACTTGATGCTGAGGACACAGATACCCTATTTTGGGGCCTTATCATCTTACCTTCAGCCACATCATCTTAGTTTATGTTTGATTATATGCGTTTCAGATTTCATCAAAGATCTGTTGTAAGCTAAGATAAAGTAGAAAGGCCCATGAAAATTTCACGGTTTTCTATTTTAATTTTCTGCTGAATCTTAATTCTTAATTTAATGATTAATAAGCTCATGACGAGTTCTATGACAATATCATTTGTTAAGTTATTTTGTGTACATAATGTACTAGTGAGCAAACCAAAATGAGCTGACTCATTTTATAGGTTACCAAGAGAAGGGTAACCAATCAGAAGACTTGAAATATTCGATCCGATGTGTATAAAGGTGGCCATTTTGTTTTTTTCTTGTCGGAATATCTACTGCTTACCTGCCATATGAAAGACTTGAAGAACTACGCTTTCCTACGCTCTCCGAATATCCACTGCCAACCTCTGATATGGAAGACCTTAATAATTCCTGAATAGCTGCTACTAGATATTGGTGCTGTTTCATTGAACAAATTACTTACTACGTCGGATTTCTACATTCAAACTACATTAAACATGTTTTTCCGTAGAAAATCTCATATAATATTTTTAAATATTTCAGCATAACGACTTTAACAAAATATCGCAATAACAATCATAAATAATGAATGATGGTGGTTATTTTAAGAAGTGGGTACAAATGAAAAGATTTGACATTGACAACTTTTTCCATTTCACTGAAACAGCCGTTAAACGCTTCTTTCTTTCTTTCTTTCATTTTCTCTTTTTTCTTACACTTCGCATAATTCGGTACAAATATAGATGAGAATATATGTGTTCATTGTTCCAAAAGTATGCTGCTTGTCTGCACGCCGAGTCCACTTCTCGGTTTCATCCAATATATTTCTGTTCTTTCTTGTCTTGAAGTCAGAAGGCTGCGATTACTTGTCTGCATCCCTTTTGTATGTTAACATCATTCTTAGTTTGTGAAGCTTTTTGCCTTATTACTGTTGCTTTGCCTTGCATATATTATTTGCTCAATTTTATTTTTGCACTGTTCTTTTCTTTCTCTTATTGTTTATTGCAAACTTTGTTAATTCTGTTAGGCATTTCTGCCAATTACATTTAACCATGGCCAATTACTCTACAGGTTAGCTTACCGTGACTTATTGATACTGCCTATCAAACAACTATGGAACAGTTACTATACCTATTTGCTTAGCTCTTTGGAATGTTCTAACATTGTGAAGAAACTGCATTTTCTGGCTTAGAAGCGGTAGGGATCAGCATAAGCAGAATTTAATATCATTGATTTTAAACTTGGAAAATCATTATAGGTTTGTCCAGTAGTTTTATCTTTCATAACATTGCAATAAATTGAGAAACCGTTGAGCATTATTAAGATTTTGTTATTTTCAGAAGTGTTAGCCTGGGTAGCATTTCTATTTATTATGAATAAAATCAAGTGGTTAGTAAGTAATTGTAACAAAGTTTTTTTTTTAAGTTTGTTTTTTGGTACACGTTCACCATTTTACAATAATGACTTTATACATTTTTCTTTTGTGAATCTTAGTTGACTATTTTATTTGCAAAACATACAGATGCATGCTGGGATTTATTCCTAGCCGATAATTGTTTATTGCAAACTTTGTTAATTCTGTTAGGCATTTCTGCCAATTACATTTAACCATGGCCAATTACTCTACAGGTTAGCTTACCGTGACTTATTGATACTGCCTATCAAACAACTATGGAACAGTTACTATACCTATTTGCTTAGCTCTTTGGAGTGTTCTAATATTGTGAAGAAACTCTGCATTCTTAGTTTGTGAACCTTTTGCCTTCATTCGAAATCCTGTTTGATACTTTAACCTCCCATCGTTGGGAAATATGTAACTTAGAGACACGCTTTCTGCCTGAGTGTACATCTTCGAGTATACTTCCACGTATTAGGTTTTCTCTGTCTGCTTTCCTTTTGGCTTTTCTCCAGTGCACGCTTCTTTGAAATAATCCCACATGTCGGAAAAAGATGAACGTGTCACAGGAAGCCATGAACTAATGTTTCTAAGTAATGCATTTTGTCTGAACTTTTAGCACGAGTTTTTTTTTTTTACATCTACATAACAAAATACATTACGAAAGAGTCACTTAAACGCTTAGATTCATTATCCGTCTATTTATCTGGTTCAGTCTCTTTTTATACTTATGAATTCCGACAGCGCCACTTTCAACCAGATCACGGCTCCAAAGACAAAAAAAGTATCTTATAATCTAATCTATATACAGTAGAACCTCGGTTCACGAATTATTTCGTTCCTGAAGCTCGTTCGTAACGTAATGTTCGTAAACCGAAACTATTTATCCAATAGAAATCAATGTAAAATGGATTAATCCGTTCCTGGTCCCAAGGTGATTGCTTATCTAAACTTTAACAACAGTACTTTGTGCACAAGTTTATACACAAAACTAAGGAAAATCATGTAATACATAAAACTATTGAAAAGCATTAAATCTAAGAAAGAAAATGATAAACCCAATACTAAACAGATAAAATATAAACGAACAATTTAATTTTACCGTACCTGTAAGTAGGAGAGTTGATGGGGTTAAGTGGGAGGGGATGGAAAGAGATGTTATCGTTTGGAAAGGAGAACGAAAGACATGATTATCTCTTTATTTATAAGAATGGTATCGATCGTTGATTTTGCCATACGAAACTGAGCAGGAAGAGGCAATATCATCAACAACTGTTTTCTTTTAACTTTTCTTTTTCCTTTACCAGTATCACTGTTAGCTTTCTTGGGAGCCATGACTGAGGACATATGAAGAGAGAAAAAAGGCACAGTACAATAAAATTTCAAAAGAAAAGCACCGCACAACACACGAATGTATGCAACATGGCGGTCAACGAAGAAATTATTCCATTCGGGCTAACTCGGTTCGGCAATGTTCTTCAAGAACCAAAATTTTGTTTGATATTCGAGACATTTTCATCTCGAATATTCTGTTCGAAAACCGATTTGTTCGACATGTGAGAAATTCGAGAACCAAGGTTTCACCATATATATATATATATATATATATATATATATATATATATATATATATATATATATAGCGAGAGAGAGAGAGAGAGAGATAGGTAGATAGATAGATAGATAGATAGATAGATAGATAGGAATATACAATATACCTTACATTGACAGCGGAACTCTGAGTTTAATGCCTGAGCAATTATCAAGTGACGGTACATTTACTTTATTCTTATCTTTACATTCATCTCATTTTATATATTCCTTAATAAATATTAAATAGCTCGGTTATCTAACATTGCGCACTTTTGTTTCTTACACTATAGAGTATTTACATGTATTTTTATACGATCGCTCGATCGTACATATACCTATATTTACCCATTCGGTTATATATATATATATATATATATATATATATATATATATATATATATATATATATATATATATATATATATATATAATAAAAAGACTTAAACACTAATATTCCATGGTCATAATTTATTCCATTGGAATCGTAAATACGATCCAATTCATCAGACCTAAAAATTCAAAAAGAAAACAGAAAAAACATCTCCAGGAATAAAAAAAATTAGTGATAGTGTATGTATGAGAGTGTGGGGCGAATGCTAGAGCGAATGAAAGCCAAATGGAGGGGTAACAGACGAGAGAAGGATAGGAAGGTATATATATATATATATATATATATATATATATATATATATATATATATATATATATATATATATATATATATATATGTAATATATATATATATATATATATATATATATATATGCAATAATTATATATATTATTTATATATTATATATGCGCGGTACTTATTGGGAAGCCCTTAATATCAGTAATAGAGCTAACATATTTAGTTGGAGCGATGTGAGTTTGCAACCCTGGGTCTCAAGCTCTCTACGATCGTAATTATCCATGTAAGATGAGAACAAATAGAGTACAATACAATTCCAGTGTTCGTAACATTTAATTTAAAAGAGGGCTCAATACAAAGTAGAGCACTATTATTTATTTTAGGAAAACATGTCAAGACGCTACACAATTGCATGAGGTGCAGAGAGACACAGTGTTTTCGATGTAATATTCTAATATATATATATATATATATATATATATATATATATATATATATATATATAACAGAGAGGTAGGTGTGACCAGACATTCGGACTATCCTATATATATATATATATATATGGGATGGTCCGAAAGTCTTGTCACCCTACCTCACTTGTGCCAGTCATCTGAAAAAGAAAATTATGTTAATATTGGGGTGACACGACTTTCGGACCACCCTCTATATTCCTCACCAGTAGCATGAATCGGAGTTTAATGCACAACGCAATATTCAGGTGCTGGATATTGAGACGGATCTTTTAATAATTTAAATTTTGTTAAATATATCGGATTATCGCAATGACCGACTGTTCATATTTCATACGAAGTTGTTGTTTCTTTATTAATTTCTGATTTAAAATAAACATAACTAAAAAGATATTCCATGTTATTAGCGAATAAATTGATTATAATTTATTTATATTTAGTTTTTAATTCTACCTATCTATCTTTCAGATTATTTGACATGTAAAATTCATAATTTTTTTTGTTTACTTTAAATACACAATTTTAAAAAATCAGCAATCTCCGTATATAATATGAACTGCCTCATCATTGCTATAACTCGATATATTTAACAAAATGTACATTACGAAACGGTCAGTCTCAATTTAATACCTGAAGATTTGCGCAACCGGTGAGGAAAAAGTGTACATTTATTAATATATTCTTTATAGCTCTGTTATATTGCATCGAAAACTATATATATATATATATATATATATATATATATATATATGGCCTGACGATCGCATCTACTATGAAACAGACTGTCGCCTCTAAGTGATGACTTCTATGTTCACTTTTATATTTACACACGCTCTATCTCTGATATTGAGCACTTTATCCCATAAATATAGCACACTTTAAGACTATATATATATATATATATATATATATATATATATATATATATATATATATATATATATATATATATCGTCTGCTTTTATCTCGCATCCAAGAATTTAATTTCTTCGTGCAGGTTTAAAAACTAGAAACTTCCAGTTTCACCAAAACTTGCTCCCGTCATCGATTCGCTATCGTTGTTTGGCTTTGCAAGTGTTGGTTGGTGGGGTGAAAGAAAATAAGATTATATATATATATATATATTAAGAACATTATAAGAAAATGCATAACACCAGTTGACAATAGCAAAAAAAAATTAGATTAATTATTTATTACAAAAAATTTAAAACCTCTAACCTTATAGTTAAAAATAATAATTCACCTCCTAGAACAAAATTAAATAGGGCAAATATTATTTACGAATTTAAAGGCCCATGAAGGAATTGTATTCCTGATCAATCAAAATTCGCAAATAACTATATAGACCACACTACAACATGTTTGACACGCAGACTCACTCTACAACTTTCTGACCATAGCTCAATTAGATCTCATTTAAATATTCATGGACACCTACCGGACACTATTCGTAACATACTTGTTGACAACACTAATATAATAGCATCATCTACATGCAAAAAAGGCTAAAAATAATGGAAGCTTTATTAATAAAAACAAAAAACAACAAACACTTGATAATATTAACTTTGAACATGGACATAATATCTTGACTGTGTTTTGAAAAATGAAAACATTTTATAAAACATACATACAAAAAACTATTTCTTATTTTAACAGATAAAATAGAATCCTTGAAAATGGCTAAATGTATAGCCGTTAGCGCTCGGCTAAAAAGAACATCAGACAGATTTTATATAATTTATCATCCTAAAAGAAAAAAAAAATTATTAGATCGCATGAGAAATCGTATAAAAAACTAAATAAAAGCACCTTGTCTGTCGTTTTCAATGAAATGTGCATGAAAGAAGGATTGCTGCCTAAATACAAAAATATATATATATATATATATATATATATATATATATATATATATATATATATATATATATATATATATATATTCGGAAATAATTCTATTGGATATATTACAACATGCCTAACATATTAGATAGATAGATAGATAAACGAATGATGACTGGTGATTATGTTCTCTAATCGTATCAAACAAGTTATGCTTTATCCTTTTGAGTATTCCATCAACTTTGACCTCGAATGATAAATGTTCACCTTTCAACCCCTTTTTCAAGTTCGAGAATAACCAGAAGTCTGATCTCGCCAAATCAGTGATATACGGAAGGTGTCTGACTACGATGAATTTTTGATTTCCTACCATTTGCACAATTTATTCCGACTTTGTGTTGTATTGACGCCAAAAATCTCAGCTCTGACCTTATTCTGTGGCCTTACATTGTTTGCGTTATCCCAGTGAATTATCGAATTAATCATCATTCCGTTGGATCAACAGCAAAACACAAAGTTTCTTCAGGAACGGAATGAAAAAAGTTGATAGAACGCTTCCAAGATGTATAGGACGAAATGGTGACTATATTTCATTGTGGTATCAGTTTCATTGTTCTATCTGGTCTGAAATTTGTTTTCATAGGATTGGAGACGTTATTTATCATTCGAACCTCATATTTTCAAAGAGAAATAAATTAACTTCATTTTCATACCAGTTTTATTATTCTCCCTCGCCTGGAATATGTTTTTATGTGATTTCCGATTTTATTTATCATTCAACCAACGAATATAAGTTTTGTTCACTCGTATCCAAGTGTGCCAGTTTGCATAGGACGACTAACCAATCCCTGTTTCAGAAGTGTGCTCAGGCATATTTTATTTTGTTCAATACACTCAGAACTCAACTTGGTTTGTTCAACACTCACAGAGTTCACATATAGATAGATAGATAGATAGATAGATAGATAGATAGATAGATAGATAGATAGATAGATATCAGCAGCAGCAGCAGTAATTCGGAGTCCGCTAATACCGAAAGTACTTTTCCAAATGTCATTCGTGTCACAGTGGACAATACTCTCAATCGTCTTGTTCTATCTTGTGTGTGTATATATATATATATATATATATATATATATATATATATATATATATATATATAAGAAATATATATATATATATATATATATATATATATATATATATATAAGAAAATTGACTAAAGAAGTGGTTTAAAACACTTGGGTCAATGGAAAATACGGATAATCTTTGCACTCCATTACTCCCATCAAACGGGAAAATATAAGCATGCTGGAAAAACTAATTAAAAATGAATTAAATTTTCCTTGTCTGTCATATTAAACAAAATATGTTTAAAAGAAAGATTACTTCCATATATATATATATATATATATATGATAAAATATAGTTTTATGGTATGCTATATTTATGGGTTAAAGTGATCAATATCAGACATAGAGCGCGTGTAAATATAAACGTGGACATTGATGTCAACAACTAGAGGCGACAGTTTGCTTCATGCTAAACGCAATCGTCAAGCTCATTGAGGATTGTAAAAAGGTTCAAATATACATATATTATACCAGGATGATTTTCCAACTTATTCAAGATGATCTTATATATAATAACTGAAAAAAATTGAGTGTTTTTTTTTTATGAAAGTATTTATTTCTGTGTTTTTATATATATTTAATATTTCAGACCACCTCGGTCCTTCCTCAGAAATCAAATGAGATACTGTGTTTGTGTGTTTGTTTACAGCGTTTGTCGTGAGGTGTGGACGTCACGTGATGTGGAATGCGACTGTGTTTGAATCTTTGGCGGAAGACTGATGATAGTATTTTAAATGTTGTTTAAAAAGGTTTTTTGACCATATCTAAAGAAATATTTTTAACTGTTGAAATATTTATGTAGATTTATATATATATATATATATATATATATATATATATATATATATATATATATATATATATATATATATATATGGGGGGGTGGACGATATATATGTATGTATGCATGTATTTATATATACATAAAGCCTACCGTAACAATCACTTGTGATGTTTCTTTTAGGATTTGCTTTACTAAAGCTGGAAAATTAAGTCACATACGAAGTCATCGCCCCAGAGCATCGATCAGCTACAAAATGGCATTAAGTACTAAGATTTCACCTTTGGGAAATTTTTGCAAGACAGCTCGTGGGCTGAGAAGACGTGCAAACAATCATAACAATACACCTGATGACAACAAAATATATGTGTCCCATGTCGGTCCACTTTGTGCAACGAATATGGCAGCCATTACATACGTATTGGACGCTTTTCACCTAAGAAGTCATCAAACCACCATCAATAAAATTTGTTTTAATCCCGGCGCATACGTGCCAAAATTCACTTGAAACTAAAGGTTATTCTAGCCACATGACTTCCACCACCGTTTCAAATTCAAAACAAAATAAAGACTCCACGGAAAATCTTACGATATCTACATGACCAAAAGTTCGCGAAATATTACCCATAATATCGGCAACAAAAGATAATTTATTCAACACAAGGAAAACTTCACCAAGTTGCTCAAAAATGTTCTTAGTGTCGACCGTAATAAATAAAATTTTTTAGCGTCGATAATAATTACGTTGCTTTAACGAAGGATTGTTGGTTACACAGATATAAATATATATATATATATATATATATATATATATATATATATATATATATATATATATTACAAACATTGTGTCTGCTTATTTTTATCATATTCACGAATACTTTTCCGTATATTACAGTTAATATATTACAATTGTAATATACGGAAAATATTCGTGAATATGAAAGGATTATGATAAAAATAAGCAGACATAATGATTGTAATTTATTCAATCAGATATGCCTAAAAGAAAATTTGCTGCCTAAATACACAAATATATATAGAGAGAGAGAGAGACAGAGAGATAGATAGATAGATAGATAGATAGATAGATAGATAGATAGATAGATGACCTGACGACAACGTTTAATCAAAAACCTGACTGTCGCCAATGTGTGTTGATTTCAATATCCACTTATATATATATATGTGTGTGTGTGTGTGTGTGTGTGTGAGAGAGAGAGAGAGAGAGAGAGAGAGAGAAAATATAATTTTAAGGTATGTTATATTTATACGTAAAAGTTTTCAATATATATATATATATATTGCCCACTTTTACCTATAAATATATATGTGTTTGTTTGTGTGTGTTTGTTTGTGTCTGTGCCTGTCTTTGTGTATGTGATAAAAATATATATAATTTTAGAGTATGTTATACTTATACGTAAAAGTGTTCAATATATATATATATACAGTTATTGCCCACTTTACCTATAAATATATATATATATATGCATATATATATATATATATATGTGTGTGTGTGTGTGTGTGTGTGTGTGTGTGTGTGTGTGTGTGTGTGTTCGGTCCAACATATAACTAGACTCAAATAATGCCCTGTCTAGAAATATTAAGATTTGATTTCATCAAATCTTTCTGGAGACGTTGGGCTTTTTTTGCCAAGTCATTGTAGATCCGATCAAATGTTAGTGAGTGCGAAAATTCTGTAAAGTTTCAAGAAAATAAGAAAATTAATTGATGAAAAGAGAACATTTGTTATTTTCGTCAGAATCCATGTGGCACATTTATAAATTTACCATTCCTCATTCCTTCGTGCATTGAATATTACAACCGCATCAGGCCTTGTACCCCGTCTGTATATCTCGAGATCTTCGACAGAATTCGATCAGACCTCTGTAACGTTATCCATCCTGACTTGACAGACTTGATTTCACTGTGTCTATGGCAGTTGTTCTCTTGAACCCTCTTCCTCCTTGGTACATCGACCGCATCAATTTAAGCCGGAATTAAGTTTTATCGTTTTACTCTTACTAATAGCAAATATGTAACCGTAAGTTTTACTCTAATAGTTCATTTTCTCGCACTTCTTACCCGTGGAATTCTACTCCGATTTCTTGCTGCAGTTTTCAAAAATTTTAATTCAACGTCACTCGCCATCTTCTGTCTTCTTGAAACCCGTTCTTTTATTGTCCTTTCTCATTCTCATTCTCCTCCACTCCCAACAACCATCTTGTGTATTTGTGGCATTATCTCCTTATTTGGGGTAAATTTATTAAAAAAAATAAGTCGTATAGATTTTATTCATTTTTCAGCAAAATTTGGAATAAAATTCGACATTTAAAATGTTTCACTGAATTGAATAAAAATAGGCATTTTCGTATTTATTCCGCTATAATCCATTCTAAACGTTGTGGTCTCTCCGATGATTTTTCTGAATATGATACAGGGATGCGAAACTATGGATTGAAAGAAAGTGGGGACACCTACTTTGAAGCCATCGTAAAAATTCCAGCTGTGGAGATCGTAAAAACGCTTCAGATATCTCGGTATGTCGCTCAGTCAGAACAAATAGGCGATATGGAAACTGAGCATAGAATCGGTTATGCTGCGGCACACGTTTCTACAAACCGAAAACATTAATAAAAAAAAATCATGTCCTTCAATAACCTCATCAGATCGAAACTTTCAGATGGATGTCATGCATGGCGATCCAACTCGTTCAGAAATATCTAAACTTTCAGCGTTCTCAGATCAATGGATAAAAATGGCTTCGAGCCAATGAAGTCTACGTCTCTTAATCAGGACAATCCATTTTCGAATCTCGGGAACTCGCGCTTCAGAATCACGAACAAAGGACAGTATCAAACACGAGAAACTGCCACTTGAGGATTTTCAAGCACAGAAACAATTAAAATGTATAGCACGTGTAACATGAAGAGAAAATAATGACATAATCAAGATGATGACATTTAACACTTCTTCAAACAAAAGGTGAGGAATGAATTATTTACCAATACTGGAAGGAACAACAACAGATACTTGACTTGAGAAAACTATTTTTCCTGAAAAAATTGTTTTAAGAGAAAAACTTTATAAATTTCTACCGATAGTCGCATTTGCTACTCAGTTAATGAATGCCAAATATTTCCTTATATAGAAAAGGCTAATATTACCATTACCAGGACCAGTTGTAGAATATCTAATTCTCATGTCTGTTGCATTTCAAGGATTTCTTTCTAAGTTGTATTTATTTAAGCATTTATTCCCAGGTTTGTTGTCTTTAAAGATTTATTCAAAGTGCGTTTTATTGTCCAGTTGATCATGAAATCTCGTTAACTGTCATGCAGATGTAAATCCCGTGAGACTCAATTTACAAAAGTAGGGAAAGGCATTTATCCAGTAGGGGACCAGAAATAAATTGTTACTGATGTTAGATAGATAGATAGATAGATAGATAGATAGATAGATAGATAGATAGATAGATAATGAACAGGATGAGATAGATAGATAGATAGATAGATAGATAGATAGATAGATAGATAGATAGATAATGAACAGGATGAGATAGATAGATAGATAGATAGATAGATAGATAGATAGATAGATAGATAGATAGATAATGAACATAAGAAGATAGATAGATAGATAGATAGATAGATAGATAGATAGATAGATAGATAGATAGATTATGAACAGGATGAGATAGATAGATAGATAGATAGATAGATAGATAGATAGATAGATAGATAGATAGATAGATAGATAGATAGATAATGAACAGGACGAGATAGATAGATAGATAGATAGATAGATAGATAGATAGATAGATAGATAGATAGATAGATAGATAGATGTAAGTCATATTCTATTCTGACCAAGGAATCTTTTCCCTCACAATCAAATTCTGATATTTAGTGACTTAGCATGTGTAAATGAATCTCAGATCCGGTAGTGGGAATTATAGTAAAAAAAAGCAAATATTGTTATGAGCTACAAATAACAGGAAGCTGTGGAGAAGCATGATTGCCTACATACTGAAGGACACAGCACATTAAAAGAAGCCAGTTACACAGATTATTGGAAATGCTCCCTGCTGATATTTTTTATGTTGCCTACATACACACACATACACACACGTACACACACGTCTGTCTCCGCCTAGGGTTTTAGAGATAGACCCCAACCCTAGCCATATATATATATTATGAAACTAGATTACCCAGTGGACTTGGATAAAAGGGAACCCGAGAGGGGCACAAAACCCCAATGAATTTTCTTTCCCTTTGATATGATTTAAATTTAAATTTGAACAAGGGAATGACTCCTATCCAAAATATAGAAGGAGAAAGCTAGAAGATGGAGGTTACATCGGCAAGATGATTTTTCTCCACAAATTATAACAATGATTTAAAATCTAACATTTTCTTACAAAAAATGTGTTGACACCAGAAAGGCGCGGTAATTCGGCTAGTACACACACACACACATACATATATATATATATATATAGAGAGAGAGAGAGAGAGAGAGAGAGAGAGAGAGATGGGGGAGAACACACGCACATATATATATATAGAGAGAGAGAGAGGGGGGAGAGGGGGAGAGTGAGCGAAGATGGATAGATTCGCTCAAATCTATATATGGGAGTATTTATGATCATCTGTGGGTGTGTTTTTTGTGTGTGTGAGTGTGTTTGGAACATCAGTGTTTTTTGGGGAGGGGGGGTTGTTATCTGTGCGTCGGTTTAAGATTTTTCAACTTTTTACGGGTAATTTATTTGGTATGCTTGTACGTGTACTTGAGTTTGTGTTTCATTTCGTTTTTTGTTCTTTCTTTTTCTTTGATTTCTCTCTGTGTGTCTCTTTCTCTCTCTCTCTCTCTCTCTCTCTCTATATATATATATATATATATATATATATATATATATATATATTGTTTTTGGTTATGTGTATACATGTTTTTTGATTGAGTTTATCAGAGTATCTTTAGTTATTGTATTTGTTTTTGTATACGCATTTGTGTGAGTTTTATGCTTCTAAGCATGTATGCGTGTATCTATACGCGTGTGTGTTTATATTTGCATGTATATGTGTGTGTGCGTGTCAATATGGTCCTCTTTCTTCCATAGTGGCCAGATCTCAACCGTGGAAAGAAAGGGAAAATCAATTCTATTCCTCCTTATTTTGCTTGGAGCTTTGTTTTACGTCTGCTTATCAGTATTGTTAATAGCGGGGTTAGTCTTCTTTATCAAAGCTTATGGCCGCTGAACATCGTCCAATCGCATCTTAATGTGAGAGTTTATGAACTTTTAACACTGGATTTACAGCAGTTTGTTTCTAGCTTAACTCAATACGAATCCAAAAGATACTCTGGGGATATAGCAAGAGAAGATGATGCATCGATAAAGAAAGACGCTTATTAAGGCCACAAGAAAACCTTCTCATCGATTCAAGGCAGCATTTAGTTGCCTTTCATCTCTTCAAAGGATGCAAATTATGTTTCTCATGTCGACATGATCAAGGGATTTCAAACGTTTACACTCATGTTAAACACTATTAAACACACGGAGTCAATTTTAAACACGCTGAGGCACATTATTTTTCCGTGGGTAGATATAAAAACCATCGAATCGTAGACTTTAAATCATGCATATTTCAACTTAAGCACGAGGAGATAAAATTACCAAAAGGTTTTTAGCTTTTTATTAACTATGTACCAAGAAACATTTTCAGATCATTGATAAATATCTACGCAGATGATACCATAGTTTAAGGACGTCTTTTGAAAAATTAAGATGGCCGACACCTTGCAGCTGATCCCTTCTTTAAGCTAGCTCTTATGGATCTAAATCAGAGGGGCGATCAGCTGTAAAGCCTCATAGGGGAAAAGAACTGGCTTGTGACTTTCAGTACCGGTAAAAACAAATTAACATTTTAACGCTGTCAAAATGAAACTGCTCTTCTACTCATCTAGAAGAGAATTCATATTGATCTCCATTATCATGGCTGATGCTAACCTCCAGGATAATGACTCATTGCGCCTTTTCAATCGAACGTTTTCCATTGACATGAAGTGGAATGATTATTTTGAATTAATTACTACCTCTCTAGCTGGGAATATTGGTTCACTGTGTCGTGATAAAGAATTATTCTCTCCAGAATCTATACTACAGCCTTGCGCAAATTAATTGAAACAGCCGCTTCAGTTTCCTTTCTTTCCCCATACGGTCATTTTTAAACTCACTGGAGTGACATGGTGTAATCGATTTCTATTTTTTCCTCGGATTAGGTCATTTGCAGTGGTGTGCAGTAATATGAATCTATTTTCGGGGTCTATGATGAAATTTGGCCGTGAATAATATTGTGCCATCCGTGATTGCATCAGATTTTCATCACGCCTAAATACTATTGTCTCGACTGTCGATTAGTTGTCCTACAGCCATTGTCTGCGATGGACGTTACTCCAATTTAACCTACGAAAATTGTAACGCTGCACGAACACACTGGGAAGCCTTACCATTGAGCAAATCAAAGTAATATAGACTGGCCCTGAAACTTTCCTGAGTTAAATTCAGTCGAGAATCTGTTGTCAGTCTGCAAGGAACGACTTCGTGGAATGGACATACGAAGTACTAACATGAGCACTGGGTCATGGTTCATTTGAAAAATACGAAAAAAATGTTAATAATAACGGAATTATTCGTTTTGTTACAATTAATTTGCACAAGGGTGTATATATTTATACGTCTATTCGCCCATGCATTGAATATTGCCGCCATATCTGGTCTAGTGCTTCTGCTATGTATTTAGAGATTCTCTATCACGTGCGCTTTGTCCAAGAAGCGACAACTAATACGTACTCCCACTAAATAAAGCGAAATTAAAAATGAGGAAAATTGCCTGTTGTTTATTCGGTAAGTTGATGCAGCGTTGGGGTCCCTACTGAGGAACCATATTCTAGAGACAATGTGCAACGCAACACTATTCTGATTCCGTACCCAGCTGATCTGAGTTCAAAGGAATTCCAGCGGTTGGTCAATTCAGTGACTCAGTTGGATATATAATTTCCGATAGGCTCTAGTGTGTTTTTCCGAACTTTTAAAATGTTTTAAGTTCCTGATCCTACTAAATAAGTTTGAGTCATTATATATATATATATATATATATATATATATATATAGAGAGAGAGAGAGAGAGAGAGAGAGAGAAAGAGAGAGAGATGTGTGTTTGTCTGTATGTATGCAAATGGACACTGAAGTCAATAACCAAACTGTCGCCACTCAGTATTGACATTGACTACTTTTATATTTAACTCTATTTTTATCACTATATATATATATATATATATATATATATATATATATATGTGTGTGTGTATATATATATATATATATATATATATATATAGAGAGAGAGAGAGAGAGAGAGAGAGAGAGAGAGAGAGAGAGAGTTAGATAAATCAAACAACCAGATATAAACAATCGTATACGCGCCTGCGTGTTGGCGTGCATACACAGGCAAGCAAATAAATAATCATTAAATTTATTCATGAGGTGTAAACATTACAGTGCTCTATCTGGTAATACAGAGCAATGATATATATTAATAAATATACATATAACTACGTTTTGGTGTGCAACTTAAGTTTCGCTAGTTTTCCAGCTCATCAGTCACAAAGTATATCTTATGTCGTATCGGTATATATCTTATCGGTATATATCTTATCGGTATATATCCGTATACAAATGTAAAGATGATTGATTAGTTGATTCATTCGTTTTCTACGGCTTTTCAACCTTTTGGATGTTATTTAAAGCTAGAAAACAATTTTTAGATTGTAAGAAATTTATGGGGAGATAATAAGCGGAAAGAAGAGATGGATCGATACCTTTCTCAATAGTATTTGCACGTAAGTGAAAATAACGAACCTGAATAGAATTGAAACTCGGCTCCCAGATTAAAACTTCTAAGCTATTATTTATTACACCAGCCGCACATCCAAGCTTACAGAAGAAGACATTCCCAAGTGGTCACCCATCTAGCTACGGGCAAGGCTCTAGGTTGCTTAATTCCGATGATCGTACGGGAACTGTAACGATAAGAGTAACATAAATAACATCGATAGTAACATCGATAAATGTTAGTGTTCTATTCGGCATGACCTAAATATTACCAGATATTATCCGGCCATATCACGTTGAAATATTAGTTCCTGTATGATCTCCGAAGTCAAGCAACGAATCAATCAATGAAGAATACCTGTAGAAAGATTGAAATTATCAGGATTTGGGTGCAAATCTAGCTGATTAAAACGTTTCTTTGCCAATTTAATGGCACCATAATCTTGAGTTCAGTCCCTAGGCCGAGCAGTTATATACTTGAACTCATTGGAAACGCGACGGACAATAACTGTGCAGTACTAAATAAGAACTCTATGAGATATCCGTAGACATGATTAGTGGGATGAGAACAATCAACCCTCGTAGATTAAATAAAGGGTTCAGTCGAAATTCTATGAAGATTACCTGGATCGGTAAGTTCGCTTTTGGCCAGAAGCGGAGTAAGCTATTCTCCTCATTTTAGATGGGAGAAGGCGCCCAATCCCGGGGATTCCAATCCTGAGGCAGTACCTTCCACATTACACTATGAGAAGTGTGGCTCGTTGTAATATCGACGCCAAAGGTGGCAGTGGTCGCGGGAACTGGGTAATTTTTTTGTCCTTGGTCCATATGCATATGTATGAGTATGAGCTCCTCACGTGAAAAAAGAAACGACATTGTATCATACCTTGCCTTAGTGCAAAGGTCAAGTAAAATACTTACCTGTATAGGTAAACACCTGATGAAAGCCGGATGGCACAACGGTCGAAAAGTCGTGATAATAACATTGATGAGAACATTGGTCTGCATGTAAATAACACAAGTCAAAAAGACATCAAAGCATCTTTAAAGCACAATGTTTATCTAGCACGACCTAATAAAATAATATATATATATATGTGTGTGTGTATGTGTGTGTGCAACGCTTTTCGGAAAAAGGCACAGATACTACACTGGTCTCAGTTACCAGTGGCAAGAAGTGCATTATGTTCCTTACCCCTCCCAACACCCGCACGGAGTTGGAATGTGATACATTGTCAGTTTAAATTACGATAGCCATACGCGTATATATCGTCGGCTTTATCTCGCATCCAAGAATTTAATTCCTTCTTTAATGATCGCTTCCTTTATGACGATGCTCTTGATGACTGTATTCACAGCCAAAACCTGCACGCGTCATTCATTCCCGTATCGCCGTTTGGCTTTGCAAGAGTTCGTTGAAAGTGAAAGACAAATCAGAGTAGAAGAAAGTGCTGATGCCAGGAAGTGACCCACAGACTTGATTTCCTGAATTTCCCCCGCGGCACAGATAGAATGAGTCATGCAGAATCCAGTTATGAAAATGGAACGGACTGCCGCTGAATCGGTTATAATTTCGGGAGGCGCCTTCTGTAGAATGTCTGTCAAGCGTAGCCCTCTTCATCCACTGGATCAACAGTTGAGATCTGTTGTAACCATCATCCGCTTGTTCTACCGTTGGGGGTCTTTGGGCTTGGTCGCGCCTAATCTGAGTCCTCGTCTACGGCCTTGTCGCCAAGTGTGGCCCTACCATATGTATATATAGACCAAGGTAAAAGATTACACAGTAGCATCGGCGACTGTTACAAAAGCGCTCGAGTATAACAAACCTTCCGTTTCATGAAACGGGCGAGATGATGCGGCACTTTTATTGTTGGCAGAGCACATTATTACTCCTTTATCCGCTATTTAACGAAAGGTCGCATTGTCAATCAGCTGAAGTCATGTTAAATTGAAAACAGCTGGACCTGTCGCAAAAATGGATTCGGCACATTTGTTTTCGGTTATGAGTATCGTGAAGTGGGATCCACGAGCGGCCCAGACAAAGAGAAGTCAATGAATGAAGATAAATTGTTTTTTAGACGAAGACGACAGGACAAAGGACCATGTTAGCTATAAAACTGGTCAGTACCGCACAGAGACGAAGCGGGCCTCGAAAGAACGACGTGAAGAGAAGACGCATTGTTAGTCTGTCTACCTCACGTAAGCCTCATCTTGCGTCTCGCTCGGTTATAGCAGTAGATTACAATAAAGATCTGCGTACTACTACAGCTGGCTCATGGCTTTATTAATTCGTGGGTAACGAACTAACCAAAGGGTAATTTTTAAGCCACAAGCGTTTGACTAGAAGAAGCTGCGCTCTATCATAGAACCCTGCCTGGGCTGCAACGCAACACCCGAATGGCGTGATACATTGTCGGTTTCTGTAAAGATGCAACAGGAATTCATTTAAGTAGAAGAGCAAAATATGCCAGAGTCACGGTAACCATGTCGCGAATGCGTCTGAATAGTCCAGCATTCTACTTTTGCTTTATTTGGTGTTTTGCTGTTGCTAGTTCAGAAATCCTGGCATCAGGTTCGGCTATACTAAGTACCGATCCATAGATAAGTAAATCCCGTCAACTTTACTCGTCCCGGGTATGTTGATAAACTACATCCGGGTATTAATAGAATATGTATTCTTTGGTTTAGATTGGTTTGGTTTATTTTGTTTTACGTCATATAAACCTCAATGGATTATTTAATGCCAACATTTTTAGGATACATTCGTATGAATAGAATATGTATTCTTTGGTTTAGATTGGTTTGGTTTATTTAGTTTTAAGGCATATCAACCTCAATGGGTTATTTAATGCCGACAACATTTTTAGGATAGATTTGTATGAATAGAATATATATTCTTTGGTTTAGATTGGTTTGCTTTATTTTGTTTTACGGCATAGCAATCTCAAAGAATTATTTAATGCCGACAAATTTTTTTATTGGTGGTAATATTTTGCTTTGTCAAAAATCTGTTCCTGGTAATATTTTTCCTTCAAAATTGTATTGCTGGTAATAATTTTTTTCAAAAAGTATTGCTGGTAATAGTTAACTATTTGCCCATAGCTGGGACCCTAACAGGTGCTACCACCCTGAGTCAGGATGGACTTTAGAATACCAGCAATTAAGAAGTGGTTCCACGCTCCTCAGAGGCCTTGCTGTTGCATATAGTTTATCGTCTTACCCAGGACGCGAATACGGCAGTTGGTCATAACAGTTGCGACCACTATTACTGAAACGTACTATCAATAAGTTTGAAAGTAAATGAAAAGAAAATAACTAGTAATTCGAATCAAATGGAAGAAACTAATTACTAGTGCACGATTGCACTCGAGATAAAGAAGAACACCGTGGAAATAACATTTGACTGGATGTGTACCTAGTTAACGGTTAGTAGTTCGTAAAGGAAAATCAGCAATCCGAGTTCGAATTCTTTTTGCACTAATACCCATAGAAAAGGACACTTGAGAAATATCTCATCTCCCCAAATATGGGTTAAATAGCAACACAGATGTCTTCTCTAGCTTTGAGTGGAGTCCAGGAGAAATACAACTCTGAATTTATAACCACCCTGAAGATAGATGGGTTCTCACAGGCTGTCATGCCTTAGACACACCCACTGATGCTACGACTGCAGTATATCCAGTGCACCTTCATGAGTTACAGAACTCGTGCGTGCACATTTGTCTGAAAGAGCTTTCGTGAAATGTAAATGATTTTCAGTTTGGACTTCCACTCGGAATACAAACATGTACCAAGGTTGGTTTCATTTGGTACATAGAGGAAAGGCTTGGTAAGTTGATCATTTTGCGCCAATATTCCATTCGATGGAGAGAAGGGGGAAATTGTCTGTTTTCAAAAATCGGTATTTGAAATCCTCGCTTTTATGCGGGGAGATCAGCATATGAAATCCTATTAAAGATCTATGACATTTTCTGAACCATTGCTCTGAATTTCACATGAGGATTTGGAAAAGTCATCTCTGGACAATGGATCGGAGCAGAAATATTCATTGCAATGTGTTTTCTTCTTCTTCTTCTTTGGATTACAGCGCTGTAGGCCAAAATCGAAGACTCCGAGATCGTGACATTTATCCAGTTGCGAACTTATACGGATGGTTCCGCATATGGAAAAGTTACAATGATGGGTGTACTGGTTCGTTAACTTGCACACAACACATTTATGGAAACAGATTTGCAAATACACACTCACGGAAAGGCAACAACCATATATGTTCGGATATGATTTAATATAAAATGAAAATCCGATAGATAGATAGATAGATAGATAGATAGATAGATAGATAGATAGATAGATATGAAAAGACAGCGATAGATAGATAGATAGATAGATAGATAGATAGATAGATAGATATGAAAAGACTGAGATAGATAGATAGATAGATAGATAGATAGATAGATAGATAGATATGAAAAGACTGAGATAGATAGATAGATATGAAAAGACTGCGATAGATAGATAGATAGATAGATAGATAGATAGATAGATAGATAGATAGATAGATAGATATGAAAAGACTGCGATAGATAGATAGATATGAAAAGACTGCGATAGATAGATAGATAGATAGATAGATAGATAGATAGATAGATAGATATGAACAGACTGAGATAGATAGATAGATAGATAGATAGATAGATAGATAGATATGAACAGACTGAGATAGATAGATAGATAGATAGATAGATAGATAGATAGATAGATAGATAGATAGATAGATAGATATGAAAAAACTGAGATAGATAGATAGATAGATAGATAGATAGATAGATAGATAGATAGATAGATAGATAGATAGATAGATAGATAGATATGAAAAGACTGAGATAGATAGACTGCAGTTTATTACACACTATGAAAGGAGAAAATCAACTGTACACCAATGAAAATGTATATATAAAAGAAAAACAGGTAATTTAAAAGTCAATTGCTGATATACCCTGACGAGTGGACGCAAACATTGATTGAGGGCCCGTCAACCCAGGTCTAGAGTCGGGATGCTGATGTTAACAACAATCAGCTAAGTGACAAACTTTATATTTGCATTAATTATATATATATATATATATATATATATATATATATATATATATATGTGTGTGTGTGTGTGTGTGTGTGTGTGTGTGTGTGTGTGTGTGTGTGTGTGTGTTTATGTGTTTTTTGTGCATTTGTGTATGTATGTGTCTGTATGTCTGCATATATATAGTGCGTACCTTGATAGATAGATAGATAGATAGATAGATAGATAGATAGATAGATAGATAGATAGATAGATAGATAGATAGATCAAATGAAGCATTGCCTACCAATCTTGTCTCAATTATGTCCTGCCTGGGTTCCCCGCGCTTCAGCTAAGTAAATTCCTTTCCAGCACTGGGGAACTAGTTTGCGAGGTCGCCTACCTGACAATAGCTACTGTATTGAGTCAGATACTGACAAAAAGGTGCATCATTTTAACATTATGCCAGAAGTATATAAGATTAGAATATATCTACTTGCCGACTCATTATAAAACAACTGACAAAACATTAATCAGATTTTCTATAGATATTTAGATGAAGGCCTTTTACTATAATTATTCTATTTACGAATTAAACTCTTATTTTTTTATCGTTGCATTTAGATTAAGTATTTTCACCATTATTATTTTATAACTAATTTTACTCCATTATTGCTGCCTTTTTAGATGAAGCATTTTCACTATTATTATTTTGTTAAAAGTTTAATCAATCTTTAATGTTGTCTTTTGAGATGAAGCATTTTCACTATTATCATTTTATTACTAGCTTTACTACATCTTACTATTGTACCTGATTTTTTAAAAATAGCTCAAATTTAATAGCTAATGTTTTGCAGAGTCGTGGAGGAGCGAATGGCAAAATTACTACAGATTTTTAATCCACTTAATCATCGACAAATCTCTGGCCAAAATGGATAAAGTGTCGCATTGATAAGATACGCTGTCAAGATTCCAATTACTCCTAAAGCGAGTTCGATCCTCACTTAGAACTTCAATTATTTTTGCCTTTTGTCAAATTAATGAAGCTTATTAAATGGTCGCATTAGCATCCAAACACTTTCTAAAACCGAAATTGCAACAACAGAAGATTACGGTTACTCTCTGGTAGTCCGCCATTGACGTTATCTATTACAACTTTCTGGGATCTAACCAAAGCCTCACCAATCTGACATTGCAAAAACTCAGCGACTTGACATAGAATACTTTGCTACATTTACCATATTCCTCTGATTACCATATTCCCCTGATTACTGTTTCAAGCATCTTGACAATTTTTTAAGCCAAAAGACATTCCGTTACTTATATTATTTACATTATTCTAACTGTTGTCCTCATCTTCATTGCCATATTTTCAACGTTTCAACCGTTGTATACTCCGGTGATTGAAATTTCGAACCTAACCCTTCATTTCGTCCAACGCAGTAGATTGTTCTAGTCCCACGTTCCGTGCCTCTTCCGGATATATCAGTTATTTCTCTTTAACTCAACTCTTCAAGTTTTGGCTCACCACTATGGTGGCCTGGTATTGAACTCACGACACTTTGGGAATGACCATTGGATCTAACCAACGCCTTTATCCACTGGGTCATGTGTCCTTAACTTTCGATTCAAAATTTCCCTCACTTGAAGAAGGCCGGAGTTTATATGGCCGAAATGTTGGGAACATGACAATGAAGATGAGGAAAACGGTATGATAATGTAATTAATCATAATACTTCATCTCAGAGATATAGCCAGACGTTCCGTTGTAAAAATGCAGCAACTGTATTCAAAGATTTCTTGGCTTCTAAACCTTTAGAATTTTATCCCAAAGGCATAGATAACCTTGTAACACCATGGTAGAAATATATAAATGTCCAGGATTCCTATTCTGACTGATGTAAACTATTTATACACATTAATTCGGGTATAAAAGTTGATTCTTAAATCCAACATTATTTTCCGAACAACCTAATAGTACAGGTTGTGTAAACTTTATCTGAAATTCCCAAATCCGAAAACCTCCAAAATCCGAAAACATCCGAAATCCGAAAACCTTTAAAAACCGAAAACCTCCGAAATCCGAAAACCTTTAAAAACCGAAAACCTCCGAAATCCGAAAACCTCCGAAATACGAAAACCTCCGAAATCAGAAAACCTCCAAAATCCGAAAATCTCCGAAATCCGAAAATCTCCGAAATCCGAAAACCTTTAAAAACCGAAAACCTCCGAAATCCGAAAACCTTTAAAAACCGAAAACCTCCGAAATACGAAAACCTCCGAAATCAGAAAACCTGCAAAATCCGAAAATCTCCGAAATACGAAAATCTCCGAAATCCGAAAATCTTCGAAATCCCAAAACCGTCAATATCCGAAAACCTACGAAATCCAAAAACCTCCAAAATCCGGAAACCCCCAAAATCTAAATGGAAAATTTCAGAAAGCACTGGGAATGTTCGTAGACGATGTGCAACTGTTGTAAGCGACCTCATCTTCCCTGGATAGAGGTTCCCCGGCCCAACTACGTAGCCTACGTGGGTACCAGATTTTTTTAGCGATCGTTACAGAAACACCTTCGTTCGAGAATTACTTATCGACTTATCAGGTGTTTCGTTCTCAATAAAGATATTCAAACTGTCAAAAAGTCCTACACATACCCATATGGGTAATGAAAAGAAAAAAAGGAAACATTTATGTTTATCAATATCACAGAAAGTCAAACTGTTGGAAAAAAAACTAGACAGGAGTGGTAAGTGTGAAGTGTCTGGCTGACGAATTTGGTGTTGAAACAGCCACCCTATACGACCTAAGGAAACAGAAGGAGAAAGTTTTATACTGAAAGTGAAGAAAAGAAATTAATGAAAAATAGAAAAACCGAGTAAAAATAATGATCCCGATTGTGTATTGAGAGAATTCGTCAGCGTCGGAGTGAACATATGTCGCTTATATAAAACTACCTTCAGGGTATATGTACAAGCTGTGTTATGAGATATAAAGCGATATTATGTTTAGGCTTAGTTTCCATTTTATAGATACTACATACAAATTAAATAGCCTGTATTCCCAAATCCGAAAAAAATCTGAAACTCAAAGCACTTCCGGTCCCAAGAATTTCAGACAAAGGATTTTCAACCTGGAATAAATATTACTATAGCCAACGGAACCACTTACATTGATAAAATAAATCATTTTTAATACAGTGAATAATTACTTTTTCTTTCAATTGACCATTTTTTCTCAAACTGCTGACACCCTATTCTCTTTGTTACTGTATTAACAGCAATAAGAATTTTTTAAAGATCTTATGGAGGTAATGTCACTGTAAGTAATTTAATATAAAAAAAAACAAAGACTTGAACTCGAACGTTATATTAAAATATCCAACAATTGTGAAAAGTACTGGAGAAAAGAGGTAAATGCTTCAATCAGATTTCTTTTCCCTTTATAAAAATTGTATTATAGCAAAACTGGTTTTTCAAGCTCGGTATGAAGGTTTAAATAAAGACATCAAGAATTAAAAAAAAAACAGTTCACAATCTACCCTGGTTACTGGCAAGAAGGGAAAAGAAAGAAAGAAATGTACTATACTGTAATTTTTTGATATTTTTAAATGCAGCTTCAGAAGACTGAAACCAAATACAAAATGAAAGAAGTAAAATAAAACATATGCAAATCATTTGCTTTTGAAGCGGCGCATTTGGCAAAAATGAAACAAAAAAGAAATATCGTGCGTAGACATCTGGTGATAGGCAATTAAATTCCGTCACCTCTTTTCTGCCATACTTTTTATTCTTTCTTTTTAATCACTTGATTGCTCGATACGCATGCTCGTACGTAATATCGGCCTTTCTTTGTCATGTGACCACGCCTACTTCATGACTGAAGTCGTTATACGTTTCCAAGGTGACTTCCCAGTTCGACGTTCGACTTATAAAAGCTAGAATTTCGAACGCTGATTCTCAAGAACGGCAACCCTCGACACTTGGAGCAAGAAAATCTTCCTGTCTCGATTTTCTTTCATGTTTTATTAAGATAAGCCATTTTACCAGATTTTTTTTTTTAATCAGTATCACCTCATGTTAGGCAATAAAGCCACTAAGGCACAAGGAGTTACAGGGTGTGGAAGAATTAGGAACAGAAACATTACAATGAGCGGGAAGAGGAAAGAGTAATCAGGAAGATAGTAGATAGCGATTGATATTGCATTTAAATTTTGGCAGATTACAGTTGGTTGGAAAGCATATCATGTACTGTATTGAATATGAAATAGAAAAAAGATTATTTTGCGCCAATCTCCAAAGTTTGAAGGACATAATTGTTTGCTGACAATTCTCCGTGGACAATAACCTAATGGGTTTAAATTTACTCCTAGAGGTTGTAACTTAACATAGCATACCATTTTGGAATCAGACCGACACCGTGAGCGAATTAAAAACATTCCGGGTTGGATCTGGACCCACAATCCTGAAATTTTGGATTCCCAACTTTTCATTACTGCGATTTTTTTTGACGATTTTTTATGTGACTTTTTGCGATGGAATTTTTTGCACGATAACAATTTTTGTAACTTGGAAATAAAGTTGCAAATAAACGAAATTAATTGCGAAATCCGGTGAAAGTCACCGATGAAATAAAAAGATTAAAAAAAAAACAAGAAAAAACTGAATCAAGAAAAAGACAGGTAAGCAGTAAATTAGAATGCTCAGGGTCTAGGCTACCCAGACAAAGCGAAAAACACTTCACGGCGCCCACTCTCAGTGACGCACAGCTCGAGTCGCTAATTTCACGCTCTCACTCATCTTCAGGCGCAATAAACTAGTGCGTTGGTTCATGAATTTGGTGAAAAAGTAATCCACTAGGATAATGTCCTCTGGGACAATTCTATGATGAAATAGCCAAGTGGAAGAAAGTGTTGCTTTGTGATTTTGTTGAAATAGAAATTGTGAGTGCAATCCCTGGGCCGGGCAATGTGCACATGGACAATGGAAATAGGGTAAGCAATAACTGAACAGTACCAAAAAGTAAGAACTAGACGAAATATCCCTAGACAAGGAACGAGTGAAACGAGAACAGTCTACCCGGCAGATTAAATAAAAAAATCAATTAGGGATTCTCTGTAAGGTACGCGGATTGACAAACACTTGATGAGGGCTGGAGGGTACAACGGCTGAACTGGTATGATGACAACAACAAAGATGTAAATAGCATAAATAATGATAACTCTTATCCATAAAATTCAGACTTACATATATCTATATAATAAATTAGAATATCAGTGTGTCACGGTGTCAAAATTTTTCAATTAAAGGGACACAACTCTCTAACTTTCACTAGCTCATCTTCTTCTATATGATAAATGCGAATGTCAATGTTTCACTGTGTCACACTTTTTCCAAATTTACTCCTAGAGGTCGTAGCCCAACATAGCATACCATTTTGGAATCAGACCGACTCCGTGATCGAATTAAAAACATTCTGGGCCGGACCCGGACTCGATATCCTGAAATTTTGAATTCCCATGTTGCACACGTTGGCATTCGCGCCGAACGCTCCAAATACGAACATTTCAGAGTGTTTGGGTGTCAATCTGAGGACAATGCAAATGAGTCGGAAAGAGTTGGATGAGTCTAATGGTGATTACGAAGGAAAAAACACTGATAGTTCTGATAAAAAAAAGAACTCCCGAATTTGTTGGTCAAGGTCTCAACTTCAACAAGGAGGCCTACATTAAGGGCTTTGAGGAGGTAGTACTGTCTTAGGTGAAGAGAGTGGCTGCTGGAAACCCTATGTCTGGCAACAGGACTCTTCACCATGCCACACAAGCAGGAGAACCTGTCAGAGAATTTCTGCGATCACATCACCCCTTACATCTGGCCAGCTAACTCGCCAGACTGCAACCCCCTTCATTATTATGTGTGGGGCGCAGTTGAGCGAAAAACCAACAAAACTCCTTGTAACACCAAAGATGAACTGAAGGCAAGGATTATGGCAGCACACGCCAACTTAAACACCCACACTGTCCACAAGAGATGCAGGAGATTCTGAAGTTATCTGGAGGCCGTGGTTGAAGCCAATGGCGATTTTATTGAATCAACTTACTCTTTAGTATTTCAAGATATTTTGTATAATTTTGGTAGATATAAAGGCTAAAATGAGATATCAGTGCTATTTTCATTTTTGCGTAATTTAGACGACAGTTTATCCACTGGTCCCTGTATCTATATATATATATATATATATATATATATATATATATATATATATATATATATATATATATATATATTATATTTTTTTATGTAGACACCTATAAATCTGCAACTTCGTTTCAATGCATTTCAATTGCACTTCGACTGTTGAAGTACAATTGAAATGCACTAAAACGAAGTTGCATTTTTGCAGCGAGTAAACTGTTTTTGTCTATATGAAAAAATTATAAATAATTATTGCTCTACTATTGGTATTGAGCCCTCTCTTGAATTAATGCTGTGAACGTTAGAATTTATATATTATTTTCGTTCTCATTTCATCGGATATATATATATATATATATATATATATATATATATATATATATATATATATATATATATATATATATATATATATCCGTGTGAGTGAAGTGTGTTATTAATCGATTCAACATGCTTGTGTATAAATTGAATGCGACGAGTTTTTAAAGTGCTCATATTAATGACTATGAACGTAGGTAATGGCTTCGTCAGCTTCCAATCTCGGCACGAAAAAGAACAACATTTTTATTTACGAACTGAAATATGTTTACCACACTTTTATTTTACAGTAATATTCTGACAAATAAAAACTTGGAAATAATGTAAAATTTTGCTGATACTTTCCGAAATTTTGTTTGCATGAAAAACTGCCCGAATAGAAAGCGTTTCATTTATTTCCTAAAGTAGCATATCACACATGCCTCTTACAATAACTGATGCTTGTTAAGTAGTTACCCATTTAAATAGTGAATTGGTTTGAAGCAAATTAATTCTTTCCTCCGAAGCTGACACTATCAAAAAAACTCTTTAACTTGTGAATCCACTGCGAGAACAACGAATGATTTTCATGTGTCTTATAACAGCTTTGTCATTTTTGTATAATCTAACCGAAGAAAACAAGCTGCTTACAGAACCTATTTTTTATAGGTGGTTACCCATCTGAGTTTGATAAATGCCATAAAAGACTATTGAACTGTTACGTGATATCTGTCCTCCTCTATGACCGTGAATACCGGACAATCTCGTCAAAGAAGAAGAGACTTCAAGCAACAGACATTTGGTTTTACTGAAAGAAGATGCGGATACCACGGACCCAACATGTGAGCAACGACGAAGCTTTGAAGAAAATGGAAATAAAAAGGAAACCTATTTAACATCAGGAAGGGGAAGTTAAAATTTCTGGGTTTACATAATGAGGAAGGAGGGCTTGGAAAATTTGATACTTACAAGACAAATTGAGAGAAAGAGGGACAGAGGAAAACAGCGCGTAACTTGCTTGATGAGCTTGAACAAATGGATAGTAGAACACGGTTTGGGAGAAATAACAAAAGGACAAAACTTATTAAGAGCTACAAGGTACAAGAAGATGTGGAGGGCCATGATCGCCTACATCCTGAAGGGACGCAGCACATAAAAAGAGAACACATATCTAAGTAATTAAAAGAGTCGAGACTAAATTCGCTGATCTGGTAAATATTAATAGTTACACTAAATGCCAACAATGATTTTCCTTCTATCATTATTATTTTCTCTTTTTATTTACTTCTCATTTTCTTACACATGGCCAAAGAGTTATAATGGCTGGTATTCCGAAATGAGAGCGTAGCGTAGCAATTATTGGTGTAGAAAATGGAATCGTTTGTTGAGCTCAAATTCTAGCCGAGGCTTTTGCCTTAACTTTCACGCAAATACCATTGGGGAAAGGTATGAATCTATCTCATTGGTATTGGTTAAATAACAGAGAAGACAAAGACCTCTAGCTTTGATTATGTTGTGGGGCAGACCCTTTTACACGAGATGGACTCGTCGAAAGTATACTTATACTGACAGAGAGAATACCTGCAGGTTGAGATACGTTGAGTCAGAGTGAGAGATACGGAGACAGTACACAGGGTGTTCACAGAGAGTTATACGAGAGTCCAGCGAGGGAGATAATTACGGCTTCACTTACAGAGACTTGTACATATACTTTCTACTAACCCGCATTCCTGGACTACTAGTCTTCACTTCAAGTCTGTATTCTTACGTTTAATACACTTATTTTTTTCTATCTCAATTACTGGCGTTGTTTATTTATTTGTGCAGGATTCCATTCCTGGATTCCACAACAGATTAGCTATTAATCTAGTAGAAGGACACACTTAAAATTTAAAACCGGTCGAGCTTGGGGCTAGAACTCCACCTTGTAAATGCCTACTTGTTAAATACATGGTGATAGTGTGGGTCAATACGAAGTCTAAAGTTTCAATCGAACCAACCATTCCCAAATATTTCCTCAATATTGATTAATTTCTATCAGTCAGTTAGTAAAGTGCCATGCTCGATAAACGTTTGGGCGATCATGTCTCTTTCGATTCATGACTGTCTAGGCAGGTTTTCCTGCTATTGGTTGCTGTTTCTTTCTACGGTTGCCCGCCAAACCTATAGGACCCAGTCTGTCCTGCTATTAAGTACATAGCTCGGGGAGAAGGGATAAATTTATAACTTTCCCAAGGGTATTTGCGCGTAAGTGAATGTAACAAAGTCGACTCGAATTCGTACTCGGCTCCTCGATTTCTCAATCCGAGCCCGTTATCCATTACATCACAACGTACGTCCATTCATTGGTTTAGAATCTTATAATACGTCTTTTGCCGTTCTTAGTTTCCGGTTCAAAGTTCGTCATGACGTAGGATAAAGGTACTCTTCGAAAATAGTTTCATCTGTCCAAAGATATGGTAATTTGTGCTATCCAAGGTTGTTATGCCGTTATTCTCAAAATTGAAGTTCTATCATGAAAATAAATCAAATCAAAAATCGATCTCTCTACGACATCGACTTATACACGAGTGACGGCGATATTTAAAAAAAAACTCCAACCGACGTCGTAACAGAATGAGCCGTTACACCCACGAGTTTGAGTTCATCAATCTTTTCTGAGCTTCGTTATTTAGTTTAAACACCCACATGTGAAGAATCAACGCCCCCTTATAGTATGAAGAATCTCCGATGCAAAATCATAATAGCTTTTTTTTTTTAAAAAAAAAACGGCGACTGTGTCAGTTCAGCTGTGGTTCCCTCAGAGATTTTCCATCGTCTCATCACAAGAAATTTCTGCTCGAATATTATCTAAAGCTTTGTAAATCTATATTAATTGCATTAAAGAGAGATTTCCATGCCTTACAGAGATGATATTAGCATGGAAACATCATTCTGTGATCATTTCTTATCATTACATCATTGTTTATTAGGATTATTCTTTTGAGATACCAATTCCTTTCAGGACGTGGGAGATTGTGTCTCTCAACAACGTCCTGACATATGTTGCTAAACTTTTGAAAATGTTTTATCTCCGTACTTGTTCACACAAACTCATTAAATAGTTTACTCGCTGTCTCCCTCTGTTTTTCTTATCTTCAATATGCCCCGTAAGTGTTAAATTATTTAAACTCTGTTTCTTCATTATTTTCCCCAGTAATTACTATTAATAGTAATAAGAATAAGATTACTGCTATTGATTAAGTAACGCTTGTCTATACTGAGAGTATCGGTTAACCTTACATTTAAAATTTTCTGTGTTTGTTATTACGACATACAAGTGACAAAATCGTGAGCAAATGACTTATCAGACAAGCAAGAAAATTTGGACTCGTAAGAAGATGCAAGAAATTTCAAAATTATTTCGGATAAAGCATAGTCTTCAAATATTCAAATAGTTCCTTCTCTCGCACTGTCGAACACACTTGAGACCATTAATACTGTTTAGTATATGGTACTAATAAAATTATTAGAGCTTGTCTCAGCAAGTTCACAACCACAATGTAAATCTTATAAAGTTTGTTCCAATAACTTGGACCGAGTTTAAATGTGAATTAATGTTAAGCGTCTAATGATTTTCTTTTCTTTTTCTTTCAGATGTAACAACTTAAGTCTTTGGCAATTTCAACCATGGAAAGATTAACAATCAAACAACGTGTTAAAGTTTCAAGAGTGCAATTGGAAAAATTATTCGTAAATTCAAAGAAACTGGGTCGGTGGCAGATATGAAAACACCATTGCGTGCTCGTTTACGCTGTTCAGCTGAAAACATTGTTGCAGCGCACGAGAATGTGTCCCAAAATCCAGACACCTCTATTCGTCATCGCACATAGGAATTGAACGTCTCCACAACAACGTTACATCATTTCCAATTGCTCTCTCGATTGGTCGATTATGTTGACCAAAAAATCGCGAAGTGCACGAAATGCATTTCCGTTTGAACGACCATTTTCGTAATAGGCTTCGATAACTTTAACACGTTGATTGTTAATCTTTCCATGGTTGAAATTTCCAAAGACTTAAGTTGTTAAATCTGAAAGAAAAAGAAAAAAAGTCATGAGACGATTAAACTTAATTCACATTTAAAATCGGTCCAAGTTATTGGAACACCCTTTAAAAATAAAAAAAAGAAGAAAAAAGAGAAATTAAAACGAGGAATCGTGTTTTAGAAATTAATGTCTCCAAAATATGGAATACGAAATTAAGAACAATTCCAGCGGATATATGAACGTTACATACTATCAAATTGAATTTCTAAGCATTTTGAACAAATCTATGGCCACCATATACAAAGTAACTTTTGGCATATTCATTCACACCATAGGAGTAATTGTAGTAGAATTTTAAGCTTCTTTTCACGAAGATAAAAATTGGAAAAAATAAATGTGCACAAGGCAGAGAAGGCACGAATAATTGTTTGGTAATTTCACACAAATTTATTTATGTATGTGTGTATTTTTGCGTTACAATTGTGATAATGTTCATGTTATAAAAGGGAGTAAGTTACTCTGTAATATCACAAGTCCTATCACGGAGGAAAGTTACACGCGTGTTGTCATCCCGACAGTTCTTGGACGAAGAAATTGAATCTCACGTCTTTTGGCGAGATTTCCGTATTTCCGACAGAAACAGTTTTTGTTGCATGCTAGGAGTAATTTTATTATTTCTAGTTTTTATTTGATTTATTTTCAACAAGTTTTAAATATTATTATTTTATTTTACTTCATTTATAATTTTCCTTATTATTTTATATATTTGTAACAATAATAATATCCCTAAAAATTACAGAAGCTTGAGCTGTTGAAAAATGGTCACTTCCAAAAGTGATTCTTCAATTCAAAGCACAATTTTGTGTTTTTCCTCTGTGGATTGCACTTAAGACTCCAAAAATGAGTATTTGAGTATTTCTTCAGAAATGGTCTACTGGCTTGGTAAATCAGTATTTGAGTATTTGATAGGAGTAGGTAGGTTCACATATCGTCCAATTCACACTCCTCACCGGTCTTTTGGACAGGACTAGGAGTTTACCTCTTGTTTCCTGTTTAGAATTGTGTTTCCGCTTCTTTCTAAATTATATTTCAATTTTATACTTCTAATGTCTGCGACTGAACTCTGAAATTTCTACTATTTATTTATTTATATTTGTTCCACAATAGAAATAGATATGTTGACCTATCGACTGCTATTCACACTGATCCACGGTTTGTTTACTCTCTAGGGTTACGTTTCCAGTTTCTTCTAAATTCTACTTCAACACTATACGTCTAACGTCACCACGTAAAATCTGATATTTCTACTATTATTGGTTTTCCCGTTCTTTCTAAAGGTTTTTTTTCTTCTCTTTTACTTCCAGTAACCCCTTGCGTGTTAGTGGCGTTATTGACTTCATTGCGATGAATTGATTAAAAAATGGTCTACTAGATACAAACCGTAATCGTAGAAATCGTATCTACTTTTATATCGTGAAGAGCTCTATCGGTTTCATAAGACAGATTTAATGAGTACAAACTCTGAAATTCTCGAAGAGAGACTGTCATTTGAAAACAGGAACATAATAAATACTTCCGTCCGGCCTTCCTCTGCTAATGGTTACCGACAGCGACAGAAGTTTGCAGAAGACTGGAGAGTTTGGGGGATGAAATATGGTTGAAATTTTTTTTTTTAATGTTTTGAATTAATTTATGTAATAAACAGTGACGTTTAGATCATGTTCGGCTGCATTGTAAAACAAAATGACATATTGGGTAAGAATAAAAGTCCGCAGGTTTGTCTGAGTGAATTTCAAAGTCAATATTTAGATATCTGTACATAGATCTATTTAACGATGTAAGTGCCATTTTCTTCTTCTGAAGCAGTTTCATTATTCTATCTCAGAAATTCAGATCTTTCTAGGTGGTGAAATGCTGTGTCTTTTACAAGCCTCTAGAGAATTGAAGTTCTTCCCATTAAGAAACTTTTGTAGAGATCAAAATAAATGGTAATTCAAAAATGCAAGGTCAGAGTAGGATATACTAGCCAAACTATACCAATTTCTGCTAGATCTGCAAAGCCACTGAGCGTTCTCCTTATGAATGACGACAGCCTTTCGATTGGCAAATTTCAAGCCATTTTAATCGATTCCTGCCTTCAGTTGATCAATATGGGAGTAGTACTAGTTTGAATTCAAAGTTTCGTTTGGCAGAAGATTCTCATAATACATGATGTCCTTTTGATAAGACATTTTCATCTACCTTGCTGAAAACAATTCATTTTTCATCGTCTCTGATCGTTCCTTTAAAATGGGTTGTTTTTTGTTGTGTTTGAGCAGACAATCGCAGATTAAAATGGCGAGGCACTCAAACTTTGTAACGATTCACGTACCTAATGTCACAGTATCGCGGGAACTACTTCCCTACGCACAAACGATTTGTGTGGAGGCTTTAGCGTAGTAATACTTGGGGACATTTCACTTAGGGTTAGGGCGAGAGATACTGTACATGAATGTAAATAAATGCATTATAACTAAGCATTGCTTGACCTCTTATTAATCTCTAACTACAACAACCAAACTCTACACCTAAGTGATTACAAATGCTTTACAATCTCCATATAGAATATGCGGAGAATCTCTGCAATGTCCCGTATCCTGTAACCGGAATGATTTTTAATCAGCCTAACGATTTTGGCCATCATCAGTGACTGCATGTCAGCCGGAACGTTCTCCGTCATTCAGTTCAAAGTTTCTAATTCCGAACCGAGCGAACTTCTTACGAACAGTAATTTCAAATATAGCAGAATCTCCAGAAATGACTCGTATCTATTTTTGTTGTTTGTACATCAGTTTTTCCTTTCCGGAAATAAATAAGATATCGAATGACGAAAATGCATTTTATTTTCGTCCATTTTCACTTTTAACATAGAAACATTACAAATTCACAATGTACACACATATGGTTTAAAAAGACGCGTTGAAATGTCACCTTTCAGAATATGTGAGGGTGATTTGACTCCGTTGATGTCGCAATGTATATCCAAGACGTAAACGTCTGAACTGGTAGAACTAATGAATTCTAAATCTAGTAAATTATGTACAAATAGTACTTTCAGGTAAGGCACTATATCTATAAATAGCACATAAAGATTTTTTTCTGCTCCTTTCAGAAAAAAAAGCATCAAATAAGGAAAATTTATCTCATGGAAATATACGTTTAAATGCCATCTTTATATATATATATATGTATATATATATATATATATATATATATATATATATATATATATATATTATTGAGTGTTGGTGTTTATTAATAATGCATCCATTATTTTTAGTCTTTTTGTACATTTGGATGATGCTATTATATTTGCATTATCGACGAGTGTGTTACGAATAGAGTTTGGTAGGTTTCGATGTGTATTTAACTGAAACCTATTTGAGCTACGAAGCTATGATCAAAGAGATGTCACGTGTGTCTTCTTGTTAGGCTTGTTGTAGTATATCCAATATAATTATTTACTAATTTGGATCGATCGAGAACACAGTTCCTTAAAGGAAACTCTATCCGCAACATACTCGTTGATAATACAAATATAATAGCCTCATCCACGTGTAAAAAAATGTTAAATATAATGGAAGCATTATATATATATATATATATATATATATATATATATATATATATATATATATATGTGTGTGTGTGTGTGTGTGTGTGTGTGTGTGTGTGTGTGTGTGTGTGTGTGTGTATTACTACCCACGATCTCTATCACAATTTCTATTCAAAAGAATTTGTCTAAATTCAATATAAAAGTCGCCATGGCTTCTAAAACAATAAAAGACTTAATTAATACAAAACAAAATAATAAAATAAAGATTGAAGGAGAAATTTATTCTATCAATTGTAATGATTGCCACAAGCAATACATAGGAGAAACCTCAAGGATTTTCAATAAAAGATTATATGAACACAAAAGGGATCTTTTACAAAACAACACACTAAATGCATTAGTTGCTCATCGTAATGAAACTGATCATAATTTCGAATTTAAAAATACTTCTCTGATTAAAAGAGCGTGTAATTTACTACGACGTAAATGTTTAGAAACTGATTTAATCGCTAGATTATCCACAGATAATTTATGTGCCGGTCCTTATAGCATTTCACCTTTTTGACGCAATTTGGGATATTAAATAGGAAGAATGATGGAAACGTGAAAAAAAAGCAAAAAGAAGCGAAATGAAATCCTCTATATACCAAAAATTATTTAAATGAAACAAAATTAAATTCAAATTTAAAATTCGCAACTTCATCTTTTGTTCGTGCTTTTGAACACACATATTTTCCCAATTCTCGAAATATATTGAGTTGGTGCATAATTATCAGGCGCTGTTGTAGGCGACTTATTTGTTAATGAAAATTGCTATTTTGTTTACTTTTTTTAATAAAAATATTATTTTATTTTCAGATTATAAAATTCTCCATATGCTCGATAATCATACGCTCCGGAATAATCATTTAAAAATGTTATTGCTGAATTGTTATGTTTCTTTTTTCATAATAAATATTGTTTAAAAACGCCCGATAATTATGCACCAACCCAATACATCTCTTCTCAGTTTTGTATCCGAACGTAAAAAAAAACAATTTTTAGAAATGTACTTTTCATTTATTAATCCGGCATGTATAACGGTATATATATATATATATATATATATATATATATATATATATATATATATATATATATATATATATATATATATATGTATAGATATATATGTGTGTATGTATATATATATATATATATATATATATATATATTCTGGACGATTGTTTTCGCCTCAATTTCATGATCTGAGTTCTTTCTTTTTTTATCCCTCATTTTTCCTTGGACATTTGTTTGTTCAATCACAAGCCGAAATACCAACACTTAATAATATTAACTTTGAACATGGACATAATATCTTGACCGTGTTTTGAAACAAAAAAATGAATCACTTTATAAAACATACATATAACAAACTATTTCTAATTCTAACAGTTTAAATATAATCCTTGAAAATGGCTAAATGTATAGCCGAAAGCGCTCGGATAAAAAGAACATTCGGACATTTTTATATAATTTATCCTCTGAAAAGAAAAACTTTATTAGAAAGAAATTTATTATAACGAGAAATTATATAAAAAACTAAATAAAAGCACCTTGTCAGTCGTTTTTAATGAAATGTGCATGAAAGAAGGATTGCTGCCTAAATATACAAATATATATATATATATTAATTTCAGTTATGTGTGAAACAAGTTCACAATCTCATATTAATCGGAACGTGGACGAGTGGTTAAAACGTTCACTTTCTGACACTCGGGTTTGAATCTCACCGTGGTCAATTGGTCAGGAAGGTGACTTCTTGATGTTAGCGATCTGAAGGAAGCATGCTAACCTTGTTCAGACTGTTGATCAGGATAGTTAACGCGCTCTCTCGCTGGAATTATCACTAAGGTCCGCTCAGCATAGTTGCAGCATAAACCACAGGTTGAACAAACACAAATGTGCCTGATCAGGCGGCTGCAATGGGGATTAGCTAGCCGTTCTAGTAGGCTGGCATCTTCGGATTCGAGTGACTGCGCCATTTCCCTTAATCCCATAATAATTATTACATTTGGTGTATTAAATGTGCATTCAAAGGTAAATAGAGATAATACCACGACAGACCTTTTTGTGTTAATCTTAATGTCTGTGTCATTACACAGTGGAAAGCTTTCGACACAAAGCCTTTATATAAAAAGCGAAGACAAAAAAACATTTAATCGCAAAAGCAGTGTTTTGGTTTATAAACGTGAATGTCTAAGTCCAAAACCATTCACCCGAGGCGAAATTTAGGCAACCGTAAATAGGACACTTTATCTCGCTTTCTAATCTCGGTGCTGATTACTTGCCCGATCGCTTCTAGGAAAGGACCGGAAAATAAATGAACAGAAAGGAAAGCTAAGAGACGGGAGAAAAGAAAGAAAGAAAGAAAGAAAGTAAGAAAGAATGAAATAAAGAAGGCAGGAATTTACAAGTAGATGAGAGAGAGATTTTGCGGACATGTTATGGAAGAGTTTACAAGGGGTAAATGTTGAAAGTCAGTCAGATTCGTTAAACAAGGTAATTGAAGAAAACAAGAAAAATGAACAACACTATTTACATTATTCGGACTATTGTCCTCATCTTTCTCGCCATATTTATTACAACGTTTCGGCCTTCTTCAGGTGGTTGGAATCTCGAACTGAACCCTTTATTTCGCTCACGGAGGTAGACTGTTCTAGTTCCACGTACCATGTTTAATGGATGCCAGTTGTCAGTTATCTCTTGTTAATTCCCCTTTCCAAGTTCTCCACCGCCTTAACGAGGTATTGAACTCACACTCTTTGGGCCCTGTCACTGGATCTAACTAACGCCTTTATTTACTGGTGTCATGTGTCCTTGAGGACACATGGCACAGTGAATAAAGCCCGGAGAATACAAAGGCCGAAACGTTGTAATAAATATGGCGACAAAGATGAGGACAATAGTCTGAATAATTTAAATAGTGTACATAATACCTCATCTCAGAAATATAGACAGTTACAAAAATGAACAAGTTATTGTCTCTAAGAATACTGAATGCGTGGTTCTCAGCAAAAGAGACAACTCAAGTTATCAGTTACGTGTTGGGGACGTCAAAATCAATCCCCCTCAGAAATTTAATTATTTCGCTAGTGTAGTAACAAACGACGGAAAGTGTGATACAATAAACCAAAGAGAGATAACAAATTATGTTTACCAGAAACTGAACAAAGTAGATTTCTATCTGATATCTAATCTTCAATATGGAAGTGAATATTGGACACATGAGAAACAAAATTGAAGCGACAGAGATGTAAATTTATCGACTAATGCGAAATACAGTCCTACCACTTTAATCCGGCACCCTAGGAGATAGGCACGAAAGAAAATGACAGAAACCACCCTTAAAATAACAACTATTTAAATATAGTCTTTCCAGCTCGCACTGTGCTGTGTTACCAAAAGTAGAACTTAAATCACTTAAAAAGAAATAATAATATACACTTACTATACCGAATGGGTGAATATGCAGCTATATATATATATATATATATATATATATATATATATATATATATATATATCAGAAATGAACAAGACCGTGTCACGAAAACACTCTGCTGCTGTCGTCGACTGTTGCGGAAAGTTGTAAACAATATCTGAGGTCCCCATTGTAGCCTCTCAACGAACTAATGTTAGCTGGTTAAAAAAAGTATCAGACTATGAGATTTGCCGGACTACAGTGTCGGATTAAAGTCGGAGTGTATTAAAAGTGATGGATTATATAGAGAAAATAAATTAGGCATAAAAAAACTATGTACCCTTTAATAAAATATCACAGTCCATCCTCTATAATCCGCCATCTCTAAATTATCTCCAACAAAAACTGTATGTAAATATAGTCTTGTCAGCTCATTCTCTCTCTCTCTCTCTCTCTCTATATATATATATATATATATATATACATATATATATATATATATATATATATATATATATATATATATATATATATATATATATATATATATATATATATATATATGTTGCTGTTATCAAAGATAGAACAAAGCTTAAAACAGGAAATAAAACAATCATTAATACCGCCAAAGTTTTTTATTGCCCCCTGCTCTCCTGGGTGGTATTCTGAATACATATATATATATATATATATATATATATATAAATATATATATATATATATATATATATATATATATAAATATATATATATATATAAATATATATATATATATATATATATATATATATATATATATATATATATATATATATATATATATATATATATATATATATATATATATATATATATATATATATTTACTAGCAAGCTTCGCCCGCTCGCTATCGCTTCGAATAGTAGTAAGGTATATTCACTACTGGAAATATTTGAAACAAAATTTTAAATTAACATTTCATTCATAAATTGGCTTGTTATAGTTAAGGAAAATTTTACAAATCGATGCCAACTAAAAGGCCAAATAAAATGCAAATTTCCAACACTTTTCTGCACTATATAAGAAGATATTCCTAAACGGAATTATTTTTTATATAAAAATAAAAACAATCTTTGAATAAAAGAACAGTAAGGAAGAACAGATAATTAATAAAATAAACTTTTTAAAAATAAATATGCAAATTAGTTAAACCTGAATAGTCATAGAACCTAGAAGTATATGTAATATATATAATACAGATATTGCCCATGTGGCGTATCCATTACTATAAAATAGAGTTGTTTTTTTTACATAATTAGCTATTATGTTTCTCTAACTCTTCAAATGTTGAATATATAACTAATTCTAATTTCTTTTTTCCCGTTTTTACACAATATTAATTTTATCTTATAAATTGTCCCCTGTTCTGTCACCCATGAGATAAAAATAATTGTACGAAAAATAAGAATCTACGTACATCAAATCGTCTTTAAATTAAAGTGGCAGCAGAAAAATTATCAGTGAACTTTGAAAAGGTAAGCTTAAAAATTATTCCAATACTTTAATGTAGCCATCAATTTTGAGTTCTTCTGTGGTTTTTTTATGCCTATCTCATCTACTCCTCCCTATCTATTGTGATGATGGCCAAACCAAGAGTCCTCTACAGGAACTAGCTTAAATGCCATCCGATAGGGCGACTTTTAAGATAGTTAATAATAAAACGTGCAATGCAATTTTGGATAGAAAAGGAAATAAGAGTTACTCCCCTTGAACCACGAAAGCAACGATAATGGCTAGTATAATATATTAATATATATTTTTTTAACCTCGCATAATCTGGCAACCCTGAATCTGAGCTCAACGAAAATCGTTCCCTGCGACTAACTTTTCTAGGGCTTTTGAATAAGCTATGAATAATTGAAATCGGACCAGTGGGTTCAGAGGAGTTGTTTGGACACACACACACACAAACAAATACACTGTACTTTATATATAATATATATAATGAGCAAGAATGTATAATTAAAAACACACTGCTGCTGCGGAAAGTTGTGAACAACATGTGGATTTGCCGGATTAAAGAAGACGGGCTGTATACCACAGACAGTATTTTAAGCGGAATAGGAACTTCAACAAAACTATAAACAATCGGAATGTTTTTAAACACATGATAAGGAAAGAAATTTAACACACACAGCCATATTGACGTCAAGCGAAGCAAGGGTGAATCTACTTGAAAGTTTTGGGTGACTAGATGATAGAACAAGGACAGCGAGGAAAGGTAAAGAAGCAAAGGCTCCAATGAGATGAGCAACAAAAGACAAGAATGATTACCCGCATCCTGAAAAGACATGACATATAAGAAAGAGAATGATGCGATTACAGATTTAGATGCAATAGGGCATCTTCCTTGTTGACAGGTGATTGCAGCCACTTGGAGCATTGTGTTTGTATGTTCACTTTACGAATCCGTTTCTTTCTTTCTTTTTTTAATATTAATCCTTTCTTTCATTCATTCTTTTCCTTTCTTATAACTTCCTTCTTTTACTCTATCATTTTGTCCTTCTCCTTCCATTTCAATCTTCTCTCTCTTTTATTTTCGTCCGTTTGATACTATTAACACACGCACACACACACACACACACACACACACACACACACACATACACACATAAACTCACAGAAGCTCACATAACTACACTCTCACATGCGTGTGGAGAGATACACCCACAACAGACGTATATGTAGATAGAGATTTTTCACCCCAAGCAGGCGGGAAACCACTAACACGCAAGGGGTTACAGAAGATTTGGAGCGAGAGCAGATAGGAGTGATAGAGGAAAGGCTCAGGAGAAGGATAGTGGATAGATCAAGGCAACTGGAGATGTCGATTGACATTACATTTGAATAGTTGGAGATTATAGCTATCAGGGGAACAGGAATAGGGAAGGGGGTTCCACAGGCGAGAGGTGCGAGATATGAAGCTATTGGACTAGAAGAGACGGCTAAATTTAACAGTTTCGACAGTGGAAGGGTGAGAGCGAGATGCCAGCCTTGTAGAACGCTTAAATTCATGAAGTCTGGGAACCAGCGAAAGCAGCTCATCGAAGCAATTACCATGAACGTATTTGTAAAAAAGACAGAGAGAGGCGACGGCACGTCTCTGAGAGAGCGACTGTAGACGAGATGCCAGATCAGGGCCAATTACATTGCATATCCGTCTCTGGATCTTATAAAGAACTCCGAGGCAAACAGAATGGGCTCCAGACCATATATGGCCGCAACACTGCATACACGGGAACAGTGATATTTCCTTATATTAATTTGTATTTTCTTTCTTTTTTCTTTCTTTTTTCTTTCTTTTTTCTTTCTTTTTTCTTTCTTTTATATTTCTTGATAAAATGTATATTTTCTTTCATTGATATTTTCTGACATAAATATGCATTTTCCGTTCTTTATTTCATATTTCCTGATATAAATACGCCTTTTTTTTTCATACTTTCTTATTTCCTTATATAAATGTGTAATTTCTTTCTGTCTTTTTTTTTAATATTTCCTTATAAAAATGCACAATTTTTATTTCTTTCGTTCATTCTCTCTTTATTTCATATTTCCTGATATAAATGCGCATTTCATTCTTTCTTTCTTTATTTCTTTATTTCATTCTTTCTTTCTTTCCATTCTAATGACTTCCTTCTTTTACTTTCTCTGACCTTCTCTTCACATCTCCACCTACTCTTTCTTTCATTTTTGTCCAGTTGGTTTTTGTTACAATTCAAAACATAATTTCTTCTCCAACGATAAGATTGGTTCAATTCAAAAATAAATGAATAAAGACAATTTTCGAACGAAGAATTAAACATGAAAGAATGAATAAAGAGAGCCTCATAATAAAACCGTCTTCTTTTCTCTCTAAGGAGCCCCATATAAAAGTATTATCAATATTCTTAAGAAATTTACAACTAGAATCCTTCAGGAACTCCAACCTACTTTTAGACATTCACGGCTTTCTGAACATTTATTGATCGAATTTTAATTCCTACCAAATTTCATATCAAATGATGCTGAATATACTGTTGTCCTTTGAGCAGATACGAATATATATTCCATTTTTCTCTCTGAGCATATAAGAATACACCCCAACACACAACCAATCCCCATATATATATATATATATATATATATATATATATATATATATATATATATATATATATATACATACACATACATATATATATATATATTTAAATATATTTGACGTTCTTTTTATAGATACAAGTATTTAAGTAAATGTTCTGTTTATAATAAACAGTATTAAATAACATTTACCGGCCTGAATGTCCGAGAAATTTTCATAGAGAATTTTCGTTCTCCGACAGGAATCGAACCTGTATCCTATACGGAACCGTCATTTCGCGTGACGTGCCTTAACCGTTTGGCCACAGAGAAGCGTCCGGTTAGCAAGATCGATTTTACTATCTTTAAACTTAAATCTCCCATGAATCTCTTCTATTCATATCTGCTCTTAGCGTATGAAATGTAAACAAATGACGTCATACATTTTTGAATTGAATAGAGTCTTTAAATAAATTGTCGGACTCTGTCCAATTCAAAAATGTATATATATATATATATATATATATATATATATATATCTATATATAACCGCATTGGTAAATGAAGGCAGGTATAGGAGAGAGCGATCTATGCAAATACATGTAAATACTTTGTAGTGTAAGAAAAAATAGTGCTCAATGTTAAGTAACACAGCTATTTAAAATCTATATTAAGAAAAATACATAATATCTCACATTAATTAATGTAAGATATTATGTATATTTCTTAATACATATTTAATACACACACAAATATAATATATATTATATATTTAATACTCACGCACACATATGATATATATATAATATTATATATTTAACACACACGCATTAATACACACACACACACACACACACACACATATATATATATATATATATATATATATATATATATATATATATATATAATTCTATTTTAGGATATTAAAACAAAAGCATGTAAAAAATCACTACACAATGGCAATTATGTTTCAACGTTACAAGTGTGTCTCCTCGGGCGATGGTAAACTAAAATTATAGTTGTTCACATTTTATCTATCTATATATATATATATATATATATATATATATATATATATATATATATATATATATATATATAAACAATTAATGGTTTTTAGCAAGATTATTTCTTGTTGCTATAAACATTATATGCCGTGGGTGCAGGAATCTGAGTTGACATGTCATTAATTTAAAACAGTTAAATCAATGTCAACCGACTAGAGTTCGAAAAGAATTACTGTCATGGGGTATATTTGAATAGAAGTGGTGTCAACTCACACGGTGTCAACAACTTAATATAACATTCAGAGTTATAAGAAATACACACACATATATATAAGTGTGTGTAAGTGTGTGTGTGTGTTTGCTTGCGTGCGTGCGTGCGTGCGTGCGTGTGTGTGTGTGTGATAAAGCTATAGCTTTATGATGTATTATATTTATGGGTAAAAGTGGTCAATATTGGAGAGAGAGAGCGTATGTAAATATAAAAATGGACATTGAGGTCAACACCAAGTGGTGACAATCAGTCTCATACTTGAACGTAATCATTAGGTTATGAGTGTGAAGTTTGCATCCAAGGATGAAACAGAATCAGGCAGCTTGGTGTTGACATCAGTGTCCATTCAAATATATATATGTATATATATATATATATATATATATATATATATACACACATATATATATATATATATATATGCACCCATTTAATATAACATTCAGAGTAATGAGAAATATATATATATATATATATATATATATATATATATATATATATATATATATATATATATATATATATATATGCACCCATTTAATATAACGTTCAGAGTAATAAGAAATACATATATATATATTTATGGGATAAAGTGCTAAATATCAGAGATAGAGCGTGTGTAAATGTAAAAGTGAACATAAAAGTCAACACTTAGAGGCGACAGTCTGTTTCATGCTGACGATTGCGTCAAGCCTGTAACTGACTGTCGCCTTTAAGTGTTGACTTTTATGTTCACTTTTATATATATATATATATATATATATATATATATATATGCAACCATTTAATATAACATTCAGATTTATAAGAAATACACACACGCACACACACATATATACACATACATATATATATATATATATATATATATATATATATATATATATATATATATATATATAAATATATCACGAATGTAGATTTTGAACTTGCAAAATTGTTTTATGATGACGCTGGCTCAATGGTGAAATATGTCAAAATGAAGTTTTACAAGTTTCTTACATATATATATATATATATATATATATATATATATATATATATATATATATATATATATATATATATATATATATATATATATATATATATATATTACCCCCACGCACACTCATACACACACATACATATACACACACTTAGCTGCAATTCCTTTAATGCCACGTCTGTAAGAAAAATGGTCTTTGGTGTCGGCTGGATTATCAACCATTGGAAAGCTAACAATTATACAGCTATCAAACCCTGTATTGGTCAACACGTATATAAATTGTTATGGTGAAGTAATGGATAGCGGCTCGGATTGAGGTTTCGGAGAGCCAAGTTCGAATTCCAGTCGAATCCATTACATTCACTTACGTGCTAATACCCTTGGGAAAGGAATAAATCATCTTCTCCCCCGCCAGCTATGGGTAAATAGCAGGACAGACCCGTTTCTATAAAACTTGTCTACCGCGGGGAAAAAAAACTGCCTCGTCAGTCATGTATCGAAAGATGATCGCCTTAACGTGTATCACGCATGGCACATAACTGAATTGCATTTACTGATATTACTTAATTGTTTGGAGCAGGAACCAAGAAATGTCTTTCGTAAATGCCGGATGATTTGATATCTATTATATCTATCATTTTTTTTACAGAACTCTCCAAAGAAGAAAATAGTATATAGATTCAGTTTTCCAAATTGAGAGAGCCAGTCTAGTTAGATAACCGGTATTTGAATGCTATTGCTTGAAATTTAGATATTTATTGAAATGACATGCCGAATAGTCGTCGGCTCCCAGAAAATCCAACTTTTGATGTTAAATATCTATAAACATAACAAATGGTTGAGATAAATCAAGGAATATTTCTGCTCTCTGAAAGCAAGTGGGCAAAACGGCCCTAACGATGTGTAAATGTTTGGTACATTTCGGAGTGTGAGGGAGAGTAAAAAAAGGGACGAAGTTCAGTTGGTTGATTGGTTTGTTTGTTTAACGATACATCAACTCAAGTCATTTAATGCCGATATTTAATTTTCTTAGGGTCTTTGATAATTTTTCAAAAATCTATTGCTGGTATTTTTTACTATAAAAATGTATTTTATATATTCATAATATTTTTACGCCAGTTTCAGGATTTCTGTTGCCCACAGCTGGGACTCTAACAGGTGCTATTACCCCGAGTCAGGGTGCACCTGGAAACAACAATAATTAAGAGGAGGTTCCGATAAGAGGTTTTGCTGCGTCATGATTGCTCAGGTCCTGAAATAACATGGCTTGTAAAAGAAAAGGTTGTCTTTGTCTCAGAATCAAATTTAAAAACATACGCATGATGAAATTCTCTACGGAATCGAGAAATGTTTAAAAACATTTTTTAAATAAACCCCATAAGACCTGCAGTGTTGAATCCCCATCATTCCCTACGTATACTTTTGGTAAGAAGTTTGTTCCACTCTGAAAGCTTCTTCTCAAAAACGGCAACTTTGTGAAACAGACTCCCTCGTGGGTGCTTCCCCAAACACTGCAATATTAATCTCCTCAAGTCTACGGTCAATAGTTATTTATCCTCTAGATCAGGGGTGGGCAAACTACGGCCCGCGAACCAAAAGAATTCATGCAGCCCGCCAAATGTTAGTGAATTTGAAAGAGAAAGTTACCAAGCAACGCCAAATAATATTCTGTGTATATTGTTTTCTTCCCGTATGTGTGTGTATGCGTGGGAGAGTGCTGATCAAAAGGGTTAATATACTATGCGGCCCAATAAAATTGTGATTCTTTTAATGTGGCCCTTGTACTGAAAAGTTTTCCCACCCCTTGCTCTAGATCTACTTCTTCACTTTACTTTCATATCAGATTTGATGATGAGGATGATGTTATTAATAGAAGATGATGTTATTAATAGACCTCCCTAGCCATATCCTGCAGGATTGATTAGGACTAAAGCTCAGTTTCATTCTGATGAGGGTCTAATTGCGGGGCACTGAGTGAGAAACGGGACTCACATGAGCAATATGGATCTTCAAGACCAGCTTACCAATTATGGCCCTATGACAGGCAATTCGTATTCGCATGTGCATACGTACATTTACAGAATTGTCGACTTATTTCCACCGCTTGTCTCTTCGTCAAACCCTATATATTTCACGTGTATTGATTCTTGTATCGAGTGACAGGCAGTTATTTATTTCATTTGACGTTTATCAACCTGCACATTTCCCTTTAGTATAGATGAGAATATGTTCGTGTCTATACAAGTTAACCGTTTTCAAAAGATCATACATTTAACTCCCTCAATTTAGTTCATTGTTAATAATAAAAGCACGTCTACTTCGTGACTGAAACCCGATACCCGATATGCTTGATCCCTTGGCGATACATGGAATGCTTTTTTATGAAGCAAATCCGATAAGGGCAATCAAATTATATATATATATATATATATATATATATATATATATATATATATATATATATATGTAGTTGCGTATAAATAAGTATATTTATTAATGTGTGTGTATGTGTGTGCGTGTGTGTAAACCTTTTATTTTAGCTTGAAGTAATAGTAAAAATATATCAGTTTCATGAATGGTAGGGGGAAATGTAAAGTTGGGGAGGTAGTGCTTTTCATATATATATATATATATATATATATATATATATATATATATATATATATATATTATATATATATATATATATTATATATATATATATATATATATATTATATATATATATATATATATATTATATTATATATATATATATATATTATATATATATATATATATATATATATATATATATATATATATATATATATATATATATATATATATATAGAGAGAGAGAGAGAGAGAGAGAGAGAGAGAGAGAGAGAGAGAGAGAGAGAGGTACGGTGGAGTGATGGAGAGCAGCTCAGAATATAAGAATCGGAGAGCCGAGTTCGAATTCCAGTCGAGTACATTGCATTCACTTACGTTGGGAAAGGTAGTAAATATATATATATTATTTTCCAACTTATTCAAGATAACCAAGATAATCTCCGCCCTGTTTAACCATATAACTTTCTGTTATGGAGTAAAAAGTTACCTCACATGTTTCACGTATGATTTTATTTTCACTGCTTTTTGGACTGACATAGCTGAAACTCCTCTCTCATGTGCCAAATGTCTTATGGGCTGAATTGGATCTTTTCTAATTGATCTCTTTAGCTCTAAGTTGAAATGATGATCCATCTTCCTGTAGTCACATCCTGATCCAGTTTTTCTCTTCACTGTTTTGTAAACTTATTCACCGATAGTCTTGGATAGTTCTTTAATGAACTTTAAAGATAGAAGCCACAGTATGAATGTTAGTACCATTACTGTGGGACTGAATGATTTTTTTCTTTCACCTTTGCTCAGTTGAGAAGAAATTTGGACTGAAACAAAACGATTCTAACCTGTTCTCTTTCTAGATGAAGAACTCAAGGGGTTATTCCGTGATTCTTACGACGAATGGTATTTAGATGGCTAAAGTCTTATCTGAAAACCTGGAAAAAAGAAACTCAATTAATTTAGTGTTTGTTTGTGGGATGGACAATTTTGCTGTCACACGACTTGAACAATTTTGCTGTTACAACCGATTATTACCTTTTGCGATCACTGCAAAACGTTTTGATAGAAAACTTTCTCTAAAGAAAGCCATATTGAAGCGTTCGTCGAAAACGTTTTCCCATCGAAACATACGGAACCTCATTCAAAGGATAATCGGAGAGCTGCCTGATATGTGGCGACAAGTCATTGCAAAAGATGGTGAATGTAGAACTGAACAAAATTGTACTTTATTTTTTAAAGAATAAACTCGATAAACGTAAAGGGAAATCATTTATAACTCTATAACTTTCTGATCGCTTCATCATAATCACTTCTTTCTTTTTCAACTATCTTGTACTTTTCAAATTCATCTCCCAAAATACTATTTCGGCCGAAAAAAAGAGAGACAGAGATAGAAAGGCAGAGTTGGGGAGAGGGCGAGAGTAAAACACCCACGACAATGTTCGACCGCCCAAACTTGAGATATCTGAGTCCAGATTGAGAACGATAAATCATGACTGAATTTGGAGTATAGAAAAATCGATTTCTTTCTTTTGTCTGTTGATCATTATATTCTTTTCGTATTGATCTTCATAGCAATAACATTCTCCTATTTCCTATTACTCTATATAATTTTATCCAGCATCTTCTATTATTGTCGTTTATCGAAACGTGTGTGTAATTCTTACGTTACGCATATATATTTTAGAAACGCTTACAGTGTTATATATCGGTGCGGTTTCGTTTTTTTTTTTTTGGGGGGGGGTTGCAACATTTTTGGTTTTACTTCGATTTTTAGATCTTAGGCAAAATATGTGTCCTCAACAGGAATCGAACCTGTATTCTATACGGAACCGTCATTAAGCCTAGCGTACAACGATCGTTCAGCCACAGTGGACTTCTGGTTTAGCAAAGCTAGAATTACTGCTTATAAACACACACCTTCGTCGATTTTTTCTCGATCTGTCATATCTGCTCTGAAATTGTAGCCTAACGTAAACAAATTATATGAAATGGATTAAATCTGACAAATATTTTAATATATTTTCTGTTTAAATGGATACACTTATTTCAGCAATGGATACACTTATGGATACACTTTTTATGGATACACTTATTTGAGTAAATGATCTGTTTTTTAATTAAACAGTATTAATTACATTTACAGGCCTAAATGTTCAAGAAATTTAAAACCAGTTATTCGACCTTTGCTAAACCGGAATTTCTCTGTGACTGAACGGTCATAGCACGCCAGGCTTCATGGCGGTTCCGTATAGGGTACAGGTTCGATTCCTGTGGGAGGACGAATATTTTCTATGAAATTTTCTTAAAATATTTGTCAGGTATAATCCCTTTCATATATATCTTCGGTAGCTAGTCATCGGTTCTAGTTAGCTGGATCGTATAATTGTCTTTGTTAACTTAAACACGGGAGCTGTAAATACTTATTCCATTATGGATCTCTTGACATTTGAAACACGTCTTCTGTAATCTAATCATCTGATCTCCCATAGGTGCCTATTTATGATGTCCCGTTCCATTCAAAATACTGAAATGTTTTGTTGGCCCTATGCACACTGGGAACAAATAGCCTGAGAATGAGTCCAGTGACGACACAAAACAGAAAAAAAGGGTAAGGATGTATTTAAGCACTGTGTAACGGAATGGAATATCAAGCAGGATTTTTAATGGCGGACATAATGCTAACAACATAAAAATATGGGGATGGTACTGTAGAGTGACGGGCTCAGAAAGAAACCTGCAACAACTCAATTTTCAAAGGAAGTAGAAACGGAGTATTAATCTTAAGAAGACAGAATGTATTTTTTCAGCAAAAGAAACAGCCTAATATGTCAGCTAAATATCAAGACATCAAAATAAAGCAGTTAAATTTCATGTATTTCAAGGCTTCATTAAATTTTAACAGTAATAACAGATGCATGAAAAAGGGCTTGAAAAATGTTATACTCACAGAACAGATTGAGGGACAAAAGAAAGCAAGGCGTAATGTGTTTGTATAAATGGAAGGCAGAATATGGTTTAGAAGAGATAACAAAAAAATTATTCAGTGCTACAAAGGACATGATATTGGGGAGAGTTATGATTGCCAACGTCCTGAAGGCACACAGTTCATTTAAAAAAAAAAGATTACAGAATGTGTAACGCAAAAATCCGAAGGTCAGTTACCGTAGTGAAAGATACCTTCCAGATCCTAATTTAAGTATTAAAAGATGGGAAAACTTTGTTAGAAACAAAGAAAAGAGTTGTGTGCTTCTATATACTAGTTGGTCTCCTATATGTTAATGAACGACGAACAACCTATTCAAAAATGTAGAAGAGACCTGAATTCGACATTGCAAACGAATTCTGAGAATACAATGGAGAGAATATATGAGAAATGTGGAAATTTTCATGAAAATACAAACTACAACGAAATGTCTACTTACAATCAGAACGAGAAAATTGAAACATATGACGAAGAAAGGATGCCTATAGAATTTAACACTCATAAGATATTAAGACAAAAGATGTGATTTGATTTGATTTGTTTAACAGCATACCAACTTCTTAATTTGAATTTCATTTAATGCCGAAATTTAATTTTCTTGTGGGATTTGAAGTAATAAAGATATATGTTATTCTGCTTTCACAATTGAATAAATGGTAGATGATTATCAGCTTTTGTGCATATACATGTTTATGTAGACTTAATTGCTACGGTGATAGGTGTATTTTATATTGTAGTGTTGCTGAAGTTATATTTTGGAATAGAGTTTGATTTCTTTGAGAAATTGTAAAATATTATATGGATTAATGTCATGAAAGAGTTCTTTCATGTTGGTTGGTTGGTCGATTTAGTTTAGTAGTATATCAATCTCTATGGATTATTTAATGCCGAAATCTAAATATTTCGAGTAATTTTATCGCTGCAACTAAATATTATGAACGCAATTACAAGCCTTCAACTACAAAAAATGTAGTGCTGATCATTTTGCTATAAAATGGTATTGTTGGTAATTTTACATATATATATATATATATATATATATGCATTGCTTTAATTTTTTACTATAAAATGTATTACGGCATTAAATAACCATCTTGGATATGTCATAAACTCCAGCGACGCAACGAAACTCAACCTTCTGTTCATTAAAGCACTTGCAGGAATAGATAGTGAGAACCACCAAACAATGCCTTATTTCAATGCTGAAGCAGAAGACAGTATTAATCTATCATTCTCGCTCGATTAATCTCCCTCTACCCAGAATGCAACTGTCCGTGCGAATTTTCTTCTGAACCAAGATTAGTTTTGTTGCAATTGCTGCATTTGCCTGCGTACACATGCACCCGACCCAGACCAGTGCCATACGCAACTCCGGTCATTCTGATGCAAATCTGACAAGCCATTTCCATTATTCGGGTGATTTGTCTTGAATATATGAAAGTGGGGGCGAGTCATAAATACCGATGAATGTGTATTGTCTTGAAGTTTTAGACCAACCGCACCACGTCCATTACTTTCTGCGTTTTATACATTTCATGTTTTAAAAAAAAACGATTCACCTTTATCTGACTCGAATGTCTGTATAAAACGTCCTCTTCGAAGCATAAACATGACGCACACGTACACCCACACATATACAGGGTGCGATGGATAAATTGTCGTCGAAATTACGCAAAAATGAAAATAACACTGACATCTCATTTTAACAGATATATTTACCAAAATTACACACATAAACATTTATATAAATATCTTGAAAAAAATATTTATATAAATATAGATATCTTGAAATAAGTATTTATATAAATATAAATATCCTTGAAATACTAAAGAGTAAATTTATTCAATAAAATCACCATTGGCTTCCAGACGACTTCGGAATCTCCTGCAACTCTTCTGGATGGTCTTCTTGATTAAGTTGATGAATGCTATGATAATCCTTGCCTCCAGTTCATCTTTGGTGTTACAAGGAGTTTTGTTGGTCTCTCGCTCAACTGCGCCCCATACATAATAATCAAGGGGGTCTGGGGAGTTAGGTGACCAGATTTAAGGGTGATGTGTTCGCAGAAATTGTCTGACAGTCATGACTTGGTTACTCTGCTTGTGTGGCATGGTGTAGAGTCCTGTTGTCAGACATAGGGTCTTCCAACAGCCACCATTTTGGCCCAAGGCTGCACTATTTCCTCAAGGCACTTCATATAAGACTCCGGCCCTCACCAACAAATTCGGGATTTTCTTGTCAGAACGTTCAGAGTGAGTTTTTCTAGCTGCTGCACCTTCGTAGTCACTATTAGACTCATCCAAGCAGAATGCGGTTTCCAAATTTTTGGCGGAGTGAATTGTGTCATAGTGATCTTTTTCTCACAGATGGTGCCCAACTGACCCTACTAAATTTTGCAACCGACAAAATCAAAAACAAACAACGCGCATGCGCGAAATTAAAAAAAATATAAAATGGCGACAATTTACCCATCGTGACCTGTACATACAGAGGTTGCGTGTGTGGAGCGTAGTGGTTATCGTCACAGAAAGAAGATTCGATGTGTTGTGTTCAAATTCCTATCGAGTCCGTTGCGTTCGTTTTTGTGAAATTAACGTTGAGAAAGGTATGAAGCCATCTCTTCTTCTCCCAAATATGGATTAAATACCAATTTGGTCGGTAATCACTCTCGGAGACGGACAACTATGAGTTCAAAACTGTTTCGACAAGGGCCTGGTAAATCGATCTATGTAAATATTACGGAAACAGCAATAGCAACACTCAAGGTGGTAAGTCTATGACCCTTTTCTCCACAGAAGCGTCTAATGCTAATAAGGGGGCGGAGGAGGGGCGTACGTACATAGATATTCACGTATACGTATACATAGATATAGAAATACAGATGTGTTTTTTTTAAGCATTTCACCTCAAGGAAGGTGGGAGTGCCACTAGCAGGCAAGGGGTTACAGAGGGTAAAGAACAAGAGTAAAGAGGCGTGTTTGGGGAGAGGATAAAGAGAATGACGAGGAACAAGATCAAATTATCAGAATATGTCGATTGACATTACAATTGATTATTTTTAAGATTATAGTTATCAGGAAAGCAAGTAAGAAGAAGTGAATTCTACAGGCGGGAAGTGCGAGAGAAGATGTTTGAGTAGAAGACAGTAGTAAAGTAGTATATATATATATATATATATATATATATATATATATATATATATATATATATATATATATTACATTTAACCCTTTCGACAGTGAAATGTGTGACCGAGATCCAACCTAGTATCATGCTTAAATCCATGCAGTCAGGGAACCAGAGAGAGCAACTTGTCGGAACAGTTGCCGTGAAAATAGTTATAGAAGAGACAGGGAATCCGCGACACGTCTGTGAGAAAGCGACTGCAGTATGTATTTTAGCCTCCAGATTACATATGATTATATATGTGAAACTGATTTAGCCAAGACTATGTAAGCAAAAAAACACGACAGTTTGTCAAAAAAATGAAACTGTCTATGGGTAAAATGAAAAACAAGCAATAAGTTCAAAGGACAAACAATGGCTGTGCGTAGAATTAGGAATAACATGAATTTAAGATGGCTGCTGACTTATTAAAAGTAGTATTATCATAACTGACAAGCATTTACAATCATGGGACTTTGAAGCTAGCAAACGATTTGCACAAGATTTATTGCACAGACACCGAATCTATAACATTCATGGTTGGAGAGGTTGTGCATGCTGTAGTCGTTGGTTATGGATTTCCAAGTGGCTTGCCAGTTCAGGTCTAGGCGATTTCATTTAATTTCTTTTTCTTTTTGTTTATACTTTTATCGCATTTGTTATTAGTTATCCCACATCATGATAATAGCAGTTCTACCAAGAAAGACGAAATGTAGCCAAACCCTTGACGCAAATTTCACACACACACACACACACACAATCTACACACAGTCACACATGCACACACACACGCACGCATACATACATACATACATATATATATATATATATATATATATATATATATATATATATATATATATATATATATATATATATATATGTAAAAGTGAACATTGAAGTTAACACTCAGAGGCGACAATTTTATATTTACATACGCTTTATCTCTGATATTAAGCACTTTTCTTGAGTCCGCCTAGTACATTAGAAAAAAAGGTTTCGTCTTTCAGGAAGCTTCGATATCATCAACACTGTTCGGAATAGTGACAGCACTTTTCTAGGAAAATTAACAAAAAAGAAGTGCTTGGAATACCATGTATAGAACATGCGAGCAACAAGGAAGTTTTTTAAGAATAAATATAGCATACCTTAAAACTACACAAACACACACACACACACACAACACACACACACACACATACACACATATATATATGTGTGTGTGTGTGTGTGTTTATATATATATATATATATATATATATATATTACTTTTGTTCTGTATATAAAAGTGCTGAAATTTTATTTAAATTTGTGCTTGATAAATAAAAACAATATTAAAAAATATTATATATATATATATATATATATATATATATATATATATATATATATATATACATATATATATATATATATATATATATATATATATAAAAGTAATGCTAGATGCACTCGTCAGGCCTGACGATTGCATCTAGCATGAAACGGACTGTCGCCTTTAAGTGTTGACTTCTATGTTCACTTTTATATTTACACACGCTCTATCTCTGATATTGAGCACTTTATCCCATAAATATAGCACATCTTAAGACTATATTTCTTCACAAATATATATATATATATATATATATATATATATATATATATATATAATTTCTTACAAAATAGCAAGAGACAGTTAAGAATTCGGAGACACACCTTGGAGGAAAGAGGGGTTAAAGAATTTAAAACACACAAGGCAGAATAAGTCAGGAAAAACAGCGAATAACTTACTTGTGTAAATGGAAAAATGTCAGAAAAAATACAAAGAGTAGTTAAAAGATACTTAAAGTAACAAAACTGTTTCGAGTTGTTTACTCTTCCCACCCAGTCATGTTGATTTCTTTTCTTTTTTTTTCTCCCCCTCCCTTTTTGAAGCAATTTTTTGCATTTGCTGCAATGATTGTCTCATCTATACAAATTATTATTACTAGTTTTAAGCTGTGAAAAGTTCACGGTTTTCCGATTTGAAATTTCTATTGAATCTCATTAATTCTTCAGATAATGAGTGAATGAAGCTGATGGTGTGTTCTACGACAATCAAATACCCGTACTGATTCCCCTTTAGCATCGTTAATTATTTGAGCTTAACAATCTTTAGTAAAATATCGCAATAACAATCATACACATGAATGCTGGATCACTGACAATTTGGGCACTCGACGTGGTGTAATGGTTAACAAGCTTGTCTCACTAAATCCATTACGACTGAATAGGGAGTTTGTTTCTCACTGGGTGCCCATACTTTTGACATTGGGCCACATCTAAGCTACACTTAGAAAATCGCCATAAATACCAATGCTTGTTGTTATTTTAAGAACAAAAGTGGTGCAAATGAAAATATTTGAAATTGACAACTTCTCTCCATTTCAATGAAACAGACATTAATCACTTCTTTCTTTCATTTTCTGACTGAAACCAAGTAGCGTCTTTGATATTTATTTGTCTTCTCAGGCAATCAAAAATCATTATTTATGAGATATTAACAGGAGACATTAAACGCTTCTATCTTTCCTTCTTTCATTTTTTTACTGAAACCAAGTAGTGTCTTTGTAATTTCCTTTGTCTTCTCAGGCAATCAAAAATCATTATTTATGAGATATTAATAGGAGACATTAAACGCTTCTATCTTTCCTTCTTTCTTTTTTTCACTGAAACCAAGTAGCGTCTCTGATATGTCTTTTGTCATTTCACGCACTGAAAACGAAATAGTTCATTATTTATGAGGTATCGGCAGGGCGTAACCGTCGTGCTTACTAAGTAACTAACGAAGCGAGTGACAAGCACAATTCTATTATGATTATTATTAGGTGACGCTTTATTTAGGAATTTTTAATTATGTCATTCGCATGAGAAACAGGAGGATGCGTAAGTTTAGTTCTTTTTGCTTTCTTTCTGTTACGCAATATGGCGGCTATTAGGCTCCTTGCATCATTGTCAAACGTGTAAATTAACAGAATGCAGTTAGCGTATGCATCATTGTGGGTTTTTTTTTGTTATGTCTAACAAAGCAAGCCACGGAAATTGTTTCCATGTCTCCTTCTCGATGAATCCGAAAAATAATTTCCCGCATTCATTTCGTTAAAAAATGAAGGAGAATAGATATTTCAGAAGCGGCGAACGTCATGGTTTCGAAGCAATAGTGATGCATAGAATCAGTTTGAAAAGATTTATGAATGAGAAATACACGTTAGATTTTTATTAACGCCGACATGCAATCAACGAAAACTAACTTGGCAATTACTAAGATTACAGGATCAAGAACAGTTGTAACAGCAAGGGAGTTTTTGTCATTATTCAAAGCTGTGGAGTGTCTGTCTATCGAGAAAATCGGTAACAGAAAACCATACGTTTCCTTAGGTAACAGAAAACCATAAACAGAAAAGCTTAAACAGAAAACGTTACTTGTCCCTCGGCTCGAGTAATACGCCAATTCTTCACTCACGAGACAAACGAGAAAATATTAGTCTGACACAGTGGAGGCAAACAGAAGGTAATTTTGCGTGTCCCTTTACACGTTCATTCCGCGAGGTATGGATCTCTCTCTCTCCCCTGCAAGAGCTGAAGATTAAATAACAGGATGGCTTGGCCTCTCTAGTTCCATTGGCAGCCAGTCTAGGAGAATGAAAACTCTGAATTCAAGTCGGCTGGACGTTTGAGAAGTACGAGAGGTGGATTCCATTCGTTGATGTTTTGTTTGTGCAATTCTGCTGCAAGTTATCCTCCACCTGCTGTCGTGTACCCCATTTTTTCCTGTAGATCGCGGGGGGGGGGAATATCGAGAAGGTGGATCTGGATTTTGGATCAAGCTCTTATTCAGCAGAAAAAATACTCACACACACACACACACACACATACACACACACAGAAACACACGCGCGCGCCGTTCCTTGAAAGAAATCATCGTCTTCGCCGTCAATCCTTGGGTTGAGTAAAGCTGTGTTTGTTCATCGCACTTTTTTTTATCCAATTTAACCCAAGGAAAGCAGTAGTGCCACTAAAACACAAAAAGTTACTGGGTGTGAAAGACTTAGAAAACAAAAACATTATTAAGAACCAAGAACAATAGAAGCGTAATCAGGAAGACAACAGATAACGATTGACATTGCATTTCAATTTTAAACTTGTCTGGAAAGCAAGAAACTGGAAGAGAATTTCACCGGCGGTAAATGTGAGAAAAGAAACCGTTAACATAGAACTTACGGTTTCATCTAGCCAGCTCAACTGTAAATTGATGAGACCTTGTTGCCAATCTAGTACTGCGCTTAAATTCATAAGCTCTAGCCCCCGTAGCGGGGAGTTCATCATAACAATTACCATGAAATTATTCATAGAAAAGGCGCAAAGAAACAACGGTGGGAAAGTGACTGAAGCTGAGAAGCCAGCTCAGTACCAATAATATTGCCGATTCTACTTTGGATTTTATCAAGAATCTCTAGATATGTAGCAGGAGCACTGGACCATGTATGGCAGCAGTATTCTAAGCATAGACGAATGGTAGACTTATAGATAAAATTATATGATTCTTGTCATTAAGATCGGCCTGTCTCGTAAAAGTTTCCATGATTTTCTTAATCTCTGTGTATGAATCTTTGACCAAATCGTGAAAATTCCCGGGCAACCACTACTGGGGCACATAAGGGATTATAATTCTGCTAGAACAACCTTGTTCAGCAATGCAATATAGGCAGCTGAATTGATTTTGAAACCCTGATAAAAGAAGTGATGTGTTCACAACTGCCATACAGACGACATGTTCTTGGTATGCATTGCTGTGGCTACCTGGGGTCTGGGCAGAGCCACCTGTCGTTCCTCCTGGCAAAATAAAGTACAGATATTTAATTATCGGTGAAGTCATATAAAAGACGATGGGAAATGTGATACATAAAATCGAAACACACATGAGAATAGAGAAAAATACCTTCTCAAAAATAAGCACAATATTAAGAAACAGAGAAAACCCGTTAGAAATCAAAATAAGTGTGCTTAACATTAATTCTCCTATATTATTAGATCAGTTCACCGCATACAAGGCGATAATGCCACTAAGACGCAAGGTGTTACTGGGAGTGGAAGAGAATAATAACACTTTAGTGAGCATAAAGGACAATAAAATAATAGGTTTCTGGAAGACAGAAAATGGCGGTTAACGTTACGTTTAAATATTTGATGATGTAGGTGACAGGGAAGCGAGAAATTGAAAGAGATTTCCACAGGTGAGAAGTACGAGAAAGGAAATTATTAGAATAGAACTTACGGTTACATCTAGCTATTTCGACGGTAGACGATGAGACCGAGTTGCTAATCAAGTAGCACGCTTAAATTCGTACGATCCAAGGTACCAAGGAGAAAGTGCTCCTTAGAACAACTGCCATGAAAATATTTATAGAAAAGACAGAGGGGAGCCGCGTTACGGCGGTGGGAAAATGTCGAGGTGTCAGTACAGGAGGAATAATATTACAAATCCTTCTTTGTATCTTGTCGAGAATCTCAAAATATATAGCCGCACCACCAGACCAGGTATGGCAGCAATATTCAATAAACAGTCGAATGGTAGATTTACTAAATGTGCAAGAAGGATTCTGATGAGAAGAATTGTCTGGTACGACACAGTGTACCAATTTTCTTAGCAGCTGACTTAGCTACAATATGCAGTAGTAGATGCTGGACATTTTCCTCACAGACGAAGAGGAAAACTGGGGCAAAAACAGTGTTTCCTGTTTGGGCTTCCAGTTCCTTCTAATTTTTTGTCATTCACTTTCACATCCAGTTCCTTCTAAAGTTTTGTTATTCACTTTCACATCCAGTAAACCCCTGTGTCTTAGTGGCATTTTCGCCTTTCTTGGGGGTGAAATTATTTTTAAAATAAAGGAGATGTGATTCTACAAAATAATTCTGACACGGGGCAAGTGAACAACGTGGAAGTTTCATTTAAAATGGAATGTAAAGCATAATTTTGCTTAAGATCCAAAATAAACAGTTGACATTTCTAGAACACATAACTTGCTTGGAGAATCTGACATTTGCAGGACCACGTGAAAGCAAAGAGTAGTAACGAGTAACATGCTTGAGGTGATTTTGTAAATGGATGGAGAGTGGGTGAGATAGTAAGGCGTTCATAAATTGCTTTATGGTACAAGGGATAGGAATTCGTGGAGAGGCATGATCGCTCACGTCGTGCAGGGGCACGACATATAAAATAAGAATCTATTTCTAGTCGACGGAGTTCGAAATCTGCCTGAACTTTACTCATTCCATTTCTCGTTGGATTTTAGATTATTCCCTGCTATCTGGATGAAAACTATTTGTCAATGGCATGCCACGATGGTTTTATGCCGAAGAGATTGAACGCATCAGCATTTCAGTAAATAACTCCCCCATAAATAAAATTTTTAAAAATTTAACAGTAATAACAAAACAATAACTGTTATACAGTTTTTTCGATCCTTGGCTTCCATTTGGCTCTAGAATTAAATCATCGGTTCTAGAATTAAATCATGTATTTCTGTTGGCAGCTATGACTAAGGATAAATAACAAGGCATATAGGTATGACCACACCCTTAACATTTCCTGAAATTGCCTTGGGTATTTTGATCCCTTTTTTCACTTAATGCAGAATTTAAAGTGTTTTTTCCTGTTTTATATTCTTCGTTTACTGCTTTAATCTTAGCTTCAAAAACATTCAATAATCTATATAATACCAAAAGTATGTGATTGCATATGTGCGTGCTTGTGTGGTGCGTCCGTCCGGCACATAATGATTTACGAGTTGTTTATACAGTAAGTATTTTTATTTGAACTTTCTTCAAACAGACGATCTTTTTAATTAAAATATTTTAGTTAAAGACAGTCACAAAGAGATCCCGCTTTGCTGTTTCGTTCAGTTGTTTGTAGAGTAATCATTTATATTTCAGCTTTCCTTAAACAAACAATATTTTAAATATTTTTAAAAAAATATTTTTTTGGTATATTTAAAAAATATTTTCAAGTGAATATGTTTTTTTAAAATATATTTAGAAAAAAATAGTTTTTAAGTTAATCTGATTTAAAGTTCAAGGATGTTCCATTCTCATTAAATGCTGTAAACAAGCAATAAAACGTTAAACATGAACAGACCAATGATGACATGAACGAATTGAAATATTTAACTGAATCATAATAAAATTAATTTTCATTTCAATGGAATGTTGAAATCAACTTCAATGTTTTATAACCTGAATAGTCAGTGACCCAACCGGTCACGGGTAGTCTAGTTGAAAATAAAATTACCTATATTTTTCTCCGTCTTTTTCTTCTGTCTTTCGCTTCTTTTCATTTTTCGTCAGTTTCCGTCTTTCTCTCTCATTTTTCTACCTTTCCCATTCATTTCTCGCTCATTTTTTTCTTTTCATATCTTCATCGAGTTTGTCATCCATTCGTCTCTCCAGTCCTCAAATTATTCTTTAATTCCGTCATTCTGTTGTTCTTCCACTCCCACCCTCTTATCAATCCCTATCTCTCACCCGCCCTCCATCAAGCTTTATTTCCATCCCTCTTTACAATTAGTATTTCTTTCGCCAGCTCATTGTTTTTATTTTATTTTCTTTCGTCCCCCCCCCCGTTTATCTTCTTTTCCCTCTATTTTTCCCCACATTTTTTTTTTATTTTTTCATTTTTTTCCCACCTTCCAGTTAGTTTTTCTTTTCCTCTCCCGTTTTTCTTTCTTCATGTCCCTCCTTCCCTCCTATTTTTGTAAATATGTTAGTTTTCTTTTCTCTCTTTTCTTTGCTCTTATTCTTTTTCTTTCTTTCCCATTTTCTTAAAAGGCTTGTTTTCTTTCCTTCTTATCCATTACTTTCCACCGTTTCTCTTACTTTTTCTTACGTTATGCAGCTTTTCCTTTTCTTTTTTTTTTCAAAATAATAATAATAAAAATAATAATAATAACAATAATAGACATCGTCATCAAAGGCTACAAAAAAGAAAAGAATGTGCTTTCTTATTGACATGACAGTCCCTGCAGATTGTAATGTATCTTTTTCATATTTTCAAAAGACTATTAAAATACAAGCTGTCCAATTCTAACTTTCCAGCCTTGACATAGTTCAAAAGCATTCACGAAGCCTTTTGGGTGATGAATTATTTACAATCACTCTCCTACAGTCCAAACTTCGCCAACCTATCGCTGTCTACATGGCAAATATTGAAACAAGACACATTCCTTAGTTCCACTAGACCTTTACTGCTAGGACCCGCCAGGCCACGTACACAGAGTCGACATCCTCTCATCCCCTTTGTATTTGGGAAGTTTCACTTAGACAGCATCTTCTCGAGAACCGTTCCTCTGTGGAATATGCTCCCGAGTGGATGCTTCCCCGATTCCTATAATGTTTATCTCTAGAGCCAACCGCTATCCTATTCTTATCATCTGCACTTACTTTCTTGTCTCATGTTCATAAAAAAACTCATTTAGTAAATTTGTGCATCGAATGGCTCTGAGGTATTGTATTTTGTGAATATTTAGTAAAAAATAAAAAGCAATAGAGTAGGTAAACAGTAATTATTAATTTAGGTAAATCAGTGAGGCTTAATGGTGGAAATAAGACTTATTTTACACAAAAATATTTTCTTTCAGCATAATCCAACTTTTCAAAACACGTCAACGGTGAATATTAAGGATGTGCGCGCAGCATGAAAAGTGGAAGCGACGAGCCGAGTTCAAATTCCAGCCTCGTCTGTTGCGTTCACTTTCGCACAAAAGCCCTTTGAAGACATATGAATCTGTCTTTTCCCCTTATGGGTTATATAGTAGGGTAGACTCGGCAGTCTAACATTGGGTGGCAATCGATCTCGGCAAAAGAAAACTCTGAATTTTAAACCGTACAGAATATTCGTGGCAATTCACAAATAGTAAAGAAAAAAGGAAACCGTAGAGAGCCATAATCGCCCATGTCCCCAATGGACATACCATTTTCGAGAGATGAATATTATCTGTCTATATTTCTGAAATGAGGTACTATGCACACTATTTACATTATTCGGACTATTGTCCTCATCTTTGTCGCCATATTTATTATAACGTTTCAGCTGTTGTACGCTCCGGACTTCTTCAGGTGGTTGGAATGTCGAACTGAACCCTTTATTTCGCTCACTGGGGTAGACTGTTCTCGTTTCACGTGCCATGTTTAATGGATGTCAGTTATCAGTTATCTCCTGTTAATTCCCCTCTCCAAGTTCTCCACTGCTTTAACCGGGTATTGAACTCACACTCTTTGGGCCCTGTCACTGGATCTAACCAACGCCTTTATCCACTGTGCCATGTGTCCTAGGTTAGATCCAGTGACAGGACTCAAAGAGTGTGAGTTCAATACCAGGTTAAGGCAGTGGAAAAGTTGGAGAGGAGAATTAACAGGGGATAACTGATAACTGACACCCAGTAAACATGGATCGTGGAACTAGAACAGTCTACCCCAGCGAGCGAAATGAATGGTTCAGTTCGACATTCCAACCACCTGAAGAAGGCCGGAGCTTACAACGGCCGAAACGTTGTAATAAATATGGCGACAAAGATGAGGACAATAGTCCGAATAATGTAAATAGTGTAGATGAATATTAATTACATTGATTAAATATTATACAATGAAAATTTTCAGATCGGATTACAATCAATATTTGGGTATTATCTGAGCGTTAACACGGTACATGTGGTTTTTCATTAGTAATGAGTAATGAATTTGATCCTCACTAGGTTTCTCCCTGTAAACAAATTCGACATTGAAATAGCCAAACAAGCGTTGATATGTCAAACAAAGTCAACAAACCAACCGATGACTAATATCTTCGTGTCAGGCTACAACTTATAAACACAGAAAGGCAAACACAGAAACACGTGACACAATACAGCAATTCCCGCGTTGTTTTCTCATCATCTAATTAACATATGAATTTCGCCTTTCATGCAATGACGGCTTTGTTTTGCAGTTAATTTCTATATATGTTTCTTTAATCATTGTTTTCTATATTTCATTTCTTCGGGCTCATTTTCTTTTCGTTCTTCTACTTTCAAGTTCATGCTTTCACTCATTCATTTCACAATCGTAACACGATTTTATATCAACTTAATTTTATCATTTAAGTTTCAACTCTTTCGCATGTCTCCCCCGTCGGAAATGTGTTTATTCGTGTGACGTCTTATAATAACATTTTGATAGAGTTATTTTTCTATTTTAATTTATACACTCTGTTAGATCTGGATCTTTTTTTATTTACTTAAAATGAATATAACAATTGAAATGGCTATTTACATTCAGTGAATATATTGGGAATTTTATATGTAAACAAAGCCACAGGAGAAAATGACTCTTTCTTTTGTTTAAATTAAATGTTTACTCTTCGGGTTGAAGAGGTCAGCACACAAAAAAGTCAGGGATGGAAAAATGATACATCCTGCACATTGAAAAAGACTATGTTTTCAAATAACGTGGAGAACTTGGAGAGTGGAATTAACAGGAGATAACTGATAACTGACATCCATTAGACACGTCACGTGGAACTAGAACAGTCTACCCCAGTGAGCGAAATAAAGGGTTCAGATCGACATTCCAACCACCTGAAGAAGGCCGGAGCGTATAACAGCTGAAACGTTATAATAAATATGGCGACAAAGATGAGGACAATAGTCCGAATAATGTAAATAGTGTACATAATACCTCATTTCAGAAATATAGACAGATGATATTCATCTCTCGAAAATGCTATGTCCATTGGGGACATGGGCGATTATGGCTCTCCACGGTTCCCTTTTTTCTTTATTATTTGTGAATTGCCACGAATATTCTCTACGGTTTAGAATTCAAAGTTTTCTTTTGCCTAGATCGATTTCACTCCAACCGAGGAGATAATGTCACTAAGACGAAAGGGCCTTACTGGGAGTGAAAGAGAAGGAGAAGACATGAATGAAAGGGAAGGACAATAAAAGAATAGGAAGTGAGTTCCACAGGTGAGAAGTGCTAAAGAAGAAACTGTTGAAATAGAACTTACAGTTATATCTAGCTACTTCAACAGTAAAATGGAGAAGAGAAACTCAAGAGAACAACTGCCATGAAAATATATATAGAAAAGACAGAGGGAAGCCACATCTCGTCGGTGTGAAAGTGACTGAAGTCAAGACCGATAAAATTACAGACCCTTTTTGTTTAGATATTGTCGAGAATTTCGGTATATAACCGAATCACCAGACCAGACCCCTATAAATATCTTCTTATGGTGCTATGTTAAAGACAGGGTATATTATTTATAAGTTGAATACCACAAGAAAAGAATACACCAATGATGATATACTGCAGCAAGCACTGTTAGAAATTGCGTATCGTCTAGATTTTTTGCGTGCAACAAATGAAGCCAACGAGGAACTGTTCTGATGTGTTTAAAGGGAAAGTTATTTGTTTATCTATGTTTCCCGTAAACACCGTAGAGTCATCGTCATTTTTTTTTTCAAATTTTTTTTATGAATTTTTAAAATTGTGCAGATAAGTTATGGATATACCGTATATTTAAATATGTACTGGAAATCACGAAAATCACCCGAAATATAGAACATGAAATTTTAAAACCAAACCAAATTTTAACCAATTTAAATCCAGGCCAAATTTTAAGCAAATTATAACCAAATCAAATTAAAAGCAAACCAAATTTTAACCAAATTAAATCCAGGCTAAATTTTAAGCAAATTATAGCCAAAGCAAAATTTATCAAATTTGAACCCAAACCAAATTTTAACCAAACTAAAACCAAACCAAATTTTAAACAAATTAAATCTGAAACAAATTAAAACCAAACCAAATTTTAACCAAACTAAAACCGAACCAAATTTTAATCAAATTAAGTCTGAAACAAATTAAAACCAAATCAAATTTTAATCAAATTAAAATCAAACTAAATTTTACCAAATTAAACAAATGTTTAACCAAATTAAAAGTAAACAAAATAAAATCCCAACTAAACTTTAACTAAAATAATTTCAAACCAAATTATAACCAAATACCAAACCAAATTGTAACTAAATTAAAACCAAACTAAATTTGAATATAGATATATATATGTGCGTGTGAGCGCATGCGCGTGTGAGGGGGGCCTTTCATACATACCTACGTATACGTAGGCCGCGTATGCTTCCAGAAGTGCCTATCACACGCCAACACTTCAAAACCTACAGACAATTTCTTCGCAGTCGGCGCATTGGGTGACTTATATTTGCTTTCTCGGCTCCGATTCTCGCCGATGGGCGTAACTGTCATTACAACTGTGAATATGCACTTCTCACCTTCGAAGCATGCGCCTGGGAACGGAGTGCAAAAAGCCCGCCTCGATTTTCCCCGTCTACGACGACCACCCAGCCTGCCATCAAGTTCCTTTTAGAAACGTCAACTTGCATAGCGATAAGTATTCCGTCGATGAGATATCAGCGCACAAAGAAAGTCTATTTCGCTCAAAGTACATTAATGGGTTTCATTTTTATTGCATTCTTTTATTTATTTTGCACGTTGGATGGATTGTAGCTGCGTGTGTGTTTTTTCTGAAAGTGCAGCAAAGGAAACGCTATTAGATATAATGGGAATAAAAAATACATTCGACGTAATATATACAGCAGTAAGTTGCCTGGGACCTAATTTTATCAGCTACCATTACAAAAAGGTATACTCACTAAGCTAAGATTTGTGTGAAACAAACAAATATATGAAAATATTGTTGGAATATTGTATTTCTAGCCGAATGACAAAAAGAATTGGAAGATTCTGTTTCTAGACGAATGACAAAATATGCAGGAGAAAGATTGTGTGACTCCAAATTTTAAAACGAAGTACAAAGAAATGTAAGGGATACGTTGTGGCGGGGATGGGATATTTCATCTCAACACTCCCAACTCAACACCGCCGACACAACCCCAGCCAACTCATCTCCGTTACAACTCAACTCCAGGACAACTCACCACCAATCTACTCAGCGCTAGGACAACTATTCATAGCTAGAGACCGGTGTTGGCCATCCCCGTGTGCGCATCTCTTAGATCGGCTTTGAGTCGTAGAGATTTTGAAAGTTTGGCTGTTTGTCGTAGTGATTTATTAGTTACAACAGCCTATTTGGTTGACTGGTGTTTTATTTTCATGGTCAGACAAATAACCATACTAAATCAGCAAATAGAAGACTGCCCACAGAGTTGAGGATGGAGCACCCCATAATATGGAGATTCATAACAGGGCTGCAAAAGGTACAAAGAAAGCGAAATACATTTTTCGAGCAATTAATTAGAGGTCATCCCACTCCCTCTAATTTGAAGAAGAATAGAAGGCAAATGAAAGAATTTTACAGATTGTTTCTTCTTTTTAACAAAGATCTCCAACTGAATATTCGAGGGGAACTGCATGTTGTTATACTTCGTGCTAATAGGAATATATACTTGAAAAACAGGTAAGTAAAGGTTTATTGTAAAAGCCAATACAGTAAGAACAAATGTAACAGTTATGCACAAGGTCGTCAATCCAGTAGGGAGTGCTACTCTTGGAAGGTCGGTAGTTCTCGTATATGTCTGAGTCGTACTCAACAGATCTCAGCTAGACAATATTTACCAGCCTCCCCACGAGGTAGGATGTGGCACAAGGCCGAATTTAATGTGGGGCAATCCGAGTCCGTAGGCTCGGTCAAAAATTCTACGTAACCCGGCATAAAATGGTTCGAGTCTATTTACCTCCCCGGACGAGACTCTTCCCCTCGGCATAGCCTCGTCCGGGTTCGTCTCTGCCCGAAGGCAGAGAGTTCGACCGTCTAGCCGAAAAGATTTCGGCTAGAATATTTAGCCACCCCTACGAGGGTTGCATGTGGCACAAGGCCTGGTTTAACGTGGGTTCTCCGAGACCGTAGGCTCGGCCAAAAAATGCCCGTAGAACCCGCATATTGGGATCGGGTTGGTCAACCTCCCCGAACGAGACTCTGCCCTTCGGCTGAGCCTCGTCCGGGTTCCTCTCTGCTCACAGGCAGACAGTTCGACCTTCTAACTGAAAAGATTTTGGGTAGTTTCTGTAGTCCGTTTACTTACAGATACTTATAGGTAGTAGCTACCTATAAGTATCTGTAATATCTATATTTCTATAGTGTAGTCATCCATGAGGGTGACAGGTTATTCTATTACATCACATACAATTTTCAACAAATTTTTAAATTAAAAATAAAATCACGTACTAAAATATGATCATTAATAAATTACTTTTATTTGTTTTTAAAAAGTCGATGTTGTGTCGGCGGTGTTGAGTCGGTGACGTTGTGTTGGCGGCGATGAGTCGTCCTGCAACCTCATTGAGGCCACCTTCCAACTGAGATGATTTCATGTTTTTAAATGCAACAGCTTTCATGGTGTAGGTGATAATGACGTTCCGCACATGCCCTTTCTTTATTATTTGCAAATTGCCATGACTTCATGCTAAATATAATATAATGCAGTTTTCCACAGTTTTGAATTCACGGTTTTTCTTTCTCCTACATGGACTACCCACCAAGGCACAAGAGCCAGCTATTTAACCTATAACAAGGAGGGAGAGAATAAGTATATCCGTACCTCCGAGATCAACTTCTTTTGTTTCTTCTTTTCATTCTTTGTACCGAGTCCCTTCAGGATGTGGACGATCATGATTCTCCACAATCACTTTCATAGTTCTAAGTAATGTTTGTTCCCTTATTATCCCTTCCCGTCACAGTTCTGAGATAGATTTACACAAACTACGCTTTCCCTCGGCTTGTCTTCAATATGTGTGTCAAATTCCACCAGCCCCCTTTCCTCACTATAAGTCTGTAAGCGATCTGGGATTGCAAAGGAAATATTTGTCGCAGATTACTTCCACAACGCAGAGAATAAATCACTGTAAGTTCAGACTCAAATATCGGGGGCAGAAAGAAATGCCGAAAACTCGATTCGCAGGTCCTATCTCACAAATCACAATGCACGTAACCAGTCAGAAAAATAACTCACTCTCCGACAAACGCGGTAGCCAAAATACCCCAATTTTATTTTCTCTTTTGCTTTTATCTCCCGAACACTTTTTTCATTCGTCGACAACTGGGAGAAGACGCTCAATTTTTGCATATCAAAATACTTTTATAGCGGCTGACTTGTTTCTAAAATATTCCGTCTTCAGTATGTCATGCGGAATACGTGCCTTTGTTTTTTGTAAGTAATTTTCTTTTTCGCCACATTTTCCGTCGTAGGATACACGCGACAAGCTGTCGCTTGGTTTGACGAGGTAGGCCGCCGTTTTCTTCGTTATAAAGTCCCAGAAATTTCAACTGCATCTTTCTTTTCTAAGTACAAGTTTCCTTTTTGTCTTGTGATGTTCCTCTTGCTGATAACGAATGGAAACTTCCGAAAGTTAAGCAAAGTATTAAGAAATAGGAAATCTTCATTAGAAACACAGAAAAGAATTCAGAACTTCTTTGTAATGTTGATACTCTTCTGTGACAATGAATGCTGCAAAATTTCAGTAAAACGAAATGTGGTTCTCCGGAATGATGATGAGAATAGTATGGAGTGAACAACGTGGGAGTTTTAAGGCGACTAGGAAACAAATAAACAACGCTTATACTTAGAATCAGAAAAAGATTGTTGAAATTAATAGAACCCATAATGAGAAAAGAAGGCTTAGAGAATTGGAAACTCACAGGAAATATTGTAGGCAAAAGGGACAGAGGGATACAGCGAGTAATCTCCCTAATGAGCTTGGGAGACAGAAAAGAAATTGATAGGGATAATAAAAGCCAAACGTTAGTAAGAGCTGCTGCAAACAGGAAGTTGTGGAGAGTCGTAATCGACCACTACCTGGAAGGACACAGCACATAAAAGAAGTCTTCTTTGTCTCCATTTTCCTTAAAACATTCTTGTTTCCATGCTCAGTTCATAATATTTTCAACATCCTTCTGTAGAGCAACATCTCTGTTGTCTCAAGTCTCTTCTTCATCTGTGCTGAAATTGTTCAGCATTCACTGCCATGTAAGAGATTTGATATTACATAGTAATTAAACCCTCTTTACTTTGATTTAGCGAAATTTTCCAGTCTTTTAATACTTTGCTTAACTTTTGGAAAGCATATTTTCACCTGTGAAGACCCTTCCGATTTCTTGCTCCCCTGCCACCTACAATCTTCAAAATTTAAAAGCAACGTCAATCGACATTTCTGTCTTCCTGAATGCTGTACTTTTATTGTTTCTTCATCTCACTAAATTAGTTTCATTCTATTTCACTCTCAGTAATCCCTTGTATCCTAGTGGTATTATCACCTTGCCTGGGGTGAAATGATTAAAAAGACAAAAATAAAACAATTTGGGAATCGTTTGTAGACACATAATATATAATTTTGAATGCTGTTTTCCTACAAATTTATCTATTTTGTTCTTTCTTTCTTTCTTTCTTTCTATCCTCGTTCTTAATATCTATCTATCAGATTCTCTTTATATCTATCTATCGAATTATCTCACTATTTTCATATCTGTCTAGCTCTCTCTCCCACTCTCTCTCTCTCTCTCTCTCTCTCTCTCTCTCTCTCTCTTTATATATATATATATATATATATATATATATATATATATATATATATATATATAAAGAAATATAGTCTTAAAGTGTGCTATATTTATGGAATAAAGTGCTCAATATCAGAGAGAGAGCGTGTGTAAATATAAAAGTGAACATAGAAGTCAACACTTAAAGGCGACAGTCTGTTTCATGCTAGATGCAATCGTCAGGCAACTAGAGCTGTTATATTTCTCGGCTATTTATGTATACGGGTCAGTGGTGCATTGTGCGTAGTCTATTTTGGCGGTTATTTTTACCGGAAGTCGTTTATTTATTTATTTATTTATTTATTTATTTATTTATTTATTTGTGTCAAATTATTTTGCTTGTTTTTATTTAATTTTATTTTTATTTTTTATCTTATATGTTTATTTATTTATTCATTTTATTTTGATCGGTGTTTTTATTAACGTAGTAAATATTTGTTTATATAGCTTATTGTGGGTAGTCTATATATATATATATATATATATATATATATATATATATATATATATATATATATATATATATCCGTGTCTGTTCATATCTATCTGCTTAACTTCGGTGATCAAAAGAGAACCGGTGTTTGAAGCATGATTTGACTGTAACCAGCGGACATAAAAAATCAACATTGCATGGTTACTGCCAGTGTAACGCCTTAAACGATCTTCAGTCTTTCAGTTGATCGCATGAGACTTGAAACTGACAGTCACGATGCAGTATCCATTTCTATATCAAAACTTTTCTTTTTCTCTCTCTCTTTCTCTCTCTCCCCCCCTCTCTCTCTTTCTCTCTCTCTCTCTCCACACACACACACACACACACACACACACACATATATATATATATATATATATATATATATATATTATGAATAATTAGATCGGCCATACAACCACTCATCAAGACGGCTGATCTTACCTATCTCGGACCATAGCTCCATAAGGACGCATTTAAACCAGCATGAAAACTTTTCAGCTTTAATACGTAACATTACACGTCGAAACCACAACTATGATGTAAGCCACTAACCGCAAAAAGTCTAAAAGACTAGAGACCGCTATTATAATTCCAAATATACAATGCTTAAAAACATCAACTACGAACACGGCCATAATATACTGACCGTACCAGGAAATTAGTTACATATCAAAATTTCAACAAACAACTGACCAAAGTGTTCGGAATTAACAATCAATTGGACGATTTCGATGCACTAAGACCAAAATAGAAATTTCTTAGGATAGATAGATAGATAGATAGATAGATAGATAGATAGATAGGAAAAAGTAACGGAAAATCACTCCACTATATTTCTAAAGAACAATGCCCAACATTATTGAAAACCAGCTAATTCGAGCTAGATCAGATCGGTTTTATTTACTGTTTCTCTAAGTTAAATCTGTTTCCAAATAATTTTATTATTTTTTTCGAATCTATTGAATTTTTCTATTGAATATCGTTGTTTTTCTTTATATTATTATATAAATACATTACAATTTGTTTTCAATTTTAATATATATATATATATATATATATATATATATATATATATATATATATATATATATATATATATATATATTGAGAAAGAGGTGCAGGGGATGTGATATTCACTTGCAGTTTACCCAGGCAAAACTAAAGACCAAATTACGTAAGTGAACTCATGAGTCAAATGCATTACCACAGCACTTCAACAAGCGGCTTCTCACTCAGTGGCATGCCTTTCATACTTACCTCCCTACATAAGTATATTAATGTTTCTATTGTGCATACCTACGTCATTGAATACATTTGTGAGCGCCATTTCCTATCGACGATATGAGTCTTGTCATAATGCAGGTAGGCGTATCTTCGTCAGTCTTTGGGCCAATTGTGTCTTATGAAAATACATCTTTCTGTTTTGTTCTTTTATGTTTTGTTTTAGTTTTTGTTGTTTTTGCTTTTTGTTTTGTTTTGTTATTTTTATTTCGGCGTATCTGTATGTAATTGTAGGTAACGAATGTTTGGAGCTGTTTGCGTGAGCATGCGCAAATATGTACAGAATCGACACGGATGCGTACAAGCTTAATTTTTGCTTATGCGTCGACTTAACTGATGCAGTTGCAAACGCTGTTGATGTCAGAAAGCTGAATGCAGTGTGATCCAATAATCGATATGATATCGATCTATTTTTGATGAAATCCAAAAATGTTTGCAATATCTCTGTAAATTCTCAATGCGAAATCAAATGAAATATTTACCACTTTATTCCTCGTTTTCTAAATGAGCAACAGTGGGCGAAAGCTTGATACAAATATGAATTAGGCATAGCTTTAAATTTTGCATCGAGTTTTTGGTCATTTTCGTTTTGGGCTGCAGTTGTGGAGGAGTTGGCAGTAAAAAAAAATGACCTTTGGCAGAAATTCTCCGAAGTCTAAATAGAATGACAATCTCTTCTTTCTGGGAATTTACTCGGCCAACTCATTTGGATTTAGTTCAAAACTCTCTCAAAGAATCCCTATAGTAAACTGAACACGAATATGCCATAATACACAGAAATAAAACACACACACACACACACACACACACACATATACTTTCTCCGACAGAACGGATATTGTTCTAATATTTCTCGAATATTCAGGCCGGTAGATGGAAATAAATATACAGTTTAATCTCTATCTATAAAAGGCAGGATGTGTGTGTGTGTGTGTGTGTGTGTGTGTGTGTGTGTGTGTGTGTGTGTGTGTGTGTGTCTAACGAGTGCACGGCCGCAATTTTCGACGGATTTGCACCAAAATTTACATACACATGCTCGAAGTTAGTGAGAAGGCCAAGACCGACTTTGAATTTCCCAACTCCCATCGATAGTGGAAATAATCGATTTTTTCATGCTTCTACGGCAGTTTTCATGTAGTTTGCGGCCATTTTCTACTGGCCAGAGTGAAAGCCTATAGCTGGCTGCAACGAATAGGCAGGAAGATTCTATTGGCCAGCGTGAGAGCCAAAAGCTGACTGACACGAATGTTAACTAGCATGCTAGCATGCAAAAAAATCGATAGCTGCATTCGTCACAAGTGGGAAAAATTTAAATCTGCATGGCACTTTACTCCACTTGGCTCATTCGCTTGCTTAAACTCAACGTTGATTCTGATTCCGCCGAACTGGGTTGGGTGTGAAAAAGTATTTGTTGTTAACATTCTTTTTTTCATTCGGTTTTTCCAGTTACGATTCCTTTTTTAAAGCTGACCTTTTTGTGTTTATTTTGCTTAGTTCTTTTTTCGTAACAGATTTAATGTTTAGTATAGAGCTTAGAAAAAATTGGGAGTGTGAGATAGGCAAGGACTAAAGCATGTAGCAACATCAGCACGGCAAAGGGTACTCCTTTAAAGGCAATGAAGGGCAAAAATATTTTAAGTCAAGTGATAGCGATTGCTGTATGAGTCGTACGTTTTTTAATCAAGCACGGGCAACGCCGGGCCATACTGCTAGTAAATAAATAGAGGAGCTACTGAAATATGAGTATCCAGTAAATATAACTTTTAAGCAATAAATACGTCTGATTAACAAATGAAAAACCCTTTCCTAAAAATTCTCTTCGTTTACGTGGGCAGATATTTCTATTGAGAGATTCAGAGAAAAATCTATCTTTAAAGGTACTATTCAGACTATGCTTGGTCATCCGTGGAATTGTGGCCCAAAGCACGAAAGATCTAATGGCATTTTCCCCCAGGGAAATACAGGGTCGAATCCTGCTGAAGAGGGCATATTTTTCTCTAATGAGATTCTTCGAAAATTCGGGCCGGGTGACAAAAAAGAAGAAATAAATTGTTTAAGGAATAATTGAAGCGTATGAATCCGACCGGAGAGCACATAATTTTTTCTAAGATTTCTCGAATATTCAGTTCCGTAGCGGAAAACAAATGCATATACTGTTTAATAAATAAACGAAGCGTCTACTCAAATACGAGTATCCATAAAAATAACATTTAAGTAATAAATAAACAGTCGGATTAGTAAATAAAAGAATCCATCCCTTTCTTTAGAAATTGCTTTGTTTACGTTAGGATACGAAACTGAACAGATATGTCGATTTCTAGAATGGAGAAACGTTTGTCTTCCAAAGCATTATTCGGGCTTTACCTGACGAGGGGATTCTTCGTGGCCGAGAGATCAAAGCACGGAAGATCTAATGCCGGTTTGTTTTGTTTTTTTTCTGGGAGAACACGACTTCGAATCCGGCTGAAGAATTCGTATCTTTCTAATACGATTTCTCGAATATTCAGATTGGTAAATATATTTCCATCTACCTTCCTGTATTTAAGAGAAATCTTATTAGAAAAATATGCGGATTAATAAAGGAAAAATCTATTCCTAAAAATTGTTTTTGTTTACGTGAGGATACGCAACTGAGCAGAGATTCATATTTCGAGACATAATGTATTATGCGGAAAAGGTCTGTGTTCTAAAGCATACACTCTTGTGCAAATTAATTGAAACAAAACGAATAATTCCGTTATTATTTACTTTATACACACACACGCACACACACACACACACACACACACACACACACACATATATATATATATATATATATATATATATATATATATATGATAGAATGGAAAAAGTATAGTGTGACGAGTTTCGCCCTAAAGCACTTTATCGGACTATGCTTATGTTTACATTGATTTGACTACACATTCACACGAACGAGCAACGCTGGGAATCTTTAGCCCCCACCACCACCACGCACACACATATGCACACACACACACACACACACACACACACACATATATATATATATATGTGTGTGTGTGTGTGTGTGTGTGTGTGTGTGTGTGTGTGTGTGTGTGTGTGTGTGTGTCGCAAATAGGAAAGGTTTAGTAGTTTATTCCGGATAATAATAGGTACACAGTTGAGAACATAGACTAATGTAAAAAACATTTAATCGTTAACTCCTCTCCTTCAGTAAGAGAGAGTGCTGTTTAAATAGTCTTAGACCAGTACATCTTGTGGAAGTGTTCAGCTATTCCACAATACACACACACACACACACACACACACACACACACACACATATATATATATATATATATAATTATAATTATTTTTTAAAATATGATTCCATCGCTACATAAGAGTTCTCATGTTTGAAAAACAGAAGCTAAAATCTTCAATTTCATTATAGAAATCAAATTAAATTAAAGTACATAGTTCGGTTTCATTCTCAAGCGAATTTTGGAATAACAAATTTTGAAATTTAGAGAGCTTTATAAGCATATACATTCGTAATATTAATTTCTTTGGAAACGGAGAAAACTAATCATTCTAATAAGGGGCAGTAGGGTTTACATTTTCACTGACAACTATTGTATCAACATATTAGTTACTTTTTTCAATTTGAAAAATCAATGTATGGAACAATTTCTGAATATTTAAATATTATAACGATCTTAGCAGATTTCACAACTCCATATTCTTCGTAATATTTCTTTTCTTACTATCCCTCACACTTTCTGTTAGGCAATTCATTTACTTAAACTCGTTAAGTGTGATACTAACCTTTTATTTTCCCACTCTTATCTTCACTATGTCCTGTGAGTAGCCTATTCTCTAAGCCCAAACAAACCAAGTTTTTTACGATTTACCAACTGTTTACCGATTATTTAAAACTAGGAAATATTTTTAAATTCTAAGAATTTTTTTTTTATAATAATGAATTACTGATACAAGCCCTCCTATCAAACCCATGTCGAGGGGGAGATATGGATTCATGCCTTTCCCAAGGCCCTGACAAGAATTGGAACTCGGCTCTCCTACCCCCAATTCCAAGTCGTTATACTTTTCAAGAAAGGCGCATCAAATCTTACAGCATCTGGTATTTCCAAGCAGTCATTCATCTAAGTACTGACCAGGCTCAGCTTTGCTTAACTTCCGTGTTCGTACGAGAACCGGTAATTGAACGTGTTATGTCTGTAAGCCTCAAATATAAGAGATAACAGAGTGAAAGGGGTTAACACTCTTGGGATTGATATTTTACTCAGTAAGATACGAAACATACATGACTGTGATCAAGCAAGCAGAATGAAAAGAATGATGAGGTAAATTACTACAAAGACGTAATGAGCTTATCTTGTGAGATCGGAAGCAGTGAATATGGCTGCTGAATCCATTGTCAGCTTTGTCAGATTGAGTGCAATGTCTCGTCAGCATTTTCTATGGATTGTCGCTTCTTTCACATTGATGTATGCATTCCCCTTTCAAAGGAAAAGAAAAAGACAACTGGCTTGAACCGATAAAAATAAAAAAAATACTGCAACAATATGTCTTTGTTGCATTGTTTCACTGGATTCTAACTATTAATAGACCTGTATAGATAGACGCAGATTTTTGTACCCCAGAAACAGTTGACTTCACGCATTGATCAAGAAGAAAAATCTATCCCTCACATTCTATTCTTTTCTCATCCATCTCGATTTGTTTCTATCTCTTTCTCTCTCTCTCTCTGTCTCTCTCTCTCTCTCTCTCTCTCTCTATATATATATATATATATATATATATATGAAGAAGTATACTCTTAAGGTGTGCTATATTCATGAGATAAAGTGCTCAATGTCAGAGATAGAGCGTGTGTAAATATAAAAGTGAACATTGAAGTCAACACTTAGAGGCGACAGGCTGTTTCATACTAGACGCAATCGTCATGGCTTGACGATTGCGTCTAGCATGAAACAGCCTGTCGCCTCTATATATATATATATATATATATATATATATATATATATATATACTGGGAAAAGCATGAATTCACCTCTCCTCCTCCACATGGGTTAGATAGGAGGACTTGTATCAGTAAATCATTATTATAAAAAAAAATTTTTACAATTTAAAAGTATTTCCTAGTTTTAAATAATCGGTAAAAGGTTGGTAAATCGTAAAAAACTTGGTTTGTTTGGGCTTAGAGAATATGCTACTCACAGGACATACTGAAGATAAGAGTGGGAAAATAAAAGGTTAGTATCACACTTAACGAGTTTAAGTAAATGAATTGCCTAACAGAAAGTGTGAGGTATAGTAAGAAAAGATATATTATAACGAAGAATATGGAGTTGTGAAATCTGCTAAGATCGTTATAATATTTAAATATTCAGAAATTGTTCCATACATTGATTTTCAAATTGAAAAAATTTTTGATGTCTATGAATAGCGTTTGTAATGCAGGGTATAAATATGCTATCAGGTAATAATTACATAGATTTATCGGACCCTCTGGTCCCAATTAGCAGTGATGCCCGAAAATATGGAGTCGGTCAAAAGTGAATCAATTGAAGACATATAAATAATGACTATTGTTATTTTCTTGACAAACATTCTGCTGGCTTTAAAATACGTTGATTCTAGTAATTTCTAGCATTCTGAAAAGGTTATTGATTATATAATTATACATATATATATATATATATATATATATATATATATATATATATAGGAAGTAATCCATTGGTATAATCAAAGCGAGTCCTTATATATATATATATATATATATATATATATATATATATATATATATAATATCAGTTGGAGATTAGTAGGGATAATTCCAAGGAGGATATAAATCCAAAGAGAGCTCAATGAAATTATTTAATAATAGTAGTAGTAGTAGTAGTAGTAGTAGTAGTAGTAGTAGTAGTAGCAGTAGTTTATAATCGTGACGCTTATAATCCGAGGATGATTGTGTCGATGTTTAAAATGACTTGTCAAGTCCCGGAAGAAAAATATCTTTTCTGGTTCGCCCTGTATACTTGCTTAATTCCTTTCTTTCCCTCTCTCTGTCAATCTCTTTCCCTTTGCACTCCTCATGTCTATCTCTCTTTCTCTTCTCCCCTAAAAATCCTTATATTGAAATCTCTGGCTTTCTCCCCGTTTTCTTTCTTTCTCCTTTTAATATTAAAACTTTTTCCTTTTTCTCTTTTTGTTTCTTCTTTTCATTTTCCTTGAGTCTGAATAAATTGAACGCCATTCATTTTTGTAAAGCTGGTCTGAAATCAACGAAATAAATTATCACCCGAGCGAATGGATTTTTAATGTTTCTGTATTCATTATATATATATATATATATATATATATATATATATATATATATATATATATATATATATATATTATGCGCTGTTACATTAGAACATGTACATACCCACTACAAAACTGTACATCTTGTTTCAACGTTAAAAAGTAACGTTTCTTCAGGTGTGAAATCACGATGCTACCCATATCTATCTATTTATCTATGCCTCTTCAGTATCTATATATCATCCTTTTATCTATCTCAATCTGTTCTAATCTATATATCGGTCTATCAAACGTATTCTATTGCTGTCTGTTTCATTCTATTGCAATCTATCCATTGTACTCTATTCTTCTCTATTGATGACATTCTTTTCATATCTATCTATACGAGAGACTTGTTGGAAAGCGATAATTAACAAGCTAATTTTTCTTGGCGTCTCTCTAATATTTCAGATTTTTAAGACGAATATTCAAAACAATCTTTCAGGAATTGTAATTACTCATAGACTTATATAGATAGACACAGATTTTGTACCCCAGAAATAGATGACTTAACTCTCCGATCGAAGAGAAAAATCGAATAAATAAATAAAGATTAAAAAGACGATAATCTCAAATGTTTTGAATGCAAGATGTTCAGTTTTGTAAATGTTTTTTTTTTAACTTAATAAAAACCATTAATTTTTTTTTATATCTTTCTGTATAGAAATGATTGCGGCATCTCTTCAACGCTAGGTAATTCTCGAAAGAAATAATGAGGCGTGCTTTGGAACTGTATTGTTTTAAAATTTAAAAAAGAATCATAGCAGAAACTTAAAGAATTTATTTTTGTGGCAATTTATTTGCATCTATATATACCTGCATTTTGTCTTCTACTTTTTCTTTTTTTTTTCTGCAATTAGATATACGTAAAATCGATACATAGATAAATATGCAATGTTTTTTAATGGATGAACTGACTGGTATATATTCACTGAGGTAAATACTTACCAGGCTTGACCTAGTCTAAGACAGAATCACTACAGTTGAAGTCCCAAAGAATATTTAGTACCGCTACTCCAGTCGAATACATTACATTCACTTACGCGCTAATGCCCTTGGGAAAAGTATGAATCCTCTTCTTCTCCTCCTCCCCAACTGTTATGGATAAGTAGCAGGACAGACTGGGTTCAATATTTGGATAGCAACTGGTCTACCGCAGAAAGAAATGGCAATCTACTACGGGAAAAATCTGCCTCGTCAGTCATGTATCGAAAGATACATGATCGCCTAAACGTGTAATCATGTATGGGACGTCACTGACTTTGTGGATTAGAGTCCCAAAGTGATGATTTCTCAATCATCTTAACCTCTTGTTGTGGATTCCGGGATGAAATCCGATATCAATGAATAACAAACGCCAGGAATGGATAAGGAAAATAAATGTATTAACGCAATAATACAAACGGGTTAGTAGATCCAGAAATGCGGGATAGTAGCACTAATATATATATATATATATATATATATATATATATATATATATATACAGTCTTTGATATGTATGACTTCTTACTGAGTCTACGGGCTCGTTACTGTGACTCTTGCCGCCGTCTCTGTGTGTGACTTACTCTACTACTACTGACCTCTACTACTCTTCTGTGGTTCCGTCTCGACCCCTTACTCTACGGTTATTCACTGGTAGTAGTATATGAATACCTTGGGTGAGTCCATTTGTGTAAAAAGGGAGACCCGTCAATACCTCTTTAAATATGTCAACCCTTATTTACTCTACATATCCTAAGAATCTGCACTTACTCTCTCCTCTTACTTCTATACAACAACAACCTTCTACTTTGAGTAGGTTTTGCATTGGGGAAGCATTTAGGAAAAAGATTAAAATTCCTTGCAGTAGCTTGTGTGAATAGCCTGTTGAACATCACTTTACAGCATTTGGAAAACTTTTACCGGGTTCAAGCTATACAGTCTGTCCACGCTCATAAAACATTCAACAATAATGATTAAACTCACTATCAAAGCGTTGCGAAACTCTTCTAACCGTGACCCTCAAGTAAACGATAAAATGAACAAAATAAAATAATATACAGAAGTCCAGATATAGGGGATGTTTTTTAACAGAGGATGGAAAATGTGACACCGAAATCCGAACGCGCATTGGAATAACAAAAGATGCATTCCAACCATTAATTAAAGTATTAAGAAACAGGAAAGAAAGTAAAGAGTGAATGCTTGAGAATCTCCTCGGAGATTAAGAGAAGACGGCAGTGAACAGAAACGTGGTTCTACAGAAGGATGTTGAGAATATCATGAACAGAGCGCGTAAGCAACGAAGAAGTCTTTATGAAAATGGGAGCAAAAAGAGCAGATAATCAGAATCAGAAAGAGATATTGCATAATGAGGAAAGAGGGCTTCAAGAATTCGACACACACGACATACCGAAGACAAAAAGGACAAGGGGGAAGCGAGACAGATTCCTTACCAACTTGTGTAAATGGATGACAGAACGGGACGTGAGACGAATGTCAATAAGACAAACGTTGTGGAGAGCTATGAACGACCACTGAAGGACTACAACACATAGACGATTCAAATATTGACTAACATTAGCAAACTATGCCTAGCTCCATGGTCACTATAGTGTGATACGCAGCAGGGTTCGAACTGACGATCAATGTCTGACAAAACTAAAGTTGCTAACCACTGCTGGTATTTTTCACTGACGCTGAAAGACAAATTTCAGCAAATTCGCTAACCAATTCCAATTCCGACCTCGTTGTATCACTAAATAAAGTGTATTCAAGCTAAAATATGTTCCGCTTTGTTTGACTCATGCCAGAAAAAAGTGGTACCAGTCCTTGGATTTTTTTAAAACTCAAACGGCTACTATTATTAAGATGAACACCTTCTTGATAAAAAAAACTATATTCAGTCTTCTAGCCATTGTCTTATAGATAGACAATAGTTTTAACTGCTTTAGTCCCTTCGCGAGTTAAATTTGCTTTCTTTTCCTTCAAAAATGTCATCTAATGACTGTCAGTTCTTCGTGTGGTGGATGTTATCTATCTTAATTCCTTACTATCGATTGGTCGATCTCTCTCGTTCTCCTCCCATCTATTTCATTCTATTACAATCTATCCATTGATCGATCGATCACATTTTGTTCCTGTCAATCTACGAGTATTTATCTATTTCAAGTTATTCTTATCTATTTTCTCATTCTAATGCTATTTATCTATTGTATTCGATTCGTAACTATATATCTGTCTATATAGTTATTATCTAGATAAATTATTTTAATCTTATATGTTGTATTCTGTTTTTATATATCTATCTATCTATCGTATTCTGTTTCTGTCTACTTATTTATCTGTTTATCTAACTAGCTAGTTATCGTATTCTGTTTCTATCTTATTTTTTTTCTATCTATGTATTTATCTATCTATGGTATTTTCTTTCTTTCTATCGTATTCAGTTTCTATCTATCGTATTCTGTTCCTTTCTTTCTTTCTACCTATCTATCGTTTTCTATTTCTTTCTTTCTACCTATCTATCGTTTTCTATTTCTTTCTTTCTATCCATCTATTTATCTATGTATCTATGGTATTCTGTTTCTTTCTTTCTTTCTTTCTTTATTTATTTATTTCTATCTATGGTGTTCTGTTTCTATCTCTCTCTCTCTCTCTCTCTCTCTCTCTCTCTCACTATATATATATATATATTATATATATATATATATATATATATATATATATATATATATATATATATATATATATATATATATACTAGCCGAGATATCCGGCGTTGCCCGGGTGTACATGGCTGCAATCGTATAACCCATCCTTGTATACTTGTATACTTGCACCATCACCCCATCTAGAAATGTCTGCCTGCGTTCCCGCTTCCGAGCATCATCTGTTGTTATAATAAGCTACTCTCCCCGCCATCTTATCTTTTTTTACGGTATGTCCTTCGCAAGTGTTTGATTGTTCTTAATAATGTTTTAGATATTCAGTAGATTTCCTATGTCCGTATTAACTTTCAAATACTATGTCATTGTTCTCAAATCTAATAATCAAACAAAAACAGGGATGAAGCGTCAGAGCTGAATTCAACTGCTAGTCCAAACGCATGAACGCCCTCCTCCTTCTTCGCACGTTTACTGTAAAGCTGGGTTTAATGAAAGTTTCTTTGGAAATTTTTCGCTTTTAAAGCTTCAATAATCCCCCTCACAAAATCTCTGCATCAAAGGTTCTTCGAATGCCAATTTAGGATGGAATCATATGAAGAAACTATTGGCTAAATGCCAAAAGCCGATTTTGGACCTAGTTTACCGAAGATTTCGTCAACTTCACTGAAATAATCTAAACCAAGCATTCACGCAAGACAATTTGTGTGTTATATGTAATTTACATGTCCAATTTGGAAAGCATCGGATAAAAAACCTGGAAAACGGGCTTTTTGAACAGTTTTTTGTAGTTTTTCATTATATATGGGGAAGTGAGCAGGACTAAAATCACACTATCTTATTTCTTGCATCATGGCAAATTTTTGCGACAGATTTGAAGAAAATCGGATAAAAATGAGGAAACTTGAATAAGTTTTTATTTTAAGTAATAAGAAAACCCGATATTTATACAATCTTTTGTGTGAAGCCAATGTCGTATGAAAACTATCAAGCACTCTACATAAACCACTTAACATGAGTTATGTTTTGAATTAAGTGCAAAGAACATCGGCTCATCGTATAACTTTGCCTTAGTTTTTAAATAAGTCCTACCCACCTTTTGTTTTATATATTTTTCTTTCAAACCTGGTTGGGGGTCTGGAAATTGAAAAGTTGATCTTGACCCTTATAAACAAATTTGCAACAGGTATGTACAATTTCATCAAAAGCGGTCGAAAAATGTGGACGTGCATAAATAGCATATAGACACACAGACAAACAGACACACACACAGATATCTTCTGTTTTATAGATATAGATATATCTGTCAGTCTGTCTCTCTATCGCATTATGTTCATGTCTATCTCCCTACACGGAACGCTTATAGTAAAGCGATAATTGGCAAGTTAATTTAGTTGGCGTTTCTCTAATATTTATGCTTTAAAACAAATTTTCAGAAACTCTGTAAAGAATTCGATAAGGAATTCAATAAGAAATTCTTCGTGTTATACTGTCCTTATTTGAAAGTGAGACTTTCGCTGGCGAAACAGTCCTTGCGAGACGAAGAAAGCAAAAGTTATTGGATTAGCAAAAGTTATCAGATTAAAAAAGATAGACGCCGTCGCAAAAAAAAAAGAAATACACTCTCGGATGACAAATTACAGATCAAAGCAAAATAGTATAACTGGAAGATATACGATGTAACAAGATGTATATAACTGTCTCTTGTGTAGGAATTTCTTGCAAGAAATGGAAAAACGAACCTATTTGATATCTAGCAAATTAATCTTGTTTTTAATAAAATAAAAAAAAGTGGGTGAAAGCTAAAGAAGAATTTAATCAACCATTCGTGTACTTTTAAATTTTGCCTTTAACCTTATATGCCGGTGCCTTTCTAAATGGTAACACGGAAAATGAGAGTTGGTCAACCGAGTTCAGATTTCGCCCGAGGCTGTTACTTTGAACTAACCCACCTCGGAAAGGCACGAATCCATATTTCCCTTTGCAATCTGTTCCATTGCCAGATATTTTCAGAAAATTCCTCCCACTCATATGCAACTATCATAATGATAATGGTAATATTTTCCGTTTCCTTATAAAGGAGCATTTAGCAATCATTGCCCGGTCAGCAATCTTGTGAAATTTGCATAATCTTCCTCTTAAAACATTTTTTCAAGAAAATCGGTTTCTCAAATCCAGTAATTTGTCTTTCCAGTATTCTATGCAATGCGTTTCGGCTACCGAAAGGACTTCTTCAGATTAAAATGATGTCCTTATTGATGGAATTATTTTTTATCAATTCGTTTCGAGCAAAGCAATAATGCCACCAAGACGCAAGGGGGCTATTAGGAGTGAAAGAGAAGGGAAAGACTTTAGAAAGAATCCAGAAACCCAATCCTAAACAGGAAGCAAGGGATAAACCTCTACTCCTGTTCAAAAGACCGGGGGAGGAGTGTGGGAAAAGTAGTGGAGGGTGGAAATATATTAACAAAAACGTCAGTTGTGATTATTTGGATAAAAAGGCCGAAGATGGTTGGAAGCTTAAATTAAAATTTATGCTTCCTTGGGCTTCCGTTTTCGCTTTCGCAGTTGTTTTAAAATATCCCATTCTCGTCAGCGTTCTTCTCACTGCATAATTATTACTAACATCAATAAGATCATTATTTTAGTCCGATGAAGTCCTTTTCAAAGACGGACCGTTTTACATAGAATTCTTTTCATTTTGTCATTTAATACCCACTATATTTAGTTCGGTTTATTTTGTTTTACGGCATATCAACCTCAATAAGTTATCTAATGCCGATAAGATTTTTAGGATAGGTACGTATGAATAGAATATGTATTCATTGTCAGAAATCAGTTTCTAGATCAGATTTCATTGACGTATTTTTGTAAAGAGGGTTTTTATCGAGACTCAATTGTATTGCTGGTAATATTTTTTTTTCAAAAATGTATTGCAAGTATTTTTATTATAAAAATCTATTTTTATACTTTCATAGAGTTTTGACCCCAGTTTAGAGGGTTAACTATTTACCCATAACTGGAAGCCTAACAGATGCTACCCCACCGGGTCAGGGTCATTGTGGACCTGAGAACAACAGCAATTAAGAGGTTGTTCCACGCTCCTCAAAACCTCTCGATCAGAGATCATTCAGCTGGATCTATTTAATCGTCATACTCAGCACATATAGAATATATATATATATATATATATATATATATATATATATATATATATATATATATATATATATATATATATATTCATTAAAAACGACTGACAAGGTGCTTTTATTTAGTTTTTTATATAATTTCTCGTGCGATCTAATAACGTTTTTCTCTTCAGATGATAAATTATATAAAAACTGACCGAATGTTCTTTTATCCGAGCGCTTTCGGCTATACATTTAGCCATTTTCAAGGATTATATTTCAACTGTTAGAATTACAAATAGTTTGTTCTGTGTATGTTTTATAAAATGTTTCATTTTTTTGTTTCAAAACACGGTCAAGATATTATGTCCATGTTCAAAGTTAATATTATTAAGTGTTGGTTTGTTTGTTTTTATTAATAAGGCTTCCATTATTCCGAAAGTTTGTTTGTTTTTATTAATAAGGTTTTATTAATAAGGTTTTATTAATAAGGTTTGTTTGTTTTTATTAATAAGGCTTCCATCATTCCGAAAGCAGTCGGATAAAAAGAACATTCGGTCAGTTTTTATATAATTTATCATCTGAAAAGAAAAATGTTATTAGATCGCTCGAGAAATTATATAAAAAACTAAATTGCACCTTGTCAGTCGTTTTTAATGAAATGTGCATGAAAGAAGGATTGCTGCCTAAATACACAAATATATATATATATATATATATATATATATATATATATATATATATATATATATATATATATATATATATATATATATTTGTGTGATGCCAGTTTCATTGTAGCGTTGTTCTAAGAACAACAGCTG
>OZ038490.1:79626366-79641366 GCA_964036315.1 Acanthosepion esculentum | reverse complement strand
GATAAAGTCATTCTGAACAGAAAGAGAAGTTAAATAAAATAAGAAAATAAGTAGAAAATATATAGAATTATTGAAACCGTAAAACCTAAAGATTATCATAATCTGTATGACTGATTTTGTTGTCGTATTTCTCCCAGACAATTCTTCCGGGGGAGAAAAACAAACAATCGACTAAAAAAAAAATGATTAAAAAAAACGCACAAAGGTAGTTGCAATAGTTTAAATTCTAATAATTTAGTTAAAATCCTATTTTTAGAATGATGAGAAATTCTCAATAGTATCTTTATCATAAGTTTAGATAATTTTATGAGCCTGCCTCAAATTCCCTCAGCCATATTTGGATTGTACAATGAATCCATCGTATTATACTTACAAGCCTCAACAAAATTTATCTATCCGTGAATCAAGTAAATGTTCATAAACACAAATATGAACAACTAATCTTTACTAAAGCAATTAACTTATTACGGACTCAAGTATATAAGATCAATATTTACCTATTCCTGAACCAAGTAAATAGTTATGAACTGAAATATAAAGGACTAATGGTTATGTTATGAATAATCAAGAGTGGTCTCCCTTTGTTTTGTTACTCTACTCTTTGAGAGAGTTATTTCTGTTTACTGGGACTATAAAAGGACACTATAGGTGAATCTTGTATTCTCAGTTGAATGAAGCTTTCTTAAAGCCTACACCTGTGTACTTTTGTCATTACAAGTAACCAAGGTCATCTTATTTTGACAATTATAGAAGACAAAAAAAACTTTCTCTTTTTTCATCAGAAAAGAGCCGGAAATTTTTATATGTACCTAAGATTTCGTTTAGAAAATATAGATGGCATGATGCGTTCTAACTCTGATGTGAAGTTGCTATTAAATATTTGATGATTAAAACCATTCTATTTCTATCTCCCTCTCTTTCTCACTCATTTCTCTCTCTCTCTCTCTCTCTCTCTCTCTCTCTCTCTCCTCCTTCTCTTTCTTATCTCCTCCTGTCCATCTCTCTCTTTTTCTTCTTTATTATTCTTCCTCTTTCGGCCGTCCTTATCTCCCACTTTTCGTCTCTTCCCGCCTCTCTCTCTCTCTCTCTCTCTCTCTCTCTCTCTCCCCTCTACCTTTGTTGTCTGTACTAAAACTGATTACCATGGAAAATAATTCGCAGGTATTTTCCTTATTACATCATCTTCTGTGTTTAATGCTGAACAAAATAGTAATGATTGTTGTGATGATTTCAGTGATGATTAATAATTCTTAAAAGGGCTGTGATTAACGAGACAAATGATGCCAACGAATAATAAAATGGTGACTAATGCCTTCAGTAAAAAAAAAAACAAAAGGTAGTGAAATTTTTCACAAAATTCGTCAATGTTTACGTACAAGAGAACGCATATCTGAAACCTTTTTCTTTCATATGCCGTGCCCCCTTTGGACGTGGGGGACCATGGCTCTTTACAAATTCCTATCATCTCAACCTCTAAGCAATATTTGTCCTCTAGAGATTTTTTTTATTATTATTATCCTTGAACTACTTCATTCGTCATCATGATCTTTTCAGTGGGCTTTCAGATAGCTTGGCTGCGCCCATCTCCTTTCCAAGCTCTTGACGGACAGTCGAAGACCACGGAATATGTTGTAGTTTGCCCACGATCGTTTTAATTCAAAGTTTTCCTTCGCCTAGACAGCCACCACCCATTTTAGTTGTCGCTGCCACCTTTAGGGCCCAGTCTGTCTTGCTATTTACCCATACCTTTCCAAAAGGTATTAACAAGTAAGTAAATGTAATGAACTCGACTGGAACTATGCTCTCCGATTACCTCAATACATTACTCCACTAGAGGAATGCTCTTTAAGTCGTGGCCGGACATTTGACCGAGAGACATATGGCTGAACGGACATTTCACCGAAAAAGTACAAGTAAAAATAGTAACAAGTAATATTTTAAGTATTTTAATTAGCAGTACTATAAGGTAGAATAGGACTAATAATTACCACTGAACGTCAAGTGATTAAATTACTAAATCTAAATTTAAAGTTAAAAGTTTTCTTATTTCAATATTTGTTTATTGAAATTAATTTTTTTTTTTTAAATATTTGAGTGTAATTGGGGAAAACGTAGCACCTAATTATTTAAATTTGTATTTAACAGTAAGATAAAAGCTAATTCATCCCTTTAAGATAATGATCATTAAAAACAAAATTGAAAGATCTTTCATATAATAATCATTAAAAACAAAATTGAAAGATCTTTCATATAATGATCATTAAAAACAAAATTGAAAGATCTTTCATATAATGATCATTAAAAACAAAATTGAAAGATCTTTCATATAATAATCATTAAAAACAAAATTGAAAGATCTTTCATATAATAATCATTAAAAACAAAATTGAAAGATCTTTCATATAATGATCATTAAAAACAAAATTGAAAGATCTTTCATATAATGATCATTAAAAACAAAATTGAAAGATCTTTCATATAATGATCATTAAAAACAAAATTGAAAGATCTTTCATATAATGATCATTAAAAACAAAATTGAAAGATCTTTCATATCGTAAATGCTTAACATTTTTACTGTAGTAAAAGGTGCTTTTTATCAAAATACTTCAGTATCTGTCTATATTTCTGAGATGAGGTATTATGTACACTATTTACATTATTCGGACTATTGTCCTCATCTTTGTCGCCATATTCATTACAACGTTTCGGACGTTGTACCCTCCGGCCTTCTTCAGATGGTTGGAATGTCGAACTTAACCGGGTATTGAACTTACACTTGTTTGGGTCCTGTCACTGGAGAACCTGGGAAGGGGAATTAACAGGAGATAACTAATAACTGACATCTATTAAACATGGCACGTAGAACTAGAACAGTCTACCTCAGTGAGCGAAATAAAGGGTTCAGTTCGACATCCCAAACTCCTGAAGAAGGCCGGAGCGTACAACGGCCGAAACGTTGTAATAAATATGGCGACAAAGATGAGAACAATAGTCCGAATAATATAAAACGTGCTCAAAATACTTATCATCTTACAGTAATATTTGAAGTAAAATATAATATATACAGAATAGATTTTTAGAAAAGCCTGTAAAAAGAAAACGAAATATTATAAATTAATAGAGTAAATAAATATGAATATATTTTGCACATCACGCTAAAGAATGTGACATACATGTAAGGAGGCCATTACATTTTCAGCCAAATGTCCGTCGGCCAAATGTCCAAGTACCCTTTAAATAGCCTCTTCAGATCAAGACTCTCATGAGGATGCCATATCTCGTTAAGAAATGTTTACACTATCACTACTGTTTTCTCAAACGAATGAATCCTCTGGGCTTTAAAGACAACACTTCTCATCAGATCTTATAGTCTGGCGCTACAGAGTCACAAAGAAAGGACTTTGCCAAATAACAAAAAAAAACACACTTCGTTTTAAGACTTCCAACAGCAGCAACAACTAAAATGGAAGGCACATTATTAGAAAGAAACATAACGACATAACCAACGTTTACTTTCCACAGTACCTTAAACAAAAGGATAGGAAGGAAACTCCCATCAATACTAGAAATTGTGAGAACAGTGGAAGCCTGTTTTTCTTTGAAAAAATGATTCAAAAGAAAGTGTTTTACAAATATCAACCCACAGTAATGCTAAGTCTTCGGTCAATGAAGGGCTCAGGATGGACAGAGATTGGTCAGAATACCTCCTAGGCGTCGTATACTGACAGTGATCGATCGCCTTTGTCTAAGTCAACAGAAGGACACAGAAATTTGGAAGCGTCGATACGTTTCCCACACCCAGGTTCAAGAGGCCGGTTAAGACCACAACCGGAAGGATGCTAATCCTATGAGCGGCATGCGTTACCTTGAAGTTCTTCTTTCCTCTGCCTCCGAGAATCCATGATGCCACGTCTGTCGCTCTCCTCTAGTAAAAACGAGTAAGAAAACGAAGCCGTCTTTCGTTGATACTATCAATGCAATAGCTTTGGGCGTCCAATGATGACACGGAACGCAGCTGTAGTCTGAACGTTCCCTACTGGCGTCTGAGAAATGAATCTCTGGTAAAATAGGAAGCTCAAACAGGATTATTTAGTAGGTTTTTCGGAGAACACAGAATAAGAATATCTTATCATTTTTATTATTATTTCTATACGCTCTCTACTTACCCAGCTACTGTTTTTTTATCCTTATTTTTTATATTAACCATTCGTGACTTTCAACTATTAAGCATACAATTCCTCTTTCTTTCTTTGTAACGTCGTATCAATCAAATAATCAAAGAATATAGTGGAATCGGCGAACCGTCTTCAAATTCCAGCCTAGTCTATTAGATTCCGTTTTGCATAAATGCCGTTGGGAAGGACATGAATTTAACTATTTTCTCCTCAGTTATGGGTTAAATAGCAGAGTATACTGTCTTTAGGTGGAAGCCAGTTTACAAGAAGAACACCTCTGAATTTCAAAGCTTGTAGATGTCAACAGGAAAGCACGCTATTATATTCCCCAAAAAGTCATGTCTATTCGCAGGTAATAAAAAAACGATATATGGAGAGAACCATCATCACATGAATAGAGATTTTTTTACAAAAATATTCTATTAAAACTTTGATATTTTCTCACCTCATCTTTTGATTGGTTCCATTAACAGGGATTCTTCGGAGGTAGTTAATAAAACATACAGTACGGAGAAAGCCGGAGAGTGTATCGGCTGATAAAAAGGGATCTAAACAATAATACCAAAATATCAGTGAGAATAATCCAAGTAATATTAACTCTATCTTATGACTTCTGACAATACTAATAAAGGTGGAGAGTGTGTCGATGAAAACATTGTGCTCGTAACAACTAAAATGAGAATATTACTACTATTAATACTATTATTATACTATTAATACTAATACTACTATTTTCGAATACTCTTTCAAAAAGAGGGGGACATAAAAAAGAGATAATTACGTAAATATATGTGTGTGTGTGTGTGTGAACAAATAGGAAAACAAAAATTCAACAAAAACATTTACTCACTTTCGTTTGCCTAAGCATTAAATTACATCACTAAACATCCGCCATGGTTTACCTTGACTTTCACTGTTATACTCAAGAATATTTCTGATCGCTCTTGAAATTTAAAAAAATTAGAAAACTGTTGTAACCTAGAAAGGATTAGTGAATGAGGAATAACCAAAACGGGTGTTGGAAATGAAATGGTAATCTTTACATCAACAAAAGACAATACTCGCCAGCGGCGTGAAGTAGGTAAACCACTGCTAGTGGTGGACTACTTAGACAGCATATTTATATTTATTGTATAGAAATACAATTATGGCACATGGCCGAAAAGGGTAAATGGGTTGAAGCTGATCTTCACTGACTATCTTATACCTAGCTAATCCGACTCACGATCCATTTACTCATTAAAATTTGCACATTCACCATAAAAACTCATCCGTCATCAATCAATCCTCCATACACCATAATGACGCATCCTCTCTGGGGAACCTACAAATCGCACCCCGTGATATAAAAAATTGATAATAATAACTACTTAGACAGCATATTACCCCCATTTACAATAGTGTCCAACGTATTTATGAGGATTGGGACATACACATTAGTGTTCATAGGTTCGATATATAACAAAAAACTAACGATATTTTTATTTTTGGTATAAATAAATGTTACAGAATTAAAACTTCACATTTACTTAGATAAAATCCATCAGATGACAAAATGTGTTGGCAAAGAAAAGTTTTCCTTTTGTCGTTATTCTTATTGTCTTTTTATAGATATATATATATATTTATTTTTACATATATATGTGTGTGTGTGTCTGTGTGCGTGTGTGTGTACATATCGTAATCGGAGTAACTAAGGCGAGAACACTAGTCAGAATTATTCGAGGAAATATAACAAAACTTTCTTTCATGGATTTCGAAAACTTTCATTTGATTACTATTCGTTTCCTTCAATATTTTTTTGTTTTTCCTCTCTCATGACCGGAATGTTTCTTTTCATTTTTATCCTCTTCTTTTTCAACTCTTTTCTGTTCCTTCTAAATCGACTTTCTCTTCTTTTTAAAAACTTAATTAGTCTCGAGCTCACGTAATGTTTCTCGCTCATTTTCTCGCGTTATCTCAGATTTGGCCATCTTTCCATCTTTCTCAACATTACGAATGAAATGTAAATAAAGGATTGTGAATCGAACGAAAACAGAAAGTCAAATTAAATTTGGAAAGGAGCATGAATGCAAGGAGACTGAAAATCAAAAAAAAATTCTACGCGGTGTGAGACAAATGAAAGAATGAAATCTGTTTACAGTATAAAAAATTTGTTCATCGTATTTTTTTCTCCTTTGCTTGTATTTATATATCTGCAGGGCAATACTGTTTCACTGAATTTTTTTTTCTTTCTTTAATTTCAGGTAAGTCCTCCATTTTTTTCCACATATGGTGAGTAACAATTTCTTCTATATCTACTGCGTTTTTTCTCTCCATTTACGTCAATGTAAAACGAAAGACCAACCAAAATGCTTAGGATATTTGGTTATGCTTCTCTAGAAAATTTTACTTACGATACATTAAAAATGAAGTTTTCGCGTGGAATGTCTTTTTTATTTTTCAATGATAAAGATAGTTAAGAATTTATCTTTCAGAGAATTTTTGCAAAATCGATCGCCCGACACTGTTTTTTGACTTCCAAGAAAGCAGACGACACTGTGTAAAATAAACAATTTTCAGTCGAATTATTTGCATTGTTTCTTTTTTTTACCTCTTAATGATTTTTTTATCGATCAGTGTCATAAAATTTTGATTTGTACCGAGAAATGGCGGAAGGTAAGAAAGATCTATATCTGCATCATATAAAAAAGTAAGAAAAACTGAAAAACTTTTTTTTCAAATGCTCTTTATATAGCGTCGTCTAGAGGAATCTAATTACCTCCTGCATTAAAAATTCCTCCTGTAATCAAATAATTTTTATTTGGTTCAAATTGCTCAAAAAGCTTGTGTTCAAATGTCTACTGATTTAATTTGTTTCTTGAGGTGTAAATATTATTTATCATTTCTTGGATGATCGATTGAAACTTTATATCTGCTTGGGGTTTTTTTGCTTGTTTTTTTTTCCATGGTCTCGATTAATTAATCTATTTTCATTTATATCATTCTTTGATTCTCTATCACATTTTGATTAACTCCATTCCCATAAAGTATGATGGCGACACAGACTGGGCCCTATCGATAGGTAATAGATATAAACGTTTGTTCTGGGTTTTTTTTACTGCTATTATAAAGGTAATAGAAAACTGTTGATTCGCCCATTCATTTCTCAGTTGTGTCATGTCAGTGACAAGATCTGTTAAGACAGTCAGCGATAAGAAAAAAGCAGGAGGAAGCGGATTCATATAATCTGACTAGGGTCATTAATCGTAAATAAACGTTGGCAGCATCAGGCGAAATTCGAACACGTTTCGCTAATTCTCTCTGTGACAGTATTTACCATTACGCCATTTTCACCCTCGCGCTACATTAATACCCACTGTAAAATCCATTATTAATTTAAAAATAAAAGTACAGATCCTCTAGTAATTATAGTTTATATTATTCATATCTCGAATAAGATATATTAAACTTTCACTAAAAACCTAGTAATGTGCCCAGTTGTACAACCATATGTTTTAAGTGCTGAGGATGGTTAACTCTGAATTTCATTTGAAATGTTGAATTCTGTTTATATTAAGTTCTACCAGCCTTCTCTCTGTAAGCAGATGGGATAACTGTTAATCTTAAATGTAATTAGCTGTAAATATTATATATATATTATATAACATTAAGTCTGTGGTGTTCATCTTTAGTCACTGTGCTCGTGTCTCATCCTCGAGAAGGTACTGACAAGAGAATAGCGATAATCCGGTTTAGATGTTTTTTCTTAATCGTGTTGTATTTCGATTATATTATTTATTGTTACCCTTTTTATTTATTATATTTCTTTCGTGCTTTAATATATCCGTTTTTATTGCTTCAATTAAATTCTCTATACCCGCAAAGAAATTTTAAAACTAAAGGCATATATTGGGAGTAAGCAGATGCTAAAATGTTCATAATAAGTTCAGCGCGTATCATTCCAAAAAGTTGATAATACTTACCTGTGATCTAACAGAAGATATGACAAGAGCGCACAAAGGATATATGGCTAGAATCTTACATATTTATAAGCCTCTCATTGAATAATTCTGCCACATATGGTCTGGTGCTCCTGCTATATATTGAGAGATCCTTGATAAAATCCGAAGAAGAATCTGCAATGTTATTGGTCCTGAGCAAGCATCTCGGCTTCAGTTACTTTTGCACCGCCGTAACATAGCTTCCCTGTGCATTTTATATAAACACTTTCATGATAAATGTTCTGATGGACTTTCCACTACGGTTCCTAGACTTTATGAATTTAAGCGCACTACTAGACTGGCGGCAAGGTTTCATCATTTTAAAGTTGAAATAGCCAGATGTAACCGTAAGTTCTATGCTAATACTTTCCTCTCTCCCACTTCTCGCTCGTGGAACACTCTTCCGGCTTTTTGCTTTCTAGTCAACTTTGAACTGGGAATCAAGAATCCGGAAGATCTTCAAAAATTTAAATGCAATGTCAGTCGTTTTCCTCTGTTTTCTTAATTCATGATCTTTTATTGTTATCTGTATTTCCCCTCACAGAGAAATTTGTAATAACCGACTCTGTTTGTATGGCATACATCCCTACCCCCTATCTGAGATAATTGCGGTTATTATAGTAACAAGAGGTATTACCCGACCCCAATAAATAAACACGCTTTGTGTTCCGAACATAACAGTGGAATATAAAATTAGTAAGTCGGGGGAACCTGGCTGTTGATACACCTTTATTTATTATTATTATTTGTTAGCTTTTCGGATTTTTACTTACTATTTTTCTTCTTTTTGTGCTTCTGTTGCTTTAGAACGTGTCGTATCATGGCTCTCCACGACTTCCAGTCTGATGTAGCACTGAGTAAGCTTTGTCTGCTCACCAACGCTCCCAATCTCTAATCTGGAAACCATTTAAAAAAGTTCGTTAGGTGGGCTAGCTGCTATTTCCATATGTGCCTCTTGCCTTAAACATATCCTGTGAGTGTCAATTTCTCCAATCCACCTCGTGTCATTATGTCTCCTGTAAATTTCAACTGTCTGTTTCTGATTTTAAGTACGTATCTTTTTGTTTACATTTTATTTAAAACTTTCTCATTACTCGTATTTTCAGTACATGTATTTTCAGCATCCTTCTCTCGAACCACATCTCTGTTACCTCATGTCTTTCATCTGTAAGGCAATTATGAAGCATTGACATTACATAGCAGCTCAGCATTAAATAGGGCCCCCGCTCCATTTCGTTGGGTATGAGGAGGATTGTTAGCAACCCTGTAGGACGCAAAATAAGACCTATCGGGGGTGGAAGAATACTTGATCATTTAACTAGAGTTGGTGTCTCAACAAAAACACAATGGAGAAGGCAACTGGAAACCAATCTACCATCAAAATTCAAAGTATGAGCCGCTTAACCGGCAATAAGATTACTCTGAATTTAATACATAATTCCATTATTTTGAGAACAAACAAAATAAACTTGATAGTGCCTCAAATAATTAACTTATTCTAATTTATAAAGTCTTCTTACTTAACGAATTCGATGACATAACATTCTCAAAACGATACTTGATATTTACTAATCTTAGCTCCATATGGTATGGAGTCAAATCGGAAGAAACGAACATAGGAAGATTGTGTTACGCCAATCTCCCAAGCAATGATAGGTACTCCTGACTTGAAAATCAGCATTGACATTTTATTTTACTTTTTATCATTGGCTCGAAAACTAACTTATATCTCCAGTGGAAAACACGCAATTAATTGATTGATTGAGTTTTTACGGCTTATCAACCCTTTGTGGGTTATATCTCGAATTGTAGCAGGTCCCCATTTAAGTACTAACCTGGCTCGGCGTTGCTTAACTTCGGTACTAGAACGTAAACCGGGGAAACACACACAACAGTCTCAACGAAAAAACAACCTGCCCATCAGAGTTAATCCTATTCATCCAGGCTGCTTAAGTACAGCACAAGGCTAAAAAGTAAAATAGGTACGAAATTTCGAATCTAGAACGTTAAACTACTGATGCGGGTAAATAATACGCAACTGTTTCGACCACGAGACAAATAATCTCGATTTTTTTTCTTAGTGTAAAGATTGTATGTCGACTAAGTTGATATTTATTCAAAACGGATATGTTATATCCTTGGTATCAACACATGGGATTAGAAAAATATATATCAGCTGATTTCATGTTCGGAATTCGAATTCCATTGATGTTTTTGTCTTATTTACGTCATGATTTTTCACTTCTTTTCATTTTCTTTCCATGTTTGTTTCTCATTTTAGTTTGTTTGCTTATTTGTTTTCTCGACACCTTTTGGCTCACACTTCCGCCTACATATCTGACAAAAATATCATCAACTTTTAAGAGAAAAAGCGAAAAAAACAACAATACATTTGTCGTCGTTTGCTTCTTTTTCTTAATATGTTTTTTTTTATTTTTTCGTATAATTCTTAATCTCTTTGGTGTTTTCTTTTTTTATTATTTCGTTGCGAAAATATCATTTTCCGATTGCACTGCAAAATTCTCTTCATATAATCAAATTACTTGGCGAGAGTTATTGAATTCCGTGTGCATCCGAGGTCACTTGATGCTATTTTTATCTAACTTGTTTCTCGTTGTTTTGTTTTTTGTTTTTTTTTTCAGAAATTCATATTCTTTTTTTTTTATTATTTCTCTTGTATTTTGCTTGTTTCTTTTTTTTTCTTTCTTTCTTTTTCTTTACTTTTCTTGTGTTTCTTTATTCATTTTTAAACATGGGCCATTTAAATTTTCCCGCCAATATTCTCTAGCGAAAGCGTTGCATAAACCTTGAAAAGAAAAATGTATGAAGCATTTCTTTTAGATGTTTAAATTATTTTCTTACTTAAATACAGACACAAAAACACACACACACACATATATATATATATATATATATATATATATATATATATATATATATATCAGTATTATATTTACTTTTATATTTTCATACGTTCTATCCTTTAACCAATAAATAAAGCATACCAGAAAACTATATTTTATTATATATATAGTAGTCGTGGCTCGTGGGGACACATTCCTATGGGTAAGGGAAACTCGGATGAGATCCACTACGGAATATCTGTTCGAGTGGCGCTATATCGAGTCTAATTCCGACGGTACAGTTGGTATGACGCTTGTCTGATATCGTAACTGTCCAGGTTTCAATTCTCGGTAGTGGATGCGCACTGCTGATGAGTCCCAAATATAGGACGAATCGGCCCTCCAGTGCTTTCTGCATTCTGTAAAGGTTTCTTCTAGAATAGACATTGTTGTTAGTTAGGTTTCTAATTAAGAGTGAAATTAATGTTTCTTCTTTATTCGACTTCATAAAGTAGACAACCCCGGTCACCAGTTAATTTGAACTACATGAACTTTTCAATGGCTTATGAGTATGCCTGTTACCAGAGCTACGTACTCAGTATCTGAAGACGGAGCAGTCCTCTGTTAACTTGAGAATTATCTCTCTACTACTGTTTAACTTAAGATTAAACATACGCAAATCAAAAGAAAATGGAAGTTTGTTATTTCCTGCCTCGCTGTCCATTTAGCTCTACCTGCAGTAGAGTGGGTTTTCATGTTTGCACACCGATTTTGAAATCGAAATTATCCTTCTCCTAGACTGGTTGCCAACCACAGCCCAGTTGTTCCTGTTATAACTGGGGATTGACATACCAGGAAAATTCTAAGTAAACAATGGCACATGTCAGGAGCTTTATTTTTTATAATAAGACTTTCCATCTCTAAGATGGTAGGTGTTAATTTTAGAGTTTAGAAAAACAATCAATAAGCTTACTTTTAAAAGTTCAGCGATAATTCTTCTGTCGTCACTTTAATGACAATTTGATGTACGTTGATCCTTACTTCTCGTACAAACAATTATTTTTTATTTCATGGGTGACTTTCACTGAATTTCGCAATTAATTTCGATTATTCCCAAATTTATTTCAAAGTTATAAAAATTGTGACTGTACAAAAAATTTCGTAACAAAAAATCACGTAAAAAGTCGCCGAAAACAATCGCAGTAATGAAAATTTAGGAATCCAAAAATTCTGTAACATGAGCTATTGAAAGTTAGAGAGTTGTATCCCTTTAATTGAAAAAAGTGTGACACAGTGACACACTGACGTCCGTATTCATTATATAGATTATATCTATAATGGGTATATGAAAAGTTCACGACCTAACCAAGAAATCTTTCAAAAATAATCCGATATTAGAGTATTTTGGTCACATTTTGGGTTGATTGGTTGAATGAGTCGTTTGTTTTTACAGCTTATCGATCTTTTACAGGTTATTTAAAACCAGAAATTATTTTTAGATTGAATTTTTGGGGATATAATAATGATTTCCTCGTCCAAGTCTTACTAATTAACATATATCTCAAGGGGGGGGATAGTTGTGTTCATACCTTTCCCAAAGGTATTTTCCAGTAAGTGAATATAACGAAACTCGACTTTCAGATTTTCAATTCCGTGCCGTTATCCATTACACCACCCGCACATCCAAGCCTACACCAACTGGTTATTGTTGACCATGTTCACCACAGTCTATGAATATAGAATCCAGCGCAGAACGTAATCTGTTCAATGAAACAGCGTTAAAGATTAACACTCACGAGTCAGACAGTCTACTGAATATGACTATATCCCCAATACCACTAGCAGCAGCTGTTCCGTAATTCTTCAGTCTTCGTTATCAGAGGTTGGCAGTGGATATTCGGAAAAAAACATGGCCGCCTTTATACACGTCGTATTGAATATTTTGAGCCTTCTGATTGGTTAAACTTTCTATTGGTGAACTATAAAATGAGTCAGCTCATTTTGGTTGGCCCACTAGTACATAAGGTACCCAAAAACTCCAACAGTTATTCCCACACGATCATTTATTTAAATACTAATCAGGACGAATGTTGCTCAGTAACAGTTTTTTCACGGGATATGGTGGTAAGCCCTATTATTATGAAGGAGCTTTTCCGTGTGAGCCATTTTCATTAACATAATCTTTTGTATTTCAGATAACGATGAACTTCCTTCTTTTTTGTGTGTATATCAGAATTCTTCTTAAGCATTCCCAGTTCTCCTAATACTACTGGAATTGTGTTATATGAATACCCCAATTCTTGTATTTTCTATTTCTAGACCCTAATCATCACAGCTAAATATGCGCAGTATGGTGACAGGTTTTGATAAAGGTAGCATGTGACCTAGCAGAAGTGGCCTGGTTAGAAATGTCTTCAACTCGAGTAATCTTGTTTACTCTGACGGTGTACGATTGAAGGCATTCCCTAGTATTTAGATATGACTCCCAAGACGCCTTGGCTGCCTCAGCTTTCAAACTTTAAAAAAAATTCTTTCAGCACACGGCCACGATGCTTCTCCACCACTCCTGCTCAGAAAATAGAGCTACACAGTGCGTCAGCCATTAGGGAAGTTGCCCAACTGGTTATGGTTAGGCAACTTACAAGCAAATCTAGAATACTGAGCGGGATAATTACTATTTTAATGTCATGTCGCTCCTTTTTTTTCTGTGAACTTTCTTGGGAAAGACAGTGGAGAATTTTTGAATTCAGGCTTTCCTTTCTCTTTCTTTAATTACCACTCAAGACTAGGGAACTCGGTCTACCCTACTATTTAACCCATAGTTGTCGGGAGAAGAAATAAATTTATGCTTTTCTTCCAGTGATATTTGTGCGAATGTGGCTACAACAGACTAACCCGGATTTAAAATGTTAACACCTAAAATAATTTCAAATGTAATCATTATTATTATTATTATTATTATTATTAATATTATTATTATTATTATTTGATATCTTCTCTGACTATTAGATATTTCGGCCTGGTGATGATAGTCATACTTACTCTTACCCGCTCGTTACACAACACTATCCTCAGGGCATTGTTCCAGGCAGTGTTGTCACCTGCGCACTCCCAATGATGTCAGGTATACTCACAGCGCCCTACATAAAAGAAAGATTCCTAGAAATAGTCCCAACTGCACCAACAGTAAAAGGGATACTTTGGGCTACTGCTTGGTATATTTTTCTGATTTTCACTCTACCAGGTCTCAGTATTTCTATATTTTCTTCTGAACCGCCTTCACCTTCATCCTAAGGTACCGAAATGTGTATAAGAATCAATTTCTCTTCATCAGCTGTTTTTTTTAAATAGTTTCAGGAAATGTCTTGAGAATTTTATCTGAATTTGCACAGGAATTAAAATTGGTAGCTAAACAAGATATTTAAATTTCCTTTCTGCTTCATAACAATATTGTGCTTATTCAATATATTTCTAAATTCAGTTGAGGACAAAATTCTTGGTTATTCAATTTATTAATTACGTATAGTTATATCTACTTAAGAAAGCGTTTACATACTGAGTATATTACATTCTATTTGTTGAGATTCTGTTGCAATTTAATTACTACTCATGGATCTATTAATGATCCTGTTCTGACGAAAAATTTCCATATCATTTAATGACATGAATATTTTTCCCACAAACAAGAGTGTTTAACCAGCAAAAATGTTATATTGCTTTGTCTACAAAGATAACATTGTAAAACATTGTAAGAGTTTAATAGATTTGACTAGAGAACAAAGTTGAAGGTGGAAAGAAACCATTTTGTTCTATTATAAAACATTTTGAATTATAAAACTATTTTGTTATATTGCAAAACATTGTACGAAATTAATAGATTTGATTAGAGAACAACAAAGTAGAAATAAATTATTTTGTTATACTAAGTAAAGCGTACACTATTTACATTATTCGGACTATTGCCCTCATCTTTGTCGCCATATTTATTACAACGTT
>OZ038490.1:79536366-79618866 GCA_964036315.1 Acanthosepion esculentum | reverse complement strand
GCTTGTCAGTCTCCTCACGGATGAAGAAGAGACTTGATGCAACAGAAAAGTGGTTTTACAGAAGGTGTAGCGGACACCCTGAAGGTGGGAGCTGATATCTGACCTGTCCACCCCAAATAAGAATGTCACAGGGGACCCGCTAACGTTTTAAAAACTAATTCCTCAGTGGCCGAATCGGTTAAGGCACGTCAGGCTATATGACGGTTCCGTATAGGATACAGGTTCGAATCCTGTCGGAAGACAAATATTTTCTCGGACATTCAGGCCGGTAAATGTTATTTAATACTGTTTATTATAAACAGAGCATTTACTTAAATACTTGTATCTATAAAAAGAATGTTAAACATAAAAATGTCTTTAAACAATTTTTCATATAATAAAAACATGGTTGATCATTTTTTTTATGAGGTTTTGAACATAGCGTGGTAAGACGGTTTAAAGAAATACTCAAACACATAAGCTCTACTAAAGAGACTCATCTTTGCACATAATCACATAATCACGGAATATTCTTTAACGAGGTTAATCTGGTTGACTAATTACTATGGTGAGCTCGTTCCTCACTGCATACCCCGTATTTATATATTTGTGCTAAGTTAAGTAATTGATTTATTTCGTCTGCCTTGTCCCTTCAATACTTGGGTGATCATTTCCCTCCACAACTACCTGCTTTTTGTTGATCTAATTAAAACAGTCCCCTTTACTACATATCTTTTTTACATTTTTCTGGCACCCATTCAGTCAAACGTTTTAAGCAGATGCCTCGAAGCTCCTTCACAATTTCTTTACCTTCAGTATATCATGTGAGAGTTAAATTCTCCAAGACAACGCAACATAAGCAAGAACCACTGGCCAACAGCACAAGAAAACTCTCAGGTGAGCTAGTATCATCGAAAGAGAACCATACAGGCTAAGAATTACATAAACTTTAAAAACATGCAGGTGTTTTAAAACGGTGTTTTGTTACAGCCGAATAGGTTTTTTTTCCATCTTTTTTATTGTAAATACTCAAGGACTTGTTCTTTATTTTCGATCCAGGCTTTTTACTTAGAATTCGAGAACCTGAAAGAAATGAAGCAAGACTGACATCAAAGCCCAAAACTTATTTAAATAATTTAATTGGGGTGACTTGTTCCTTGAAATAAAAATAAAAAACAAGAAACAAAAACCTATTGTCGGGTATGATTCTTTTAAACGCAAAATAAACGACAAACGCTGACCACCGGTACTGGGAATCTTTCAGACGAGCTAAAATTATCGAGAGAGACAATACATGCAAATAATTACATAAACTTAAAACAAACATACTGGTATTTTAAAAAGCGAATATTCTTTTGATAAACCCGAATATTTGGATTTTTATCACAACTACAGCTGATCTTATTTTTTATTTGCAATCCGGACTTTTTATTGGCTCGTTACATTTTTTTATAATTTATTTTAATACTTATTATTTATTAATAGTTGTAATGAATCATTCAACAATGTATTCTCCTTGTTTATGACCTCCTGCCAACGATCCACTATCTTTTCAAGGCCCTCGACGATAGAAATCATTAGGTTTTGACTCGAAAGTTTTCTGAAGCCATATTATAAGCTCCATGTCGCTGTTGAATGAAACACCGTTCAAATTGCTATAAAGCGACCGAAAAAAGTAGCAGTCTGAAAGGGTTAAGTCAGCAGAATATGATGGGTGTAGCGGAACTTCCCAACCGAGCTCTTCATTTTTATCCACGAATAGCCTGGTGTCGAGCTAGTAAACTGGTGGCAATTGGAGAAGCGCTGGAATTGGTTTCTCTCGATCAATACATGTGGCACGCATGCGCCGTGTTCCTTGATCTTACCCATTGAGTGAAGATGACGAGCGACAGTAACCTGAGAACTTGCCATCTCCTGGACCAGATGTGTTGCGGTTCTTCATTAATCAGCGCGTACAATTTGTTCTCATCAAACCGAACAGGTCGGTCAGAACGCGGAGAGTCTGTCAGTTCGATCTTCGCATCCATGAAACATGAAAACCATTTTTGTGCAATTGCGTCGGTAATGAAATCACCTCTGTACAAAGCATGAATTTCTCGAGCAGCTTTTGGAAGCTTTGTGACCTTTATGAAAAACAAAGAGAAGAACATGCCGAACAGGCTCATCCTTGTTTAGTTGACATTCCATCTCAAACAGGTACTTAAGCTGAAATCAAATTTCAACAACGTTGGACAGGTGTCTCACAGGATGGCCAGAGTTACTCAGAAGCAATAAATGCTACGAAAGATTATTCTCCGCGACCATTTGCAGAACATCAGCTAAAACTAATGAATATACGTAGCAACGTAATATTTCTTGAAGTAGACCAATGGCTTTTTGTTGGGGTTTTTTTCTTTGTATTTACGATGAAAAATGATGAAAGAAAATGTGATAAAAAATATTAATAAAAAATGAATAATGGTTAGCATACCGTTCTCGCGATTGCCAAATAAACATCTCCGCTCCGCTTGTCAATATTTGAATTTTGCCAACCCCTACCCACGGAACTTATCATAATGATTATTAATAATTATATATATTTTAACGTGGGCAAGACCTCATGGAAAAATTTTGTTTTGTTAAAGCATTTTACTTAAAGAACATACTGGATATTTATTTTAATTTTTCGGGGTCTCGTTACACAGGGTGACTGTAAAGTCTGAATACAGTAACACCCCCCCCCCTTCAAAAATGTCAAGATTAATATCTGGCGGAATACGATCCTATTCACCACGGTCACGTCTCCCAATCCAGTTATGGAAATTGTTTTAGGAATTAATTGAATGATTGATCCGTTTTCTGCGGCTTATCAAACCTTTGAACGTTATTTAAAGCCTGAAAATATTTTTAGATTATAAAATTTTTTTCTTTAGATAATAATGATTCAGGGTATTTGCGCGTAAGTGAATATAACGAACCGAACTGAAATTGGGACTCAGCTCGCTAATTAATAATCCCTTGCCATTATAGACTACACCACCCGCGCATCCAGGCTTACAGCACCTGTTATTTTCAAGCGGTTACCCATCTAGATAATGACCAGCTTCAAATCTGCTTAATTTCGGTGAACATTATGGAGTCGGTGTTTTAGAGTGATGTGGTCGTAAACCTAAGGGAATAGTCATTCATTCAGTCTCTTACGGATATATCCTAATGGGTAGGGGTTCTGTCCTTTTGGAACCACTCAGAAAGATCTTCACCGACGCTTTCAATTTGAGGCATTAACTGAACGCTCAACATGGTACGGTATGTCTCACTAGTTACGTTTCTTTTAAATAAAACTTCCCAAAACATGATCTTTCTATACCATAATCAGTTGCATATTCCTTACTGTTTGTAAGGGTCCATCTACCGCGGATTGCTTTCCGAACAGTACTGAACGTTCTGTCGTTTAACCTCACCATTCACGTAAAAACAAAGCTTTGTTGCTGAACAACACACGTCTTCTGTGAAGCGGGCGTTTTCATCCAAATTCATGTATCCAGATTTTATGGTCTCTCTGCAGTTTGTAATTTCACAAAAAACCCATTTATTGAAACCTCGTTGTTTTTTAGCGGGTTTTTTTCTCATTTTTCCAACACGTCCGTTTATTACAACCCCAACTGTTATTTGATCCCCGATTATACAATCCTAACCCAACATTTTATTGTTATTTACTAATCATAACTCGTTGAATAATGAGGATGATGATGATAATAATAATAATAATAATAATAATAATAATAATAAAAACTTGACTGACAAGTTTTAGGAGAGCAATCGATCTAACAACACCGTTGGCATGGATCTTGCTAGAAATTGTGGTACCTTGGAATAAGAACATCTTGAAAGGCGGAATAAGAGATAATGCCTTGCAGGGGAAATATACCAAGCAGCGGCTGAAGTCGTCCCTGTTGTGAATGACGTACTCGATTCAATCTCCAATTAGGAATGCGCTTCGAACAGTGTGGTGTCTGCTAAGGAAAGTGCTGTCTCTCTAAGCTGTGGGTAGGTGGTGATATATGACCATCATTACTCGTCAATAATAATATGAATAATAATTGAGTGGCGGTCTTTTGTCTTGATGAATTAAGTTGAGAATGGTAATATTAGCCGTTTTCTTACAAGAAAACATTTGGCATTCATTGGCCGAGCAGCTAGTAAGTACTACTGTCGGTTGAAATTTATAAAAATAGTTCTCTTTTTTTTCTTTTTTTTTTTTAAGCGTTTCGCCCCAAGCAACGCGGGAAGCCACTAGCACGCAAGGAGTTACAGAGAGTTGAAGCGAGAGCAAAGAGGAATGATAGAGGAAAGGATGAACAGACGGTTATGGGGATAGAACAGGGCGTCTGGAGACGTCGATTGACATTACATTTGAATAGTTGGAGGTTATAGCTATCAGGGAAACAGGAAAAGGGGAAGGAGTTCCACAGGCGAGAAGTGCGAGACATGAAGCTATTGGAATAGAAGAGACGGTTAGATTTAACAGTTTTGACAGTGAAAGGGTGAGAGCGAGATGCCAGACTAGTTGAACATTTAAAATCACGAAGTCTGGGAACCAGCGAATGCAGCTCATTGGAGCAGTTACCGTGAAAGTATTTGTAAAAAAGACAAAGTGAGGCGACGGCACGTCTGTGAGAGAGCGACTGCAGACAATATGCCAGATCAGGGCCAATTACATTGCGTATCCGTCTCTGGATTTTATCAAGGAAGTTGGGACAAACAAAAGGGGCTCCAGACCATATAAGACAGTTTTCAGGAAAATAGATTTCTAAAGTCCAGTAGCTGTATTGATAGGAGTTTCCTTACTAAACCATTTTTCTTGAAGTAAGGTGGAATATCATTATCGTTATTACATCATTATTTTCTGCTGCCTGTTGTATTTGTTTCTGCTATTGAAAGTCCTCAAGTGATCTGACTTCCGTTATTTGGTACAGTTATTTGTGATTCAGTAGCGCCAGTCCACATGGTTGAAAGTGGATGGTCTTTGCCAAGATCCGCAGCCATTTTTAACCATTGACCCGAGAAAGTCGTTATATACAAAAAAAAAACTTTTTTTTTCTATTTAAATGTGTTTGAAATGATGCATGATATCCATATGAAAGTCTCGATCTTACGAGGTTCCAGTAATTATCCCACAGGTCTGCTTGTCAGTTATTTGACATTAACCACAAATATGACCCATGATGGCTGATGCACTGCCCATCTCTATTCATGGGCGGGAGTATTAAGCGAGAATAGTAGCTGGGTACTGAGACCTAGGCAATATCAAGCATAGAATTTACCACATTGCACTTATGTATTTCTTTGATCAATTATGTCATCAATGCAGCAAAGCCAATAAATCATCAGTTTTTTATTCGAAATTCATAAAATATGTTTTTAATTCTTTTTATTCTAGAATAATGAAAAACAAAACTTTTTATCTAGACAGCAGCAGATGCAGCGAAATCAGCAGTCAAGTTAGGTTTAAGACTCCACAGAGAATTGTCCTACGGAACAAAAAACTAGAGAATTAAAGCGTTAGTTATTGGATTTGGTGACATAGTAATTGTGAGCTCAATCCCTGAGCCGGGTGTATACTTATACTCAGTGGAAACGGGCGAGTACTAATAAATGAATTGTGCTAAGAACTAGTGGAACGAGAACAGTTGATTAAATAAAGGATTCAGTTCAGAATTTCCTGTACGTTACCCAGATCGATATACACCTCATGAAGACCGGAGAGCACAACGACCGAGATAAGGACAATAGTCCGGATTTAAATAGTGTAAATAATGATAACGCCTCATCCCAGAATTTCAGATAAAACTTATATTTTCCTTTACTGTTTTGGCGAGAAAAAAAATTACTATGAAAATTTATATCAAATTTTCATTTCAAATTTCAACATAATTCTTTCGAATTAATATATATATATATATATATATATATATATGTGTGTGTGTGTGTGTGTGTGTGTGTGTGTGTGTGTGTGTGTGTGTATTAAATTACATTCGTCGTCTTTCTGAAAAGTCTGTCCGGTTCGTTTGACTCGTTCTTGTAAAATCTAACATTTAAAAAATAGAGTAAATTGCAGCGTACAAGTCGACCTCGAGATTTCTAGATCAAAATTATTATTTAGACTTATACCTACCGTATATGTCAGCCCTCAAACAAACAAAAAAAACTTAGGTCTACCGTTAAATGAAGTGAGGTTACAGTATAAGATAACCTGTGCCAAAACTACATAAGATCAGACTACTTACCTGTATATTGAGTTATTAACTGTAATATCTTTCTGTGTGCGTTGTATAGCAAACAACCTACAGCATACCAGTATATACCGTATATTGTATCTATATACCTTAGCGAACATTTAATAATTCGTCAGGTCTACTGATAAACACATTAAAGTCAACATCAACTCCTATAAAATATTAATACTGTAGATTACGCATCATACCAGGTAGCTTTTTTATATTACTGCTATGCATCGTATGTCATTGTAAAACACAGTATCACTCATCCGCCATTTGCATCAGTGATGTAAACAGACAACCAGTGACGCCACCAATATCATTCGGCGAACTCCAAAACTGTGCGTCTATTACATTATCGACACGCATACCATACCCTATTGTTTGAATGACCGTCTGAGTTAAACAGAGTTTCGGCTAGTGTCTACACTTAGTGAACCAGCTGTTGGACACGATGTGTCGTAACGTTAATAGAATACTAAATTTGTGTTAATATTTTAGTATTTTATATTAATTTCTGTGTTAATATGCCAAATATCTTCCCTAAAATTTTAGTGGGGTATATTTGTGGTAGCCTGCTGTGCAGTAATTGTTAGGAGGGCTGTCCACTTGTTTAAAACTCAATTGGAATGCTTTGCATTTTATGCTCGCCATATAAGTTGTTGTAATGGAATGTCCCACACTCCCTATCGCCTATGTGAACTAGTAGAGATATGGATATGCCTGGGAGCTTGCTTCGAGAATTACTAGCCTGCCACCCGATTCCCTGTCTATTAGTAGTGTATTCTCTTTTACAATAAACCTCTCTTTCATCTACGCACGTGTTGCTGTGCCTTCACCAGAGTGCCACCTTTATCTGTTTGTAACCTCATTAAGGATACAACATAAGTCGACCCTTAGTTAGTCAAGATTTTTTAGTCTTGAAAACTCGACTAGTATACCGCAATTTACTGTAATAAACATTTCCAACTAAAAAATCTTTGCATGCCCGTATATGTGCATCCAAGCGTATGTGTTTCACTTTTAATGTGTGTCCAGATGTGTACTTCTGTGACTTCTTTGCATGCGAGCGTGTGTCCGTATTTTGTTTTAATACGACACAAATCCGGATGCGCACGGGAATAACGAAAAGTGCCTTCCAAAGCTAAGCAACGTATTAAGAAACAACAGATTTTCGTTAGAAACAAAGAAAAGAGTACTGAACCGTTATATAATATAAGTCCTCTTCTATGGCAGTGGGTGCAGAACAATTTTCTCACAAATGTAGAAGAGGCTTGATGCAACAGAAATGTGGTTCTACAGAAGGATAGTGAGAATACCATTGATAAAGTATGTGAGGAACGATAAAGTTTTAGAGAAAACTTTTAGAATACTTTCCATAGAACCAGAAAGATAGTTAAAATTTTCAGGACACATAATGAGGAAAGAAAGCTTGGAGAATTTGACACTCACAGGACATACTGAAGACAAACGAAAAACAGTGAGTAAATGGGTGACAGAACAGGGACTGGGAGACATACTAAGGAAACAAACATTCTTCTTCTTTCTTCCTATCCACTTGACTTTTGTAATCGTAGTGGGGGGGGATCCGAATACAGAAGACATATTGAATCTCCTCCACAACGGTCTATCAGCGACAGCCATCAACAATTCTGGTGTAGTCATTCTTGTCCATTGTTTGACATTGTCTAACCAGTTTTTACGTTGGCGTCCTCTCCTACGTCACCTTCAACAGTGCCTTGCAATGTGTCCAAACTACACCATTTTTCTCTGTTTGACAGTGGCGAGAAGAGGTTCCTGGTGGCCTACAAAACTTTCAACCCTTTTCCGCACAAAAATCATTGGTTTTATATCCAAACATTACTTAGAACTAAACAGATAAGAAGTTGTGAATATTCATAATCGCTCACATCCTGTATGGACACGGCTTTTGAAAGAAGAAGATATCTTTATACGTGCACCCATATGTCTAAGAGACAATGCGAGACATTTCTTATTAGCAGTATGTGTGTGCATTCCCCGTCTGTCTGTATGTGTGCTAAGTTGTGCGGGGAGTTGTACTAGGATGTATGGGTGTGTCTGTAAGTGGCTCTCATTAATTTCATCGAAAAGACTGCCTTCTTTCTGTAAATAGCCGCACGTCTCTTCCCTTTCATTATTTTGAACATCAACTTCATCAACGACATTTTATAGATTTTTGTTTTGGCTAATGAAATCCCGTTGAAAACTTTCTGCTTACCAATTTAATATTTTCTTTCATCGTCTTTTCTTTCAATATTTTTTCTCAATAAACACAACTTTAAAAAAAACATATTCAATCAATATTTGGAACCAAAATATCTAGGTACAAAAATAAGCCAATTACCTATAATTTATTTAGCTAGTTTAAAATATATACATACCAACGAATTTGAATTCGGCACGGGCTAAACATAAAATTAAGAGAAATGAAGTTCATTGTGAATCGAATTATAAAATATCAACTGAGTTATAATTTAATCAGACGGGGGTAAAAAAAAAAACGTTTTTTATAGTTTTTTTATTTCTCTTTTCCTACTATTTTTTCTTTCTTTCTTTTTCATTGCCTTTTCGTTTTTTCATGTATTAAAGTCGAATCACGAAAACAACTAAGCCAACTTTAATTTATAACACGAGTTTGTGGTTTCAAAAATAGCTGTACCTCCAACAAATCTTTGTCAAATGATAATCCTGGGGTCAGTATTGATTTCCTGAATGAGACATCTTTTTTTAATATAATTCTACATAGATTGTTGTTGTTGTTGTTGTTGTTGTTCTTCTTCTTCTTCTTCTTCTTCTTCTTCTTCTTCTTCTTCTTCTTCTTTTTCTTCTTCTTCTTCTTCTTCTTCTTCTTCTTCTTCTTCTTCTTCTTCTATGTGCAAGTTCCTTTCAGGGCGTGAATGAATATGGCTACGTTTGTCCCTTTGCTAATTTACTAATCTTCCGCTACTCATCACGCCACCCACTTACACAAGCTCATCAGGTACGTATCCCTCGGCTATATCCCTCTTGTCCTCGACATGCCCTGTGAGTGTTAAATTTTCCAAATTATCCTTCCTCATTATGTGCCCAAGACATTTCAACAGTCTCTTTGTGATTCTCTATCCATTTTGTTTCCATTTTACCTAAGACTTCTTCGTTGCTTAAGCACTCTTTCCATGCTATTCTCAGCATCCTTCTGTGGCACTGCATTTCTGTTGCTTCCAGTTTTCTCATCACGGCGTGTGAGAAGTGTAAGAGAAATAGGGACGTTGTACCCTAAATGTTATTTCTCACTCCCACTTCAGGAACGTATCTTGAGAATCCCTGTTAAAAGAGACTTAAGATTTTCTTCTTTTTGTTTTAATGCCATGTGCCTTCAAGACACATGTGATAATGGCTCCCCACAGATTCCGTTTCTTTATTATCTGTGAATTGCCAAGATTTCTGCAGAACAGAAAACTGGGTGGGTTTCCCTACGCTACCGCCATTGTTATTCAGATTAGTATGTTTCCTAGTCTGGCTGCCACCCAAATTTAAATACTATACTATTTAACCCATAGATAGGGGAAGAAGAGCTGAATACATACTTCTACACAACATACTAGGCAATAATTTGATCTCAGTTCACGAAATCTTCTTTCTACCGCTAATAACAGTTACGCTACCCGTACATCCAGATTGTATTATAGTTTCTAATTGCGTTTTGGTCTCTTTACTGACTCTCTTTTTAGCTTCTAACGACAGTTTGGCTAAGTGACCACTGAAAATTTTCACAATAATACCTCTGCCTCAACAAGTAGTCGTTTCTGTTTACTACTGATCCCAGTTCACTAACGTTTTTTTTTTCAAATCCAATATAAATGTTGTATCCTTAAAGAGGTTACAGACAAAGGTGGTACTCGAGTGAAGGAACAGCAACACGCGCATAGATGAAAGAAGAGTGGTTTATTGTAAAAAAAAAATAAAATAAAATACACTACTGAAAGACATAAAATCGGGTATTAGGCAAATAAATTGCCGAAGTAAGCCCCCAGGTATATCCAGTGCTCACTATATGTAGCTACTGATATAGTCAGTCCACATAGGCGATAGGGAGTGTGGGACAGTCAATTACAACAAGTTTGGAATTTAGTTTTCCTTTGTCTGGACTGGTTGCTGACAAAGGCTATAGGGTTCAGCTTTTCTTACTATTTATCCATAGTTGGGGGAAGAATAGATGGTTTCATGCTTTTCTCGAGGCTGTTTGCACGTAAGTGAATGCAACAAATTTGACTGGAATTCGAACTCGGCTCTCTGATTTATCAAACCGAGTCGATATCCATTTCACAATATCCATAAGCCATTAAGTGCATATATATATATATATATATATATATATATATATATATATATATATATATATATATATATATATATATATATATATATATATATATATATATATATATATATATATATATATATATATATATATATATATATATATATATATATTCAAATCATGCTGAAGAGACCAGTTCGTGTTTTTAATTTCAAATAATATATAGTCACTGGGTCGGGTAGCTGTCTACCACCCCAGACGAGACTCTGCCCTTCAGCATAGCCTCGTCTGTGTTCCTCTCTTCCCGAAGGCAGAGAGTTTAACAAGCACAGCTGGAGACGAATCTCCAACTAATTCCCGAAGCAAGCTCCCAGGTATATCCTGTGCTGACTATATATAGCTACTGATATAGTCAATCCACAGAGGCGATAGTGAGTGTGGGACATTCAATTACAACAATACAGTTTTGTTATGGGAAAATAATCAGTTTCTTGTGCCACTCCAGGAAGTACCTAACTTCTCCTGTCTTGTTTTATCTTTAGAAAATTTAGATCAGATAAAAGTAAAATGGAGCATTGCTACCATACCCGGGCTGAAGCTGCTCATTCCTCCCTTCCAGCTTGACAGAGTTCAAAAGGATATACGCAGTCTTGTGAGTGCGTTCCTTCAGTCCGTTTCCTGCAGACGAAAATTCTCTGTCGCTATTTTCATGGCAAATATTCAGAAAAGCTACATTCTTTAGCTCCATCAGTTCAGTCGTCCAGGGTGGGGCAATAAACTACATTCAGGAGCAAGGACTCTGATTAGGCTTTGAGAGGCGTGGAACCACATCTTAATTGCTGTTGTTCAAAGCTCTACCCTGAGCCGGGTGGTAGCACCTGTTAGGCTCCCAACTATCGACAAATAGTTAACTCCCTGGGATCAAAACACTATTAAAGTGGAAAATAGGTTTTTATAATAAAAAAACAACTATAGATTTGACTCTCGACAAAAAACCCTTTTTACAAAAATACATCAATGAAACCTAATCTCCTACAAACTGATTTCTTACAAAGAATATATATTCTAATCATAGAAATGTATCCTAAAAATCTTGTCGGCCATAAGTAAACCATTGAGATAGATATGTTATAAACCAAAATAAACCAAACCAAAACCATTAGTTCAGATGTTTACAGCTAAGACAGGCCATACCATGTAGACGGGATTGGATCGTCCTCATTCCCAAACTGGGGATCCAGGATAATTTATATGAACTGGTATGGTGTCCATTTTATTAACATGGTGTCAATATTATTTATAAGAACTAATATTCTGTCCAATATAATTTCACTAATAAGATAGACTATTTCTAACATAGAGCATAATCTAGTTGTACTATTATGGTGTTCATTATAGATTTTACTAACAACGTGTCCAATACAGTTTTACTGACAAGTTGTCCAATATAGTTTTATTAACAAGGTGTCCAATATAGTTTTACTAACAAGGTGACCAATATAGTTTTACTGACAAGGTGTCCAATATAGTTTCACTGACAAGGTTTCCAATATAGTTTTACTAACAAGGCGTCCAATATAGTTTTACTAACAAGGTGTCCAATATAGTTTTATTAACAAGGTGCCCAATATAGTTTTACTGATAAAGTTTCCAATATAGTTTTACTAACAAGGCGTCCAATATAGTTTTACTGACAAGGTGTCCAATATAGTTTTACTGACAAGGTTTCCAATATAGTTTTACTGACAAGGTGTCCAATATAGATTTACTGACAAGGTGTCCAATATAGTTTTACTGACAAGGCGCCCAATATAGTTTTAGTGACAAGGTCTCTAATATAGTTTTACTATCAAGGCGTCCAATATAGTTTTACTGACAAGGTGTCCAAAATAGTTTTACTAACAAGGCGTCCAATATAGTTTTACTAAGAAGGTGTCCAATATAGTTTTACTAACAAGGCGTCCAATATAGTTTTACTAAGAAGGTGTCCAATATAGTTTTACTGACAAGGTGTCCAATATAGTTTTACTAACAAGGCGTCCAATATAGTTTTACTAACGAGGTGTCCAATATAGTTTTACTAACAAGGCGTCCAATATAGTTTTACTAATAAGGCGTCCAATATAGTTTTACTGACAAGGTGTCCAATATAGTTTTACTAACAAGGCGTCCAATATAGTTTTACTGACAAGGTTTCCAATATAGTTTTACTGACAAGGTGTCCAATATAGTTTTACTGACAAGGTGTCCAATATAGTTTTACTGACATGGTGCCCAATATACCTTGACTAATATGGTACCCATTATAGATTTACTTACATGGTTTCAAGTATTATTCATAAGATCTGGTATAGTGTCCAACATAGTTTTACTGACTGTTTAACTTATGTATTACAGTCAAAGTCACGAGTCTCGGAACCCATTGGTGTCATGGGGTAGATATATGCATTGTAGCCATAGCTGCAGTTTATACATCTAGTGTAAGATAACTTGGTGGATGCTATCCCACATCAGCCTTGTTATTAATTAATTAAATAGTTTTACCTTCTCCTATACTGGTTACTCGTCTACTGTAAGAAGGTCTGCTCTGATATTTAACCCATAGCTGGAGGAAGATGGATCCACGCCTTTTACAAGAGCATTGGTCCGTATTGAACGAAAAAGATTCGATCATAGATTGAACTTAACACGCTAAGTTCACTTTCCAACAACCATTACGCTCATCTATACTTATATATGTGGCACCTCGACGCGGTGTAATGATTAGAAAGCTTGTCTTACTAGTCTGATTACGACTGAGTAGTGAGTTCGATCTTTACTGAATGCTTCATACTTACGGCCTTGTGCCACATCTAAGCCACGCTTAGAAGATCATTGGCATTCCGACGTGGTGTAATAGTTAGCAAGATTGTCTCGCTAGAACAATTACGACTGAGTAGTGAGTTCAATCCTCACTGAGTGCCCCATCGTTTCTTCCCTGTGCCACATCTAAGTTACGCTTAGAAAATATCCATACTTGTGTATAATATATTCAAATTTATTAGAAATGTTGGAATAAAGTGCGCTATAAGAATTTTCTTTAAGTGATAAATTCTATAGTATATCATTATTTTTTAACCATTGGTTAATCTAATCAGATCTCACATTTTCAATAAAAAATTCCAGACTTTTATGAGATGACGTTTGCGAATGTAAACGTTGTTTTTGCTTTGCTTTGATGGTACTTTGAACTACATTATGTTATGATGTATAAGACAATCCCAGGTTATGAGATGATGTGTTGAGTTCAAATTCTATCTTATACATCATGTTTTTCTCCAATCACTACAATCATAATCTGTTCAAGTCTAGAGTTAACAGTTATCTTCTCTTCCTATCCTTATACACTGTCCCTTAACGGGCTGATTGAAAAAGGGTTCGATAGACTCATTGAAGGGATTCCCAGAAGCCCATGCCTTAAAAAAAATGCACAAAATTGTACTCACAAGTACAGATCTCATATTACGAAGAACTTTATCTATGTTAAATATGTGTGATCTTAGGTGGTTTTTTTTTTGTTTTGTTTTTTTTTTTTACAAAAATGATCAATGGAAAATATCATGATGCCATTTCTGACCTTAGGTCTCTGGTTGGGACCCGGAAGGAGATGTGTATGCAACAGAAATCAAAGAAATAATAATAATAATAATAATAATAATAATAATAATAATAAATTTATTGTAAGTATTATTAGAATAACAAAACTAATTTTGATGAGAAGAGCAAAAAAAGTGATAGCATTTAAATCATATTGAATACAAGGTGGATTTAAATAATAATAATAATAATAATAATAATAATAATAATAACTACAAATACAAATAAAAACGTCCTCTATTGCAACGCTAAGTATTTGAGCTTAACAACTTTGGTAAATGTTGTAAAAACAATTGTAATAATGTCGATTATTAAGAAGGTACAAATGAATAGATTTAAAACTTACAAGTTTTTCCATTTCACTGAAGCAGACGTCAAAAAACATGAATGTTATCGCTTCCTCTTTTGTTCTTTATTTTATTTTTTTATGGCGCTGTCACCAATACGCCTTTTCCGACTTTCCTCGCGATTAAACCAAAATAGCCCATTATGTATGCGTTACTGGCAGAGCATAACAAACGTGCTTGTATGGAGTGAACCACTGTAAAACAAAACAAAAACATATGTGGTATTTATTAATTGCTCAGTGAGGATGAAATTCACTAGCAAATGAACAGCGGCTAACTATCGCTCTTGAATATATAAAGGAATGATTTCACATTCTTCTGAACAAAAACACGATATTTACGAAGTACAGCTTAGTTCACCTTAGGTAATATATGGAGAATGGAGATAGTGATAAGTTAATTTTCCAAGTTTGTTTCCCTAGAAAATCAACCTTCGATATCTATCTGGGTGAGATCCCTAGCCTCATTGGGATATACATAACAGTTACAGTCGCATGATCGACTCTAAATACCTTATATCAATAAAATAATAATAAAAAAAAACAATATATTTAAATATTTTCCACGTTGGTAACATTATCTAAAATTATCTAATTTATTCAGGAATAAATGAAGCGATAACTGAAAATCACTTGGTGGACAGAGAATTCATTTTCGATTGATTTGTCTCCTATTTTGGTTTCAAGAATTAAATACGCTTTTTTATTTTATATTGTGCTCCATATAAATTGTTAGAGCATTTTATCTTTAATAGATTTCTTTCACTTTCTAGTATTAAAACATCTTTAACTCTATATCTGATGAAAAAATATCTCTATATATACACATAAACATTTTTATGTTATTTTAATTCTAAAAACGTTACAGGCTTAATGTTCTAGATGGAAAAGATTTTAAAATTCCTTTTTCTTTTTCTTGTCTATTGTTTACAATTCATTTTATTCTCTTTTTTTTCTCCTTCAAAAAATACTTACTTTGAATCGATACAAATAAAATAATCAAATGTGGGGAGATCTAGATCAGGCTGGTCCGAGTTCAGAATCTCTGGGTTGGGACAGATATTTCTAGACATTTCGAGACAAGGGTAATATATTCTTAGAACTCTGAACTTGCACGAAGAGGATTCTTATGTAAAAACTATAAACAGGCCAAAAGATGTTTTTCCATTTCTTTCTTTTTGCAAGCCAAAAGAACAATGGTACCGTGAGATGCTGACTTGAAGCAACGGAAATGTGTTTCTACAGAAAGATGCTGAGAATATCATGGACCGATCATGTGAGCAACGACGACGTTCTAGCGAAAATGAAAACAAAATTATACTTAACATTAGGAAATGTCTAGACCAAATAATGAGAAATGAGGGCTTGGAAAATTTGATACTCACGGGACAGATTGGGGACAAGAGGAGAAAGAGAAAAACAACTCATTGTTGCCTCGCTAGTTTTAGTAAATGGGTGGTGGAACAAGGTTTAGGAAGGACAGAAAAAGTCAACATTTATCAAGAGCTACAAAGGACAAGAATTGTGGAGAGCCATGATCATCAATGCCCTTAAAGGGACACGACAAAGAAGAAGAAGAAGAAGAAGAAGAAGAAGAAGAAGAAGAAGAAGAAGAAGAAGAAGAAGAAGAAGAAGAAGAAGAAAAATCCACACACGAATTGTGGAGGAAGGCGATTTGAAATGCAACTTCACAGAATATGTATATATGTCATAAATTCCAATTATGTGGCATACAAAATCACGTCTTTAAAGAGAAACAATTTAAAAACGCTACATAGGTTTATTCCAACACAATATGTTCACTGATTCCTAGCATGAGCCCCTATGAATGTCCGAATGACGCTGCACATTCGTTATTCCCATATGTTTTTACTTTTTTTATTCCTTTGTGCATATTTTTGTATTTTTGTTACAGTGTGTTATATACCATACCTATGAACAGTAAAGGGTGTGTCCTAATCCTCATAAATACATTGTACACGTGGGGGTGTAATATGCTGAAAAGAAACATTCCGGTCATGAGAGAGGAAAAACAAAAATATTGAAGAAAATGAATAGTAATCAAATGAAAGTTTTCGAAATCCACGAAAGAAAGTTTTATTATATTTCTACGAATAATTCCGACTAGTGTTCTCGCCTTAGTTACTCCCATTACGATATGCACACGCACTCATACATACACACACAGACACAAATATATATATATATATATATATATATATATATAAGTGTAAATATAAAAGTGAATATTGAAGTCAACACTCAGAGGCGACAGGCTGTTTCATGCTAGACGAAATCGATTGCGGCCTGGCGATTGTGTCTAGCATGAAACAGCCTGTCGTCTGTGAGTGTTGACTTCAATGTTCACTTTTATATTTACATTTACATACGCTCTATCTCTGATACTGAGCACTTTAACCCATAATTACAGCACACCTTAAAACTATATTTCTTCTTTATATATATATATATGTGTGTGTGTGTGTGTGTGTGTGTGTGTGTGTGTGTGTGTGTGTGTGTAAAAATAAAAATATATCTATAAAAAGACAATATGAATAAAGATAAAAGGAAAACTTTTGTTTAGCAACACATTTCGTCCTCCGATAGATTTTATCAAGGTAAATGTGAGGTTGTAACAAAATTAAAAATATCGCTAGGTTTTTGTTATATACTGTACATATGAACACTAATGTGTATGTCTGAATCCTCATAAATACTTTGGACACTATTGTAAGTGGGGGTAATATGCTAGTCCACGACTAGCAGTGGTTTACCTACTTCACGCCGCTGGCGAGTATTGTATTTTATTGATGTTATAAAGATTACCATTTCATTTCCAACCTCTGTTTTGGTTATTCCTCATTCATTAACCTTTCCTAGGTTATAACAGTGTGCAAGAAGGTGACACTAACGGACCATCATGAGGTTCATTTTTATTATGTATGAACTCTTGAGTGGGTGTGTTTTTGTTTTATTCTTGCAGGGTTTTTGCTATGTACGGTATTGTTGTGATGGTATAACCCAACTTCCCCATTCACGATAATGGACGGACGGTTTGCCGATTAAGTGCGACCACAGCAGGCGGTCGGGGGCGACTTCGTTTGTAACACCTATTGAGGTTAGCATACTCTCGACTCTGTCTCTGTACTACATCCGATTATAAACTTATTATTGAAAACCTACATTCGAGTTACTTTGTTTATTATATCTGGCACGAGATATAACAGGTATGTTGAGTGAAGATGGAACATTTTATTTTTCATACACGTCTTCAGATGACCCTCACTATAGAGCAATGAATCAATGAGTAACAAACCAAGTCGAGTAGATTTTTTTCATTGCTATGTCTCTTCAGGACATGGGCGGTTATGAAATCTCTACATCGTTTTCTTCATTATCTGTGAATTGCCATAACCTCTTGAAAAAAAAAGTTCTTGTGGCTTCCCATTGTCTCCTCTCCTGTCTTTCCTGAATATATATTTTTAATGGATTTTTATCTGACATTATTCATTATTACTATAAACATTAGCTTAAGTTCACTATTTACATTATTCGGACTATTGTCATTATCTTTGTCGCCGTATTTATTACAACGTCTCGGCCGTTGTACGCTCCGACCTTCTTCAGGTGGTTGGAATGTCGAACTGAACCCTTTATTTTCTATCCCTGTTTTATTATTATTATTATTATTATTATTATTATTATTATTATTATTATTATTATTATTTTCTTTCCGGGTCCCGCCCAGGGACCTAAGGTTAGAAATGGCATCATGACACTTTCCACTGCGAAAAAAATAATAATAATAATTACATAGATAAAGCCCTTCGTAAAGTGTGGACTGTACTTGTCAGAACAATTTTTGTATCTCTTTGAGGCATGGACTTCCAGGGATCCATTCAATTAGTCTACTGGAATCTTTTCCAACCAGTCCAAGGGCTCCAACTACAACAGGGATGTTCCCATGTGCCACATTTTTGAGATTTCTATTTCAAGGTCCTTGTATTTTATTATTATTATTATTATTATTATTATTATTATTATTATTATTAAACTGTGAAATTAATATCAACCGGTCTAATTTGAGAAGTCCTACTAAAAAAAATGTGCCTCTGATCGGAATCGAATCTCCATCCGTTTTTGTACCGCTTAAAAACCTGTCATATAGGAATAAAGTGTCACTGCTGACATGGCTTGAACGCGAATCGCCAGAGAGCAAGCACAGTCGACCTCATCTTGGAATAATTAGATCGCGTGACGGGTAAAGGAAAAATATATATATATATGGGAATTGGCTGCGTCTGACCGAATATTGTTCGAAGGCGTTACTATTATTGTATCTGTGATTTACAAAGTCTCTGCTACAAACGGGCATTACAAAAAACCCAAAGTTTGCATATACCAGTTCGGCCACGGCGCCTGACAAACAAGTATAGGTCAGAATTGTCTGTTAGAGATCATTTTTTCTCGTTGCAACATCTATTGAACTATATCAGCTAGCTTCAGTTTCGTAACTGAAACTTAATAAATTCCTCATTTTAATGGACCATTTACCCGACATTATTTCTTATTGCTATAAACGTTAATTTTTAGTGACTATGTGTTTTTGAGTTGCTACCCCTGTTTTATATTTTATTTTATTAAACAGGGAAATTAATAACAACCGATCTAAATTGAGAAGTCCTTACTAAAGAAATATTGTGGCTGTGGGGTCATTCACATCAAAGCAGCAGAAATTAGCCTCGTGTTCACGGAGATAAAAACATACTTGACAGGAAATAAAACATACAGAAATAAGTGGAAAACATAGAAAATTGTATGCTACATTCATACAATTTATTTATATTTCATGTGTAGTGGTGTGTATATTTTTGGTTGTAAATGTTTCATAGTATATATAATGAAAGGAAAAAGTTACTACGTATTATTACACGCCAGGTCACTGAGAGAAGTTGGACACGTGCTGTTTGCCCGAGGGATCGTGGCGAAAAAGGTTGAATTTAACGTCTTTTGGTCGGATGTCCGTATTTCCAACAGGAACAGTTTTTGTTGCCTACTGGTATTATTTTTGTTATTTTTTATTTAGTTTATTTTATACAATGTTTTTGTTATTGTTTTATTTAATTATATTTATAATTTTCATTAGTATTATTCTTTTGTTTTTTATTTATTTATTTATAATAATAATAATAATGTTCCTACATACCTCCGAATCGAACTTTTAGTATATTTTTTAAATATAGGCCGGTTGTTTATTTAACTGTTTAATAAAATAAAAAAACTCAGCGATAGCAACTCAAACACTGGTACCTACTAAAAATTAAAGTTCATAGTAATAAAAAATATACCGATTGTAACAGCAAACTTCTTCAAATCATCCCACAAAATGTATAATATCTAAAAAAACACTAAACTAATTGAATGTCTTTGTTCAAGGTTTTCAGATTAGACGTTTAGCTATCTTGATACCATGTGTCGTAAGAATCAATGAAAAAGTTATTCAGCTAGGAAGAGAACAGTTTAAAATCCTTTTGTGTCAACCATTCAGTAATGGTACCAACATTCATATTTTGGCACCCATCTTCAAGGTCCCTTCAAAAACCATCAACAGAGCGTTGAATAAGTTTAAAAAACAAGAAACAATATGGAGGAAAACTGAATCAGGTGGTCACAACAGCAAAAGAGATCATCATTTCGACTTAGAGCTAAATGCATTCTTATTGTTCAAAGTAGAGACCAATAGTGTTAATAAAAAACACGGATAATTCCAGTAAGATATCCTTAATCATTTCTAAAATACTGCGGTTCAAAGCTTAATCTGTCAATTGGAAAATTTTGCTGTCACACGAGCTATATATATATATATATATATATATATATATATATATATATATATATATATAATGAAATGGACAAAGTCCGACAATTATTTTAAGACATTTTTTTCTTTATACGTTCCTTATTTATTTCCTTACATATTTGTATCTATAAAAAGGACGTATATATATATTTAGGCTGGTTTGCGTTTTACTTATGGGATTTTTAATGCCATGTCTATTCAGTGGGGTGCGTATGTAATCTTGGATCTCTGCAGTTTTATTTTCATTATTTTGTTGAGAATAATCGGGTAGTGATTTTTGCCTCTTTTCAAATTTTGAAATACAGATTTTCTTGCCTGCTCTTAAAGTGGTCGCCACCTAAGGTTAGAGTGACCAGACTATTTGGCTATTTTACGCATCGTGAAGAGGTGGGGAGAGATAGATCTCCGCGTTACCCGAGGGTAATAGTGCATAAGTGAACGTGAGTGACTAATCCGGAATTCGAACTGGGCTCTCCGATTTCACTTTCTTCCACAATATCCGTTACACCACGCGCAAATCCACATGCAGCGTATTATTATTGTGGAATGAAATCGATTCGCCTGGGGGTGGTGGGGATCAAAGCTAAAACAAATATCGTATAAAATTATATATATATATCTGTATGTATAAATTTATATTTCATTCTTTTTTCTCTCTCTCTTTTTATGTAATTTATAACCATCTGCTTGTATTTCATAGCCTATGCCCGTGAACACTCGTGAGTTTGCTTATTCGTTTGTTTGCTTGTCGACCGTCAAAAATCACTCCGCGATAAATTCCAGTGTTTTATCAAATATCACACCCAATAGATAACATGAAAAACTTTTTTTTTTTTTCTTATTTAAATATAATTTAATTTTATAATTAATTTTTATCAGTAAATTTCAAATTATCATTTGTTAATTTTTGTTCGGTTTCTTTTCGATTTCGTTTTTGAATTGTTCTATGTTATTTACTATTTATTTTTATTTTTTTTTTTTATTGCTATTTGAGATTTACAGATCAGATCGAACTCTGCCTTCACAGGCTACATGCAAACAAAAAAAGAAACTCAAATTACAAAATAAAAGAAAATATGAAAAGAAAAGAGAAATGAATGCTGAAAAATTAAATAAAACTCGACAGATGCATCATAAATCTTATAAAAGCAAGATCGAGAAACCGGAAGGGAAAATTTAAATAAAGAAAATTAGTCGATCGAACAGCATGAGAAATCAGCAAGAAATGACATGAAGAAAGAATATTCCGGAAATGGAAATTGAATAAAAACTTTAAAAAAACAATAATAATAATCTGCACTGGAAAATATGCCACTTTTACGGGAATGAAACTGCAAGAAACTAGAATGAATGAATATCATCTAGAACCGGTTACAGAGATAGGACCTGTAACAATTTTATGGGATTTTATACAATACAGACAGACAGAACGATCAAAGCTAATCGCTCAGACATCGTGATCAAAGACCACAAAAACAGAATGTGCTTTCTTATTGACATGGCAGTCCCTGAAGATGGAACTCGGACGAGGCTTTGCCGCAGGGCAGGGTTTCGTCCGGGGAGGTAGACAGTCCCTGAACCCGTTTATACGGGTTCTAATGGGCATATTTTTGGCCGAGCCTACGGGCTCGGAAAGCCCACATTAAACCGGCCTTGTGCCACATGCGACCCGTGTGTGTGGGCGGGGGGGGTTAAATATCGGTAGTACCTGAAGATCTTCAAAAACCTAAGAAATACAAAAGATCTTGAAATGCAAATCTCGAAAGTGCAACACATGAGGACTTCGACAATTCCAGTTGCAGCTGGAGCTCTCGGGTTGATTGAAAAAGGGGTTCAATAGACTTATTGAAGGGATTCCGCGTAGCCCATGCCTTAAAAGAATACACAAAATTGTACGCACATGTTCAGCTCTCACATAACGAAGAATTTTATCTATGTAAAATATGTGTGATCTTAGGCGTTTTTTGTTTTAATTGTTTGTTTTTTTACAAAAAGGATCAGTGGAAATTACCATGATGCCATTTCTGACCTTAGGTCTCTGGTTATGACCCGGAAGGAAATGTGTATACAACAGAAATCAAAGAAATAATAATAATAATAATAATAATAATAATAATAATAATAATCGTTAAATTTTTTCAAGCGACAACAAGAATAATAACAGCAACAATAATAATAATAATAATAATAATAATAATAAAATTTTATTTTATACTTATGATAATTTATATATATATATACACACAGAGGCACATATATAAGAACAACATTTATAACAATAATTATTCTAATAATCTTATATTTCTTTATTTTATTTTATTAATAGTATTTAAAAGGTATATATAGCATTATATCGACACATTTAATTTCGAACTGTTTACTCCGACATCCAGCAAAAAAAAAAAATTTCCCCTTGGCAGTCAAGGTTAAAACGCAAATCTCTAACAATTTCAACGAATACGAATGAAATTTCATACCGGATCGGTCATCACCCGGGTCAACAAGGACCGCGTCCCTCAGAGAGGACGTCTGAGGACGAAAAATCTGTTACTGGAACAAACTCCTCCACGAACGAAGAGACACTAGGTCACCAAAACCGGATTATTGCCAACATTGGACCAAGTGACTCAATACCAAATCGACTAATAAAAAGAAAACGAACTAAATGGACCCGCGAAGAGTATCGACAAGTTATGACATCTTTCTTCATTGCACTCGAAAACCCAGCAATGAAGACCACCAATCAAACATACCAAATATGGAGAAGTATGGTGGGAAATGATATAAGACCTAACCTCAATCCAAACACGCTTTCTAATGTCCGTAGGGACATTATGCGAAACAACAGACTCTCAAAGACAGAAATAGATAGAATAAAATTAGATATAAGACAAAATACTATGACCCATCACTCAAACTGTAATGAGATGAATGTAGATATAAGTAGTGTGACAGAGGATGAGGTAAAAACTAAAACAAATGAAATAAGAAATAACCTACCAGGAAATAAAATCAAAGACTCTATCTTAAACACAACCTGCAGTTCTCCAGACAATGTTTCTGAAGATGACTCCAGGTACAATATTTTAGAATTCCTTGAAAACCACAAAGCGGAAATCACCGAAGCGAAAAACCACGTAATCCAAGTACTCAGCAAAGTAACTTTCATGCAGTTGTCAGAAAGAGACCAGCTACCCAAAATCCATATGACGAATTCCAACAAGCATATTGTGAAAATATACAACGCTGCTCTGGAAACACTGTTAACAGATAAACCACCGGGAAACATCACAGAAGTTAACAACGTAATATACGCAACAGCTTTAGAAGCGACTCTGAAGCTTGGGATCAAGACAATAAATAAAGTTAACAGACATAGAGAGCCAGCTTGGAAAGCAAAGCTGTTACGAGAAATAAAAAAAATCAGATGTGAGCTTTCTATATTAGATGAGCTCACCAGAAACCCTAATATTTCCACGCGCAAATGCAAAAAGATCAAGAGGAAACACAAAATTAAATCACTACTTGACATTCCACCAACCACTGGAATGCTGAATCAGAAACTTCAGCTAAAAGCACAGAGAACAAGAAAAACGTTGTAGGTTCTATCGCCAAAATAAAATATTCCAAATGGACCTTAAAAAATTTTACAGGGAAATTGGAAAAAAACCTATACATGTCGAAAGGCCACCATCGATTGATGCTGTACAGACATTTTTGGAAAATATTTGGAGCAGCCCGTAGGAATATAACCCAAATGCTGAATGGATCCGACGTGAAGAAGAACGAATGTTAGATACACCTCTGCAAGAATGGGAAAATATATCCACAGATGATGTTAGGCAAGCTCTAACGAAATCGCAAAAATGGAAATCCCCAGGAAATGACAAGGTTCCCAATTTCTGGCTTTATCATCTCTCATCTATCCACAAAATACTTGCGAAAACATTATCAACACTTGTAAATAACCCCAATAAAATCCAGGAATGGATTACTGAAGGTATTACATGCCTCATACCAAAAACAAATGAAACAGATGACCCGAAAAATTATCGACCGATAACATGTATCTCCACAACGTATAAGTTGATCACGTCTGTCCTGACGAACCGTGCTTACTCCTTTTTCAAAATGCTGTTTTTCTTCCACTGGAACAGAAGGGATGCAGCAGGGGTTCGTATGGCTGCAAAGATCAATTACTGATAAATAAAATGATTCTGGAAAATTGCAGGAGCAGAGGTAGAAATCTCAGTGCAGCGTGGATTGATTATCGTAAAGCCTTTGTCAGTGTTCCACATTCTTGGATCCTTAAGACTTTGGAAATGTACAAAGTCTCCCCTGTGGTATTAAATTTCCTTAAGCACAGCATGGGAATGTGGAACACCAAACTATACCTTAGTCACACCAGGGGCACTGCCATATCCAACCGACTAAATATCCGACGTGGAATCTTTCAAGGAGACTCTCTGTCTCCCCTTCTGTTTTGTTTGTCCTTAATCCCCCTTATGCATGAACTGAACAACAGTAGCTATGGCTACAAAATAAATAACAAAATACTCAATCACCTACTCTACATGGATGATCTCAAACTCTTTGCCAAAGACGACAATGAGTTGAAGGGCCTCCTTAATATTGTAAAATGCTTTAGTGACGACATAGGTATGAGCTTCAGATTAGATAAATGTGCTAAAGTAACATTTAAGAAAGGTAGAATTTTAGAAGCACCCTTAATAGATTTAGATTTTGCCACGAAGATTAGAGAATTGGAGCATGATGAAGCTTATAAGTACCTAGGAATTAGTGAGGGAGATGGCATACAACACCCCCAAATGTAAGAGAAGGTAAGAAAGGAGTACTACAGGCGTGTTACTCTGGTACTAAATACCGAGCTAAACTTAAAAAAACGAATATCAGCCATAAACACCTTGGCTGTTCCTGTGGTGCAATACAGCTTTAATGTCCTTAACTGGATCATAGCTGAAATTAAGCGAATGGACGCCAAAACGAGAAAGCTCCGCACTTGCTACCGCATGCATCATCCCAAAGCTGATATTGCTTGCCTGTATGTGCCCAGATCCGAAGGAGGCAGAGGACTAGTTCAACTAGAACTATCCTACAAAAGTACAACAATTGGCCTCCAAAGATACTTGGAAAATACAGAAGACTGGATGATGGTATGTGTCAAGGAACATGAAAGTAGTAAGTGTCATTACTCTGTAGTAAAGGAAGCCGACAAATTCAAAATGAAGTTTCAAATAGGCACAGAAATGCAAATGCATCACTGTACACCGGCTGAAGCTGCAAAATACTTAAAAAAGAATGCAAAGACAAATGCAACCGACCAGATAAAGAAACAATGGCAAGATAAACCGCTCCATGGCCAATACTCTGCCCGTACCAAACAATCAGACGTAAACAAAAAGCGCACCCATCAGTGGCTACGTAGTGCAGGGTTGAAAGCTGAAACTGAAGTTTTTATCCTTGCTGCACATTTACAATGCTTGTTAACTAGGAATTATCAAGCACATATACTAAAATACTGTGTTAGCCCAAGATGCAGATTCTGTGATAAATATCCAGAAACCATTGATCATCTTATATCAGGTGGCACGATATTGGCACCCACTGAATATAAAACTCGGCATGACAAAGTGGGCCAATATCTGCACTGGAAAATTTGCAACTCCTATGGGAAGGAAACTGAAAGAAACTGGTACGAACACCACCCTGACCCGGTTACGGAGATAGGACCTGTTACAATTCTATGGGACTACACAATACACACTGACAGAACAATCAAAGCCAACCGTCCTGACATTGTTATTAAAGACCACAAACAAAATAAGTGCCTCCTTATTGATATGGTAGTCCCTGCAGACTGCAATGTATCTTTGAAGATATTCGAAAAACTATCAAAATACAAAGACCTTGAAATAGAAATCTCAAAAATGTGGCACATGGGAACATCAATAATCCCTGTTGTAGTTGGAGCCCTTGGACTGGTTGGAAAAGATACCAGTAGGCTGAATGAAGGGATCCCTGGAAGTCCATGCCTCAAAGAGATAGAAAACATTGTTCTGACACGTACAGCCCACACTTTACGAAGGGCTTTATCTATGTAATTTTTTTTTTTTTTTTGCAGTGGAAAGTGTCATGATGCCATTTCTAACCTTAGGTCCCTGGGCAGGACCTGGAAAGAAATGTGTAAACGCCAGATATCAAAGGAAATAAAAATAATAATAATAATAATATATTTATTGTAAGTATTATTAGAATAACAAAACTAATTTTGACGAGAAGAGCAACAAGAGTGATAGTATTTAAATCATATTGAATACAAGTAGGATTTAAATAATAATAATAATAATAATAATGACTACAAATAAAAGTGGAAATTTTACGGTTTTCCTATTTGAATTATCTCCTTGCGATTTCCATGATTACAAAATACACGTGTAATTTCCCCTATTGTAACGCTAAATATTTGAAAAAAATTTATAACTTCATTTGTATTTGCGATAGAAATAATTTGTCAAAAGGATTAGAAAGAAGTAAATCTATATTTTTTAAGGTTTTATTGAAATTTTATTTAAGTTTCCACCTGTCCTCCATCATTAGCAATACAAAGGGTAATACGATTTTGCAGTTCACGGAAAACATTTGCCAACTGATTTACAGTAATGCCTGAAATCACATTAGTTATTTTAGCTATACTTAAAACTAGGTACATTAACTATAATTTTTTACTGATTATTTCTATCACAAATACAAATAAAGTTTTTTTTTTTAAGTGGACACGAACTTTATGGACACCCTGTATTTAGAAAATTTTAGAAGTGTGTTGACACAAGAATGTATCCGATATAATAGGTTCTTAGCAAAACGTAATAATTTTGAAGCTAGAAAATGGTTCCCGCTTAAAGTTACGCAAAGGAACTTAGGTCGGCATTTGAATTTTTTAATTTCTCTTCTTTCTCGATGGGGAAAACTGATCAGAATGCACAGATAAATGAATTCATTACGAAAATGCATACAGATGAATACTAGTTGTATAGTCAATATTACAAACTAAACGGAATCTAGGAGATAAAAAAAACTTCCCTTTGGATGGAGTCAAAATTAATTCTTTATTACAAAATATTTGGAACCTGGAGCAAATGTTACTTTATAACGCTAAAATGAGTAATTGACTCGTTTCAATAACGCATTGGTAGACAAAAATGTCAATTTTTTTCTGGGAAACGAAGACAACCGGTCATTTTTTTTGTAAATGAAAATACCATCTTCACGTTGCAAATACGCTACAGCAAAGGATCATGGAGCTGATACTGGAATTTCTTTTATATACCTTTTATTCTTTAAACCTGTTATATTTAGTCTATCGCTAATTTCATCTCAGGAAACATCCATTGTCTGTAAGTGGTGCTAATATTTTCCAGTTGACGGAATAACTCTCGAATCGAATCCTGAAGCGTTTATTTATGATGAAATATAGATTTTACATAAAAATTAACATATTCTCATAGAAATCTAGATGAAATACTTGATTGAATAATTGCACTATGAATTTATATGAATAAAAGCTGAATCCTTTTTTCATCAAAATAATTATAATTAGCTCAATGGGGGTACAAATGAACACACGCCAATATAGAAAATGTATACCGGATGCCATGTGGTAAATACAAACTGTAGAGAACAAAAAATTGGCATGAGTCAAAACCATTTGTAGTAGCGGAGAATTTTGGTGTAAAGCTGCTTTGGGGATTCAATGTGCAGTGTGATAATGTAACTTAAGCAAGAAGGCCAGGCATCGTTACTGCTCGTACTGAAGACAGTGTTGGATCATCGACATGGTGGACGTAAGGATAGCTTAGAAAGAAAAAGTTCCCCCACTTCAAACCCCTGCTGCTAAGACCCACCATGTTGAGTCCACAGAGTCGAACCACACCCACTTCCTCTATATTCCAGTTGTCGGTTGAAAACTCCACTCAGCTTTTCCTGAGAAACGCTGATTTATGGAACAGACTCTTGCGTGGATACTTCCCCGGACGCTACAATCTTAGTCGTTTTAATTCATCAGTCAATCGTTACCTATCCACCATATTCACTAGTCTCAAGTTCCTGCTTCTATTACATTCATATCACGTGACTCATTCGGTAATACTCTTTATTGAATGGCTCCTGATCCTGGTATCGTCTTTGAGTGCCCCTGAACCTGGTATTGACTTTGAGTGATTCTTGAGCCAAATATCGTCTTTGAGTTGCTCTTGAATCTGGTATTGTCCTTGGGTGACTCTTGAACCAGGTATCGTTTTTTAGTAGCTCTTGAACTGCGTATCGTCTCTGAGTCGCTCTTGAACACGGCATTGTCTTTGAGTGACCCTTGAACCTGGTATTGTCTTTGCGTGGCTCTTAAAGCTGCTATTGTCTGAGTGGCCTTTGAACCTGGTATTGAGTGAACACCAATAAAAAGTGGGGAAAGGGTAATATATCAAAATTTGAAACACGAGATAGCCTAGTGAATTAAAGTGTTGTTTCGGGAATATGGTGACATAGAATTTGTGAGTTCAATACCTGGGCTGGGCAGAGCGTACTTATGACTCAATATAAACGGGCGAACAATAACTGAGCAATACCTATAATAAGAACTAGACGAGATATTCCTAGACATGGGAAGTGGAATGAGAACAGTCTACCCTCGTTGATTAAATAACGGGTTCAGTTCAGAATTCTCTGTAGGTTACTCACATCGATATATACCTGATGAGGACCGGAGGACACAACGGCCGAAACGTTGTGATAACAATAAACAAAGATAGGGATAACAGTCCGAATGTAAATAGTGTAAACAATGAGATAGCACAATTGGGGGCTGGGAGGGTTCATAAAGCAGTAGAATTTGTTACTGTTTTTGTGAGAACACTTGGAACTGTGCCAGGCAAAAGCCAATAATATCTGGGTAAAATTGGGATGAAAATTCGAACTGAGATGCTCCAGAAGTGTTTGGAACAGCCAAAATGGTGACAAAAGGGTTTATTTATATTAGAGAGGGGACAAATGATAGGAAACAATGTAATTTGTTATAAACCGTTCATGTTCGTTAAATTACGTTAAACAGTTACTACTACTACTACTACTACTACTACAACAACAACAACATTAATATTAATAATAATAATAATAATAATAATAATAATAATAATAATAATATTGTTTGGTTTGGTTTACGGCATATCAATATCAATGAGTTATTTTATGCCGACAAGATTTTTATTGCTGGTAATATTTTTTTCAAAAATGTATTGCTGGTAATAATCTTTTACTTCAAAAATTGATTGCTGCTAATAATTCTTTTTACAAAAATGTACTGCTGATATTAAAACCTATTTTTACACTTTAATTGTGTTTTCACCCCAGTTTGGGGGTTACTATTTTCCCATAGCTGAGGCCTTAACAGGTGCTACAACCACGGGTCAGGGTGAACCAGTAAACACCAGCAATTAAGAGGTGGTTCCACGCTCCTCTAAACCTCCTGATCAGAAACCTTAATGTTGGATGTAGTTTATCGTATTACTCAGGACGTGGATGTAGTTTATCGTCTTACCCAGGAAACGGATGTAGTTTATCGTCAATAATAATATGTAACGGAAGGGTTGAAGGATGGTGACCTGAAAAGAGAGACTGGGCGTGTAATTATGATTGCGCAGGAATAAGCCTTACATACGAAAGCCATAGCCAGCAAACGTTTAACACACTACAGATGACTCAACGTGTAGACGACGTTGAGGAGAGAAATAATAAAATGATATATATGCAATCAGTGGATGTAAAATGCTGACATAGGGGGAGTACACAGACGACAGTGTTTGCTTTAACTTACACTGGCTCTTGTACAAAATATATGGCTACAATGTGCCCGAGAAATGATACGAGTAGTTACGATTGAGAGTAATGTAAACGAAAGGCAAGCCAAAATTAGTCTGGGACTATGATTTTCAAACAGATCAAGTTATTGAACACCAAAGTTTAGATCTAGTTGGCCTCAACACAAGTGAAAATAAATGCCAAATAATACATGTGGCCATAAACCATTTGAAGGAGCGAAGCAAACAGAAAGAAACAGCAACTATTCTGACCTAAAGGTTGCCAGAGTGTGGAAAATGTTAATGTCGTCCTAGTAGTGATTGGGACATTCGGTTTCACTACATTGAACGTTAAAGAATATGTCAACCAACTTGGTGTAAAATACACTTTGCAAATGCTAACCAAATCTGCCATCTATTGAGTACAGTAAGAATACTTAAAAAATAGGGTTTGTCTGAGGTTTTTGTTTTAACTTGACAGGCAGTATCTTCCTTGGCACTCAAGATATCTACACAACAATAGTTCGAGGACACATTCAAAATATTAATAATAATAAACACAAAAGTATTACTAAAATTAGCAAGAATACCTAAGACCTAGTGTATTGAGAAGACTTGCTGTAAGTTGATCTCTAGTGACACCTTCCCGGAAGATATATGTACAAATATATGCAGAATGTATCAAAAATACTTTTACAAACTTTAGGCGTGGGTTCCTCACACCCAAACAAGGACAAAAGCCCATATAAACATATGTCTGCAAATCCTTCGTTTTTTAGTTAAGTTTAAAGAAGGTTTACAGTAGACACTGTTAAATGCACAATCCAAGAGATAATTCAAAAATACTTTAGGGCGGGTTCCTGAAACCAAAACAAGGTAAAATGTCCATATAAACAAAAGGCCATCTTTGTACCTAAGCACATCATCTTATAACAAATGCTTCTACCCACATATGCGCCCGTCGCATCATTGACTGGCGGACACTTTCAAATACTTCCACACGGTGTCGAATGGTTTCGTAGTTTGTCCTTGTTTCGGTTGAGGAATCCACTCCCAAAGTTTCTCAAATTATTTTTTACACAGCCTGTATATATATGTATATATATATATATATATATATATATATATATATATATATATATATATATATATATATATGGTAAAAATATATATTTTAAAGTATGCTATGATTATGGGTGAAAGTGCTCAATATCAGTGACAGAGCGTGTGTAAATATAAAAGTGGTCAATGAGGTCAACACCAAGAGCCGACAGACTGCTTTATACTTAAACGCAATCTTCAGGTCTAAAGATTGGAAACTGAGGTCAACACCAAGCGGCGACCGTCTGTATTATGCTTGAACGCAATCTTCAGGCCTTAAGATTGCGTTCAAATACTTTTATTCATAAATATAGCACACGTTATAACTGTATTTTCATCATATATATATATATATATATATATATATATATATATATAATATGGAGAAAACAACTGAAAAGTTGCAAATTAAAAGAAAAAAATTGAATTTTTTTTGTGAAAGTATTTATTTATATATATATATATATATATATATATATATATGTATGTATATATAGTGTAACCCGGATATAAGAGGGTTGTCGGGACCGGATAAGGAGTCTCTTATATCCGGGTTTCTCTTATATCCGGGTTTGGTGTATTTTGTTTTATTAACACAGGCTCTAATATGGGACCACATAAAATCTCTCTTATATCCGGGTTTCTCTTATATCCGGGTTACACTATATATATATATATATATATATATATATATATATATATTGCATAATCAGACAGATGTGCGAGTTCAAAATCCACCCTAGCCCATTTTGTTCATTTTCAGACAAATGTTTTTTGGAAAGACAAAAATTCGTCTGCGCATGCGATATCTCTCTCTCTCTATCTATCTATCTCTATCTATATCTATCTATCTCTATCTATATCTATCTATCTATCTATCTATCTATCTATCTCTCTCTCTCTCTCTCTCTCTCTCTCTCTCTCTCTCTCTCTCTGGCAATTCACAAAAAGGAAAGGGAGGGATGACTCCGTCATGAAAAGAACGTGCAGTTTTTTTAATGATTCTAACAGTAATTGATTATAACTAACCGAACACTATTATAATGATATCTTCCCGATTATTATTAGCAATTCTTCTAATGTGCTTGTTTTTATTTTAACTGTTAAATCATGTTTATCATGCTTCACGAGAAAGTTTCGAACTCTTTTGTCAACGTCTCGATTAATCAACTGCCTTTTCCAAGTAAAGCGGAGGAAATGAAAAGTATGCGTTTCAATATTAACAGATAACATAAAAAATTAAAACCTGGAAAATACTAAAATAATATTTAGTACTAGTAGTATTGATTAAAAAGAAAGACCAATAACTAAAGATTTATTGACTGTTACGCTTTTATTTAACGGTACAAACGATCACACGCATATACACACAAAAGCTCTTCTCAAAAGCGCACAAACGCACCTAGATAACAGCGACAAAAAAAAGATCTATCTGAAATGTTTTATCCACAATAAATTAAGTTTCTTATCTACTGAATACAGAATAAGATTAAATCTCATATATCAACGGTCAAATATTGAAAACAAAATTAAAAGGAATAAACCCCGTAGACAGATTAAAGTACTATGGAAGTTTATAATGACAATCATGTCTAAAATTATTAAATTACAACAAAAACAATCACACAGCCTCTCATAAGAAAAGCATAAATATCTAAATCTTGTTTAACAAAAATAACAAAATAGAATCCTTATTCGATGATTGCTTGAATTCATTGCAATTGTAACAATCAACTGTCCGCATTTTTATGTGAATTTATTACCCTGTCTTCATTCGGTGACTTCATTTATTTTATTTTGCTTACAACACGATCTGGTGTTGGAAGTCGTGTTATGTTCCTGTCGGACACTTTCTTCTGAGTTAGTTTGAAGTGCTGGTTTCTAAATAGAGCTAATTCTATGCCCGGTCTCACGGCAACTACCATTAATTTGCTTGGTTTAATAGTATCAGAGATTTGCAGAAGGACATTCTATTATTGTGTGTATGGGTTTTAATGACTGATTTCAACAAAAAAAAATACTAGAGTGGCAAGTGTTTGATATAAAAATGAAATCATAATAATAATTATTATTACTGTTGTTGCTCTTGCTGCTGTTTGATCTGCACGCAAAGCTGGAGATGGAACAAAAATTTCCAGCAGTTCACAACAAATGGACTGAGGTTGCAATTTTTTTTATCACAGTGCGAATACTTTTCGGAGTATCCTAGTAGAACAAAGAAGTACGGTCTTCTGCAAGTGTCCAATCTTGACATTTACCCTAATCTTCGCCAACCACTTCCGAAGTTTAGTACTTATGATTCCACAAGCGTCAATTACAATGACGGTGTCTTGCACTCTCTTCATTGACCACAGTTTGTAGACTTCTTATGCTATTTTATGAACTTTACAATATCTATCGGTTTTACTGGATACTGAGTCTCCTTAAATAGAGCCGCTTTAGAATTTCAATATTTTTAATTCCCGGAGAACCAATAAAAACGAGGATGCCTTCTACTCGCTTCATTGGCCATAATTTGTTTTAAAATTTCCATTTTCTTATTCTTTTTCAACTATATTATTATTAAGGACACATGGCACAGTGGATAAAGGTGTTGGCTAGATCCAGTGACAGGATCCAAAGAGTTGTGAGGTCAATACCTGGTTAAGGCAGTGGAGAACTTGGAGAGTTGAATTATCAGTTATCAAACTGACATCCATTAGACGTGGCACGTGGAACTAAAACAGTCTACCCCAGTGAGCTAAATAAAGGGTTCAGTTCGACATTCCAACCACCTGAAGAAGGCCGGACCGTACAACGGTCGAAACGTTGTGATAAATATGTAAACAAAGATAAGGACAATAGTCCGAATAATATAAATAGTATATATAATACCTCATCTCATAAATATACAAATATATTATTATTATTATTATTATTATTATTATTATTATTATTATTATTATTATGTTGTTGTTGTTGTTGCTGCTGCTATTTGATCTACAAATACAGCTGGAGATGGAACCAAAGTACCAGCTATCCACAACCAGTTGACTGAGGTGACATGTTTTCATCCTTATTCGAAAACTCTTCGGAGTATACAAGCAGTACCGTGGGGTGCAGCCTTCTCTAAGTGTCCAATCTTAACACTGACATCCAACAGTTTCCGGTCACTCGGGAATTTCAGTATTTAGAATTCCCAGAGTACCAATAAAGAAGGGGATGACTTCCACTCTCTCCAATGACCACAATTTGTTCATTTCCGATTTTAAAATATCATAGTTTGCTTTTTTCCTTTTCTTAGTTCACTCCATTATTATTATTATTATTGTTATTATTATTATTATTATTATTATTATTATTATTATTATTATTATTATTCTGTTCAATGGAGATAGCACGCTAATTTTCATAAGGAGACTATCTGTCATTTAGTGAATTTCGTTGTTTCAGAAAAGAATAGTCCAAAACTAAAATGAAAAACGAGGAAGAGATCAGAGCCTTCTAGCGAACTGAAGATATAAAAGGTAACGACAGAAACCATAATTATCGGTGGGCTTGGAACAATTCCGAACTCTTCCGTAAATATCTAATCTTGACACTGATCCCAATCGTCTCCACACCCTTCCGAAGTTTAATAATTATGATCCTAGAGCACTAACAAAAAAGTGGGATTAATTCTACTCTATTCATTTACCACAATTTATACCTTTTTCCCATTATAAACTATGTATTATTTATAAACTATAAATTATAAATTATATCAAAGTTTTCCTGTATTTCTTCTCCTTTGTCAACTACTCTATTGTCTCCGGGACATGCAATATCTATGATGATGCATGTTCATTTTTGTTTATCTACTTCAACTATCTTTGTCTTTTCTGTCCAATACTTCAAGACCATGCATCCTTATATCCCTAAAATTATTGTACTTAACATTTTTAGATAAATCTTCTGGATTTTCTCCATATGCCGTTTCTTCCCTCCCCAGTACATATTTTCTACATAGTTCCCAATACAGTGTAACCCGGATATAAGAGACCCGGATATAAGACAAACTCGGATATAAGAGAGATTGTCTCTGGTCTAAAATTAGAGCCTGTGTTAATAAAACAAAATAGACCAAACCCTGATATAAGAGAAACCCGGATATAAGATACTTCTTCTCCGGTCCCGACAACTCTCTTATATCCGGGTTACACTGTATATCATTTTGTCGCTTTTTGTATTCCCACCGTAGACACGATAAAAATTCCAAGAATCATACATTAGGAATTCTGAAATTATTATTCTGTTTTTTTTTCCTTCGTCCCTCAATTAGTTAGCACCTACTTTACGTCCTGTAATATCATGCTTGACCACTGCCCACTAGTTTTGGTAGAGTAGCAGCGGAAAGAGTAGATAGCTGACCATTTCCTAAACAAGCGGGAAGCCTCATTCTGGGGTTCGTTGAAGTTGTATATTTGTTTCTAGAAAGAAAGAAAGAAAATATAGAGTAGACAATAACGATCACATCTTTTAATGTCTGCTTCAGTAAAATGGAAAACCTTGTGAATAATAATAACGAAAAAGAAAAGTGTATTAGGGTAGGTTTTAACATTTATCTTGTTAAATTTTGATCTCTTCATTTGTACCCTCTTCCTTAAACAATGGACTGTATTCATACTTACGAGTGCAATACACTCTTAAAGTCGTTAGGCTCAAATATACATCGATGCATTATATTGAAGCAGGCATTTAAAACATGAGAGCTTTATCACTTCCTCTATATTTTCTTTCTTTTTAGAACCCCAAAGTGGGCCTTGCCACTAGTTTAAAAAATGTGTTAAAAATATACTCTGTCTATTGCTGCTATGACGAAAATTTGGGGATAGGGTAAAGTCAAGGTATTATAAATCATAACTTTTGTACTAGCGAAGAAACAAAGGACCAAGTATAATTATAATAGTGCAATTCTTAAATTATCATTCTTGCAATTTTTATAATGTCTACAGAGTGAATACGAAAGGTGACATGATAATGTTGCAAACATGATACATTGGAAATTATACAGCAAGGCTGAATTCACCAGGCAGAAACCTGACATGGAGATACTGCAGAAGTTTTAATTGAAAATGACCAGTAAAATATTTTCAGGGATATCATGATACAATGTGGCCATAAATTGTTATACAGGAAATGCAGACATTGTGGTGTTAGCTAAAGAATAAAAAAAAACATGCATCATCACAGATAATGCATGTTCCGGAAACAATAGAGTAGTTGACAAATGAGAAGAAAAAAGGAAGGCTTTGATAGTTCATAATGGAAAATGTACAAATTGTAGTCAATGGAAAGAGGAGAAGGGTATTTTATAGTCGTAAAAATGCAATAAACTTATTCACTCCTTACATGATTCATAAGTAAATTTAAATAAGAAGCCGTGAAATTTAATTATTATTATTGTTGTTGTTGTTATTGTTGTTGTTGTTGTATGACGAGTGAAATAACTAAAGAGTGGCTAAGAATTCGCTTCTTTGTAAAAAAAAAATCAGATTTTATTTTTAATTATGCCATTACCATACCAGTTAACCTACCATAAATGAAAGAAAGAAAGAAAGAAAGTTTGAATTGAAAGAATGAAAAAAAGAAAGTTTGAATAGAAAGAATGAAAAAAAGAAAGTTTGAATAGAAAGAATGAAAAAAAGAAAGTTTGAATAGAAAGAATGAAAAAAAGAAAGTTTGAATAGAAAGAATGAAAAAAAGAAAGTTTGAATAGAAAGAATGAAAAAAAGAAAGTTTGAATAGAAAGAATGAAAAAAAGAAAGTTTGAATAGAAAGAATGAAAAAAAGAAAGTTTGAATTGAAAGAATGAAAAAAAGAAAGTTTGAATAGAAAGAAATCATGAGAAGAAAGAAAGAAAGAAAGAAAGAATGTAGCAGGAAAAAAGAAGGAAAGAAAATGTCAAAACAAAGCAAAAAGTTAAAAGTTCTAAAGAAAGAAAGAAATGGGACAAAAGAAAAAGAATGATAGACGTGACAAAGGATAGACTGAACGAAAGACAACAACAACAACAAATAAAAAGAGAAAGCAAAAGCGGAAAAGAAAGAAAAAGAAGAAGAGAAAAACATTTTAAAAAGGAGGAAAGGAGAAATATAACAAAAAAGAATAAAGGATAAAAAAATATATATAAAATAAAGAAAGAAACTAACAAAAATAAAAAAGGGGAAAAGAAAGATGGAAATAGGAATGACCTAAAGAATGTATGTAAATGATAGAAAACTGAAAATAAACCTACAGAGCAAAAATAAAGTAATAACGGTAGAAAGAAGCAAACAAACTTGGACATATTTTTGTTAGGAAAGGTCAATTCAAAAACCGAATTGTTATGATACTGGAATTAAATTAAATAGCAACAATTGTATTTAACCGCCAATCCTCGAGACTTGCTGTCTGCATTTATGGTAGAAGGGATTATGAATCAAGATTAATGTGGTAAAGAAAGAAAGAAAGAAAGAAAGAAAGAAAGAAAGAAAGAAAGAAAGAAATTTAAGAAATAAAATTGGAATAGAAAGAAAGTGTGAGTAGAAAGACAGAAAGTGTGAGTAGAAAGAAAGATAGAGAGAAAGAAAATTTTAATAGAAATCAAGTGTGAGTAGAAAGAAAGAAAGAAAGAAAAGCTAATTAGAAAGAAATAAAGAACAAAGATATTAAAAGGAAAGAGAAAAATATAAGAAAGCAAGAAAGGCAAAATCCGTATATCGAAAACGATCGAGTCTCACTTGAACATTTGAAGTTTCCTTATTAAAAAAAAATTAAAAAATATCTGAACAGAGAAAAATACAACCATAAAAAAAACACTCCTGACGAGAAAACCTAACAATGAAACAATATTTCCCGTCTTAAACGTGGAAACTAAAATCTGCAAAATAGTATCAAATTTCAAGCAAATCATTTTCACCTCGCAGTTTTTTAGGAATACAAATAGTGATCAAAATATATAAAAATAGGCATTTCACATGGACGAATACAGCCTTATTATATAGCCTGGATAAGACTCATTGGCCTCTTATTGCTGCTTAATTATAACCGTCTAATCGATGTTATAAAAACATTTTGCAGAAATGAAAGAAATGTTCTCGTTGGTTCACTTCTTCAACACATATTTCTCACGCACGGCTTTCTGACGTATTCCAGCAATGTTCCCACGCACGTCTCTCTCACGTATTCCAACAATGTTCTCACGTATTCCAACAATGTTCTCACGTACGGCTCTCTCACGTATTCCAACAATGTTCTCACGTACGGCTCTCTCACGTATTCCGACAATGTTCTCACGCACGGCCCTCTCATGTATTCCGACACCGTTCTCGCGCACGGCTCTCGCATATATACCAACAATGTTCTCACGCACTACTCTCTCGCGTATTCCAACAGTTCTCACGCTCGGCTCTCTCATGTATTCCATAATGTTCTCATGCACAGCACTCTCACGTATTCCAACAATGGTCTCATGCACGGCTCTCTCACGTATTCCAACACACGTTTCTTACACACGCGTCTGTCACGTATTCCAACGCATTATTCTCACGCACTGTAACAATTTTGAATATATCGTCATTGCCAATTATTAAATACAAATTATTTCGAAATTCGATCATATAGAGAGGTGCTAGTTAAATTTATATTCATACGCCTCTAGAACAATAAAATCCACGTTTAGCGTGCAATTCAGTACTATTGAGGCTACTTTACAACGACAGTTTCGTTCTAAGCCTTCAATATAGCAAAATTGGAGACGGTGGAGGCTGCCTCCTTTTTCGTTCAGAACAACATCGACTTATAAATTTAAATATCTAATGGCACTGGACCTGTAAATATGACGATTAAAATTTTCGTGAGAAATGACAAACAAAATGCTTTATTTCTAATTGCCTTTGCAATACCGGATTATGTTGGCTGTCTATTTAATCGCATTTTGTTTAAATTGATTCGATTTTCTGTAAAATCCTATTTGATGTAATAGCGTGAGGAAGTTGAAAGAAAATGCAGCGAGTAAAAGAAAGAAAGAAAAAAAACAGAAGAAAGAGAGGGAGGGCGTAAGGCCATACAAAATGGAAGATTTAAAAGGAAGAAAGAAAAATGGAAGAGAAAAGAGGAAAGATAAGACAAAAGAAGATAACCGGAAGAAAAATGGAAGATAGAAAAAAAAATAAGAAAAGAAAGCGAACTGAATGACAATGAAAATAAGAGAAGAAAGAAAAGAAGAAGAAAGTGCAAAGCAGAAAAAGGAGTTAGAGAAAGAAGTAGAAAAATGAAAGAGAAAAAATCAATAAAGAAAGAAAACCATATTAAAACAGTAAAAATTCAAGGAAGAACAAAAAAGAAAGGGGCGAGAAAAGGGGAAAGAAAAACGAAAGAATATCAACATACGAAAGAAAGTAAGAAAGAATATACAAATCTGAAGGACTATAGGGAAAAGAAAGAAAGAAAAAGAAAAGAAAAAAGAAAGAAGCAAATGGAAGCCAGAAGAAGGATTAGAAAGAAAAATTAAAGTGAAAGAAAGAAAGAAAGAAAGAAAAAAGAAAGAAAATGTCATACTGTTGTGGCATCTTTAGGGGCCAGAAAGAAAGACACGGGAAACGAAGGTAGGTTGAACAAGTGTATTGAAATAGCAGATATATACAAAGCAAGTGTTAGTAATAAGCAGATAGAAGTGTACGTCCGAACGGTAGGTTAACACAGCGTCTCCGCTACCCAAGCGACTGCACTAGGAAGTCTCGCGGTTAGTATTTATGAGAGGGGGAAGAGTTAATTCTACTGTAGGAGGGTTTACCACAACACATACAAAACTAGAAGAATTAAAAGTAGAAGAATAAAGGAGAAAGAAGGGGGAGGAAAGAGAAAATAAAAAACCGAAAGAAAATAAGAAGAGATGGAAAAAGGAAATAGTAAATATGAAAAGAAAGAAAGAAAGAAAGAAAGAAAGAAAGAAAGAAAGAAAGAAAGAAAGAAAGAAAGAAAGGCCATACAGAACAGGAGGAATTAAAACTGGAAGGATGAAAGAAAAAGAAAGAAGAAAGAGGACAGGAAAGAGGAAATTGAAGAAGTGATGGAAAAAAGAAATAATAAATATCAAAAGAAAGAAAGAAATTAAAAAAACTAAAAGAAAGTATTTTAGGAAAGAAGGAAAGAAAGAAGGAAAGAAAAAAAGAAAGAAAGAAGGAAAGAAAGAAACAAAGAAAGAAAGAAACAAACAAACAAACAAAGATAAAATTAAAAGAAAGTATTTTAAGAAAGAAAGAAAGAAAGAAGGAAAGAAAGAAGGAAACAATCAATCAAACAAACAAACAAAGATAAAATTAAAAGAAAGTATTTTAAGAAAGAAGGAAAGAAAGAAAGAAGGAAAGAAAGAAAGAAGGAAACAATCAATCAAACAAACAAACAAACAAAGATAAAATTAAAAGAAAGTATTTTAAAAAAGAAGGAAAGAAAGAAAGAAACAAACAAACAAACAAAGATAAAATTAAAAGAAAGTATTTTAAGAAAGAAAGAAAGAAAGAAGGAAAGAAAGAAGGAAACAATCAATCAAACAAACAAACAAAGATAAAATTAAAAGAAAGTATTTTAAGAAAGAAGGAAAGAAAGAAAGAAGGAAAGAAAGAAAGAAGGAAACAATCAATCAAACAAACAAACAAACAAAGATAAAATTAAAAGAAAGTATTTTAAAAAAGAAGGAAAGAAAGAAAGAAACAAACAAACAAACAAAGATAAAATTAAAAGAAAGTATTTTAAGAAAGAAAGAAAGAAAGAAGGAAAGAAAGAAGGAAACAATCAATCAAACAAACAAACAAAGATAAAATTAAAAGAAAGTATTTTAAGAAAGAAGGAAAGAAAGAAAGAAGGAAAGAAAGAAAGAAGGAAACAATCAATCAAACAAACAAACAAACAAAGATAAAATTAAAAGAAAGTATTTTAAAAAAGAAGGAAAGAAAGAAAGAAACAAACAAACAAACAAAGATAAAATTAAAAGAAAGTATTTTAAGAAAGAAAGAAAGAAAGAAGGAAAGAAAGAAAGAAAGAAGGAAAGAAAGAAGGAAACAATCAATCAAACAAAGAAACAAAGATAAAATTAAAAGAAAGTATTTTAAGAAAGAAAGAAAGAAAGAAAGAAGGAAAGAAAGAAAGAAGGAAACAATCAATCAAACAAACAAACAAACAAAGATAAAATTAAAAGAAAGTATTTTAAAAAAGAAGGAAAGAAAGAAAGAAACAAACAAACAAACAAAGATAAAATTAAAAGAAAGTATTTTAAGAAAGAAAGAAAGAAAGAAGGAAAGAAAGAAGGAAACAATCAATCAAACAAACAAACAAAGATAAAATTAAAAGAAAGTATTTTAAGAAAGAAGGAAAGAAAGAAAGAAGGAAAGAAAGAAAGAAGGAAACAATCAATCAAACAAACAAACAAACAAAGATAAAATTAAAAGAAAGTATTTTAAAAAAGAAGGAAAGAAAGAAAGAAACAAACAAACAAACAAAGATAAAATTAAAAGAAAGTATTTTAAGAAAGAAAGAAAGAAAGAAGGAAAGAAAGAAAGAAAGAAGGAAAGAAAGAAGGAAACAATCAATCAAACAAAGAAACAAAGATAAAATTAAAAGAAAGTATTTTAAGAAAGAAAGAAAGAAAGAAAGAAGGAAAGAAAGAAAGAAGGAAACAATCAATCAAACAAACAAACAAACAAAGATAAAATTAAAAGAAAGTATTTTAAAAAAGAAGGAAAGAAAGAAAGAAACAAACAAACAAACAAAGATAAAATTAAAAGAAAGTATTTTAAGAAAGAAAGAAAGAAAGAAGGAAAGAAAGAAGGAAACAATCAATCAAACAAACAAACAAAGATAAAATTAAAAGAAAGTATTTTAAGAAAGAAGGAAAGAAAGAAAGAAGGAAAGAAAGAAAGAAGGAAACAATCAATCAAACAAACAAACAAACAAAGATAAAATTAAAAGAAAGTATTTTAAAAAAGAAGGAAAGAAAGAAAGAAACAAACAAACAAACAAAGATAAAATTAAAAGAAAGTATTTTAAGAAAGAAAGAAAGAAAGAAGGAAAGAAAGAAGGAAACAATCAATCAAACAAACAAACAAAGATAAAATTAAAAGAAAGTATTTTAAGAAAGAAGGAAAGAAAGAAAGAAGGAAAGAAAGAAAGAAGGAAACAATCAATCAAACAAACAAACAAACAAAGATAAAATTAAAAGAAAGTATTTTAAAAAAGAAGGAAAGAAAGAAAGAAACAAACAAACAAACAAAGATAAAATTAAAAGAAAGTATTTTAAGAAAGAAAGAAAGAAAGAAGGAAAGAAAGAAGGAAACAATCAATCAAACAAACAAACAAAGATAAAATTAAAAGAAAGTATTTTAAGAAAGAAGGAAAGAAAGAAAGAAGGAAAGAAAGAAAGAAGGAAACAATCAATCAAACAAACAAACAAACAAAGATAAAATTAAAAGAAAGTATTTTAAAAAAGAAGGAAAGAAAGAAAGAAACAAACAAACAAACAAAGATAAAATTAAAAGAAAGTATTTTAAGAAAGAAAGAAAGAAAGAAGGAAAGAAAGAAGGAAACAATCAATCAAACAAACAAACAAAGATAAAATTAAAAGAAAGTATTTTAAGAAAGAAGGAAAGAAAGAAAGAAGGAAAGAAAGAAAGAAGGAAACAATCAATCAAACAAACAAACAAACAAAGATAAAATTAAAAGAAAGTATTTTAAAAAAGAAGGAAAGAAAGAAAGAAACAAACAAACAAACAAAGATAAAATTAAAAGAAAGTATTTTAAGAAAGAAAGAAAGAAAGAAGGAAAGAAAGAAAGAAAGAAGGAAAGAAAGAAGGAAACAATCAATCAAACAAAGAAACAAAGATAAAATTAAAAGAAAGTATTTTAAGAAAGAAAGAAAGAAAGAAAGAAGGAAAGAAAGAAAGAAGGAAACAATCAATCAAACAAACAAACAAACAAAGATAAAATTAAAAGAAAGTATTTTAAAAAAGAAGGAAAGAAAGAAAGAAACAAACAAACAAACAAAGATAAAATTAAAAGAAAGTATTTTAAGAAAGAAAGAAAGAAAGAAGGAAAGAAAGAAGGAAACAATCAATCAAACAAACAAACAAAGATAAAATTAAAAGAAAGTATTTTAAGAAAGAAGGAAAGAAAGAAAGAAGGAAAGAAAGAAAGAAGGAAACAATCAATCAAACAAACAAACAAACAAAGATAAAATTAAAAGAAAGTATTTTAAAAAAGAAGGAAAGAAAGAAAGAAACAAACAAACAAACAAAGATAAAATTAAAAGAAAGTATTTTAAGAAAGAAAGAAAGAAAGAAAGAAGGAAAGAAAGAAAGAAGGAAACAATCAATCAAACAAACAAACAAACAAAGATAAAATTAAAAGAAAGTATTTTAAAAAAGAAGGAAAGAAAGAAAGAAACAAACAAACAAACAAAGATAAAATTAAAAGAAAGTATTTTAAGAAAGAAAGAAAGAAAGAAGGAAAGAAAGAAGGAAACAATCAATCAAACAAACAAACAAAGATAAAATTAAAAGAAAGTATTTTAAGAAAGAAGGAAAGAAAGAAAGAAGGAAAGAAAGAAAGAAGGAAACAATCAATCAAACAAACAAACAAACAAAGATAAAATTAAAAGAAAGTATTTTAAAAAAGAAGGAAAGAAAGAAAGAAACAAACAAACAAACAAAGATAAAATTAAAAGAAAGTATTTTAAGAAAGAAAGAAAGAAAGAAGGAAAGAAAGAAGGAAACAATCAATCAAACAAACAAACAAAGATAAAATTAAAAGAAAGTATTTTAAGAAAGAAGGAAAGAAAGAAAGAAGGAAAGAAAGAAAGAAGGAAACAATCAATCAAACAAACAAACAAACAAAGATAAAATTAAAAGAAAGTATTTTAAAAAAGAAGGAAAGAAAGAAAGAAACAAACAAACAAACAAAGATAAAATTAAAAGAAAGTATTTTAAGAAAGAAAGAAAGAAAGAAGGAAAGAAAGAAGGAAACAATCAATCAAACAAACAAACAAAGATAAAATTAAAAGAAAGTATTTTAAGAAAGAAGGAAAGAAAGAAAGAAGGAAAGAAAGAAAGAAGGAAACAATCAATCAAACAAACAAACAAACAAAGATAAAATTAAAAGAAAGTATTTTAAAAAAGAAGGAAAGAAAGAAAGAAACAAACAAACAAACAAAGATAAAATTAAAAGAAAGTATTTTAAGAAAGAAAGAAAGAAAGAAAGAAAGAAAGAAAGAAAGAAAGAAAGAAAGAAAGAAAGAAAGAAAGAAACGCCCATACTGGAATAATTAAAGGAGGATGAAAAGATGGAAAAGTGAAGAATTAGAACGAAAAGAAATCGAAGAAAGAAAAATAGTCATTAAAAAAATGCAAAACTGAAGCAATTATCTAAACCGATATTCATTTTCGCTCTAGCCAGTCTCAGTCGTGAAGCACAAGATATTGCAAGCAACTATTCAGACATGTAGTTCATGTCCGACGTAAAAGAAATTGTAATGCTGAAATTCACCTTTTCAACACAATAAACATTCAGCATTCTTTTACTGAGCATTTAGCATTATTGTCAGTTGAAAGCTATAAGATCGTTTTCATGAAACAGTTTTTTGTTAGAAAAATAGTCTTCGCAAATCCATTAAATGTTATTGCTCTTTCTAGCATTGAACGAAGTTTCCTTCTATACGTTTAGTTTAAGGTTGTGTGGAAAGTCAACCTCTTGATTATATAATTATTCTTCCTTCTGGTTACAGGCCCCACCCATTTCAATTGTTGCTGGTGGGCAGGGCGTTTATGCAATTTATCAAAATATTTTTAAACAGCCCCGGTTTTTAATTAATGCTGACAATAAATGTAAATTAAATGTGTGTGTGCTTCGATATTTTCCCTCAGATATCGTTAACCGCGGATCGTGCGCAAATCAAGAAAGAGCGGATTCCAAACCTATGTAGAATATACAATACATTGAAATGAAACAATTTCTGTCATACACACACACACATGTGTGTGTATGTGTGTCTGTGTGAGAGAGAGAGAGAGAGAGTATAAATAAAAAGAAAGAACAGTAAGATATAAAAACCGGTGTTTTTATAGATATTTTTATTTTTACACAATAGTGCTCAATGTAAATTTACAGAGCATTAATATTATAAATTAACTGATTTAACATTTTTCGCTTTTTTTTCGCTACACAGTGATAACCATGTTTCAAAAATGGAAGCTAAAAGCTTCGAATTTAATTTTGTTATTAAATTAAAGACATTAGTTCCATTTCCTCGTCAACCGAATTTTGGAGTAACTTATTTTTTTTTAATTTACAGTTTCAAAGGCACGGCAAAGATTCATAATTGAGTGTTTCCAAGGATACCGAAAAATTCATTCATCTAGACAAGGGGTGGTAGCGTGTTCAATTTTTTAATTTTCGTTGTATCAGTTAATAGATACATTCGAAAGCGGGGTTATGTTTAGGGATGGGTAGGGATGTATTTTTCAAAAAATTCTGACATCTGCTAAATGCATGTCGTCTGGGTTTATTTATAAAAATTTTATTTTTAACGGCAAAAATTCTTACGGTATTTTTTCTATTTGTATACTTAAAGATATATATATATATATATATATACATATATATATATATATATATATATATATATATATATACAGGGTGACCCAAAAAAACGGGAACTTTTTAACAATCCAGTAAAACCAAGAGTGATGGAAGAAAAATATTTAATTCATAGTAATTGAAATCTTAAAACATGCCATTTAAGAAACAATGATGGAATTTTCATTTTTTTAAAATTACTTCCTGTAGATGGTGTCCTCCTGTACGAATGCATTCTTGAAATCTGCTGTTGAGATTCCTCATTGACTGCTGCAACATCTCAGCTGGGATACTGTGAATTTCATTCTCGTTACTAAAATTAATTATATTTTCTTCTAGTAACTCATAAATTTTGCGGCTATTGTTTTCAATATCACGATGCTTTCAGACCCGTATCTTTTCTCGGGCTTTATTCATGTGAATACATCAACCTTGCATAGCAGTCCTAAATGACCACAGGTAGTACTCCTGAAAGTACGTTGACGAATGTTTAAAACTTATGAATAAATGCTGAACAATTTTTTACGTGCTAGACTTATTTCTTTTGATCACCACTTTATATATCTATCAATCTATTTATCTATATCCCCCCCACACACACACCCACACACATATATATATATATATATATATATATATATATATATATATATATATATATATATATATATATGATGTATTCTCCCGTCGATTTTGACGTATGAGGATCCGACACCCTCATTCCATTTTTATGTTTGTGTCGTATGTGACACTTATGTGACACTGTCTGACCTCTATACAAGTCCACAAAATATGCAACAGCGATTATCCCGAGATCTAGCAGCAGGAATATTTGCTGACGCTTTTCGCGTTGTCTGTCGTCTTCTGGCCGGTCAAGACGACTGATTTCAAAATTTCTGATACCACTTTGGTACAAATATCTCCAGAGCAACTCGTTCGAAGTTAGTATGAGACACATTGACAGCTAAGAGGTTACTGTTTAGCTTGTCCTTATATTTGAGCCACGGCCACCCAACATTCCTTTGTTCACTGTGAAGCTGGCTATACATGATGACCTTAGGTATTCTGTCATCATTCATATATATGAATACATATATATATATATATATATATATATATATAGTCAGCCACAGACAGACTTCAGTGTGGCTAGACGTCCGATTGCTTCAAGCCGGGATCGAAACCCGACTGATTTGACAACACTCAGATAACTTACCCCTAGTCCATCGGCAGAAATGAAGCGAATTTTAACATTTTTCTCTATACGAAATACGCCAGCGGCTCGGAGAACTCGATTCATACTCGAAGAGTAATGCTTAATAGCAGTAGGAGCCACTGTTTTTAAAAAATACCTTTCCCTAGAGAGCTCAACCTGATTTCAGGGAGCCTATATAGTCATCCACAGACTAGCTTCAGTGTGGCTAGATGTCCGATTGCTTCAATCCGAGATCGACTGGTTTGACAGTCAGATAACTTACCCCTAGGCCATCCTAATGAGCCAGGTACTACCTACCTTGGTTTCATCTAAATGAATCTTCAGGGTAAGAGGATATAACAAAGGAACATATTTATTTGCTATTTGCTGTTTGATTATTTCTTTGGACTAGAAATTAAAGCACTGAACGATTTTTTGGCCTTCTCGGATGTTTTTAGCTCTTTCTTTTTTCCAGAATTTCTTTTAATACATTTTTATTTGTAAATTGTGTTATCCGGCCTTTTTTTTTATACCAACTGAGTATATATATATATATATATACATATATATATATATATATATATATATATATATATATATATATATATATATATATATATATATATATATATATATAAAGAGAGAGAAAGAGATAGAGTTAAGGATTTTTTTTAATCCGACATATTTCCATTAGTGCAAACGTCATTTCTAGTGGACACACGTATTCGAGTTGAAACTTCGTTTATTTTAAACAGTGTGTATTTAATATAAACGGAACGTCTACTTAAATACGGGTGTCCACTAGAAACATGCCATATATATATATATATATATATATATATACACTAAATCTATATCTTTTTACATTCGACTTCTCTGTCATATTTGAAGCTTGTCATAAAGCAATGGTTAGAAATATAATCTTGTAATTCATTGCTTAGGTCTTCGGTGAGTGCTCAATTACTGTGGTATTGTGCCATGCTTGACTATGCTAAACAGATATCATCGTTTTTGTTATGTCACGCGATTCAGATGCAGCTTTTGTAGCTTCCCCCTTTCTCTCTCATCTCTCTCTCTCCCCCTCTCTCTCTCTCTCTCTCTCTCTCTCTCTCTCTCTCTCTCTCTCTCTCTCTCTCTCTCTCTATTTACTGATTTTTCTTTTGAAATATTTTTGTGTCTTTTCAAACAGCAGATGATCGCCTTTTGGCCTTGACTAACTTCCAAGGTACCCAGCGTTCAAATGATGTCATTTTAAAGCTTCCTTTTTGTTTGATATTCGCTTTTCTTTTCTGTTTTTTTTATGATTCATATTCTTTGTTCACTTCGGTACATCGACCTGCAAGTAGGCATATGGGAATCGCTCAAACATATGCTCAAAATACACACACGTATATACACATACACACACACACACAGACAAAAGTTACACATACACACTTGTAAATGCGTACAGGAAGTGCTCACACAAGCATGCGCAAAAATACAGCAGTATCATACTGCAACCAAAGAAGCAGGAAGTCATATAAAGAAACCCTCAAAGAAGAACACAAAACATTATAGAACGCGCACATTTTAGATTACAATCAGTGAAATTAAATCTTTAAACGATTCAATATTTTAAGACCATGAGAAAAATTAAAATGAAAATAAATTTAAATTTAAAATAATAATATATATTATTGTTAATTATGATAATTGCAAAATAGGTCTGCTTCTAGGAAAGTTGGTTCACTGTATCGTACTAGACAATTTTTCTCGCTAAAATTTACCTTACATATTTAAAAGCCTATTTATTCGTCTATGCTTTGACTGTTGCTGCCACATAAAGTCTAGTCTTCCTGCTATATATTTAAAGATTCTTTAAAAAGTCAAAGAAGAATCTGAAATGTTATTGGTTCTGATCTGGCATCCAGGTATCAATCACTTTCTCACCGTTGTAATATCGCTTCTCTGTGACTTTGCTATAAGTACTTTCATGGTAATTTTTCGGACGAGCTCCTCATTATGGTACATAGACTTTATGAATTTAAGTGCAATAATAGATTGGAAACAAGGTCACATCGATTTATAGGTGAACTGGCGAGATGCAACCGCGAGTTCTATGCTAATAGTTTCTTTTCACGCATTTCTCACTCGTGGAACGCTCTTCTGGCTCCATGCTTTCCAGCCAACTTTGATCTTCAAAAATTTAAACGCATTGTCAATCGTTATCTACTGTCTTCTTGATTATTCTTCTTTTATTTTTCTCGCTCATTAATAATGTTTTTTTTTCTTTTTCTTACTCATTCACATTCAGTAACTCTTTGTGTCTTAATGGCTTTATTGCCTTGCTTGAGATGAAATGATTAAAAAAATGGATCTTGTTGATGGTTATTGGAAAGGAAGAAATTAAACAGTGTATAAAAGAAATCCCTACCATTTTGATATAGTGTATTATCCTATATCTACTTAATAAACGATCATTTTTATCGTAATTAAAGATAAGGGAGCTCTCTCAAGAATTTAGTGAGTTAATAATTGACTGCAACAGTTATGTAGTATCCACGTCTGGAAATAACATAAGTCTGAATCGAATTTAAACAGTTCAAGACTACGTTTGGAAAAAGTAATAAAGACACTTCATATACCGCATCCTTCGAGACAGATAAATGCAGTTACAAATGTATAATGTTTTGGAATTGTTTTTCCTACAGTGGTGGGAAAATAGTACATTTAATCGAATGAATATTAGATAGTGATATGCATCATGAAATACAGGGGAAGAACAAGCTTCTATCTGAGAATTGTCTCAAGAGATTGGATTTTTTCAGAAACTGGATTGCCTCAAGCATTAGTCAGTCAGTTAAGTGCCATATATGATATACGCTTGGGCGATCATGTATCTTTCGATACATGGCTGACGAGGTAGATTTTTTTTTTCGCAGAAGGTTGCCATTTCTTTCTGCGGTTGCCAAACAAAGAACCCAGTCTTTTTATGTTATTCAACCCATATCTGGGGAAGAAGAGATGGATTCATAGCTTTCCCAATAATATTTGTGCGTAAGTGAATCTAACTGTCTCGACTGGAATTCGAACTCGGTTTTCCGAGTTCTCACTCCGAGCCGATATCCATTACACGACAAAACACATCCTTGTGCCGTGTGTTGTAATGGTATCTCACGCATTCTGTTGTGAAAACCAAAGAATTTTTCAAGGTAAAGGAATTGTTTTAGGTTGAACTCGTCACCTGCCTGTTCTAAATCCTGCAAAAAATATGTAGAAGGAACTTCATCAGACAAAGCCCCAAAACCTGAGTGATCTGAAGATGATTTACCAACTGCTGTTACTTTCTTCAAGAAGTTTACCGCAAACTATTTCAGCCTTCTGTCAACTGTCACGTCAATGAAAACGCCGTAAATACTGTGAGCTCTTTATGCATATATCTCTAGAACGTTAGCCTTTAACTTTCTCTTTTCTCTTTTTTCAATATGTCAAAATGTCGTAAAACATTTCTCTATACATAGTATAACATAAACATTTCTTACATTCTAATCAAATCTTAGGTTAGCTGCCATAATAAATATTATAATTTCTTTAAGAAAGATTTTGCATGTCACTTTACATATATATATAAATATATATATATATATATATATATATATATATATCAATACTTTCATAAAAAAACATTATATTTTCTTTAATTTACAACTTTTTAGTTGTTTTATATATATATATATATATACATATATATATACATATATATATATATAAATACTTTCATAAAAAACATTATATTTTCTTTAATTTACAACTTTTTAGTTGTTTTATATATATATATATATATATATATACACACACACACACATATATATATATATACATATATATATATATATATATATATATATATATATATATATATATATATATATCCTATGAAAGAAATTAGAGAGATAAAAAACAACATAAATAATAATATTGATAATAAGACTAATAATATTTATTTTATATTCGTAGGCCTTTTGACCAAATGGAAGCATGGGAAGATGTTAAAAATCGGAGTTTTTCGGTCACGCCTATGTTCTCTCCCAACGAGAAATAAAAAATGAAGGGGGATTACTACTCGGCCTACTATATCGACATATAAGACGCATACGTCGGCAATGTTTCTTTACAGAAACATTTTTCGACGAATGCTTCCACACTCGCAGACACACACGAACACACACACACACACACACACACACACACACACACACACACACACACATATATATATATATATATATATATATATATATATATATATATATATATATATATATATGTATGTATATATAAATAAAAAGGAAAGAACAGTAAGATATAAAATCCGGTGTTCTTATAGATATTTTTATTTTTACACAATAGTGCTCTATGTAAATTTAAATTTACAGAGCATTAATATTATAAATTAATAGATTTAAAATATGGTTTTACCGCTACACAGTGATGACCATGTTTCAGAAATGGAAGCTAAGGCCCCTGAATTTAATTTTGTTATTAAACCAAAGACATTAGTTCCATTTCCTCATCAAGCGAATTTTGGAGTAACTTACTTTTTAAATTCGCTTGATGAGGAAATGGAACTAATGTCTTTGGTTTAATAACAAAATTAAATTCAGGGGCCTTAGCTTCCATTTCTGAAACATGGTCATCACTGTGTAGCGGTAAAACCATATTTTAAATCTATTAATTTATAATATATATATATATATATATATTATAAATTAATTGATTTAAAATATGAGTTTTTCGCTACACAGTGATAACCATGTTTCAGAAATGGAAGCTAAAAATAAAACAAAATGTGTAAAAATAAAAATATCTATAAGAATATCTATAAGAACACCGGATTTTATATCTTACTGTTCTTTCTTTTTATTTCTTTATATATATATATATATATATATATATATATATATATATATATATATATATATATATATATATGTTATTCCATTGCGACACAGAAATTTCTGTGTCGCGATGGAATCACATTTTTAACAAGGAAAATAATTATAATATTATGCTCCTCTGTTTATATCGAGCATTGTTTTTTCTAAATAAAAGTAACTGCTAAGAACACTGGATTATAAATCTTACTGTTCTTTTTTATTAGTTTTACACACACACACACACACACACATATATATATATATATATATATATGTGTGTGTGTGTGTGTGTGTGTGTGTGTGTGTGTGTGTGTACATATAACAGATTTTAGAGAATCCTAAATGGGAGACAACCTAATGTACTGTTACGCGACATACATCAAATTTTAACATTCTGATTTCTCTCCAAGTCGTAAGTGGATATGCGGGTTGCGTAATAGATAGCCGTGAGCCAGGTTCGAATTCTACTAGGGTTCGTTACATTCACGTACGCTCAAATACCCTTGGAAAAAGATATGACTCTATCTACTCCCTCTAGCCATGGGTTAAATACAATCACGTGTATCTAAAAAAAATCAGTGTTATTCTGAAAAAAATGTTAATGCAATAATCACACGGCAAAAAAAAAGTTACTGTTTAAAATATGTTTCGAAACTAAGTAACTCAGAAATGATTGATAAGTCGTAAAGACAAATCACTCAATGGTTCACTCCAAGTCATAACGATATATTTAACACGGTAACTTTCAATTTGGCACAGAAAGTGGAAAGAAATGCTTTATTTATACAAACCGCTGTTGATACGAACCTCAACTGGGATACAGCAAACTTCTTAGAAGTAATTAGATACTTTCGTGGTCAACATCAGGAACGAGTCCATATCATCCATTAACACGGGAAACAAACAGTTTACAAGGTCAGACATCATAAAAACGGTTACATTTATCAATTAGTTCAAGGACATCATATCACCGGTAATTCAATAATGGCCATTATTGAATAGCTCCAAGTCATGGCGTCCCGTATTAGACGCGTAGGTTATATATATATATATATATATATATATATATATATATATATATATATATATATATATATAAAGTGAACATTGAAGTCAACACTTAGAGCTGTTTCATGCTAGACGCAATCGTCAGGCCACGTGTGTTGTTTCTCGGCTAATAGCCTGTCGCCTCTAAGTGCTGACTTCAATGTTCACTTTTATATTTACACACGCTCTATCCCTGATATTGAGCACATTATCCCATAAATATAGCACACCTTAAGACTATATATATATATATATATATATATATATATATATATATATATATATATATATATATATATATTAAGGAATTAATTTAGACTATTTCTTATTATATATGTTATATTTTGTAGACACTCGTGTTTGGGTAGAGGTGTCTGTTTTTTAACAGTATTTTTGTGCATACAGGGTTCCGTTTGATAGATTTTTAATAAACGAGGGTATATTTTCGTTATTAAAAACTTTCAAATAAATCCAGGCCTGGTAAACGAAAATTCACTATTTAAAAAAGGAGACGTCTACTGAAACACGAGTATCCATTAAATTAAACATGTTGTTTTTGGGAGGCTTTTTTTTCTCAACACTGTTCTTTCAAAAAATAAAGTACAATTATATTTTATTCAGTTATGTATTCATCATTATTAGCAGTGATTTCTTGCCACTTATTTGGCTTCTCTTCGATGTCTTTTGAGTAAAATTTCACATGTTTTTATGTGAAGAAGTTTTTCAGAAACTCTTTAATCTGATTTTCATTAGAAACAGGTTTCTTCATCAAAATGTTTGGCAAAAGGTAATGATCGGTTAGAGCAAGGTCAAGCGAATGGGACAGTTGTGATAGAACAGACTAATCGAGATCGAAATTTGTCACCTGTGTAAAATGCGGTTTTATCATGGAGGTGAACTAGATATTTCCTTAACACTTAACAGACAAGGTCAGTATATCGAATAACGAAAAAAACGACTGGTCCGATCTGTCGGCCCGAAAACACAAGCCACGAGATTTGTTGGCTATTCTTTTTTTTTTTTTTTTAAGCGTATCACCCCAAGCAAGGCTGGAGGCCACTATCACGCAAGAGGTTAAAGAAGGGTTGGAGGAAGAGCAGATAGGAGTGGTAAAGGAGAGGATGTGGTGAAAGAGAAAGACAGTGGGTCGATCAAGGCAAGGGGGTTACAGAAGATTTGGAGCAAGAGTAGATAGGAATGAAAAATGAAAGGAAGTGGAGAAGGGAAGTGGATAGATCAAGGCAACTGGAGATGTCGATTGACGCTACACTTAAACCGTTGGAGATTGTATTTGTCAGGGAAACAGTAATAGGGAAGGGAGTTCCATAGGCGCGATGTGCGAGACATGAAGCTATTGGAGTAGAAGAGATGTCTACATCTAACAGTTTCCACAGTGTAGGGGTGGGAGCGGGATGCCAGCCTCGTGGGGCGTTTAAATTCACGAGGCCTGGGGACAAGCGAAAGCAGCTCATCGGAGCAATTACCGTGGAAGTACTTGTAAAAAAGGCAGAGCGAGGCAACATCGCGTCTGTGAGAGAGCGACTGGAGACGAGATGACAGATCAGGGCCAATCACGTTGCCTATCCGTCTCTGGATCTTATCAAGAACCCTGAAGCAAACAGCAGGGGCCCCAGACCGTATATGACAGCAATACTCCATGCATGGGCGAATGGTCGATTTATAGACTTGGAGGATCGATTCCGGGGAGAAAAATTTCCTGGCTCGGCACAGAGAACCAACTTTCCTTGCGGTGGCTGATGCAACTGACTCGATGTATTTGTTCCATCTCAGATCAGCAGACAGCGTGAGACCGAGCAGCCACAGGGAGGAGCTCTCGAGAAGTTGGTCTTCAGACATTCTAATGGGATGCAGGGATGGATCCTTGTGGTGGTTAATAGAGAGCAGTTTTGTTTTAGAGGCGTTAAAGTTAACCATCCATTTCTCACCCCAGTTCACAACTGATTGGAGGTCCTTTTCAATTTGAGGTGCCAGGTTAACTTTGTCCGCCTCACTAGATTTGTGTTTGAAGCAGGAGTAAATAGTGGTGTCGTCAGCGTAGATGCCGACTTGGGAGTCTATGGCGTTTTTTACCAAACAGTAAAATTGCTTCTCGCATTTCTTGTACATCTGGACCTTTTCATGGCGGTTTGTATAATAGTTTCCTCTATTATGTAATTTTACATCGATTTTTTGTGTTTCAAGTGAGGGCATGTGAAAAGGGCTACGTCTTAGCACTGAAACTCCAAATGAGGCTACGTCTCCAAAGGGTTAATCCACTGTTTACGCTGCCATTACCAAAACTAATGTATGTTAGTTTACTCCAAATTCATTCTTAACTGCTACATATGATCAGTAGCTAGCATGATTCATTGTTTATTACAACTTATTTCCAAAAATGGAAATTACATATAACTCAATCTAATTATATATATATATATATATTATAGTAATTCGTCGAGCTTAGAATCCCCAACAGAATGCAGAAATCACTGGATGGCCGTTTCATCCTATCTGGGACTCATCAGCAGTGTGCATCCACTACCGAGAATCGAACCCGGATCGCTTCGATACAACGCGAACGGCATACCAATTGCACCACGGGACTCAGTGACCGAGAAAACATAAACTAGACTCGATATAACGCCGCTACTCACTCAGTTCCGTTCACTGATACCCATTCAAGTACAGAGAGTTATCCAAAGTCCCCGAATAACCTTGGAACTTGTGCCCCAAGAGCCACGACTACTATTTTGACCCTTAGCCGCTCTCTCACAGAGCTTAACTGGATCTAGCAAGATATACAAGTAATTGATTTGGGGATTTAGGCTAATTTTATAGTAATTCGTCGAGCTTAGAATCCTCAACAGAATGCAGGGAGAGGGAGAAAGAGAGAGAGGGTGGGATATAGATGTGGATATAAGGATGGTGTAATAGTCATAGAGAGGTTTGAGTGCAGTGCAGTTCGCGACATGCACTTTCGCTCAAATAACCTTTCGAAAGCTATGGATTCATCTCGTCTCTGCTCCATCTATGGGTTAAATAGTAAAGTATTACTTGACCTTGGTTGGTAAACATTTTAGAAAAAGGACAACATTGAATTGAAAAAACTGAGTAGATATCTGTATCGATTCTCTGTATTCACTTCTCCCCAAAAGTGTACACATGGCCTTTACCACACTTCTGTCAGGTTTTATGAGCTGAACTATTGGACTCTCATAAATGGAAGGCGACAGAAGAGTCTCTCTCTCTCTCTCTCTCTCTCTCTCTCTCTCTCTCTCTCTCTATCTATCTATATATATATATATATATATATATATATAAATATATCCTCGTGTGGCTTGAGGCGACAGAAACGTGGTTCTGCAGAAGGAGTTTGAGAATAGCATTGACTGAACATGTGATCAACGAAGAAGCTTTAGAGAAAAATACCAACAAAAAGATCAGAAAGAGACAGTTGAAATTTGACATAATGAGGAAAGAGGACTTAGAAAATTTGGCACTCACAGGACATACGGAAGGCAAGAGGGACAGAGGGAAGCAGCGCATGACCTACCTAACGATCTTGAGTAAATGGTTGGTAGAGCAGGGATTAGGAGAGATAGAAAAAAAAGACGAACTTAGAGCTACAAAACGGAGCGAACGATCCTTTCCTTTAGCTGCATAGTACGTGCTTCGCCAGGGCTACATAGAGTTTTGAATTCAGAGTTTTCCTTCTCCTAGACCGGTTGCCACCCAAGCCTATCAAACCTACTATATAACAAAACCTTAGAAAAGTTGGATTCATATCTTTCTCAAGGTCATTAGCACTTAAGTGAATGTAATGAACTCGACTGCAGTTCGATCTCAGCTCTCCGATTCCTCAATCCGAGCCGCAATCCATTACTCTACCGTGCCTCCTAAGATCTACAAAAAGCAGGAAATTGTGGAGAACTATAATCGACAACGTCCTGACGGGACACGGCATATACAAGGTGCGATGGATAAGTTGTCGTCGAGTTATATATTAATTTCGCGCATATGCGTTGTTTGTTTTTGATTTCGTCGACTGCACAGTATAGTAGGATTAGTTGCGCACCAGCTGTGAGGAATTTAGAAATAGCATGCTGTACTTCTTGACATTCGCACTGGAAGACCCAAAAAGAACATTTCATAGTGTTCGGGTGCCAATCCGAGGACAGTGCAAAGGATTCGGAAAGAGTTGGATGAGTCAGATGGTGATTACGAAGATGTTTGGACTGATCACTAATGGTGGCGACGTTATGCCTCCATTCGTCTTCCCACAGGATCGTAAACTCTACACGGAAGCTTATATCTTGTTTTGAGGGGGAGGTGCTGCCCTAAGATAAAACAGTGGCAACTGGAAGACCCTATGTCTTGCAACAGGACTCTTTAACATCCCATACAAGCAGAAGAACCAAGTCATGGCTGTCAGACAATTTCTCCGGCCCCATCGCCCCTTACATCTGGAAACCTAATTCCCCAGAATGCAAACCTCTTGATTATGTGCGGGGTGCAGTTGAGAGACCAACAAAACTCCTTGTAACTCTAGAGATGAACTGAAGGCAAGAATTATGGCAGCATTTACTAACTTAAATAAGGAGACCATCCAGAAGAGATGCAGGAGGTTCCGAAGTCGTCTGGAGTACGTGGTTGAAGCCAATGGCGATTTTATAGAATTAATTTGTTCTTTGGTATTTCAATGTATTTTTGTGTAATTTTGGTAAATATATCTGTTAAAATGAGATGTCAGTGTTATTTTCATTTTTGAATAATTTAGACGATAATTCATCCGTCACACCCTGTAGAAGAAGAAGAATTCTTTAAATTACTACTACTGATTTGGCTCAGATCTATATTTTGGGACCCACACTTGTTGATTTAAATCGCACTGTATTTATTAAACATCAACAATAATAATTTTAATATTAACGTGTTGTTATCAAATGTGATTAATAATTGTTAAGTTTGGGGTTGTTTTTGAGACAACAGAGAAAAATCGATAATTTCGAATTGAATAATAAACAGTCAAAGAAAGAAGGGATTTTGCGGGGAGAAAAAGAATACAACACCGATCTTTCAAATGATTTAAATAAATTCATTAGGATAAAAGGCAACAAAATGAAAATGAAAACATTTTAGGAGGCCCACCATCCAACCACACGATTGATGACAAAAGCAACAAATGAATGAATAAGGAAAGACGAAGAGGGAGAAAGCGAAGCTAAATAACTGAGAGGTTAGTGGAAGGGCGGTGGATGGAAATTACATGAAAAGAGGTGAAGGATGGGGAGAATATAAACCGAGAGTTATTAGAGTGCTATGAAGGCGGGACGGATAAAAAAAAAGAATAGGGTGAAGAGCTGTTTAGAACACACTCCATCGGGAAAGAAGAAAGCAAATTGATGAGATTTTCAGCAGTTAGATTGCAAGAGGAAAGAAAAAAATGCAAAGAAATACAAACGGTAAACTGAAGACGACGAATTTTTTAATAAACAATTTTTTTTTTCAATTTCGAAATATAACGTTGGGAAAGAAAGAAACAACGGAAAAAAATCTTTTAAAAAATTCCATAAACAAAGAAATAAAATAGGGATGATTATGATTTTTTTTTTTTTCCGTTTTCGATTTTTTTTTTTTTTTTTTTCAAGGATTAAAATCCTTTTGGAATATAGTAAAAAAAGAAGACACTCAGATAAGAGGACATTTTTTTAATTCTATTTTGCTTTGTTTTTCCCGTACTAATTAGATATGAATTTCAAACAAAATTATTGAAGCTCTGAGTGAAAGCTAATGGTAATAATAGCCATTCTCAAAGGAAACACGTGGCAGCCACTACCTTTTTCTGTTCTTTTAGAAAATCTTGAAACAATTTTTCAGGAAAACAGGTTTCTCATTTTCAATAACTGTTATTGCCCTTTCTACTATTGATGAGAACTTCCTTTCTAACGTCTTTTATCAAAATAGGCTTTTCGTAGGCCTATGCTAATCCCAAGGGAATGTTATTTATGCCAGACGATAAACTGAATTCCTGTATAGTATGCAAATTATTGTGACTTTTTTCAGGAAAAAACTCTGCGTCATTTAACGACGGCAGATACGGTAATTTAAACTACAATTTCTATAGTAAATCATTAACAATTACATGATATAAGTAACCTTATTTTGTTAGTAACGATTCCAATAATTCGCGACCACTGACAATCGATCTTTTACTTGTTTTAAAAGCAGGTCATACAAATTTCTAATACTAAAACACATTTTACTTTAAAATAATTTGGAATTTCCGTATTATCTTTTCACTTTTCTGTTAGCAACCCGCCATTAAATAAAATACCGCAACTTTTCTCAAGTAGGCCGAATCCAATTGGAGTTAAAGTACAACAAATAAAATCTGGATTGTAAATAGAGTCGCAGATTTTGACGTGATATTTCGTTAAAAAAAAACGGTCTCAGATGTTGAAAAATCATCGTTGGCATTTTAAACACTGTCATTCATCTTCGGATCTATAATATTTCTTTTTTAGTTTCTTTGCCGGTGTCTTTTAAACCGTTCTCATGATTCAGCAATTATCAGTACCACTATCGCTTTCATATTTTTTTTCAGATCTCTCGTAAGGTCACGATAAGTTTGTCTGTTTCATTTAATGTCGCTTTATCGTCTGCTACCACAATGGTATTCAAAATACAGGGTGCAGCAGAAATACCTCCCAAATATACCCCCCAGAAATACCTTCCACATAATGGCAAAACATTATTGGCAACAGTGCATTCATATAGCTAATGTCTTACCATTATGTGGGATGTGTATCTGTCTTTTAAACCGTTCTCATGATACAGCAGTTAAAAGTTTAAAGTACAAATTTCCATATCTCGATTATGTCATTATTTTCACCTCTAATGATATGTGATATTTATTGTACTTGTTGAAAGACCTCAAATGATGTAGTTTCTGTTATTTGCTACAGTTCGTTATTTGTGATTCTGTAGCGCCAGTCCACGAGGTTTGAAGAAGGATAATAATGCTGGCCTTATCCGCTCGAAACCATCTTTAACCATCGATCTGAGAAAACAGTTGTATACAACTGACAGTTTAGATATTTCTGAACGAACTTGGCATTATGCACGACATCCTATGAAAGTTTCCAGGGCACTTCTACGTGGTGTAATGGTTAACAAGTTTGTCTCGCTAGATCAGTTACAATTAAATAGTGAGTTCGATCCTCACTGAGTGAGAATCGAGCGAGTGCCTCACTTGTGCCACATCTAAACTTCGCTTAGAAAATCAACATCTGACGAGGTTATTTAAGAACATGGCTCAAGTTTTCAGGTTATCGTTTTGTATCGATTTACGGTGTTGGCGCAAAAATATTCATAACATTCTATGTTCAATTTCCTCATCTCATACTAAATTTGTCTTAATTTATTCATGCACAGATGTATTTGAAGTATTTCAGTCAGTTATGTGCCGTGCGTGATAAGCGCTTAAGCGATCATGTATCTTTCGATACATGACTGACGAGGCAGATGTTTTTACACGCAGTAATGCCATTTCTATCTGTGGTAAACCAGTTGCCATCCAAGGCTATATATATATATATATATATATATATATCGGTCTTGTTTGTTTTTTTTACATCTTCGGTTGGACTCAACTTGAGTCCGCATTGTTCTTGGAGTTCAACCTTCTAGCAGGAATAAACAGCTCGTGTTCCTAATTTAAATACATGCAAACCCACTCGGTCCTCTACAGCTCCTTGAGTCTCAGCGGCTTTATTGCCTTACTTGGGATGAACTCGATTAAAAAAAGGTAGTTCTACCATAAAATAGACAAAATAATAGAAAATTTCGATGTTGCCCACAGCAGAAAAAGAAAGCTCTAACACACTGCGCGGCAGAGATACCTGCTACATATACCGGGTGTAACAGCAAAATTGTACAAATCATGTAACAGCATGGGATAATTTTCTATCCCACAAAATGTTTAATATCTAAAAAAAAAACACTAAACTTATTGAGTTTCTTTTTCCAGGTTTTAAGGCAAGATGTTTAGCCATCTTGACACCATTTGTCGTAAGAATCACTGAAAAACCCTTTGAGTTATTCAACTACAAAGAGAACAGTTTAAGATCGTTTTGTGTCAGCCCAACTCTATTTTCTCAACTGAGCAATGGTAAGATAAAAAAGATCATTCAGGCTTTCAATAATGATACCAATATTAATACTCTGGCTTCCATCTTCAAAGTCTATTCAAGAACCATCAAGAAGACGGTGAATCAGTTTAAAAAAGAGGGAGCAGTAGAGAGGAAAACTGGATCAGGAGGTCACAACAGCAAGAGGGATCATCATTTCAACTTAGAGCTAAATACATTCTTATTTTTCAAAGTATAATCCAATGATGCTATAAAAACCTCAGCGAATTCCAGTAAGATATCTTTAATCATTTCTAAGATACAACGGTTCGAAGCTTAATCTAACAATTTGAGAATTTTGCTGTTACACGCGGTACTTCCCAGATACACATCCCACATAATGGTAAGACATTAGCTAGATGAATACACTGTTGCCAATAATCTTTTACCATTATGTAGAAGGTATTTCTGGGGGGTATATTTGGGAGGTATTTCTACCGCACCCTGTATGTTGAATACCATTGTGGTAGCAGACGATAAAGCGACATTAAATGAAACAGACAAACTTATCGTGACCTTACGAGAGAACTGAAAAAATATGGAAGCGATAGTGGTACTGATAATTGCTGAATCATGAGAACGCTTTAAAAGACACCGGCAAAGAAACTAAAAAAGAAATATTATAGATCCGAAGATGAATGACAGTGTTTAAAATGCCAGCGATGATTTTTCATCATCTCAGACCCGATTTTTCTTAACGAAATATCACGTCAAAATCTGCGACTCTACTTACAATCGAAATATTATTTGTTGTACTTTAACTCCAATTGGATTCGGTCTACTTGAGAAAAGTTGCGGTATTTTATTTAATGGCGGGTTGCTAACAGAAAAGTGAAAAGATAATACGGAAATTCCAAATTATTTTAAAGTAAAATGTGTTTTAGTATTAGAAATTTGTATGACCTGCTTTTAAAACAAGTAAAAGATCGATTGTCAGTGGTCGCGAATTATTGGAATCGTTACTAACAAAATAAGGTTACTTATATCATGTAATTGTTAATGATTTACTATAGAAATTGTAGTTTAAATTACCGTATTTGCCATCGACAAATGGCGCAGAGTTTTTTTTTTCTGAAAACGTTTTGAAAATTTGCATACTATACAGGAATTCAGTTTACCGTCTGGCATAAATAAGCTACATCTGGGATTAGCATAGGCCTACGAAAACCCTAACCTTCACATGACAAATTTCACGGAAAAAAAATGGGCTCTTGAATCGGCAAATAGCATATGTAATAACCTTTTATCTTATCAGTGTAACCCGGATATAAGAGAGTTGTCGGGACCGGAGATGAAGTATCTTATATCCGGGTTTCTCTTATATCCGGGTTTGGTCTATTTTGTTTTATTAACACACGCTCTAATTTGGGACCAGATAAAATCGCTCTTATATCCGGGTTTCTCTTATATCCGGGTTACACTGTAGTTTATGCTAGTTCTCTCTGTTCTTCTCATCTACGACTTTCACGGAAACTGGCGAAGATCCTGACTGGGATTAAAGCTGTCTGACAAAGGTTCTCCAAGCAACATCCCTTAAAAATGACCTAAAATCTGATGAGTGAGGAAAAAATATTAGTTCTAATATCGCTCCACTGGGTGATCTTATTCCAGGCAACAAAAGTAAAATCTCCATTAAAAGCTAAAGTCTGGTTAACTGAATGTTGTAAGCTCAATGACTGCGCCAAGCAATACATTTATTTTTCTCTTCAACCAAAAGACATGCATTGAATATCAAAAAAAGGACGGGATTATTAACGGCCGGAAATTAAAGTTTTCTTTACAGAAATAATACTCTGATTATATATATATATAATTTAAACGCATTAGTAACGTTTTACTATAGAAAAGGAGGGTGGGAGTATTTCTTACTACATATGTTGTATAGGGCCACAGCCTCAATACGCTTGATGTTCTTAATGTGCTTTCCATAGCAAGTGGGTTTTTATGGGGTGGATTTGCCAGATTCCCAACGAACTGGTTTGGAGTTATCTTTCTCCTAGACTGATTGACAGCCAAGACTAGAGAACCTACCCTGCCCTTTAATCTGTAGATGCGAGGAGAAATAGATTTATACATTTCGCAAAGGTATTTCTGCGAAAGGGAACGCAACTACCTCGAGCAGAATTTGAACTGGCTATACGGATCCTACAGCAAATCAGTGGAAATAATTTTACTATAAAATTACATGGAGAAAATCTTTACTATAGAATTACATAAAGGAAATCTTTATTATAAGAGTACATACAGGAAATAGTTACTACAGAATTACATACAGAAAATATTTACTAAAGATATTACATAGTAGATATCTTTACTATAGTATTACATGGAAGAAATCTTTACTATAAAATTACAGAGAGGAAATCTTTACTATAAAATTACAGAGAGGAAATCTTTACTATAAAATTACAGAGAGGAAATCTTTACTATAAAATTACAGAGAGGAAATCTTTACTATAAAATTACAGAGAGGAAATCTTTACTATAAAATTACAGACAGGAAATCTTTACTATAGGATTACATAGAGGAAATTTTTATTATATAAATACATAGAGGAATTCTTTACTATAGAAATATATAGATCTTTACTATAGGATTATATAGAATAAATTTTTACTATAGGATACATAGATGAAATATTTACTATAGGAATATATAGATGAAATTTTCACTATAGGAATACATAGAGGAAATCTTTACTATAGTATTACAGAGGAAAAATCTTTACTATAGAATTACATAGAAAATATCTTTGCTATAGAATTAATAGAGGATATCTATACTATAGTAATACATAAAAGTAATCTTGCAAAAAATGTAATGAAAATCAAGAAGGCATTATCAGTGTCGAGGAATTACTTTAAGAGTTACTGACAGAATGTATGAAGTATTTTCAAAAAATGAAACGTGCATTTTTACTCATTACACTTAAAATGATCTCCAGTTTTTAAGCAAATATTTTTTCCTTTCGAATTAAAAATAAGTTTTTGTTTAATTAATCGTGTAGCTTTTAAAATATTTACGGTTGAAAAACCACGCTTTTAATTAATGAAATAGAGTGAAAAGAAAGTTGAAATGCTCCTCAGAAAGTGATTATAACGGAGACACCATAAACCCTCTTTCAAAACTCCAACAGTTCAATTATGACTAAAAGCAGGTGAAAATATCAAGATTTTAACGAATGTATTCATTCGTTTCCTTCGCCCCACCACCTCACTTTCTCTACCTATTCCCGCCTTCTTGTTTTTTATTTTCACAGCGCGCATGCGTAGATACATAAATAGTAACCTCATATTTAAAGAAACAAATGAGAGAGAAAAGGATGTACCTTTCTTACAAGGCAATCATTTAATTACTATCAAAGTTTCGTCACAAGAATAAGAAAAAAATTTTAAATAACAGCACCCAAAGCTACAATATCAATGACAAAAAGAAGAACGAATAAAATAAAATGAAACTTGGTTTATAAACAACACGATCTGATAACAATCAGTGTTTAAAAAGAAAGACATATATATGATATAGTCAGGAAATAAAATGTCTATAAAATGCCATGAGTTGGAACCTATAAAGGAAAAGTGAAAAATAGCATAAGAGTGAGTCATTAAGACAAGAGCGTTATGGCAATTTAAATAAATCCTACACAGTATAAAAGTTCTCTATAAAGTAAAGAATGAATCAGTAGTGAAGAGAAAGTGTAGGAATGAAAGAGCGTCGTCTGTTGGTGGAAAACAAAGGATTGACAAACAGACAGAAGCTACAAGGAAATACGTATAAAACCCTGTTCTCAGAAAATAGATCTGGAACTTCGACTTAGAGATTACCGGATCCAAGATAATGACTGTCAAATGCTTTCGTCTTACATTCCTAACTACTGTATGGATTTGATGCTCGAATTTAGTTTTTTTTTTTAAATCAGTATTTCAATTGCTTATTTTCCAAGTCATAGAATCTGTTCAGCTCCATAACAGGAGCATTACAATCTTCTCACCTCGATTTCTATCGATAGGATCGTACGCCGCATTTAATAAATGCCAATAGCTTTAGTAAACTTTCTTAATAAACTCGTAATATATATTTTTCCATCGATTTAATTTACCTTTCAATTTCCTCATCCTCAACAAGGATTTCCCAAGCTGTAAAAGGTTTCTACAAATCTTGATTACTGCAATACTATTATAATAACTAAGAAAGAACTCTCCCTGCCTGAATTTATGGGATCATTACTTAGATTCGAAATAAGGGTGATAAAAAAATATCAATAACAATAGTGAATTAAAACGTATCTTTGTGAATTCAATCCCTGGACTGGGATTTAGACTCAGTGGAAAAAATGCGAGCAATAACTAAGCTGTATTAAATAGGAACAAGGTAAGATAACTCTCGATATTGACTACGGAACAAGCTGATTATATATATATATATATATATATATATATATATATATATATATATATATATATAATAAGCTTGTTTATCTATCTATCTTTCTAACTCAAATTTAAGATAGATATATCTCAGTTTCATCAATATGTATCACAAGATATACAGACAGCTACTTCAGTCACATCAACATATATCTGTCTATCTATCCCAGTTTTTCTTGTATCTTTCTAGCTAGTATGATAATCAGATAACTATTTCAGTTACATCAATATCTATCTCTTTATATATATATATATATATATATATATATATATATATATATATATAATAAGCTTGTTCATCTATCTATCTTTCTAACTCAAATTTAAGATAGATATATCTCAGTTTCATCAATATGTATCACAAGATATACAGACAGCTACTTCAGTCACATCAACATATATCTGTCTATCTATCCCAGTTTTTCTTGTATCTTTCTAGCTAGCATGATAATCAGATAACTATTTCAGTTACATCAATATCTATCTCTTTATATATATATATATATATATATATATATATATATATATATATATATATATATATATATCAGTTTGTTCATCTATCTTTCTAACTCACAAGATAGATATGTCAGTTTCAGCAATATTGTTGTGTAGGATCCACCTAATCTGCATAGGTGACTATCAACTATATAAATAATGGTTGGTACCGGAAGACGAGAGAAGAGGAATCACGAGATCCAACTAGAGACTCTGATCGACTGCGACTAGTCAACACATTCTCCAGGAACGTCTTCCCAGAAATATACAGAAATACTATATGTACTTATTGTGTACACTTTCTTGTTATAATACATTCTTGTTCTAAGTACATTTTGTGTTGCATTATTATTCCATGCAATAGGCGAGATTCAACAATGAGTCAAGACTCAACAAATATCTATCTATATATCTACCTACGTATCGCAGTCTGTTCATTATCAATCTTTGTAGGTAGGACGATTGATAAATAGATAGCTATCTCGGTCTCATCAATATCTATCTTACTCCATTCTTTTCCCATCTATCTATCTGTCTATCTCTGTCACTACTAACTCACGATAGAAAGGAGTTATTTCTAGCAATTAAAGATGGATTGATTACCAGAATCCAGAATGAAAGAAAATAGTTAAAGTGCAACTCTATCAACTTGTCAACCCCAAGGGGGATCTACTGGAAGAATATTGAGTGTTGTCGTAAGGATTCATGTGAATTTTTTATTGTAAATTCCTTGAACATAGACAAATTTACTGCGCCAACCAATAGTGAGTAATTGGCTCGTTTGAATTACGTCATGAAATAGAAAATAATTTATTTTTCTTAGTTGATTATGAAGTGCAGCTACGAAGTACTCTACAGTGAAATGCATTCTCCGTATCTATTACCTTCAGACTATGTCGCACTCATTGCCTTGTCAAAGAATTCCTCGAAAAATTTGACGAATGAAAGCCAGACAACTTTGTTGTTTTATGTAATACACAATTTAGCTGAAAGTTAACGTAAGCTCAGAAAAGGCCATTGAAAATTCTTTGATGAAGGATTAATCATAGTATGAATTTATATGAATAAAATGTTTCATTAAAAAAAAGTTAGCATTTACATCAATCTAATAGCATAGCAATCTTTGTTTTAGCTGCGAGAAATGTTTCACTGTAATATGGTCACTCACGAACAAGCATTGCGAATGATTATATTAGGGAAAAACTTTTTTCTTGTTCGAAATTAATTAACAAATATTCTATTTTCGTTTGTGCAATAATTTCAACAAAACTTTCTCTTTCTTACAAAATACTTTTCCGCGTCGCTATAGCACTTTTTAACATCACTATACTCGGCAGGTGAAGAGAGAAATCAACGAGGAGTAGGACTCGTCGTCGTCAGCATCCGTCGTCTCTCGATGGAGTAGCGCGGTGCGCTACGAACCTGGGCTGGATATATGGAGAACTAGGGCTGCCCAGACGTCGCCCGGCCTTGCTAGCAGAGTCCAAAGGAGAGGATAAACCAATACCAACGCGGATGCAGGAGTTGACGGAAGGTAGCACAAAGTGCCGTCCATCCGCCTTAGGGGCTCCACTCCGGGTTTGAATTCAGAGTTGCCCTTCTCCTAGACCAGTTGCCATCCAAGGCTATAGAACCCAGTCTGTCCTGCTATTTACCCATAGCTGGAGGGAGAAGAAGATGATTCACACCTTTCCCAAGTGCACGTTTAGTGAATGTAATAGATTCGACTGGAATTCGAACTCGGCTCTCCGATTCTTCAATCCAAGCCGATATTACTCCACCGTGCCTCCTAGAGGAGTAGGACTAATATTAGACAAACATACGAAATAATGTGTTCTAAGATATTGGCAACCCTCGGACAGAGTTTTTCTATTAAAACTGTAAAGGAAGTAAATGCGCAAATGTCACAAATCATAGAAGAAATAGATAAGTTTTATAACACGATAATGCCAAAAGCCAATGCAAGTAAGCATTGTCATCAAAATGTATCTAAATAATAAAAAAAAGTAAGAACAAGACAATGAAATAGTCGACAAGTATAGACTTAGATCACGCAACGGACGTGGAGAAAAATGGTTCCATTGGCGTACGGCGAACGACCAAGTAATGAACAATAACTTATTTAGAAACACCAAAGAAAGTTTATGGAAATGGAAAAACCCAGTAGGAAACATAAAGAACCAGACAGACTACATAACAACCAGAAAAAGATTTTTAAAAATTCAGGTCTGCAGACTGAAACTTATCGTAGAACCGACTACGGAAGCGTCCACCTCTCATTAATATGAATCTGAGATTAAAAGTTACAGAAATGAAAGGTAACCACTTAAATCGATGCTAAAATAAAATGGAGAAGACAAATGATCATTGGCCCAACGAGAAGTCTGCAATGATAGAAGAACTGTGGGACATAGACATGCCAGATAGTCATAAAAATATAAAAGAAATAACAGAATAGAAAACCTGCTCTTCGACAAGTTACATGAGATCGTAAAATGGTAAACGCTCATAATAGAAAAAGAAAATATACTGCAAAGAATGAACGAATACACTGGAGAACTCTTGTAGTATTAAAATCTGAGGTAAGATCTGTACACCTCAAGATGAACAGAAACTAAACTGCAGGATCAAATGTGATTGTAATATAGATGTTGTCAACATTAGACGATTTTGAAATCTATATGATTACTGAAATAATAATTAAAATATACGACAGCGGTGAAATACCAGTAAATATATCTTCATAGCGATGTCAAAGAAGCAGGGTTCAAATAAATGCGAATACCATCAAATAATTTGCTTAATAATAACTATAATTAAACATCATTGAGATTCTAATGAATAAACCTGGTAGCAAAATTAGACGATAGAGAAGGGCAGTGTGGTTCAGCTTAAATTAATGGGGAAAAATGCTATCTTTATGATAAAAATACTATTACAGTGAACAATGCAAATGAAGAACGTCCGCTACCTATGTTTTATAGATTACACAAAAGCATGTGTTCAAGTACGATATTTGAAAATCAATGAAAGCTTAATTTACTTTGGAAATATATTACAATAATCCGTAACTTTTAGTGGATAGAAAACGAGTTCAGTGAGTACACAAAAATGGAAAGGGGATTAAAAGAAATTTTTTTTGTTTTCTCACCGAATTTACTTAATCTATACAGCGGATGATGCTAAGATGACGGGAATGTGTACTAAGATTTATTATCAGTGCACATAATCTTAACAGCTTAAGATATTCAGATGGCATTGTATTGATAGCAAACTTAGAAGACAAACTGGATTTTTTAGATAATCCAAATGAAGGCAGGCACGGTGGAGTAATGGATAGCGGATCTAATTGAGGAATCGGAGAGCCGAGTTCGAAATCCATTCAAATCCTTTAGAATACTTATGTGCTAATACCCTTGGGAAAAGTATGAATCCTCTTCTTGAAAGCAATGGGTAAATAGCAGACTGGTCTACCGCAGAAAGAAATGGCAACCTACTGCGGGGAAAAATCTTCCTCGTCAGTCAAGTATCAAAAGATTCATGGTCGCCTACGCGTAGATCACGCATGGTACCTAACTGGCTAAAACAAGAAGAAAAAGAGCAGTAAAAAATCAGAAGGCAAGGTAGACGAGACAGTCCAAGATGTGACCTGTGTATTGGAGACGTAAAAAACCAAGAAATTAGAGAAATTTAACTATTTGAGTAGTTTAGTAACAGACAACGGGAAATGTGATATAGAAATCCGAAGATAAAGAGGAATAACGGAGCCAACCAGAAAAAAAAGCAAAGTATAAAGACATAGGAAAATAATATTGGAAACAAAGGCTGTTGAGCTGCTCTGTAATACCTAATCTAATGGCAGCGAATACTGGATAATTTCCTCACGGGTAAAATGACGGTGTTCTATTGGCGGGTGTTGAGACTACTGTGGAAGAACGAAAGACACATAATGAGGAAGGAAAACAGCGAATGACCTATCTAAAGAGTTTGTGCAAGTGGGTGACAGAAGGACAAAGGGGAAAGATCAAGGGTCACTTAGAGTATCAAAAGGGTTGAAAGTTGTGAGATGTTATGTTCGCTTACGTTCTAAAAAGAAAAAACCAAGGGAATACGAAACAATAAGATACGCGTCATCTTTCAATATTTGTTAATTTCGCTGAGTGAACTTTAAAAGACACCTCATTCCATCAGGACAACTGGCATACCGTGTTTAATAAGCTCAGCTTATTCAGTCAGTTATGTGCTATGCATGATAAAACGCTTAGGCGAACATGTATCTTTCGACGAGGCAGTTTTTTTCCCGCAGTAGGTTGCCATTTCTTTCTACGGTAGACCAGTTGCCATCCAAGGCTAAAGAACTCGGTTCGCTACTTACCCATAGCTGGGAGAATGATAGGATTCATACCTTTCCCAAGCGTATTAGCACGTAAGTGAATGTAACTGATTCGATTGGAATTCGAACTCGGCCCTCCGATTCCTCAATCCGAGCCGCTATTCACTACTCCAGCGTGCCTCAGCTTATTATTACAAGATCGAATACATTATGGAAGATTATTTTGCGCCATTTTCACAAATTGGAAGTACTTTGCTTCCTTGAAACTCAATATTTAAAATTCTAACTTTTACTTTGGATTCAATTGGTGAGTACCCATCTAGCTTATCCGCCATGGAGATTTTGGTAAATGAAAGTTAAGAACCGTACGACGCGTTTTCCATACCAAGCAATATCAATATAAACAAAAAATTATGTTTTTGTGCTGGAGTCTTTGGTTTTTGTCTTCACAAGATTGAAATTTAAAAGCCGCATTCAGAATTTATTTCTGTTAATTTTTTTATCGCAACGCCTGCATCGTTATTCTGCGTTGGAATCCAAATAAATTACCCAATCCGCGCAAAATGGCCGCATTTAATCGCCGTGAAGAAAGAGATTTGTCAAATACTGGACATCGCTGACTCTTCAAACCACAAAATAAAACTGAAAGTAAATGACTGGAGAAATATATCCGGGCTTTCTCCGAAAACTAAAGAAATTCTGGAAAATTATGGTGACAGTTGCAACAGTCCCAAAGTGACTTTTTGTGTTGAAATATAGATATAATGCAAAATAATTTGATCGTCTGGTTTGCTCTGTCGAAAAACGTAAGTGATTTGTTCGAAAAATTATCGAATTCCTGTCATAGTCCTTTTTTTATCATTGGGATTGAGTGACAGTATGCTTTTTCAGTTATCTCTCACCTTTGTAGATCTCAGGGCTTTTGTAGTCTGGGCGGTCTCAATTCTTTCTGGAATCTAAAATTCTTTCATTCACGATTCTACTGTTTCTGGCTTGTTTCCAAGTGTGCTATGTATTATTGGTATAACTGAAATGGTCATGCAAACTTCATGTAATAGAACTTAACAGCTCTCGGTTGAGATCCTTGTATTTTACATAATAGAAACTTTGGGCAATTTTATCCATTATGTTGGATAATGCTTGCAGAGTAAGCAATGGCAGTTTTCTGGAGCTCTACAATCTTGCTTTCAATCCCGATTCTCCTTAAGCACTTTTTCAGTTTTCTCGGGGGTGTTCCAAACGCACTCATTACTACAGGAATTATTTCTAGCTTCATGTTTCATAGCTTCTTCAGCTCCCTAACCAAAACCTGGTATTTTCCATCTTCATTGTTATTATTATTATTATTATTATAATTATTATCAATATTATTATTATTATTTTTATTATCATTATCATCATCATCATCATTATTATTATTATTATTATTATTATTATTATTATTATTATTTGTATATTTACTTTTATTTCTGTTGTATACGCATTTCTTTCAGGGTCTCAATCACAGATTGCATCATGAGATTTTCCACTGAGCATTTTTGAGAAAAAAAAACTGTGAAATATTTTACATACATAAAGCCATTATTATTATTATTATTATTATTATTATTATTATTATTATTATTATTATTATTTGCATTCATTGCGTTTTAATATAAATAGTATCTGAAGAGTTTAACGGAAGATCAAGAGATAGAACGTTTTCTCAATACACCAGCACTCTCCTCACTATTCTAGCTGATTTTAGTAAAGTTATTGTTTGAATGATACCGGTAATAATGTGTGACTTTCATTTGAAATTTAGAGATAGCAAATTTTCTAAATACACCAGCACGTTTCTCTCAATTCAATTGACAGTAATGTTGCCGTCTGGATGTTCTGCTATTTTAAGGCTTTCCAGAATAGAGATAGCTTTCAACGGAATCCAGCTGTTATATTTGAAGCGTCGGTACTTAATTTTTTGTTGGGCTTCGCTCTCAGAATCTTCCTGAAAAGGCTTCTTAATTATGCCCAATAGATTTCGCTTACAAATATTTAAATTCCAAGCAAAATTTTATGTATATCCGCCGTGAAAGCAACAGCCACACAGTATACAAACTCAGTCAATGACGTTTCACTGCCGACTGAGGATTATTCTTATAATGCGTGCACAGTAAGGTTTCCAACTTTCCCAAGACTGCTTTCCATGTTACAAGGCTACTCCAACGGTACACCTGGTATTGAAAAATGGTTGGATGCATTCCAGCGAGTTGGTACCCCGTATAAATAAATGAAAGAATTGTTCAGCTAAAATTTCTATTTTTTTCTGTTGTTGCATAGCCTCCTCATGATGGAAGGTCTTGGTCACTGCGCCAATTAATACAATGCTGTATAGTCCCTTGGTGGGAGTGGCCTTCACTCATATGCTGTATCTTCTCTTTTGTTTTCTCTCGGCCGATGATCGCTAGCCGGTTTGAGTTCATAGATGAAAGAACTTCAGGATTTTTAGCCATTTTATTAACGCCGACGTATACATTTCTACCTGCCCAGTGGGTTTGCTCTCCCTTCACTGGGAAGATATTTCCAAACACAAAAAAAAACAGGTCTGAATTGTTCGATGGTTAAGACTCGACTCCCCGAAAAAACTTTCTATATCTCTATCATTCCCGCGTTTTCTCAGGATCGATTACATTACAGATCCTTCTTTGGATTTTGTCAAGAACCTCAAGATGAACAGCAGGGGCACCAGGTTAGATATGGCAACAGTATTCAATGCACAGATGAATGGTAGGCTCGTAAATGTTCAAGATGGACCCTGACGAGAAAAACCTTCTGGCACGGCACAATGAACCAACTTTCCTTGCAGTTGATGCAGCTATTGATTCAATGTAGTTGTTCCACCTCAAATCAGTTGAACACCTGAGGCCAAGAAGGCGGAGTGAGACGCTCACCTGGAGTCGAGCATCAGCCATGCTGATGTCAGATAGGGAAGTTTCTCTATGGTGGTTAAATGAGAGTAGTTTAGTTTTGGAGACATTACAATTTACAAGCCGTTTCCACTGATTGGAAGTCCTTTTTAAGAGCAACGGCCAGGTTAACTTTGTCAGCTCTGACGGATTTGTTATTGAGACAGAAGTAAATGGTAATGTCATCTGCATAAATGCCTTGCTTGGGAATTGATGACATCAGGAAGATCCTTGATGAAGATCAGAAACGTAGGACACAGAATAGAAACTTGGAAGCGAGACTTAACTTCACAATTTGATAGGAATGATTGGATTAAACCGAACAATCGTCCTGTAATACCGCAGCCCTGACGTTTACGTAGAAGACCAGCGTGCCAAACCCTGTCAAACGCCTTCGAGATATCTAGAGCCACAGCTCGAGCTTCGCCGTTATTATCAAGAGGTTGATTGATTTACATATTCAGTTATAACCGTAAGTACGTCAGCGTTAGACGGAACAAAACAGAATCGATATTGTTTGTCAGAGAGTAGGTCATGAGAGGTAAGTGGCTTAACCACTTCGGCATTGAATAAAGCTTCGAATATTTTGCCGAAAAGCGGTAGGAGTCTAATAGGGCGATAGTTAGAGGGGTCAGAAGGTTCTCCAGAGTTCTTAAAAAATAGGGACTACAGAGGATGATATCCAACAAGCTGGAAAGCAACGAGGCAATAGTTGGAGAGTTTGAAGAGAACTGGTGCTAGCTCGGGAGAACATCTCTTTAGGACGATGGCTAGTATACCGTCACACCCATTTGCCTTATTGAAGCCTAATTTATGATGTCTGAGACCAGTGATTGAGTTATGCGCGCGTATAGCTCAAAATAGCCTCAGTTCTAAGGGATGGGAATCAGGTGTGGGTACTCCAGGGGAGTCGAGTGTTGAGTTGGAAGAGAATTTCCGAGCAAAGTGTTCAACCTTATCTACTGTAGATGTCAAACTTCGAATTGATTGCATGGAGGAGGGGTTGAGGATTTGCTGTTGTTCAGCACACCCTTGCAGGACCACCAATTATCTCTAGAACCAAACTTGTGAGATGCTATACGTTGTTTCATTCTATCAGCAAACAATAACTCCGGTTCATTGAAGACACGATTGCACTCGTTACGAGCAGAGGCAATCAGACGTGTCACCTGAAGAAGTAATTCCTGTGGGTTATAGCGGTCGAGCATGTAGGTGAGAACCAGGAAGATGAACGCGCTTTAACTTGGTATTTCTTTGCTGGAATGAAAGTGTCGATGCCGTCTTTTACCATCAGACGCGCATTTTTGAACATGATTATTTAAAACTGCATTCCAAGAGACGTCACGAAGGAAATCACAGAACGAGTCCCAATCTGCTCGTTAGTAAAATAAAGATACGCTGTTGGTAGGAGGTTCTTTGGTGGGGAAGTGGGTGGAGATGTTTATCAGAGCCGCATCTCAAGACGCCACGCAAGAATCCGGACTCCTAACTACCAGTCGGGAACAGCAACCAGAAAACGCTACTCTCAGTACGAAGAGACGTTGCCACCATTAAAAGGCCTGAGAAAAGGAAAGGAACCGGAAACCCCTTCCTAAACAGGAAACAAGGGATGAGCCTCTACTACTATTCAAGAGAAGGCGGAGGAGGATGGACCGGGCGATTGGAGAACCTATCTACTCCTATTTAAAAAATAAAATCCCGGGTTTGACTACCAGGTAAATTATATCAAAAAATGAGATTTTTTCATATAACTTATTTGGAGAATCGAGCTGCGGTCCACAGATGCTCCAACACAAACGTCGGGGGAGGGGAAAACAAATAGAATATAAAATAATTAAGTTTTCACTTAGGATAAGTCTGAATACCAACTCTTTAAAACTGCATTTGCAAATCACCAGTCAGCAATTACCAAAACGAAAAAACTTCATTAAATGCTGCGTTACGACGAATGAGTACGAATATATATATATATATATATATATATATATATATATATATATATATATATATATATATATATATATATACATATATATATAAAACCTGTTCTGGCTCAAATGATTTCAAATTTTTTTAAAATGTTTAAAAACTAAGTTGACAGTGCGGAGATATCTCAATGAGAATCTACCAAGAAGATGGATCGGGCGTGCCAGTGATAATGACAATGACCTGTTGAAATATATTTACCAAAATTACACAAAAATATCTTGAAATACTAAAGAGTAAATTTATTCTATAAAATCGCCATTGGCTTCAACCACAGACTTCAGATGACTTCGGCATCTGCAACTCTTCTGGACAGTTCACTTGTTTAAGTTGGTCAATACTGCCATAATCCTTAACTTCGCTTCCTCTTTAGTGTTACAATTAGTTTTGTTAATCTCTCGCTCAACTGCGCCTCACATATAATAATGAATGGGGTTGCAATCCGGGGAGTTAGTTGGCGAGATGTAAGGGGTGATGTTATCGCAGAAATTGTCTGACAGCCATGACTGGTTTCTCCTGCTTGTGTGGCATGGTGCAGAGTCCTGTTGCCAGACATAGGGTCTTCCAGCAGACCCAGGGCCAGCACTAACATGTTCGCACTCTCATGACCGATGCCAGCACCATCTCTTCAAGGCACTTCTTATAGGACTCCGTGTTGAGTCGGAGGCCCTTACCAACAAATTCTGGATTTCTTTTCTTATCAGAACGATCAGAGTTAACGTACCTTCGTAATTACCATTAGCCTCATTCAACTCTCTCCGAATCCTCTACACTATCCTCAGATATACACCAAACACTATGAAATGTTTCTATTGGAGCTTCCGGCTCGAATGCCAAGCAGTACATCATGTCGTCTCCAAATTTTTGGGCGGAGTGAATTGTGTCATGGTGCTCTTTTTCTCACATATTGTGCCCAACTGATCCTACTATACTGTTCAGTCAACAAAATAAAAAACAAACAACGCGCATGGAGGAAATTAAAAATATGAAATGGCGACAATTTAACCAGTGCACCCCGTAGTCTGAACACTTTTCTTGTTTTGATCTTCTAGCAGAAAATTTTGATAGGTTGGCCCTCAAAACAGACTCCAATGAAATTCAGTAACCGAGCTTTTGATTTTTTTTTTCTGGCATAAGATTTAAAGACAGGCGTGTTTGCATCGGAATCTGAAGATATTTTGGTTGGCTGGCGCATAGAAATAACTCAAAATTCCTGTCTTGTTAGGTTCCCGCCAGAAAATGGAAGATATCACTATATTACCATGATAAGGGTTTCTACAATTTCAGTTTCTTTTCTTTTCTTTTCCTTTCTAAATTCCTTTTCTTTTTTCACATTTCTTTTCTTTTACCATTCCCTTTATATTTACATTTTCTTTATTCTTTTGTCCTTTTTTCATCTTTTCTTCTTAGTTTGTCTTTCTACTCTTTTTTCTCCTCTTTTTTTGTTTCTTTGCTTAACTTCTTTTGTCCTCTTGTCTATTTTTTCTTCCTTTTCTTTATTCTTTTCTTTCCTAATTTCATCATCTCCTCTTTTTTATTTTTCTATCTCTTTGATTGTTGATTTTCGATTTTGTTTTTTTTTTCGCTTGATTTCTTATTTTCTTCTTTTTTCTTCTTTTCATCGTTTTTTTTTCTTTTACTATAATTTTTTGTCTTTTTCCTTTACCTCCTTACTGTGTTTTTCGCTTATCTTCTTTTTTCTTTTTCATCTGCTTTTCTTTTTTTTCTCTCTCATTTTTCTTTTTACTTCTTCCTCATTGTCATTTTCTTTCTTCGCTTTATATTCCCTCTGTTGTTTCTTCATTTTTGTCCCATTCTTATTTCCCTATGTTCTTTCCATGTTTTCCTTTCATGTCCACAGTTTTGCCTTTCTGTCTCCTCTTCTCCTAGTAGATGGAATCTGAAGATCTTACAATGCCAGTTTCACTAGCGGACAGGGTTTGTCGTCTTTGAAAATCACTATTCCCAAATCTTCATTCTACCGAGATGGCTTACGGCCATATCACTGCTTTTCATACGATCACTGAAGTTTAGCAACGTCGAGCCTGGTCAGTACCTAGATTGGCAACTGATGGGAATACCAAGTGCTGTCAGCTTGGATGTGCGGGTGGCGTAATGGATAACGGCCCGGAATTTGGAATCAGAAAGCTGAGTTCAAATTCCAATAGGGTCCGTTATATTCATTTACGCGCAAATACCCTAAGGAAAGGTATGAATCCACTTCTCCATCCAAGTTATAGGTTAATTGGTAGGACTTCTATTAATAAATCATTATTATCTCCCAAAAAATCTTATGATAAAAATTGGTTTTGACTTAAATAACCCATTAATGGCTGATAAACCGTGAAAAAATCAATCAATCAACTTATAGTTTCACTTCTTCATTTGCTGTTTTTCCTTTTTTCTATATGAAGGTAAATGTAATATAATATAATATCTATACATATATATATATATATATATATATATATATATATATATATATATATATATATATAAAGAAAGAAAGAAAGAAAGAAATATACATAGGAGTAACCGCACAATGCTTTCTAAGTATATCCGGGAAATTAAAAACAAAAAGCAAATCAAACCAAAAATATCATGAAAAATACAACAATCAATGCATAAACTTGTTATGGTCCAAGTTCCTTGTACCACGGTGCTAGTCCAAGGGTAGAACAAATGAAGAATAACTCGAACACAAGTATGGAATAACACAGATATATTACAAACAGAAATATGTACAAAGAAGTATAAGTATTAGTAATGACTGTCTGATTTGGTTAGAGTGAACTATGTTGTCTCGACAAGTATCACTATTCCAATGTCTTACAGTAATCGTCTGACGCGACTCTGTCTCTGACTGACTGACTCTGAACTCTGACGATGTTCAACAACACGCCCACGTGTGTCGAATGTGGCACAAGGCCGGTTTAATGTGGGGTCACCGAGCCCGTAGGCTCGGCCAAAAAATGCCCGTAGAACCCGTATAAACGGGATCGGGTTGGTCAACCTCCCCGAACGAGGCTCTGCCCTTCGGCGGAGCCTCGTCCGGGTTCCTCTCTACCCGGAGGCAGAGAGTTCGACCGTCTAGCCGAGTCGTCCAAAAAGGACTGACTCTGAACTCTGACGATGTTCATTAACACGCCCACGTGTGTCAAATGCGGCACAAGGCCAGTTTAATATGGGCTTTCCGAGCCTGTAGGCTCGTGCAAAAATTGCCCGTAGAACCCGTATAAACGGGATCGGGTTGGTCAACCTCCCCGAACGAGGCTCTGCCCTTAGGCGGAGCCTCGTCCGAGTTCCTCTCTGCCCAGAGGCAGAGAGTTCCCCTTTGCCCCAGAGACAGAGAGTTCGACCGTCTAGCCGAGTCGTCCAAAAAGGACTGACTCTGAACTCTGAACGCTGCTCCCTCTTGAGGCGCAGTATTTATGATGTCCGGAATAGTCCATTATTATTATTATGGGTAAGTTCCAATAACAAAACTGTAAACTCTGCCTGGAGGAAAAAAACAGTTAATTACCTTCCAAGACCAAAACAAACTACTAAATAAACGATCAGAAACAATCTCAAAATGCAGACACGAAAACAATTTTTTACTACGTTACTTAAAAATCGAAAACTGAAAAGGATTATATATATATATATATATATATATATATATATATAAAATAAAAATAAATAAGCAAGAACAAATAATATAAATTGATCCAAATAGATTAAATAGTAAACAGATTAACAAACTACTCCCGTCAAAATAACTGTTAGAATAGACTACCCACAATGCACCACTGACCCGTTTATATAATTAGTCGATAAAGAACACAACGCATGTGGTCTGATGATTGCGTCGAGCATTAAATAGTCTATCGCCTCTGAATGTTGACTTCAATGTTCACGTATATATATATATATATATATATATATATATATATATATATATATATATATATATATATATATATATATATCACTGGGTAGCAAGAATATTTTAGGAAGCTGTACCTAGATGCGTATCCGACAGTTTCGTAGATATCAACAAACTTAAAAATTAACTAAAAAGAATATAAAAAGCAAATGTAAATATAAGAAAACAAAAATAGGAGCTAGAATAAAGTTGAGGAAGCCTAATTTCAAATCATCCACGAATTTTAACAGGGATTTTTATCTTCTCCTTGAGGAACCAATGATCATTAAATTCAACCAGATATCGAAAATAGAAAAAAAAAGAAGACATTTTTATGTATTTTTTATTCTAATGTACTTAACTTTTTCTTTTGGAAAAATTCTACTTCATTCACAAAACATCGACGAAATTTTCAAAATAAGACAGTATCGGCGTAAATATTCGAAAGAAGAGATTTGTAGATTACAAAAATATTATCTTCTGGATTCTTCCAGTTCATTCCGACGTATTAATACTCATACTATTAATAATCCAGCATTTATAATGATTTTCCAAGCGTAGCTTAGATGTGGCACAAGGCCGAAAGTAAAGGTATCCAATAAGGATCGACCTCACTACTCAGTCGGAATTGTTCTAGCGAGACAAGCTTGTTAACCATTAATTACACCGCCTCTGGGTGCCGATGCGCCCTCATTTATATTTAATTCTTTAATTACAAAGACGTTAACCTTTTATTGTATGCGTACAGGTGTCATCTTTTCTGGACTTATCTTTTCTATGTGCCGTGTCTCTTCAGGATGGAGATGGTTATGACTCTCCACAATTTCCTGTCCATTGTAGCTCTTAATAAAAAAATTGTGTATTTTTGTTATCTCTCTTAAAACAAATTATTCTGCCAACTATTTACACAAGATCGCTGAGGAAGTTATGCGTTGATTTCATTTGGCCAGCTTTCATTCAATCTCTGCTGTGACTATTGTTGTATAGGAATAAAGTGTCGCTGCCTACACTTGAGTTTGGACATAGATTGTCAGTGAGCAAACACAAGCGATCCCATTATTTAATTACGTAGACCACGTGACCATAGAGGAAACGCATATATGGGAGGTAGCGTGTGTCTGATTGAACTTTATTTCTATTCTATCGTCTATACTATACGCATCGCTATTTCTACACTATCCTCTATTACTATACGGTTCGCTATTCTCTGTATTATTCACTATACTATTTCTCTATACGGATTACAATTTGACCGAGTATTATCGAGTAATTAGTATTAGTGCGAGATTATTCGAAGGCGTCTGACACCAGTATTGTTCAACGGCGTTTACTATAGTTGTATCTGCGATTACAAAGTCTTTACTACAACGAGCATTACGAAAGTGACAACGAGTTATTCGTTGTATCTGTCTATATTTCTCAGATGAGGTATTATGTACACTATTTTTCATTATTCGGACTATTGTCCTCATCTTTGTTGCCATATTTATCACAACGTTTCGGCCGTTGTACGCTCCGGCTTTTTCAGCTGGTTGAATTGTCGAACTGAACACTTTATTTCGCTGTTCTGTTATGAGTTCAATACCTGATTAAGGCAGTGGAGAACTTTGAGAGGTGAATTGACAGGCGATAACTGATAAGTGACATTCATTAGACTCGGCACGTGGAAGTAGAACAGTCTACCCCAGCCAGCAAAATAAAGGGTTCAGTTCGACATTCCAACCAACTGAAGAAGGCCGGAGCATACAACGGCCGAAACTTTGTGATAAATATGGCAACAAAGATGAGGACAATAGTCGGAATAATGGAAATAGAGTATTGGTTGGCATTACAAAAGTGGCAACATGTGTTCGTTAACATCACAAAAACTATCGAATTTTCCAAGTCCTCTTTTCTCATTATATGCCCTAGAAATTTCAACTGTCTCTTTTCTTAAATGAAATATAAATGTCCGTTTTGTTTGTTTGTGTATATATATATATATATATATATATATATATATATATATATATATATATATATATATATATATATATATATGTGTGTGTAATTTGGCAGCAACTTTTCTTTCAAACATGTAGTGTTGAATGTTAAAGACAACATAGTCTTACATATTTTCTTTTGAATTTTCTCATATTCTACATGTTTGAAATATATATATATATATAGTCAGTAACAAATTCGCAGAATATTGAATATAAAGATATTATATCGAAGTCATTTATTTTTGTGTCTTTTTTTCAAGCTATATATATCCACATTATTTCAGCATTAATACGAAAAATCAATAAAATTTATAAAAATTCTTCATCTGATAATGCCGGATCATCAGCAAAACATGTCTAAATAGAAGTTTTACAGTGCATCTTATAGATTTACCAATCATTCGGATTTTTATCAAAATTTAAATTATATATATATATATATATATATATATATATATATATATATATATATATATCAAACACGTGCCATCAGTAATTACTCGAGGTAGGCAGCTTGTGACCTTTATGTAGTAAATCTACAAAAAAGTAAAATACTTTGAATTTCATGCATAATGTTCATAATTTTGTTGGATTAGGCGCATATTGTGCCACAGAAGGAAAATGTAGCTGCTGATCTTTTTTATTCAGCGTAGGCACTGCATACCTAGACGGCCCGTCCTTGGAATGACAATAAACTACACCCGCGTCCTGGGTAAGACGATAAACTACGTCCAACAGTAAGGCTGTTCGGGAGGTTTTGAGTAACGTGGAACCACCTCTTAATTGCTGATGTTACAAGGTTCACCTTGACCTGGGGTGATAGCACCTGTTAGGGTCCCAGCTATGGGTAAATAGTTAACCAACAAACTGGGGTCAAAACATTATGAAAGTGTTAAAACAGGTTTTAATATCTGAAATACTTTGTAAAAATTATTACCAGCAATAAATCTTTGAAGAAATTATATACATTTTTGAAAAAATTATATACATTTTTGAAAAAAAATATTACCAGCAATAAAAATCTTGTTGGCATTAAATAACCTATTGAGGTTGATATGCCGTAGACCAAACTATACATTT